>JAVJGI010000050.1:78948835-78977301 GCA_035590275.1 Ibycter americanus | reverse complement strand
CATCCCTGGAAGTGTTCAAGGCCAGGCTGGATGGGGCTTTGAGCAACCTGATCTAGTGGAAGGTGTCCCTGCCCATGACAGGGTTTTGGAACTAGCTGATCTTTAAGGTCCTTTCCAACCCAAACCATTCTATGATTTTATGATTCTGTATGCTACATTCTGTACAATAAGGTGTGTGGTAATCTGTCTTAAAATGCATATCATTCTGTATATTACATTCACAGAAAAGATCCTATTGCAGTTAAGATTATATGTGTGCATGTGGATTTTTGTCAACATCATGGTATCAAGGTTTGACTCTGTAAAAGAGCTATTAGAGCAAAGTGCACATCCTGCAGTATTAACATGCTTTCTGGAGTGACTCTAGTCATGTTGGGAAGGAAATATCTTCGCCATAATGCTGAAACTACTCATACAGTTTTTCTTTTACTAATAGATTTGTGTGTATCATAGGCCTATTTACTTGTATTTTCAAGGTAAGCCATCAGCTGTTAGCAGTTCACCCAGATATTCTTTGGAATTTCTGAAACCTAGATCATTACAAATCAACATCCAGGAGCTTCAGATGCGCTGTTTAAATGATCTGAGTAAGATCCGTGAAACAGGACTAAATAATTTGTAGAAGTAGATTCAATGCAGAAGCAGCGGTATGCATTGCTTTCAGTCTAAGTAGAAGCATCGTGGAAATAAGCACTCAGATTTTATCTTGACTTGTCCAGATTCACCGAAGTCCTAGAAACAAGGAGGTGAGCAGGCTGTTCACACTTAATGTTTACACATTACCATTGAAGACTGTCCACTGGGCAGCACTTCAACCAGATGCAACAATGACTGCACTCCTAAATGATTAATAAATCCTCAGTGTTCCTACACATCTGCAGAAACTTTGAACTACGAACACAGCATGTGTGTATATAAGAAATATCTGTGCTCAGGGAAAGGGATCTAAGGCACGAGGATAAGGCTGTTATCCTACTCAAATTATTGACTAAAATGCATAATTCTGAGATAAATGTGGGCTAGTGCTCAGTAATACAGTTATAATAAGTGTGTTACAGTTTCTTTATGTAGTTACTTTGATTTTTACCAGCTTAAGATACTGAATCAAATTCATACTGTTTTCTGCTCTTTGTTCAACATTAGTTATAAGGAACTGCAGTCAGAGCTTTAATACTTAAAGTATGCTGTGAAATATTTAGCAATAATGTTAGTACTTTGACCTTTACAATATCCTACATCTTCATTGGCTACCCGCTTCATCTACCTCCCCATAGGTTAGAGAGGCAGTAAAATAATAGGATACATGGAACAGATAGGCAACAAAGCCAATCAAACCAAGGAATATTAAAAAGGTCAAAATACTCAAGTCTACTACTATGATTTATAAAACATATGAAGAATTGGCATTTTAGTACCTAATTCTACTGAGAATAATCATAATGAGAACTGAAAATGGCACAATGAATAGATTTTGGTGACAGTAATTTCATTTTGAATGAAAGATAGCAGTCTGTATTCTTCACTAAAACTAGGTTCATTACTTTTATGATTTCACTCTTCAAAGCTACCTTTGGGTCTGGGACCTGTTCTTCCTTTTCCTCACAAGTCAATTTAAATATTACAGCTGTCTAATACTGTGGAATCTATTTCTTGCTGTGGGAGTAAAAGGCTGAATCTAAGCTCACATCCTTTTTATATATTTACGTGTGTGTATGTGTACATATATATATATATGCATGTATGTATACACACCCACACACAGCTCTTCTGAGTATTATGAAAACATTCAAAAAAAAACTTGAAGATAAACTGATGAAATAATGTCTTCCTGAATCTATGCACAGATCAAGATTACAGCTCTGCAAAATGTGAACCAGCTGTCTATTTTTGCACAATGACAAGTAGCTGCGTTACTGCAATGTAGCAAGACATTGCTGGTTAGTTGAGCCATTTTAGCTGACTGTATATACAGTTCTGTGTTCTTCACTTCCCCTAGGTTTTTTACTTCTATGTTCTTACTCTTAAAACTTCCTTTGAGTTTGTTCTGCCTTTACAGGATATGTAGAGTTAACAGAATCAATAAACAACATGTATTAACATATGCTGCCATATCAAACAATTAAATTTTATATTATATGTGCAGCAAGCTAGGAGAGCTAGTACCAGTACCATGGCTCAGAGAAGCGTAGCTCATTAAATTGTGTTGACTTAATTGCTTGCAGTCATGTGAACATACTGGTACTGATGTCTGTGAGATGATCTAGGAAGCTTAATGTTGAGAATTAGCACTTCAGTGCAGCTATGTTAATGCTGACCACTTTAGCAAAATATGAACCTCATGCGCTTACTTATATTCCTGAAAGAGATCTTTGCCAGCAGATCTTCATGTCTCTGTTCAAATTTCCTTGTAAGAAAAGGGCCAACAAGCCACCAAACTGGTGGCTTCAGTCTGGCAATTTTCATTTTGGCAATTCTGAAAAGGTAATGAAAGCAAAGGAAATTAACAGTATTTTAAAAATTAAGTACATGTTGCTTATTACATGGCTTATTTTCTACTTGAGATGAAATTGCAGTATAATTTTCAAGCTGCTACCAGGTACTACCACTGAATTAAGGGACCTTGCTATAAAAATTAATTTAGTTTACTAGAGAACACTGTGTGTAGGTCCTATATTAAACTTGAAAGCATTAGCAGAAGTATTTTGTCATGTTTATGAAGTATATAGACCTAATAAATATTGTATTTTTAGTTACAGACAAACTGTTCATTGTCTTAAACATATTCCTGCAAGTATGTTATAGTGGATTGCCTACTATATTCTCAAATTATTCTGACTGCCTGTTGAAAAAGTTCTCTGACTATATGCTATTGTCACCCACTGAAAAAGTTTGCTGCAGGAGGTGCTACATTAGTCTTGTTCTGCAGCCATGGTAGAGTTCATTAGCTAAGATAAAGTCCTTCTGGGAATTGTTATAGATGCAGAATTTGCAAGCTGCAGATTTATAAACCTCAAAGTTGTATTATATTTTGGAAAGAGAATTACAAAAAAGCAGTCTTTCTTTAAGCTTCTTCTCTAGTCAGTGTGGGGCACTTCTGAAAAATACTTCACAAATCCATCTTTGGATCCATTTGGAGGATGTCCATTCATCCTGGCCTCACTTTTCTCCATTGCCAGCTGTTCAGTTGCTGTTGAAATTATATTTCCTTGCAGTCCCACTGCTGGCTGAGCTGAGACTGCTTTTAACTTCAGATACATTGTAATTCTGAATCTCCTTTAGTTAGGTAAATTCTGCCAGAAGATCACAAAACAGTGGTAAGCTCTATAATTTCAGCATACCAGGTGGCTGCTGAGTTCAGAAATACTTCAGGTCAGCACTGATAAGTAGTGTTCCAGCCATGTTTCAGGGAGAATCATTGAACAGTTCAGGCTGGAACAGACTTCAGAAGGTCTCTAGTCTGGCCACCTGCTCTAAGCAGAGTCAGTGTTAAGATCAGGCCACGCTGCTCAGAGCTTTACCCAGTCAGATCTTGAAAACATCCAGGGATGCAAAGTGCATGAACTCTCTGGGCAACCCGCTCCACTGGCGGCCTGTTCTCAGAGGGGAAATCTCTTTTTCTTATATCCAGTCTAAACCTTCCTTGTTTCAGTCAAATTCTACTGTCTTTTCCTCTCACATGCACTGCTGTAGAGAGGCCAACTCCAGTTTGTCAATAACCTCCTCATAGACCCTGATAGGCTGCTGTTAGGTACCCCCAGGCCACCCCTTCCCCAGGCTGAAGATGCCACCTCCCTCAGCCTCTCCTACCAGGGCAAATGCTCCAGGCCCCAGCCGTCTCTGCGGCCTTCCCCTGAATTTACCCCACTTAATTGATCTCTTTCTTGTAAAGTGGGAGGGGCAAAGCTGCATGCAATCTTTGGATGTTGTCTAATGAGGGTTGAGTAGAAGAGGATAATCAATCCCCTCAAGCTACTGGCCAAGCTCTTGTCGTTATGGTCCAGAAGTCTGCTTGTCACCTTTTCTGCCAGGGCTCATTGCTGATTCATGCTCAGCTTACCCTGTAGGAAGACTCACAGGTGCTTTTCAGCCATTCAGTCCCCAGTCTGTATCGTTGCTAGAGTTACCCCTTCTCCAGTACAGGGCTTTGCATTTGATCTTGTTGCATCTTGAGGCTTTCTGTTGGCCCATTCTTCCAGCCTGTCTAGGTCCCTGTGGATGGCAGTGCTGCCCTTAAGGATATTGAGTAACCCTCCCAATTCATAATTCTCATTTGCAAACCTGAGAGGGTACTCATTGCCTCCCCCAGGTCATCAATAAAAATATTAAATAGGACAGGTCCCTGGGTAGATGCAGACTTGATTGGTGACAGGCATCCAGGCAGTGTACAACACATTACCCTCTACCTACTGAAGGTGACCATTTGACCACTTTTTTTACCCTATCCAGCTATGTACCTGTACAAGAATACTGTGAGAGAAAATGCCAAAAGCCTTCCTTAAGGTAAGTCAAGGTAAATTAAATTATTTGTTCTCCCTTCATCCACAAACAGCATCATTTCATCATAGTAGCAATCAGGTTGGTCAACAGTGATTTACCCTTGGTAAATCCATGTTTGCTCTTTCCAGTCATTTTTTCTCTCTTGTGGTCAGAAATATGTTCCAAGGGGTCTTGGGTCATGATTTTCCAAGGCACCGAAGTGAGACTGATCAGCCTGTAGTTCCTCAGATTGTGCATTGACCTTTTTAAAATATGGATACAAAATTTACCTTCCTCTAGTCTTAGAGGACCTTCCCTGCTCTCCACAACTCAAGAGCGTGGAGAGTAGGCTCACTGTGACAGTGGCAAACCCTCAGCACCTTCATATGCAGCCCGTAAGGTCCTAGGGACTTATGTCAGTCACATTTGCTCAAGTGGTCTCTGACTGAATCCTCATCCACTGCTGGTACTTCTTCCCTTTGAAATCTTCAACTAAGAACAGAGGGCTGGGAGGCTTTCTTTTTGAAGAATGAGGCAGAGAAGGCATTGAGCAGCTCAGATTAAATCACTTGGACATTCAGCAAGGGGCCTAACGTTCTCATTGTTCAGCCTTCTGCTACTAAGGCAGTAGTACAGGTTCTGCTCCTGTTTAGCCCACTCCCACCTCCACGTCTTGTAAACTGCCTTTCTCCATTACAGCTCCATAATGAGCTCCCTGTTTAGCCACCTCGGTCTCCTGTTACATCTACTTGTTTCCCTTGGTACCAGCATGGGCCGTTCTTGCACTTCGATGTCTTTAAAGACCTGCTTATTTTCCTGAACTCCCATAGAGCTAACTCCCATACTATCTTACCTACCAGTTCCCTGACTAAGGGCAGAGTGAGTAAAACAGCAAAAGAAATACTTGCACAACTACGTTGCCTCAAAATTCTTGGGTTTACTTTCCAACTCATTCCTATCTCTACGTTTTCCTATAACCAGTATTGTACTTTCTGTACTTCTGACTTTTAAGCGTTGTCACATTTTCAAAAGAAACTCCAAGTTTGGGAAGGCCACATGAAGATGGCTGCCTACAGTCAGTAATGACGTTGCTGTAATGACAGGAACATTTAAGCAGTCTCTCAGAAAGACCACTCAAAAGCCAGGGAATCCAAAACCCAGGTGACCCCCAGAATCCACCGGCCTCTTAACTTCCCATCTAAGTAGACACTAAGATTCAGCTCTGTTTAGATTAAGCAGCAAATATCACAGACCAAAGGGACATGGTTACAGGTGGCTGGGCCAGACTTTGCACCTAGAAAGGCCACTTTAATTCCAGATCAACTTTGTTACCATAAGAATAGTTTTTATTGTGGTCCGTGATAATACCTTGCACTTATACTGGCTTAACAAAGGTCTTTGCACTGTTCCTTTGCATTTACATTATGCATAAGAGCTCGTAATGATACACATGCTGAACACTTCTGTGGAAATTTTTAACTGTCTACTCCAAGCATATTGAATTTGATTTGAAGTGATGCCATCCTTATGTGTTATTTTTAGGTTTTTTTCAGAGAGAACTCCCTCACAATCACTATGTTCTGCTTTATTTTTTGCCTTTTCCCAGTTTAAAATAATCTTTCCAAATTCCATTGACAGCCTGTCACATATTTTTATGATTTATATTTGTTTAAAAGGTAACTTGAACCCATTCAGAATAATGTTTGTCACTATAAATGACTTCATGTTTTTGTAACCATCTCCATTAAGGTATCACAAACTGTGAAATTTGCCATTTTTGCCATGACCAATCCACGAAATCTGTCATCTTCCTGCATGATGATGTGCATGATTTACATGGTGTCTTATTTATAAGGTCACTTATTTAAATGGCTTGTGAAAACTACCATTAAGTAAGTGAGTACATCCTGCAAGTGGAAAGTCACATGAGCACAATTTGTAACCCTTCCCCTTTTATAAAAAGAACGCTTTTCCAACACTTGTATATTCAGTATTATGCCCATTCCCATTTTTTTAACTCCCAGAACTTAAAAAAAAAGTCCGTTACTGTCCTTCTGCTGAGTGTATACTCTCCAGGTGAACACCAGGCAAGGCAAAGGGAGTTGCAGGGTCTTGTTGTGGGTAGTCGGCAGATGACTTCATGATACAGATTCTCAACCTTTGTAAGAAGCAACAGGAGAGGAACCAACAGAAATGCAGAGTGCAAAACTGAAACTGATTTGGGAAAATTGGTTTAAATGGTGCCTGCACATTTGGGATCTCAGAGTTTGCGAGTGGCAAGTACACAGGCTGAGCTCCAAATTCCCAATGAGAAACACACAGAGACCCCATTATTCATCAATTCAGAGTCTTATTTGGCAGAAAATAAAATACAGAAACATGAATGTTCAAGTATACATATTTTGTTATAGGATTCCTTTATAATAATTGTTGGTATAACAGAATTTCTACTATGAAAAAAAGAATCATATCTCCAGTCAGCTTTTGTTAATTTAGCAACTCTCATGTTCATCAAACAGGGGCTATAACCCCGGGGATTCCTCTGACAGAGGAATCCCGCAGAGCCCGGAAGATTATAATTTAAAGAAATTCACAGTAAGGATGGTGGACTAAAGAGAGAAGTTTCTGAGAGCATTAGGAAAAGAAAGAAAGAGTGTGAGAGTATGTGTGTGTGAAAGCTTTGCTCCTCTTGTAAGTAAAGCATGGAGAATTATACCTGTCCTTACATTTTGTCGTGACTGGGGTCAAGATCCCTGGTGTCTGGTTTGGATCTGTTTGCTTTCCTTATTTTCTTCTGCTGCTTTCTCTCTCTACCTTTTACTAAGTGCAGAACCCATATTTATCAAAAAACTTGCATTGAATAATTATGAATATATATTTATATTTATATTTGTTAGCCAATTTGTTAACTGCTCTGCTTGGGGCAGTACCAGCACGGTATTATCATTATTAATTAACAGATTAACAGAATTATCAGATTGCTGTTAATCCTGGGCTAAGTCAGGGGAATGGTAGATATATTCTCCTGGGGAAAAAAACAGGAGGTTCAAGAGTGCCATACCCTGAGCAGCATCGTCAGGAGCTAACAGCTCTTCCTAGCTCATTTCTAGGTACTGGGAGCTGTCCACAGAAGGAGACCGCATTATCATGCCTGGAAGGAGAATCACATAACCAGGCATACCCATCCCATGTCCACACCAGGCACATTGTATCCCAGAGCTGGCGTAAGAGAGTGTCCAGTTGATCCAGAAGCATTCGAGACTGGCTGCTGCTTGTTGCTAGCAGCTGCTGCCCAGCTCACCCTTAGGCACAGCTGGACAAACCTTATTGTTTGACCCTTGCAGCTTCCCTCTGACCTTCTGCTGCAGCCAGTGTGGCTGTGAGTCAGGGATCACATGGGCACAAGCTGGGACCTACTTCCAGTGCACTTTCAGAAGGGCTAATGTACTCTCACAAACATTCAGGTTTCAAGTTCTAAGTTTAGTGCTGGGTGCTGGGTAAAGTGGTCTCTACTACCCTGAAATCAAGTTTATGTCATACCTAAATTTAATATCCGTTACTTTTTTTAAGGGCTGTAAACATACATACATACATGCATAAACGCACACACATACATATAAATAGGTGTACGCCCCAATAATTTCAGAAGTCTTTTTGAACAGGGAACGTGAAAGAGAGGTAATATCCCATCAATCAGGAAACAGATGTCATCTATTAGAAAAACTGAACAAATTGTACAATAATGAAAAGTTGGATTCCATCCAAGATTAAATAAAATATCTCTTTCCAACAAAATTCTCTGAGATAACCTTAATTAGAGTAATACATATCTGTAGTTTCAGAAATGTTAAGAAACACCACAACCTAATGCAAAGTAGTGGGTAATTGCCTGAAGGGACTAGATACTCTGTCAGTGGTAGATGGTAGGCTATTCTCTATCAACAGGAAATCTTCAGGCAGAAACTAAATCACCCATTGTCAGGGATACTCATTTATACCAAGTGACACTCTGCTACTCCCACCCACCAATACTGACTTCCAGTAATCACTCATGTGTCACACGTACACCCATGCAGAGTTACACTAAGTCATGTGAGCTAATATTCACTTCCACACTCCCAGGCTGTGACCACTTACTCATGTCAAGATATGTGCTGTCTTGTTCATTAATACTAATGCCAATTCAAGCGTATCGGTGTAGTCATCTTCAATCTTACTCAGTTATGCTGGCACTTTACTCAGTCACGATCAGTCAGACCCACCCATTTGCAATGTGGCTGTGACTGATGCACATGCTCAGGGCCTCAGGGTGTGCTTGACAAATAGAAATTGCGTCACCTAGATTTGGAGACTGTCTTACTCCCATATTTTAGTAGTAGAAAACCAAAACCAACTTCAAACATTTCATTTGAATAACTGTCCAAGAGGATGAATGTTTACCGAAAGCCAAGTCAACATTTTCTGACCAGCACTGTAAAGACATCTATATTTTATCATAAGAAGTATAGACACAAGTGCAAATATGCAACTGGCAGAGAGGCTTCAAAATAGTGATTACAACTGCAAACAGGTGCTGGTGCATCTATTATATCTCGCATATTTTACATATTCGTCAACCTTTTTGGTGGATACATGGGAGTGGTAGGCATTGAACCTCAGAAATCATTTCCAGAAGCTGACACTTCTCTGTGAGCCTTTGCAAGTTCTCTGGGTCACTCTGTATAGTGATACTTAACAGTAAACTTTGATTTCTTCTCTGAATTTTGCTTCTTGGTAAAGCAGGTAAAGGAAACATTTGAAGAAGGAGTAGCAAGTGTGATTTAAAATTTTATCTTCAGTGGGATTAAAAACAAGCAAACAACCTCTTTAATTGTACTGTCATCGTATGATGTCATTTTAAAAAGTATTTACCTTAATTCTGGCAATAATATTATAACAAATTATAACAAAAATATTTCCATATCTTAACACAATTTGGGTTATTTCACATTTAACAGTGGAAATCCTGAGTTTCTAGTGTTTTATTAGGGCGTAATTGCAACATTAGCATTCTTTAAACACAATAAGCAGAAAACTTTATTTCACTAATACTTGCCCTCAGACTAAGCTGCCTCATAACTTCCTGGCTTTGCCTGGGAATAGGAGAAAACGTGGAGTAACTTGTGGCAGGAATAGGACAAAAGTAAATTAGCATGTGTCCTGACTCAGAAATGTATTCAAAGCCAAAGTAAAATGTTTACTGTCATTGCTATGTATATGAAGTGGGAAGAGGAAAAGATATCTTGAGTGAGTGCATATGTGAGGAGACAGGGCAGAGCTATTCTTCTCTTTATCTTTATGTCCCCATTGCACACATTACCAGTTACACAGATTTAATCCAGCTGCACTTTTCTTAAGAAAGGAAAATCATCATTTAAATTAGAGACCAAACTAGGAAGAAAACTAGTTGTTAAATTTTACCTGAAAAGAAGTGCCATTAAACTTCTTTATTATACATCAGGAGCACAAAAAGTGACCACAGTATTACTGAAGCAAGCATTTATATGATGATATTTCAACCCTTTATATTTCACATTGAACATTAGGGACTGCAGTTTTGAGCGATTCACTAAAAGAAATCTGGATCAATTTAAGATTATAAAGAAAATAAACAAAAACTTTGGCTGATAGTGCTTCAATGCCACTTAATAAAAATATGTTTGCAAGTGACAAGGACACCTCATTTCTGTCAATCAGAGAGGAAACATTGGAGCCCAGGGATACAATATTGATGTTGGTAGTGACAGGACACAGGCTTTGTACTGAGTTTGCAAGGACTCGAGACTGAGGATTGTCAGGCTTACAGTGTCTGAACTTAACCTGCCTGCTGCTGCTGTTTTCACTTGGTTTAGCTGCAACAGCAATTTTCCTAATGACCAGGTGGCTAAATGCCTAGGTTGTTTACTTTTGTTTATCCTCGTATGCGACGGTAATGATTTTTTATATAGGCAGTAGTAACGAGTAGTTATTCTGTATAGAATGAGGTATCTGGACTAAGGTAAATCTTCGATTGAACTGGTGAGATTTCAAGTATGCTAATAAAAAAATATTGTCTTTACACATAAAGTGTGTTTTCTCTTTGCCTATAACCAGAGTTTTAGTGTACAGGGCCCAAAAGTTGTCACCCTAAATCTATTTTTTACTTCAAAAACCAGAAAAGTACTATGAAAATTAATTTAATATTTTTCTATATATTAAGAGTTTGAAGGGAGAGCAGGTAGAATAAAAATAAATGCCTTTCATACTGTCTTTTTTCACATTTTGTATTCTTCCACTTGCAAGTTATTTGTTTAAGAAAATTTCACTCACTTTTTTGCATATTTTTTTCATAGTGGAATACATTTCAGGAATTTATGCAGGATAATTCCTGAATTTTCATATTTTAGCAGTAAGGACACACAGATTAAATTATGAATATTTTTAATACCTTGCATTTTAAGTAGTCAAATAGTCCAGGTCCAGTTTCTTTACTTGTTTTATAAGTAAGAATAAAAGGCAAATAATTTGCTCAACTCTCCTCTTGTTCATTTTCCTTGTCATGAATTCATGGCAAGAGTCTTTCAACCATAGTTGTGCATTTGTATGATCATTATACAGGTTGACCAGATTTAGCCTATTTGAGCAGACTCCTGATACAGCTGTCATGCTATAAGAAAGCTGCAAGGTGTTCAAAGTCATACCTAGCAGGTAGTAGCTATAGAACACTGAAGTAATTCAGGTTTTCCCCATCTCTACTCTGTGAACAACTAGTTCTCATGTGGCAATGGATCTCCACCTCTTGTTAAGCTGCCAAACAATATTAGAAGAAACCAAAATTACATTGAACACTTTTCTAATAGTAATTTTTTTTAAGTTAAAAAATGTGTGCAGTCTCTTAAGGACATATTACCTACACATAATTAAGATGAAAAGTGGTGTTTATGTTTTTTTCTGTATATGGATGACAGAAAATCCCAGATTATATAGATGGCAAATATTTCAATATTCTTTTATTTGAAACTGAGTGAATCTATGAAATGTTTCAGTTCAGAGCAGCTCAGCATTATTTCTTCAAAACAGCAAAAAAAAATGGACAATGAATACTTTTTTTTCTTTTTTTTAAATCAATAAACTGGGAAAGGAACATCCAGTTTTTGTAAAGGACATAATTTTTACCTGCAAAAGATTTTTAATGGTGAATTCCCAGCTAGCTCTCAATTATGTTTGTTTACTAGATTGGGTCATATCTCTTTATGTCAGCAAGGAATAAAGAAAAATCTGGTTTTTACCCCAAACCAATAGCAGTTTGTCTTCTAGGGGGAATGCAAAGGCTTTTGTAGAGATAATTCTTGTCAAATACAAAGGAGGCTAGGGAGCTGGCTAAGTACCCATAGGAAGAGATGTTATATCTTCTAAAAGAAATTTCTTCATGTAGGTAATTGTGAAGAAAACATCACTTTATGCTGCCTCTTCTGACTATGCAATGGGCACACTTGTCTTCAAAGACAAATAGTTATAACTATTCACATCAGTTTTCTCCTGGTTTATTGTCTTCTGCTAAGCCCATTGGAAAGCAAAATTACAAGAAATTACTTAAAATGTAATTTGTTTTTCTATATGACAATATGGAAAGGAATCACCTGGATGTATGAATGGCACTATATAACAATGCATAGAAGCTATCCAGGCACACACAATGCAGAATACTCTTGTAAAGGCTTATTTGAAATGCTGCAGAGGCTTCCAAGTGAAGTAGTAACATTCCTATGTTCCTTAATCAATAAAAACAAGTATTCAAATGTGTGAAATTATTTTGGTAGTTTAGTAATATTTGTACACGAAGTTTAGTGTCCACCACAAGTACTGTCTAAGTGTAGCCCACTTCCTATGACAAACACAGCTCTAGGGAAAGATTCACACAGAAGAGCATCTTTGTTCAATCTTACTCAAAACCTCCTGTTGAATTTGGGTGAACAAAAAGAGTTCACAAGACTCTTCACAGGCTCCCTGATATGCTTAACAATATACACGTCATTTGTTTCTGCACCCCATCCCATTGAGGCTATCTGCCGCCTCCTCTTTTCTTGCTTAGTAAGTGTTTAGTCTATAAACCCCGCCACTTCTTCCATAACATTTTAAAACTTGGATCTTTCTAACAGACTTCAGAAGGCCTGAAACATAACCTAAGGAATGACTTAAGTATTGATACCTTATTATACAAACTAGATTCCTTTCCGTAACCCCCATACTGTCTGGGTATTTGGCTATTACTCCATTAGTTACATGCTAAACCACTTTTGTGTTCTCTCAAGACAGGTCAAACCTTTATCTGTGCCCTAATCTCCTTTCATCATGGTTACTGGTACTGCATACCCTGTGGTTTCCTTATGACCCTCAGTGATAGACTGGAGACCACAAAAGATATAATTGCTGAGATGATCTTATCATATTGTATTCTCCACTAAGTTCTGCATTTCTCTCTCTGTGCTACACAGTCTTCATGATGTCTTCAAGGTCCTTCACAACAGTGAACCTTCCTACTCTTTTTGCTGTCATCGTGATAACCATCCTTCTATGTTCTTGGAATATAAATTTAATTCCTTAAGCACAGACTGAGTCTTAGGTTCATTTCTGTGGCTCTATTAGGAAACAGGCTGTAGACTCTTTATTTCTGCTTCTGGGTCTGTGATTACTTGCAAAAAAGAATGACCACAGTGGATAAAAATGACTCCAGTGGATAGAAGTAGTGGAAAAGGGAAGCATGGCTCACCTCGTCCTCAGAAACTTAGCAGAGCTTTCAAGATGAATGGCCAATGGACTGAACTATGGAGATTTACAGAGCAAAGTCTGAGAGCAACGTGAAGATTGACTGTATCAATGTAGGCATAGTCTTATGATTTTTCAGGTCTTCCCTTTTAAATTGTCCTTCATTTATTTTAAATCCAGATATTCTGGAATCACTGAGCCAGTGACTGGCTGCCACAAACTGTGTGATTTGATAATCAGCCCCTACTTTCTCCAATTCTTTTCCACGATTCAAAAGCTTTCAGTACTGTGACTTAATTTAAAATAAATCTAAGTCTACAGCAGTGATGCTTCATCTGGTCATTTTTCTTATGAATGCTAATGGTATTAATATATAATAACAGCTATTCCCTGAGAAAAACAGTGATGTATTATTATATCCCTTTCTGATGACAGGAAACTTAAAGAAACTTTAAGGAGGTTGCATTTCAGCTGGACTGCTCGTAAGCACTAAACTTTCTGAGATTATTCTTTGTTAGAAACTGCTGGAATAAATTGTTTTCTGCAATGTATGCCAAGCAGTCAAACTAGGAAAATTAAAGCCAATATGACTTTTTCTTTAATCCTTATTTGATTGCCTGATGCAGTCTACTGATGCATCTGTTGGCGCAGTAGATTAAGTTACTCTTAACCACCGCAACCCTTATTGCTCACAGAGCCAAATCCTGGAGGCGTTTTTTTTCCTCTGCCAGTTATTAGCAGCAAAAGTAATTAGAGTGCTTACCAGATAAAACATGAGAATACTCACTAGCTGAATATTCAGGCCTTTCTGAAACTGCTGCAGTGACAGACAATCCAGGTGGCATTTGCAGGTGCACAGCTGCAGTAAATGATGAAGCTGGCATCTTTGGCAGTTCTCCTCAGTGCTGATGGCAGTGGATTTTTTTTTTATCCAGTTTATAATCTCCATTCCTCTTTTGTACACACAGAAACACCCACATATTCAGTTTGTCTTCACATCTTTTCCTCACATACACACTATTAATTGCAGTCATTGCGTGAAATATTATTCTATTTTCCCTAATTCTGATTTTACAAAACACCACTTTACACATGCACACACATATACACAGACCTTATTTTATTTTAGTTTCAAATTTTTCATTATAGGTGCTTGCATATGCAGATTTTTTTTAGTATGAAGTTGCTAAAATGTTGTAAGACAAAAGCACTCAAACCAATGAAGCATTGTTGATATTTCTGAGTTTCAGATTGGAATCCAGGAAATATTAATGATTTCTGTCTGATCTTGTCTCACTCTGCTGCAACAGATGTCATTATGGCACATAATAATAAAATATAAATTGCCTTAAAAATGTAATAAGAAATATTTTAGAAGCAATAAAAATAACTCCCTCAAAACATACTGCATGCGCTTGAAGATGAGACATAGGGATTTTAATAGATGTTTAAATAGAACCCCTGGACACCTTTTTCTGAACCTGGAAATACAGCTGAGCTTTACAAAAATATTCCAAAACTGGAAACTCTAACAAATCAGATTCATTCCAAAATAGTGCTGCTTAGCAGTAAAAACAAGACATCTCAATGCATTTTAAAAAAATGTTATGATATCCATTTAAAAAAACCCTATGGCTGGTGAGCAGTGACTTGATTGAGACACTTTGACATAGGTAATATTTCTCACTTGTAAATATTTCTCAGAAAAACAAACATTTTGGTAGATCTTGACATAGTAAAATATGTTTGAATTACTTCACATCCTATCCAAATCCAGTTTTCTAGTGTGGATCAGATAATTGCTATAAAGGACTACTTGTCCTTTAAAGACACTGCTGAGGCATTGATACACACACAATTCTCCTCCTGCTTCCACTGCCACCTGCCTGCCTGGCACAGTCTTCCACTGGCCACAGAGCTCCTCAGTCATCAGGAAAGAAGATCCTTTTGAGCTGAGCTCATGCTTGTTTTCTTTGGCTTTGCAGCCTCTTCTACTGGCATTTCCTCCTACAGGCATTTCTATTTCATGCTTTATCTCCAGCAATGCTTTTAGAAGGGCCTTTCCCACGGGACAGCATGAATATGAGAGGGGACAGCATGAATTTCATGAGTAGCTTAGCACATGTGGCTTGGGAGGAATTGTGCTACTTCCTTTACTAGTTGGGTCTGTCCCCAGGGCAAAGTGAAATAGAAGGAAGACTGAGTTTACTACTGTAAGCCCACTGGCCTGAAGAGTTAGATCTGACTGGACCCTGCTGAGCACCAAAGATTAACAAAAAGGATGGTGCATCATGTGTAAGGGAGTTATCTTCATGACATTTTCACTCAAGGTTTCAGTAACGGAAAGGAGCAAACAGTGGTCCTCTGGGTGATCTGATTAGGACAAAAGGGAAAGCAATAGAAACTGATGCACATGTGGTCTTTTGATCTTATAGAGCTCTCTTGCATTCTGGAGGAAGCCCAACCAAATCACCATCTCTATTTAAAAACTGTTCCTTATCAAAATAATTGTATTTGCAAAATGACTTTCCAATCTACTTTGTTTTCCAATTTTCTGTTGAGTGAAACCAGTTGTTTAAATTTCCTAGCTGCTTTAACAGCCTGCAATGAACTTCATGCATCATGTCAAATTATGAAATGTGATAAGGATCAACTAGGAGATGAAACAGATGAGAGGATGAAAAATAAAGAACTCAGGACAGTCTGAAAGAACAAGCTGAGTTTTCTCCCAGGCATCATTCAAAAGCAGCTTCCAAAGTTGCTGGGACTGGTCAGGGCAGAGACATGCATATTCTGCCACCCAGCAGCAAATTTCCTGCTGTTCTTTGCAGCAGAGTGACACAGCAAATGTGTAACTCTGTATGTGCACACGTATAAAACTTGAGAGAGTAAGTATGGAAATTAGAAATGGTGAATCTGGTTAAATACTTTCTTGACTTATTCCGGTGGCAAATTCTGCTGCTTTGAATAATGGACACATAGCAAAAAGACAGAACACAGATTTTTCATGAATGTGATCTTTAATGCATGTATCATAAGACACAACAAAAGAAAATACTGAGTTAAGACAATTATCAAATTGTTTTCTTCCAGATTTTATTTACAGCTGTGTATTAATGTCTGATAAGAAAAAAATTTCTTTTTAAGTTTCTTGTAGCATTTCAAGTCTCCGACAAGTAATATGATGATACTGTATTTTTCTGCGCTCTCATTTTGCAATGAACTATATTAGCTGGAATACCCAGGAGAAAAGAAAACTTCAAAGCATGGCCCCAAATAATGTAGAGAATAGGTATGGTCTGAATACCAACAGAGCCTGAGATTTAAGTTCAAACAACCTTTTAAGACATTTCCCAAGAAATAACTTTTTTAACGAATTGAGGTCATCTCAGGGGTAACAGTGATGTAAAAGTAGGTTCCAAATCTGACTAGTTCTCTTCTGCACATGTCTTTTATATCCTACATAGCAGTGTGGGCATTGGGGATGACTCAGAAGTACCCTCACTATCCTATCACCTCCTGTAGTGAATAGCATCCAAAGCTAACATCAAAAACAGAACTTTCAAAACCTCTTAATTAGTTTATTGTTCAGTTTAATCAGCAGGGAAAAGAAGATTATTTTAAGAAATGCTCTCCATATGTGAAATAGAGAGGAAGTTCCCCAGTCAGAAAACAAGCCGCAGACCTTCATAAAAATATTTATTTTCAAAATGTCATGAGATTAGATAACAAGTGTGAGTTGCCATAGAGTACTACTGCGTTAGCAGACTTACCTCTGGTAGAGTCAAAAGCATTTCCTAAAACTAGGATGTCCCATTCAGCATCACCAATTTTCATGAAGGTTTACTCACCCAAGCAAGAATGCTAGATGGCATAGTTTTCCCAAATCTCTTATTGAGAGAACTGTCGTCTTAAAGGGCGGTGGCTGAAGCACCCCAAAATTCTGTACAAGATGGATGCATAAATAGCACCTTTTGGGTAGCACCTCCTACCCAAAGTACACTAAGAAAAGCTCAAAGATAATTCACTGTGGTATGAACAGAATGCATGCAGCTTCAAGTGTTGTGCTCCTGTTTTTATTCAAGAGGGAAATGACTGTAGATTTTCATATTATTCATTTCAGGGGTTCTACATATTTATTTATTGGGATGTCACTTCTTGAATGGATTTGTCATAGTGTCCACAAGTAGTATGCTTTCCAGAAGGAGGAGTCTCTAAGGACAGTCTCTAAGTCTCTTAGCCACAGCATAAGAAAGAGTTCTACAAAACAGTCAAATTTATCACAAAGTAAAATTTGTCATGTGACTTGTGAGAGGCATAGATGCAGGTGTCAGTACGACCATGCACTCTTTTCCTATTAAATGGCCAGCAGCAGGCAGTCAATATGCAGCCTTATTTAACCATTAGCTTTCACAGAAAATTTCCCTCAAACCCTTCAGCTCTCTTCACTGGGACGGTTTAACCCTTAGCAACTATGTCATTCTTTAACAAGTGACTCATAAGACCATCTAAGACTTTCAAGAGTACCGATCCCTTTCATCCCATGAGCTTCTTACTGCTGCTTCTCACCTGGTGTTGGAGAGCTGGATCCACAATGGTGGTTCCAGCCTGTGCTAACTAGAAATCATTCCCAGGAGAATGTGCTCTTGTCCTTCCTTCTCTCCACCCTCATCACACTCTGCTGAGTTGAGTGATACAAGGGGAAGTCACTGCTGTATCTAAACTGACTATGGTCACCTAAACTTGATAGTAGTTCAGTGGCTAATGCCTTAGATGCAACAAGTCACCACAGCTTAACTAACTTGAGGGAAATGTGTTTGTGCAATTGCCTTTATATAGGACTAATGCGAGGATCACTGGCAGTGAAAGGTGGTATGAATATGCATAAGCATACAGATTATTAATCTGACATGTGAATGCTACTTTTTCCTCTTCAAAATCTTGCATATCTAAGCTCTCAGTCATTTCTAAAATAGATACTAGTCCAAAACCAGATGAATAACTTTTAAAGTTTTAACTTGGATGCTTAATCTTTCCCAAAGGACCATTTTAAGAACCTGTTTAAGACTGCGTATTGCCACATATAACTCAGTCTGAACAAGTTGAATTTCTGCTCTTTTAAATTTCATATGTGCTCCAGCTTCTTCATACTTCACCCTCCATGGTGAACCCTCATGGATTTTCTTTATTGTAACTCTTTGTTAGCAATTCTAATTCTTCTTAATGATGTGCATTTTTTTGAACGAATTCTTTTGACATTTTCCTGTGTAACAACTTTCATATACCACATGAATGTCATTATCTCAGTTTTTACATTATTCTTAGCAGCAAGAAAACATGTAAAATATAAAATTAGAATTTCTGAAATATATTCAGTTGATGCAAATAACTATTCTTTTAAACCTTATTACTTTTGAGAAGTTAATGGATATTTAAACTCCAAAGGTTTTCATATTTTTATTGGGTTTGGGTGTTGGGTTTTTTTTTACTTTTTGCTGTATTGACAGCTCACTAATTGGCTTTTCCATTACAATTAGCTGTTTCCATGTTGAAGCCTTATTCAGTGAAAATTCTACATGGAATTTTGTAAAATACAACAGGAGTTATGAAACACAACAGTACTTTTAGTTGTCCAGTCTAAAGCATACTGAGAACATGGGACTCATTATACTTAAGGAACTGAAATCATTTGGTGGTAACAGCTTGTTGTCATACTAACTACCAACGTGGTCTGAATTAAAAGAGGCACCCTGCTGAGATCTTTACCAGGACTCATTTGTTAACTCTGTCTCCTTGTTCTCATCTGTTTTGCAGCTGTAGCCAGGTGAGAATTAACGGGGCAGTTTACATCAGGCAGATGGTAGGTTCCCCAGGACAACTCTATTTAAAGAATAAGGAGGAGGAATCAGTAACTGGATAATAAGCATGGGGTAAATAGGGAATGTAAAGATACGGGGTTATTTTGCAGTATACTTTTGACTTACAGTTGCTCCTGGGTGGAAAAAAGGACAGCCTTTTTTATAGTGCAGGAACCTCCTTGGACAACTTAACTTCCCTGCATGTGTTACTGTTAACAATATCTCTTGAAGTAACGTATCTTTACTGTTATCACACAGAATTCCTTCAACCAAAAGGGAAGACTGTGCTCTCTACTCCTGAAATGTTTGGGGTTTTTTAGTTTATGTCTGTTACTGAGCTCATCACAGATAATTTGTACATTAAGAGTGAAATTAAGAAAGCAGGCAAGTGTTTTCCAAAGGAGTAGGATCAGAGATAATAGGAGTTGTTCATTACACAACACATGTACTTTGAAAAATCTTGCCCTCATCCTCTTGATTCCCACAAAATAATAGGGTCTGCTTTGGAGACAATCCTGAAGAAAGAAGTCCTGAGATAAACTCTGAAGCAGAATTGTTCCCTGACTGCTCATTATCTGTCCAAAGTGAAGTGACCTTCAGCTGCACATATCTTGCGTTTGCTTTTCTGTTTTAGCCTACTGTCACAGGAGGTGAAATAGTGCATTACTCAGGACTCCACAGCCCTTGCACCCTTGAGCTGCAGCAGCTCCTTGCCAGGTTCTCTACGTAACCCATGGGGAAGTCCCAACTGGGAGGATCTCTGCTGGAATGTAATGTTGACCCAAATTAATGTCAAGCACAAAACATGTTGTGTCAAAATAACTAGTAATACTTGTCTCCTATTTTATTATTGACTATGGAAAGGCAGATCAAACCCATTCCCTACATGTGACTATCCGACTGGTTCCTAAGGGTACTACGTTTTCAGAACACACAACCTCCCCAAACAGTTGCCTTTCTTACTTCCTCTCCTTTTTACACCCACCATGCTTTGTAGGAGTTCCACATAATTTGATGTAGCTTGCTTTTTCATAAGTTCTTGTGGGTTTACTTAAATGTTTGTATATACCAGAATGTGTGTGATGTATAACCTTTCATAACATTTGAGCATTGCATTTTTCTTGGTAATGGATTTCATCTTTTACCTGACAGTCTATGCTTGAAACTTATAAGCATAAAATTAAAATACCAAACAAATTTCTAAAACAGTTCTTTGAATTAGCAGACTACACAGTATCTCAGAAGGCTTTAGTAAGCATTTTCTCCCTGCACTGCTTCCCAGACACCTGACTAAGATGATGTTCATCCCTCTTATCCTGCATGCCCTGTACTTTCTGATTCTCTAGGCTCTTTACCAGACACTTATAAGAATTCAGAAGGGCACAAGGGAAATTATTTTAAAAATTGTTCTAGTTCTGTTAAGGAGAAAATCTCAACAACACTGTGGGGGTTTTCTTTTCCGTGATATGGTCAGAAAAGTTTTGCAAAGCCATTGGCAGTGGCCCAGAAGACAAGTACAGTATTTTGATTTCCATTAAGCTGATATGATTTTGACATTATTCCTTTTGATATTCCCTCAAGATACATATTTCATGAAACAAAGTAGCTGTCATGTTTCCGCCAAATCCTACCCTTCTCTCAACTTTCTGGTACCTTATTCATCAATTAATCACGTTAAACATATAAGTATTTATAGATATAAATATAATTGTAGGTTCTCAGAAAAGGTTTCTTATTGGTGAAGTTTTTTCTAGAACTATTGTTTGGTTTTTTGGAAGTGTTTGTATTAAATGCCATTTTCTAAGACGAGCATTTACTATGACAAATTTCAGGGGATTTAGGTGCACACATTCTGAATTTTAATATTTTATTATAGATTTTTGTGGGACTTGGTTGGCACAGTCTGATTTCCAAATTTTTTAAAAAAAAAGTAAAAAGAAAAAAGTTGTATCAATTATTGTGTTAGTTAATCTGTCCACATGCATTTGATCAGGAAGCCTCTTGTCCTACTAGTCTTTCCCTGCAATACAATTCCCTTGTATTCCCAGATACGCCACAGTTACGTTGCAACTTAATCTTTCCTCTAATCCTTTTACCCTCTGTTTAGGAGACGTTTAGATGACAATATGGTCCCACAGATCAAAACCCATCTCCTTTAAGTAAGTGAGAAATGGAAATATGCTAGCTTGATGTGTTTGCAACTTGGTGTTCTACAACTGATGTTCAAAGGAGTGGTGTGGGGTTTTTTTCCCTTCTTCAATTTCTACAAAGAACAGCCTAAGTAAAATGCTCTTTTTCTTTTGCACATTTGTTCATTCACATTTTATTTCAGTGGAATAAAGCTGATAACCGCAAGGTTGTATGAATAACCAGTATTCTGAACTATAACAACAAAAAATTAAAGACAAAACCCCTCACCTTAGATTTAAGTTTAAATTTTATTGGTATTTTTTACTGAAATAGCCATCTTATTCAACCAGAACATTTGAGTCAATAAGATTTTTTTTTCAGTACAAAAAACTTTCTTTTCAGCAACAATAAGAAAGAACTGAATAGGTGAATCACTACAATGATATTCCTGGGGTATGAGAACTCATGAAGGAAGACTAGGTTCTCTTCTCTCTTCTGTGTGACTGGGAAACTTCCCATCAGTACCTAAAACACCCCTGCTACCAGTGATAGCAGTTCCTGGTGAGATGCAGATTAACCCAGAAAATCTGAATGCAAACATCATACCTAGGAAAAAGAAACTTTGATCCAGATCTTCAACCTAAAACACTGTATCTTATCACCATTAACAGCACTGACCATGTTTGGAGGAATATGTTTTGGTAGTCTGGTAGCATAGCATAGAGCCTATACTGTATTTATGTAATATTTTAATGTACATTCAAAGAAAATGCATAGATCTCGTCTCTAAATAAAGACTATTTGATTGCAAAATTAATCTTGACTTCTCTCCTGTTTGAAAATGGCACATTCTCTTTGGCTGACATGGCGTCTTTCTAATATCATAAAACTTCAATATTTTGAACATAAAGGTCATCCTAGAAATTTAATACCTGACTAGAAAAGATCTCTTCATCAGTTTTTTCTCCTTTGATCATTTAATTGTCTGTATTCTCATAAATATGCCTAAAGAAGAACAGATCAGTCAAGCTCAATTTAGGTCTTTGGCCAAGATCTGAGCAATTAAAAATATCTGTGCTATTTATAACACCTTGTGATACTAACATTTGCCAGGTTAGAATGTCTTTATCTTTTCTTTTCAGATAATAAAAAGCCCCTGTGCAGTTCTGTGTATCTGCTTGTATTAGATGACTTAGTCAGTTCTACTTGCATGCACATTTATTATTATGTTATTATACACAGTGGAAGGATCACAGAATAAAGCTTGATCTAGTACACTGTAGTTAAGGAAATTAAGCATACATACTCCTGAATTAACAGTAATCTGCTTAAACATCTCTCTGCCTCATGCTATACTACAGATAAGCTAAATAAAAGTGGGATCTGTTCTTATTCATTTGCATCTTCAGCCATCAAGTAAACGGCTACTCATTCCTTATTGTGTTAGCTATAAAGTGGAAAAGGTATTTTATATTAAAAATCTGTGCACATATTGCTTTCATAACTACTTTCAAGTAAGGAAAGAAAACATGAGTGTCATCAACAGCTTTTTATGACCCTTTAATATACACTGTGAGAACATAGCCTTTAGTTACGATAAGCAAAATTTCCATCCTGAGAGCTCAGAGAATAGAGTTATACCTTCTTTATTTTGTTTTATTACTGATATGGAAGATGCAAGGCATCAAAGATGCTTGGGTTCCACTTGAGGTATTTCATTTCTACAGCTGGCACTATAAAAAACCCTCCTTTGAGAAAAAAAAAAAGTAACAGTAATATGCAATATTAATAGTCATCTTAAGCATTTCCCAAACTGTAGCGGCACATCAGCACTACATCAGCTTTCACTCCTTCCCTTTTTTCCGGATTCCGTATTGTCTCTGAATGTTATTTTTGAGTTTTGTAGGCATGTAAACACCTAAACACCTCTACTTCAGAACAGGTCACGGGTTAACAGTTCACCTTGTTCAGAGATCAAGCAGCTTGGAGGTGTTCATATGCATTCATTTTTGCTGAATCAAAGTCATAATGACACATTACACAGCAGACACCTGTCTTCTGAGACTGCCATCTATTGCAGCCATTTCTATGAAAGAACAAAGTTTCTCATAATCCTGCATGTTTTTTCTTGAAAAGTGTAGACTGTTGTTTATCAATTTCTGAGTAAAAACATTATCATCTATTATTTTATTATTATACTGAATCTATTTTTTCACACCTGAAGGATGGTTACTGTGTCTGAAAGTTTTTTTCCGTTTTCCCAGGTACCACGTTTGTTCAAACGGAATAAATTCACTTCTTCCTACAAAAATTACCTTGTTTTTGATTCTGCTCATCAAAAGTGTGTGCTGCTAGAAGGTAATGTGGAGACTTTTTAATACTGAGCTGTCCAGAAAAAGAAAAAAAAAGTATTCCTACTGTAATTGTGTATATATGTTTTTCACATATATTTATTGAATTTCTAATTTATTTGACAATTCTTTGCATGGAAAATATATAACTTACTCATACACCTTTGAACCTAGGTCTTCATGTGCAACTTCAGAATTGAATGGGAATTTGAGGACAGCTGTGGGAACTTCTGAGGAGGAGACTTTGTTTTGACTTCACCTCGGTAGCATAAGGACTGTGTTGTTTTGAATTCCAATAAGCACCAATGTGCCCTTCTGTCAGGATTTGTCCTTGTGGACAGGAGATTGCTTGTTGCAGAGTTGTTTTTCCACAGAAATTTGAGTACCTTGGCACTTTCTTCACACTACCACAGGATCCCAGTTAAAAGGTAAACATCAGGGAGCCACCTTAATATATAAATCACTCGAAAATACAGGTTGCAAATGTGTGATGGGAAAGTGGGAGTAGGTAACATTAATCACAGTCATCTTCCTCTCAATTTGGATTTTGGAAAAATCATTGTCAGTTCCTTAGCATCCTTCTTGCATTTATGAGGTGAGCTTAAAGTAGTTAGTCAATTAGAGACATCCAAGTCCAAGAGGAAATTACTAAAAGGTTCTTTACCACGCTTTGTATTTTTAAAGTGTGCCATTTACACCAAACAGGGAATTACTTCCTGAGAAAATGCAGGGGACATCTCAAGATATGTAACACAGTCTTCCTGAAAGAGTAATCTTTGCTCTTCCTAAGACTATGTGTATAATTTGTAATAAGATTAGTTTCTTTTTTATTTGTCTGCATTTGAATTAAAGTAATTTCAGTACTTATTTTTCTATAGTTGGAAATGTTTCCGGTAAAACCAAATAATATTCATTAATAAATATGTTTTGCTAGTTATATCTGAAATACTTAGACTAAAAAAAAAAAAAGCAAAACAGCAACACAATTACAAAACTTATTCCCTTTATTATATACCATCAGAACAAACTGTCCTGTCATTGATTAACAAAATTAAGTTTATAGCAACAGCCAATAGCAACAGTTAAATAAGCAACTGCCAGTCTGAGACAGCAACATTGATTTGATTCAGTTGCATATAGAAGAGTTCAAAACAAGGTTCACAAACACTGTCTCATCAATAAATTAAAAAAAAAATAAAAACAAACACAAGAGAGCTCCTCTCCCTGTGATGCTTCAAGAAACAGACCAAATCCAATTTGTTTTGCTCAGGTGAGTAGTTTCTCACTTGAGTGGTAGGTCAGTCTAGGACAAGTAGACTTGCAATTCAAAGGGATTGCATCTCAAATGGATGTAATAGGATAGTAAGGGTAGTAAATGACTCAGGATAGCAAATGACTTATTTTGCTAATGAAATTCCAATGGCTGACATCATGGCATCTGTGTTAGTCTGTCCATTAATTTGATGAAGTCTGCAAATCATTACGCAGAAGAGAGTTGGTTGAAAATAAAAGTCAGACTGATTTAAGCACTATCAGAAAACAAAACCCCAAAACATAAAACACTTTTGAAAACTTTTGGGTTTGTTTTACTGTATCTAAAGCAGAGTATTAGGATTCAACTGTGTATACCAGCTTTATTCCTCTTGAAGTACACAGAGGTTAGAGGATGTCATGTAGGAAGGTAAAGAAACATTTTTCAGACCCTCTATTCCTATAGTCCCAATCCTAGACCAGAATATCTGAAACACCAGACAAGGATCTGGGTTTTCCTCATGAGTTCCTCTTTTATTAGTGATCAAAACAAAATGAAAAATGTGATCATTCCAGATTTATGGCTGTTCATAATCTGGATTCAGGGTTAGATTTTTGATTTCTAAGGGGTAGACCAAACCTTTAGACTTTAATACTGAAGCCAGGACACCCATTTCTGGGTGAATTCTCCAATAAGTAAGTTGTTATTGAAAAGGTGGGCAGCAGCACTAGTCCAGGAGTGGTGGTAATGTCAAGGTTCCTGAACTATAATTCTCATTGGAAACCATATCATTACACAAAAGAAAAGAGCATATTGAGACCCTGGAGTGTCTGTAAGTTCAAATGTTAGGGGTTTCTCCCAGCTCTTATGCTCATAGTGTGGAGCACCCTTTAACTGGCAATGACCACTTTGGGTTCAACAAACAGCTGGTAGAGAGCTGATGTGGCAAGAACTCTGGAATTAATGTTGTAATTGTGGAGGACATTACAGTTACAATTTCAGTATAGCTTGGTAACAATGCACTTACTCGTTAATTCCCTGTGTGATCCAGGAGTTCCACAGCTACCTTCTGCATAGATGAACCGGTGGACTGATTTGAGACAACAGGCTAACGTGAGTCAAACCATTTGACTGAATTCCTAGTTGCCTTCACGACAAAGCATTTGACCAATTTTTATAATATTTCAGGTGAAAATTTCAGACAGACCGTGAGCTTCCCACAGGCAGCTTCTGCAGTATGTAGTCCAAATGCTGGGCACCATTTCCCTGTTTAAACTAACGATTAATGTCCTGGGTAGAAACCCTGGTCATTCCAGAAACTCTTCCAGACAGTTCTGGCCATAGAATTGCCTAAACTGTACATGGATAGCACACTTCTAATTAGTCAGTAGAAACTGCTTCTGCAGATAAAGAATTGATCATGCAGGACAATGCTTTGCACATAGTTAAGATAGTTAGGAGGTGTTTTGTACATAGTTTAGGATAATCAATAGCAAAAGATTGTGCATGTGCTGGAATGATCACATAGGACCATGGGCCAGCTGGGTGGAAGAATTCAGCAGAAAATACTTCAGGGAGTCTCGGTGAATCCAACTGGAGTCACTGTCACACTGAAGACAGTGATTACCACCATCAGGACAGCAGCTAACCATCTTGTTCAAAAGATTCATTTCTCCACATGAGCTTTATCCCATGTAAGAGATGCAAATAACTTCATGTTTTAGCAAACACTCTCTGCCAAAGGTAATTCAAACATTTGTAATTACAATAATGTGAAAAAGTAGAGAATTAAGGCTCTAAGTATTCAGCAAGTAGAGAGGCACATTTTATATTCATCATGCATAAGACAGAGGTTTTTCATTTCATATGCATTCACAACTGCTTCAGCAAGTAATTTGGAATAGTCACGTGACTGCATGCAGATATTAGACTTCACAAAGACTTAGAGGCTTTTTTTGTGTGAGAATTTTATTTCAGGAACAGTATTTATGGTTTCTTATTTAAACTGGGATGCAACAAAGAAAGCAGAAATGAAGCAAAGAGACTAAATTTCTATGCTTTGCTGGTTTAGTCTCCTGAAGTCAAAAATGGCTCTTGACTCATACAATATTCCAGGCTTTCCGTACTGTCTTTTATATCATTTGTAAATGGGGAAAAATCAGTTTAACTGGAGGTATATATCTCTAAAGTAAATTCGATTTTGCAGTTGTCTCTTTTAGTTGTTTCTGTCATTCTAAACTGCTGTAATCAATGGACTAAGGAGACGTGAAAATACAGCCATATCATAATTACAGGGAAGGGCTTGCTCCAGTGACCTCTATTATTTTAGTAACAGCCCAGGAAACCTTGATCTTGAAGTGTAATACTCATCTCAAAATAATTCAGTAGTAGCCTATGAAGAATGGTGTGGGTTTCACCTGTTTTGGCCTCAAATTCCTAAATACTTCACCCTCAATGGCTGTCCTAGACCACTCCTAACTGCCCTCTACTGGTGCTTCAAAAGCAGAATTTCGCTGCAACAAGGAGAGGACTTTGTTAGTTCGGATGTCTCTACCTGCCTAAGACTCTCTGAAAGGCTTTTTTGTCTAGTAGCCTTTTTTTTCATACCTTGGCTAGCTTTCACCTTTCTTATACAAATTAAAGGTATCTCTATTGATTTTTGTCACCAACGTCATCAATTACGTTGCACAATCTTTTTGGTGTCTGCTTCTGTAGACATGAAGATGCCACATCACCTAACACCACACAGCCACTTGTGCTGTTGACCATTTTGAGTCCAAACCAGCAAAATCCAACTACTTCTTTCCAGTCTTACAACGGACCTAGGGATGGTGCTTTTTTTGCACAGAGGGATGAGAGTCTTGTTATTATTGAAGGGCAAGTACAAAATTCCCAAGAGACTTTGGATATTGACTAATCAGAGCCACTTTACTAGCATTAGTTTTAAAACAGATAACAAAACTGATTTATAAACATTCAGGAGGTCATAGCTGAATTTGAAGGAGCATAAAACAATTTTAGCTTGAAAGGTAGGCCACAGCTGCTGACAAGTTTGATTTGATACAAAACCAATCATTCCTACAACACCTTTCAGCAGATTAGAAGCATAAATAACTTTATTTTCTTCACTATTCAAATTCACATGTTTAGCTTTGTTGCATAGACCTCTCCTATATTATTCAATGGTCTCCCTTTAATATTGATTCTTCATTTTCAGTTTTTAATTTACCAAGTAATGCTGTTCCATGGATGAGAATATTATGACATTTATAACAATTTTGTGTTACGGGTTCTTTATTGAAGCACAGACCACTCAGTGGACAAGGAACTGGCTGGATGGTCACACTCTAAAAAGAGTTGAGGTCAATGGCTCAATATCCAAGTGGAGACCAGTGATGAGTGGCATTCCCCAGGGGTCGGTGTTGGGACCAGCCCTGTTTAACATCTTTGTCAGCAACATGCACAGTGGGATGACACCCAATGTGTGCCAATCAACGTGCTGACGGGAAGGGATGCCATCCAGAGGAATCCTGACAGGCTTGAAAGGTGGGCCCATGCAAACCTCAATTAGTTCAACAAGGCCAAGTGCAAGGGTTGGGGCAACACCAAGCACAA
>JAVJGI010000050.1:78929510-78948508 GCA_035590275.1 Ibycter americanus | reverse complement strand
TTGGGGTTGTTCAACCTGGAGAAGAGAAGGCTCCAGGGGGACCTTCTAGCAGCCTTCCAGTACCTAAAGGGGGCCTAAAAGAAAGCTGGAGAGGGCCTTTTTACAAGGGCATGTAGTGATAGGACAAGGGGGAATGGCTTTAAACTGAAAAAGGCAAAATAAATTTGATTAGCTATTAGGCAGAAATTATTTATGATCAGAGTTGTAAGGCACTGGAACAAGTTGCCCAGAGGAGCTGCGGATGCCCCATCCCTGGAAGTGTTCAAGGCCAGGCTGGATGGGGCTTTGAGCAACCTGGTCTAGTGGAAGCTGTCCCTGCCCATGGCAGGGGGTTTGATCTTTTATGTCCCTTCCAACCCAAACCATTCTATAATTCTATGATTAATTTATTCACCCATTACAGTGAATCATAGATCTTGAGAATTTGCAGGCAGTCCCACATAAAATCACAAAAAGTTTCATCTTCTAGCCTTCCAATACTGTTTTTCAGTAGGAATATTGTACTTTTTCTGTGAGATTTCCTTGCAAATAGAGAACTTTATTTACAGTTCAATCTGGCAAGATTACTCAGAGCCAAAAGAGTCTTGTAACAGGGTATTAACAAGTACTTTTTGCTTACCAGGGAGGACAATAGCCGTTGCCTTCATTGGTCACTGTTCCTAGACCCCTGCTGTGAGAAGGATTTTCGTGGTCTTAAAGTGGTAAAGGCACCAAGAATCCAAATAGTGTATATAGTTTCATTTTCATTCTGACCACATGAACATGAACACTAAACAAACAAAAAAATCTTTAGATCTTCTAATTGTGACACTCACCTTAAATACTCTACCCAATCTGTTGCTTATCTTATATCATTCGTCACATGATTATTACTGGTGATTTCTCTTTTTTTTGAATCTCAGAATAACCAGGATCTTTTAACTCTGCCATATGACTTTCTCCAGTGCAAATAGTAACGCAGATAGTTGTTAGCCTGAAAGGTGACAATACCACCATAAACACAGATTTGCTTGCATGAATGTTTGCAGTGTGTGAATAATATATATTGTGAATCAAAGTGAATGTGATTTTTTTCTTCAAAGTAACATTTGCAAACACTTTCAGCATTATTTATTCAACTTTGCCTATAATGGTTGGTAAATGTTGACTTGTTAATGCGCAACTACTGTAAATATTGAATTTGTCTCAGCTTCTTTAATAGTTTGAATTTGCAAGGCAACGAGTCAAGATACATGGTTAACCTGATGATCTGCTCTTATTTTTAGTTTCTTTTCTACCTTTTCTCTTGAGGGTGTTATTGCTGAAAATGGAGATGTTGTAAAACAGTCGTGCCTGCTTGACTTGGTCTTTGCTGCCATGTTTTATTCTGAAGGAAAAAACAACAAAAAAAGGCATTTCGTAAAAGTAATCAATTCATCACTTTTCTTTTTTGTACATTCTTTTCCTAGATTTCTGGTACTTTAGAATATAAGCTCTTCCTGGAAGGGGCTTTATGCTAGCAGTTGTCTGCAAAGTGCCAAGAATATTGTTTTTTAAAGATACCCTAGCTTCTCTTCTACAACCAAAAGTTGGTTAAGTGTTATCCTGTCTTCTTTCCTGGTAGCTGCAGCTGACAAGTAAGGTCTCCTTCTATCCTCATCTATTCCTTCACACACAAACAGGCCGGTGTGTCTGAATTTGTTACTGAGATATTACTGGTTACACGGGCTACATAAAAGAATTCTTGTGCTCTCTCTTACTGTTAATTATGTTTTTTCTTAAAATTTCCTTTAAGAATAAGTCATTTAACCCCCAAGCTACCTAGCATCTCATGAATTATGCTCACGCCTCACTTTTTGATTATGGTAATGCCACTGATAGCATCAGCACAATAATTAATAGCAGGTTTTGTCAATTTTCTGCTTGACAAAATCCTCCCCGAGCCTTACCTACATCTTACCACATCACACAGGATTGCATTTCTTTCCTTCTCCTTTTAACCTCCTTTCACTTTTTTTGTCTGTATGTGCATATCTTGAGCTTGATTTTCAGTAGTGCTTACTTCCTTCATCTCCAAGTGAAATAAAAAGAGTTTTCAGGGTTCCAAGGTTTCTGCATTCTCGTTTTCAGTGTTTAGTAATGCCTTACCAGCAAATCCTTCCTGGAACCAAATAAGGATACCCTGAAATAGTATGTTTTTCAGCTGCACCTTGAAAGAGCCAGTGCACAATAGGTTAAACAAAGCTATTGACAATTTCAGTTTACAGCTGGCAATAGATAAATTATTAATAGAGAGAAAGAGGAAATATCCACAGCAAGACCCCCATTATCTAACAAATTATTTGCTTTCAAAACATATTAAAATCATGCAGATCTTAGCACTGCTGTCTGTAGCACAACACTTACCTGCCTCCTGGCAACACAGTTACAAAGGCGAAGTGTGTCTCATTCCACTTGTGATTTTATAATGAGATGTGAGCCTACATTAAAGAGTAACGTGTTTGTTTTCTGAGTGAAATTCCCCAGGTATTCCAGGATGCCAGGCAGCCTTTCTATCTGCCTGCTCTATTGTTAACATGTTTCACAAATCTAACTCAAATGCAGCTGAATCTTTTCCATTGCAAAGCATCAGGTTTTGAAGCTAGGCAGACATCACATGCATAAAATGGTTAATTACGCTGTGGCTTTCAAAGGCAATCTTAGTCTAAATCATTTGCTGCTCTGTGTGAGAAGGGTCACCTATGCATGGTAACTACAAAGGGAAGAAGGCATTTCTGCTGTCTGTTCTGTCTCCATTTTGAGTGCAGGCTGCCTGCTGATTATTCTGCATTCACTTCTCTAAAAAGCTTATTAATGTGGTCTAGAGGGAGACTGTCAGAAATGGCAGACTGAATCAAGGGATTTTCCTTCAACATCCAAATGACATGCTGCAGCAAGAGAATTAAACAGATGACTAACCAGTGCCCTTTTGTCTGCAGATGAAGATGGGATTGCCAACTTGTAAACCAGCAACTGACATTTGGGTGGATTAAATCGTCCTGTTATTGTACTGCTAGTTTCTAATCACTGGTGCTTTCTTGATCTCAAGTGCCTCAGCTGAAAGCTTTCTCAGTTCTCCGAGACTTGTTTGCTGAAACCCTCAGCAGAGCTTTTGCTGTAAACATTTATCCATGGAGAAGTACTGCTCTGACACTGACTGAGGAGAAGAGTTGGCTTCTAGGTATTTAATTAAAACATTAAGCAGAAAAAGCTTTACTGTCAACATTCACAAGTGCTTTACTATAGCTGTGGGTTGTTATAATTGAGTTTTCCTGCAAATGCTTTTTTTCTCCCCCGTCCTTCTCTAAGAGCTGGAATAGCTTGAGGTTTGCTTTGCCTCATGCTGTTAGTTGTGGCTTTGAGACTGTGCCCCATGCTGTCATTCTCTGGATTCTTTCAATCTGGTTGTTAGCTTTAATTTCTAAAATCAAGATTGGATGGCTACAAGAGGCTCTAATGAAAAGTAGAAAAAAAAGTCCTTTCTTAAACAGCATTAAGAATTCTTATGTGCAACAGTGTATAATGTGGTCAAGCTGATGGTGTTCCAGTGTTGTAAACTGTCAGATGTTTTTTTACCTTGTAATTAATATTAAACATGAGAATGCACTGTTCAGGAACCAAAGGTACCATGACACCTATAGAAATTCTGTCCAGGTTTCTATTTGTCACCATCCCGGTGCCTGTAATTTAAAAAAACAAAAAAACAAACAAACAAACAAAAAACATAGTCTGCACTATCCCATGAACAGTGTAGTGTCATTAGAATTTGCATTTAGAAAGTAGGGGGCTCACACTATTTACTGCCAGTTGGTTCATGAAGTTACTAGTTACAAGAGTACTGCTTTACTTAAAATAAAAGAAACCCACATCTGCCAGCTTGGAACTAATAGAAAAGTACAAAATAATGCCCCTTCAAAATGCTTTACTGAACAAGATCTGCAAGGAACATGTTTTTCTTCCCACACTCTGGGAAATCTCACTTCTGCTACCTCAATTGGTCCATGCATATTACATCTTCAACATAATGAGTCAAATAAGAACTTGTCCCCTGAAAAAGGCAGGAAGGTAAAGATTTCACATAACATCTTAAGTCATGGAAACAACTTTTCAAAGGACAGAAAAAACTGTAAGCTGTCATTTCCAGATTGCCTCTGGCATTCTGGACACAAAAGTACAAAAGCTGGTAGTTACGTAAATGACAGAAAAATTGTAAAGACACATTCTGAGCTCTCTACATCTGTATTTATTCTTGATCTATATTTTAAACCTCACCTCCCTGTCTTTGATAAATCGAAGTTAAAGGGGGCAGTTCTGGTAGGGTATACTTTAATAGAGTCAGCTGCCTGTTCAAAGGCATCTTAAAAATAATGTATTAATAATATTTCTCCCCACTTTGCATGGCCTGCTTAAACAGGAAATTCAGGTTCAGGCTAGTACAAAGCTGTGGTTTGAAGAGGTGCTAGAGTTCTTGGTTTCTCACACCGTGGCCTTCCCTTCACATCTGTCAGCCTGTGATTGACAGCTGCACTCAAGCAGCTCAGGCACAGTAGCTGGTAACAGATCCTCCTTGCTGCTGCCAGGTGGTTTCCCCTTCCTGTTCTTGACACAGGGAAGCAAAGGGTTTGCACTTCTTTGCAGAGTACTTACAAAATGCCCTGGAGCACCGAGCGTTGGAGCATCTAGTTGCTCTAGTAAGCAACACAGCTGTTTTATACACGTGGCATGAATGAGCACAACACAACTAGAGCCCAAACTCAATTCCTTGTGACGCTGAGCACTTTGCCATTTCACTGCAGTGGTAAAGGGTAGATAAATACAAGAGCTACTCCCTCCTAAGTCAGGAGGTTATCCCTATTCTGATGTACAGTCACAGTATCTACCATTCAAAATCAATATGAGTGAATCATTCTTTCTTGCTGCTGTATTTATGGTGGAAATAAACATATGATTTCCCCAGCATCCCAAGCCTTTAGTAGTCTGATTTGCATACCTGTGCAAACAACATTGCAGATACTTTTTTGAACCTGTTAAATAAGCTTTTGAAGTATTATTAGGAGATAAAACAGTCACATGAAAAGCTTAAACAACAAGAGCTAGTCTTACTGCTTCATTCTGTAAAAAAAAAAAAAAAAAAAAAAGAAAACTAGGTGCCAGTACTGCAACAGCTTGAGACAAAAATCTCTGAAACCTTTGAAAAGGTTTCCTTAAAAGGTTTCCTTTTGAAAACAAAATCTCAGTAGAACAACTTTAATTGCAAAAGGTGTATTAATTTTATTTAACTTTATTGTTCTTCTCTGTCTACACACGCAGAGTTTATGCATATGTTGTATTTTCAGCAAAACAGAAATCCTTTTGTGTATTAAGTCATGACCTAGCTTATTAAGACTGGAATAGCTGAATAAACGTTTATCTCTTCCTTCCCCCACTTTCCAAGAAGCATTGGATTTTTTTGGTCAAAGATTTAAGAGGAAAGGAACAGAACATTTTAGCTGAAGACTGGTTTTTTACTTTCTTATTTTTGTTGTTACTGACTACATGTTCATATATTTTTTTAGTAAAAGCAAAACTATTCCACCTAAATGTTATTTCCACTTGAAAATTTCTCCTTGAAAAAACACGCAGAGAAAATTCTGAACAAACTTAATTTATACTATAATTTTTTTCTGTAATTTACTTCGTTTTTTAAACATTGAAATAATTTAGAGTGACAATATATTGGGCATTCTTTCCATAACTTTTTAAAAAAATATAATAAGTTAAAGAACCTTGAGGTGAATTATTGTTTGATAAAAAGTTGTGAACTTGCACACCAGTGACTACTTTAATTAGGAAAGATACTTTAATTAGGAAGGATATTGTTCTGGTGTCACGTTCTCTCAGTTGTCATTACAAGGTCCTGCCTAAACTGTGGAAAAGCTTTTAAAAATATGTTAATAGAAATGGATGATATCTCTTTAAAATTTGCATTAGCAAGCTGGGGAAGTTATTAGTATACAGCTGTAACCCTAAGAGTGTAGGCTTGAAAGAACTGTTTATTTTCTGCCTTGCAGCTGTGTGTAAAACCCACTGAGAGAAACTTGTTACCAATTACTGGTTTAGAGGCTTCAAGTAAAGACAGCAGGTACCAAGAGAGTAAAACAGTCTAGCTCACAAATAACTATACAACACTGAAATACCTTAAGAACAGCTGTTAAAGGAAAGGAAAAGAAATGTAACCGCTGAGCAGAAAAAAAAAAAAAATCAAAAAATGAGTTAGTAAGTAAGGAAGTAAAGCAAAGCAAAGCAGAGCATGATATACAGAAAAAAAAAGTAATTAGTGACCTGAGACAGTGAATGAAGGTTTTGCACCATAAGCTTCCAGTGACAGAGATCAGATCAATAGCTGCAGTCCAAGAAACCAATGTATTTCAAACTGCGCCTGAGTACTTGTAGTATACAATTGGAAAGTCACTTCTATACGACACCAAGTATCTTGAAGAATATATTGCAAAAGGAAAGGACTTTTTTTAAGTGTAAGAGGAACCATTAACATGAACTGTTGCAAACAAGAAACCCATGTCTGACTTGGAAGAAAGTTTATCAATCAATGAAAATAATTTGGTTGCATGAACTGGAAAAAAATGGGATTATTTAGAACACACCAAGAAAATTAGTTGATAGGTGAGAAATAACTGAAAATCCTGAGATGAAAAAGATAGCTGTCCAAGGCAAGAAAATTAAACTCAGAAAAGTCATATATAGGTTGTCTGATGTACTCTAGAAGTGTGGCTTGAATACTGGGGACTTCATCTCTCACCCATAACTCCTTTTCATACTGTAGCTCCTGAGGCATGAACACCTTGCTTAGCACATTTTCCTCTCACTCTCCTCCCAAGCAGCTCGTGACCTACTTGGAGGTGAAAGGAGGAGGACTCTTCCCTCCACCCATCCGTCCCATGCAATGGAAAAGCAACCTGTGAAAGGGAGAGCACCAGCACTGGGCCAGGTGCTGCATAGCCAGACAGGAGGGAAATATCACAGAACAATTGTACCATCCAGAAATTTTATCACTCTCAGCTATGCTGAATTTCTGTGAGTGTTACTCATTTGTTTCCCTGAAAAATAAGCCAGCTTAGCTGGAATAACCACAGGAGACTTTATGAGCTGAATTTTCTACTAAAGCTGATCAGGAAATTTTCATAAAATCCATGACCTTGGTTAGCTGTGTGGATAGTACTCCCAGCAACATGAACTAAAGAGCAGTAACTTCTCTAAAATTTATGCTAGATTTGCAGATGAACCTCATACTTTCTTTTTAATATTTTAGTTTACTTCTTCCTTTGTTTCCCCCAACCTGCATATGGATGACTGCCAGTTTAATATAATCCTCACATTCAGAGTAAGCAGAAGATTGATATTGTGCTTAGAACTGGTACAAAAGGGAACATGGTGGACATTCTCATGTTTCTTTTATGTCCTCATGCTGGCAGGATGAAGGGCAGCTCATTGAGTATTATGTTTCTACAGCATTTTTCATCAGAAGAGCTCAAAGTGCCAAACAAATAAAAATCCTAAAATACCCCATGGAAAAAAAAAAAAAAAAGGTTTTGAGGTATTTCTGCCTGGTCCAAAGTCAGAAAAGGAAAAAAATTTAAAGATAAAGTCTAATTCAGAGAGTTACTAAGTAGAAAGCATGAAGAACTAGAACAAATAAAGACCTTAGGCTTCTATGAGTTAAGTGCTAGAATGCTCATTCTTTGTTTTTGAACCTCTGAATTCCTTAAAGTCGAATCTACAAAGGACAGTTAATTTATTCTCCCTTACATTATATAAGAAAATTACTTACATCATAAGAATGATCCCCAAAGCCTTCAACATTGAGCAGTAAACTTCCTAGAGAAAACAGTAAGTACATCATTCAAAAGGATGGCTGACCATGCCTTGCCTATAACCTGGCCATTGTAAGACAATATTACATGTGTGTTTGTGGGCTAAGGAAAGAATAGATGCTGCAGTTTCCTAATCCTAATTTCCTAATGCCTGCGCATCTGTGCTATCCACTAGGCTGGTATATAGCGAAAAGTCTCAGGAGTGTGATCATCACAGTCAAGACAAAGGAGACAACTATGAGGAGAGCAATAGACACACTCACAACATAGAATAGGATTAAATCGGGATCAGGTCACACTCTTCAAGAGAGATAAACACACATGGGGTATTCTATTAAAGTATAATGCTACAATAAGAGTTCTGGACAAGGCAAAGGGCTTCAAACCACAAAGAGTTTCTAAAATCTTGTGTCTACTGAAGTCAGCAGCTGGGTATTCTTAGTCAAAACTGGCTCTAGCAAACAGAAAAACCCTCTCCTTTGGTGTTGGATGGCCTTGCATCAAGCCCAGAAAGCAAAAATGTGACAGACTACAAATCATTTGTGTTCCTACTGCTACAGCACAGTATTAAATGACTGTTCTTATAGAGCCTTTCTTTGCTTTTTACAACTCATAAGTAAAAATTGAAAGTTATTTTTATGTATAACCCATTGATAGCAAAAATTAGGCAATTGCAGATTAGAAAGTGGAAGTTCTCATTGCATATGCTATTTAAATAGGGGTCAGTGGTTGCAGTAGATCATAAGCACACACACTCTCTTAACATGAACTGGTATTAATCCGACAGAAGGATATTACACCTGATTATGCATTGTATGATTGTAAGAGTAATGGAATTATTTCCAATTTTAAAGCAGTTTCGTTAAGATGGCTGTTGCTTACTCTAAATGCTTTTTATATGTTTTTCTTTCAAGTGACAATTGTGACTGCATTGGTTTTAAATGCATGCTAAAAGGATATTCTAGCGAAAATTCCTTGTTTACTTGAGAGGCTGCTTAAATGTTTAATGACATTAGCTCCTTGCAAACGGCATTCATTTCCTGTATATGCAAATTTTCTTAATGTGAAACCCCCATAACAGGTAGAATGTAGAAAGTTAATGAAGCCATGTAATTACAATCACTATAGTGACTGCAGTCCCTGGAGAACAATAATGTGATAATATACATGGGTTTTGACTTTCTTTGGAAACAACAGCTTATAATTTGAAAATAGATGGTAAAATATTTTCATTATCTTCTGCTGTCTCCTAAGGCAAATGGCAGGTACAAATAGATTATGCTTTTATTAACTTCAAAAATGGGAGATAATGCAATTAGGCAACATTTAATTGTTTTCCATTTGCCATGGCTGGCACTGGACTAGGTTTAAACCCTTCCTTCAACCATAAGGTAAAGCCAGGGTCAATCTGACTTCAGCCTGGAAATCCCGTTTTTGTTCTAACGCTGGAAAGGTACATATTGACGATGACCAAGTATGTGTCATTGATCACTTTGAAGCAGATAACAGAGAAATCAAAAGCTAATTAGAAGCTTTGAATGCCATTTAAAGACAAGATTTCAAAGGATCTGTTTTGAATTTCAAAGATTTCCATGTCATTTTTTAAGTCTTTTCACAAATAGTAGGGGGAAAAAGTGATAAAGAAGTATTTAGTGGCTGTTCTTATAGGGTGGTTTTGTGTGGGTCTTTTTATTATTATTATTATTACTGTGAGCACTATGAAGATAAAAGGACACAGAGCAGCTTCCTCCTCCAGCAGCACGCTCACGTGGTGCAGAAGTTTGGGACGAAGTCCTGCAGCATCAGGAAATCAGCTCTCTGGCAACTCTGAGCAAATCAGAGCTGGCTCACAGGGAGGCTTTTTACAGTCTCACCTCTTACCCAAGAGAAGCACCCAAGTGAGGAACCTGGTCAGCCTCTCTAGGGTAAGCAAAAAGAAATAAATGACATGAACTGTGTGCTGGCAATATGCAGATTTTCTCTTAAAGGTGCCTGTTTCTTTCTGTTGAGTGGACCTTTAACTTTAGGCACCTCAGATAGATGGCCAAGGTTTGCTAGTATCCTTGTTTACTTTCCTTTTGCAACTAATTCACTTCAGTGCTATGGAGAAACCACATTTACCTGTCTGCATTCATTTTCTGCTATCAAGTACGCTTGCTTCTCGGCATGGAAATTTTATGATATTTGACTATTACAGGAGATGCAATTTGAAAGGAGAGGATACTCTTCTCCATCACAGAGGGAAGAACTCTTCCTTAGGTAATGAAATGCTCTTTTAACAAAATCCCAGTGCATTACAATATTACTACAGGTTCCACCACAATATTTCCATTTCCCACAGTCTAATTTTGTAGCAAGTAGCGCAGAAGTTCTCATGCCAAATTTATGAGTTGTCATGTACCCCTCCTACTTTGTTCCATGTATAGATCACCTGCTGTTTAAAGTGCTCTAATAAAAATATTTATTTTATTCTATCAGCAATAAGGTATCGCTTTTGTTTTTTCTGACATTAACGTTTAAAATAGTAGTGCCAAGCAAACTGGAGTAAGTTGACACAAAGTAGAGCAAGCAGCTAGAAATTGCGTAGGTCACTGTCAGCTGGGGCTCTCATGCAGTGTGGAAGAGGCAGTAGCAGCAGTTCATATGGTATTACCAGCAGCAGGAGCAGGAACCACAGGCCGATGTAATATGGTCAGCTCATCTTAATGATGAGGCTACAAATATTGAATAACAGTTAGAGCAGCCAGACATTTTCCATGATCGTTAAATCTGAGAGCTGTTAAATCAGGTGCTGCTTGATGTATCTTGACTGAAAGTGGCTGCGCACCACGATATCTTCTGGGTTGAGGTCCCACAGTCCTGCACATCCCAGACCAATAAGTTTGTCACTTCTCCAATCCAGATGACAAGCCCACGTTTCCTCCCCAAAACCAACCTTAAAAGAGACGCTGGTAGATAGCCAGGTCTCTGCCCATTAACAGGGAGAGGGCATGCACACAAGTTAAGTGTGAGGAGCCTGGAAGTGTTGTTGGTTCAACAGCAATGCAAATTGGACAGCTAATTGCTTGAAGCTTCTACATGAAACCACATTAAATGTTTTTCAAGAAATCCATTGATTGAATTATATTTGTATAAAATGTTTACACCATTGTTGTGAAGTATAAATAAGTCAGTAAAACTTGCTGTCTGTTACTGAACACTTCACACTCAGGAAAATAACTATATTCCTAGATAAATTAATTGTGAATTCTTCATTTACATTAATTTATCACCCACCTCATTGTGAGGATTAATTAATGTCAGCAAAGCAATTATGAAGATGAAAAGTGCTATAAGTATTTAGAAAATATACATATCTGTTCTGAACAGAATATGAATTGCATCAAAATACTTCTCATGCCATCGCAGGAATAATCTGGTTTTACATATATTCCAGCTCTTTGTAAAGCATGGCTAGGTTTTTCCATTAGAGCTGTTCTCCATATATCTTAGATAGTTAAAGCAGAGATTCCTAATGGTATTATTGTGACAGGATTTCAGTGGGATTTAGATTCCTAAACTTCTTTGGGAACTCAGTCTTAGATTTACAGGCATTAACAGGCATCAGACCCTCTGACTTTGACACACAGGTGTAGTCAGTGACGGTGAACTAAAGAAAGCAAACACTCCAATGTGCAGAACCAAATCATGCTTTTTTGAGGACGATCTTTAGACAGAAGCCCCAAGTTTAAAAGGAGTGCCTATATCCTATTTCTTAAACACCATTGTTGACAGCAATTTCCTTCAGACTACTACAAATATTCTGTAATACATTAATGTGGAAAATAGGATGCATTCTGAACAAAGGTGTGATGCGTTAAACAATTCTTTTGAGAGAACTTCACACACTGAAATATTTTCCAGGTGTTTTCAAGATTTAGGGAGAATGTTGTGCTGCTTTGTTTGTTCTTTTGTTGAAGGGAGAGGGCAAAAATAGACAAGCAGTTTCTAGCAGTTAGACTGAAAACCTGAAACTGTGTATCTTAAGCTATTTAGAAAGTTGATTTTGCATAGAGATAGCTTCAAATTATATTGCAGGTGTTGTTTCTTAAAAGGTGGGCTGTTCCATGTTCCAAAATGTTTCAAAATTGTATGTCAGAGGAAAGCACACTTACCAGGCAATCCATGATTTCTAACATGGTTGTGATCAAATTATATTTATGACCATTCTAAAGTATATAAAACCATATCCTGCACCCAGCTATGACAGCTGAATCCAAAGTCCCCTGAAGATAGCAGAGGCATTACCAAGAATGTTGGTGGGATTTGGATGTGGATTTTTGTGCACATATGTTTTTTGCTATCTTTTATGGATATTCATGCAGGTTACACCTCCGTATCTGGAAAACGTATTGGTATGAATTGATACATAGTAATGAAGTATCATGTCATTATGTTAAAATGGGAAAGCAAGATCTCTCTAGATAGTTAGGGGAAGGGAATAATTTAGAAAAGTGTCATTTCAGATTTGCAGTGATACACCCATGCATCTCCACAACAAGAGATAACACAAACTTAGCTTGACATTTGAAAAACATTTTAATTGTGTGTGAAGATAATATACATTATGCTGACTTCTCCAACCCATGTAGAGACATCCACATGGACTTCACTTTGGAGAATGGCACCAAAAAGATAGGTAGCACCAAACTTTCATGACCTCACTTCTTGGACCTGGGTGTTAATCTGAAACTTGTAAGGGAATCTCAGAATAGCAATGTGAAAAGCAGAAAAAGAGTCAAGAGCAATAAAGACAAAATGGTTTCTGTTTAAATGCTAAACCGCTTGTGAAAACTTTCTTCCAACTCTATGGACACTTCAGCACTTATATTCGTAATTATATAAGGCTGATGTGTCACATGTTAAGAATCTTACAAAAAAGAAATAAAACTTAATATTCATGTCAGCGCAGCTTTTGGTCAATACAGTCAGAAATACATGTTTTATTTCGGCAGTTTATTATTTTAAAATATAGTCTGCAGAACCCAAGTGATTGTCTACATCATTACTCTCCAATTTCACAGTGGCATGGAATGGAATGGAAGGTGAAGGTTGTTTGCAGCGCCTTGACACAACAGTAACACAAGGGACTCTTCACCTGTGAGTAATGCAGTCAGGTAGGAATGAAATCACTGACTGCCCTAATACAGGCAGTTATTAATAAATACCTTTAGTCTTTTGCTATTTCAATGGAAGAGTTCCTGTTTTACATGTAGAGTAAGCAAGAGAAGAATGCACAGTGAAAACTAACATGCTGTTTACTAAAAGAGGGTTAATATTCAGTCACTTTCATATGTTATTAAGGCTTTACTATCTGCATTTTATAAACATTTTTCTAACTAGTCTGTTACCCTTCTTTTAAGTGAACAAAACTTGGGGAACTTCATATTGGAATAGGATGGAGAATAATCCTGAGATTGATTCTGTCTTAAGGTAGAGAGCATTGTTTTGTGTTAATCTGTATACGATGCATGACAAAACATGGTAAATATTCAGATGATCTGGTAATATCCTCTTAGAACTGCAGTACAGGCGGTAAGCTCATATCTCAACACTCTGCATTTTCAGTTAAAATAGATTGTGCTAGGCTTAAAAGGAGTCCAGTGACGAGGACAGACTTCACTCTTACCAGAAGCTCTTTTTGTTATTGCCTATTGTGTCCATGGGCAACTCACTTAACCTTTTTGCTCTTCAGGCTTTTATTCTGTACACTGTTCCTAGCAATTCTTCCTTCTTAGGAGAAGTCTGATGTTTTGTAACTAGTGTTTGAATGTGTTAAGAAGTGAGAGTTATCAGTATTGACAGCACAACAATTTTAATAATAACAAAAAAGAAAATGCAAGCTGTCTATGTAACGAGTTCTAGGAGATTTTGATCATGTAAAGCTGTATTATCCAATAGTTCAGATTACATGTGGTTGGTAACCAGAATTTTACAGTTGTGTGAGGCAGGTGAAGGGATTCTAGTCACCAGATTTTTTATTTCTTAATTGTTTCTGAAAAGATTCAATTTGAGCACTTAAAGTAAAAGCCAATACTCTAGCTGACAAATAATAATTTCTTCTGGAACAGTAAATTTACACTAAGTCTCCATAGCTATAATAAACTATATTTTAAAAAAAAATTATATGTACTGAGCTGGCTCTGTTTTGTAGATTTTGATCTGAGTTTGCAATGGTCTGTGCTAATAAAATGCATAAGAATGCTACAGCTCTGCCTGTAGAAGTACCCCTGTACATTAGATATACCCTGATGTGAACAAATTAGGAAGAGCAAAGGATAACAAAATATACTATGCTGATAATCCACTAGAAGATTGCATTTATATTTTAAGTATAACATGAAACTTTAGGAATGTTTAGAGCAGCCAGTGTGAACTTTCACAGCATGATTTAATAAAATTGCTATATATGAATATACAAACTACTGGAAGAGTCATTACTTTCATTAAGAATATTACAATGAATAAATTAACCTAAAACAATAAAACCTGAGCAGGAGATATATGTAAGTCATTTACATCTTGTGGTAGACTCATTTGGTGTAAAAAAGAATGAATGTGTTATGGTAGAGGTTTCATTAGCACTTGCATTTCAATTGACTTAGAAGCACACCATAGGAATACAAAGGCAATAAATATCATCTATAAACAAGAATACTGTAAAAGGCTCTTTTCTTTTTTTTTTAAACAAGATGTTCTGTGCCATTACACTTTAATAGTCATCTTGCAGTTTCAGCATGAAAAAAGCTAAAAAAGCCTGTAATGGTGTCGTCAACAGAACCACGGTTCATACTTTATATGACTGTATTACATAACTCTGCATTAACCCTATGAATGTGTTGTCACATGATGAGACAAGCTGAAGATTTAAGAAAGCAGATTTTACCATATTCTGTTAAAGTCACAATAAACTGTACCTCTTCTAAAGAAATTTTACCTATGTTTGCTACGTGTTTTACACAGTATAAATGAAATAGCCCAGGGAGTCAAATCTTTTATGAACATTGTTATTCACTGACACCAAGAGACATTTTAGCATGTTTCCATAATCATTTTGTTAGTAACTGGGTAAAACGAGCATGAAAAATCTCTTGACCTCTTTCTCTACAGGACAAGAAGTCTGAAAGGATTTCTTAACACCTGACCAGGTGGCTGAACTGTTTTACACAGTGTCATTTCTAGGAATAAAATTCAATAAAGAATGAGCTAGCAGTTTGTATCTTATTCTGCATCAAAGATGTCTGAGGAATCATAGAATCATAGAATTGTTTAGGTTGGAAAAGACCTTCAAGATCATTGAGTCCAACCGTTAACCTAGCACTGCCAAGTCCACCACTAGACCATGTCCCTAAGTGCCCCATCTACACATCTTTTAAATACCTCCAGGGATGGTGACTCCACCACTTCCTGGTGTGTCCTCTCCCAATTTCTTTTGCCCCTACAGCTTTCTCGTTGGCAAGGCCTGAGAAAGTGAAAAGTCCTTGACTTAGTGTAAACATTACCTAGCAACAACTAAAAACATGTTACCAGTATTATTCTCACACCAAATCCAAAACAAAGCATTGCACCAGCTACTAAGAAAAGTAAGTCTATCCCAGCTGAAACCAGGACACCTGGACAGCTGGTTCCAATGCTTGACAACCCCTTCCCTGAAGAAATTTCTCCTAATATCCAACCTAAACCTCCCCTGGTGCAACTTGAGGCCATTTCCTCTTGTCCTGTCACTTGTTACTTGGAAAAAGAGACCGACTCCCACCTGCCTACAGCCTCCTTTCAGGTAGTTGTAGAGAGCAATAAGGTCTCCCCTGAGCCTCCTTTTCTCCAGACTAAACAACCCCAGTTCCCTCACCTGCTCCTCATAAGCCTTGTGCTCCAGACCCTTCACCATCTTCGTTGCCCTTCTCTGGACACGCTCCAGCACTTCAGTGTCTTTCTTGTAGTGAGGGGCCCAAAGCTGAACACAGTGTTTGACGTGAAGCCTCACCAGTGCCGAGTACAGGGGGACGATCACTTCCCTAGTCCTGCTGGCCACACTAATTCTGATACCATCCAGGATGCTACTGGCCTTATTTGCCACCTGGGCACACTGCTGGCTCATATTCAACCAGCTGTCAACCAGGTCCCCCAGATCTTTTTCCACTGGGCAGCTTTCCAGCCGCCCTGCCTCAAGCCTGTAGCGTTGCGTGGGGTTGTTGTGACCCAAGTGCAGGACCAGGTGCTTCTCCTTGCTGAACCTTGTACAGTCGGCCTTGGCCCTTCAATCCAGCCTGTCCAGATCCCTCTGTAAGGCCTTCCTACCTTCAAGCAAATCAACACTCCCACCCAGCTTGGTGCTTGCAAACTTCCTGTGGGTGCACTTGGCCCCCTTGTCCAGACCAGTGATAAAGATATTAAACAGGACTGGTCCCAGCACTGAGGCCTGGTGAACACCACTTGTGACTGGCTGCAAACCAGACTTAACTCCGTTCACAACTCTTTGAGCTCATCCAGCCAGCCAGTTTGTTACCCAATGATTACAGGATTACCCTGTGCCTGTGGCTGATGCTTACCACCTGTGATTTATTGCTTTTCATGTATGTCTGGCATGCATTACAGCAACACATGAGGAACTGTTTCTAAATCAGAAATATGCAAGTTACCATACCGTACAAGCGCAAAACCCCAGTTAATTTCTGCCATCACATCTGTATGAATGTATATTTGCATCTCAAAAAAAAAAAAAAAATTTCTATGACATTTTTATAAAAATTACTAACTAGTTCAATGACTATACAAATATTTTTACTTTTTCATATTCAAAAAGGCATGCAAACAGCAATTGCAAATCAAAACAGTCATCCTTTTAGCCCAAAATTGCATTTAAAAAGGGGATAGTAACACTTGCTGTAGATAAACTTTGTAAAAAAAGGGTAAGAACCTCAATATGTTAATTCCTTTGATATCAAAGGAATCACTTTCCAGACTTCATAAATAAGAGCATCTTCATCACTACGTGTAACAATCCATGATTATTCTTTAATTCCCTTTAATACAATTATTTTTTTGGCATCCAGACATCCCTCAGCAAAATATTCAAAACTTAATGAAATATTTAATTACAAGTATTCTATCAAATACCCCACCCTGTCATGTCTCTTTTTCAAGTTGATTTGTAATGTATTTCATCACTCCTTATACCGAGGTCATTCGATATCTCAAAATATACAGGTTACACCTCCTTGTAACATATCAAATCCAATTATATTGCTTTTGAGAGAGGATTGACGGAAATTGTGCATAATATTCGTGATAGTAGTTCACCACTAATTTGCTTGGGTATAAGGATTTCTATTCCATTTTCTGTAATTTTATTTATAAACTCTAATATATAACTGTCTGTTTGGAGGAACAATTCAGATGCACTCTAAGATTTCTTCAGCAGCAAAGAAGATAGAGTCCACCATCATTCATGCATGTTCAGGACACTGTTTCCTCAGGTTGATTGTTCTGCATTTATTAAAAAAAAATATCTCCCATAATGCCACTTAGACATTCAAAGATCTTCATCTGTTAAATGCTACTGTCGCACACCTGAAGTAACTACATTATCAGTGAATTTGTCATTATCCTTTTCTTTTTTCAGACCACTTATGAATGTAGTTAATACAGCTTGATCCAGTACATCTCTCTTTGGGATTCCTCTAATATCTTCCTTTCTCCAAAGCAAATGAAAATCCCCTTTCCTATATTTTGTTTAAACCTTGGAGCACTCCTTTTGCTCCATGGCTGGTTAAGATTTGTTGCTAAGAAACATGTTGAAAGATTCCTGAATATAAGTAAAACCAAATATTCTATCATATGGGTTTTCTCTAGTAGATTAATAAATGTGGTTTCCCTCTAGAAAAACCATCTCATTCTTTATCACTCTATGAGGTGTCTACTGAACCTATTATTTACTGTAGTTTCCACCAATTTGCCCTTTACAAACTTCAGTCTTACTAGCCTGCAGTTCCCTGAATTTTCCCTTGAAACCTTTTAGTGTGTTACTGTGTTTACAACCTTGCTTCTTTTCTAGTGTAAAGGCTGACTCAATAGATAAATTACAAACCACAGCTGATATTTTGGGAGTTTTATTATGGTGATTTCCTTAGAACTTTGGGGCAAAAAATATCCAGTCATAGAGCTATTAATACTAATTTTATCAGCTCATTCTAAAACTTTAAATGATGGCACCACAAGCTGAGATAGTTCATCTATCCTGTCCCCCTTGGAGAATAGGTCTAGATTGTCATAAGCTCCTCAAACTAAGCACTGAGTCAAATAATTCATTCTGGTTTCCTGTGGTGTCCTCATCTTCCTTGAGAACTCATTTTAGCTCTTGATCAGTGTATAAGTTTTACAGATTCCCTGGCAGGTTACCAACTTTTTTCCTGTGTTTGAAAAAATTTTTAGGAAGCTGGTTTTCAAAATCTTTTTGCTTTGCCTTGTTATTGTTTACATCTATCTGTTCTGTTTAAATTTATTTTTCCTAGACACAACTTTTGCTTTTACATTTTATAATCTCCTGCATTTTTCTATGATCTGTCATGGTTTTGGAGCTGTTTTAGATTATATTATATGTGTGTGTGTATAGAGAGAGACTGAAAGGCAGTATATACCATGATCTTAGGCAAGATTCATGCTCCCCATATTTGTTTTATCCTTTCAGGTATTTTTTTTTCTAAATTGTGTGACAAGTTGTCATGAAGTTATCTACATTCCAGGATAAAGGGACTGAAACTGTATAAAAATCACTTCAAAGACTTGTCATATTGTCTCAGTTTTGAAATGTTGAGATTTTTTTAGTGCTTTACATGATTTTGCAAGAATCTTTCTCACAACATTAAGCAACTGTAAATCAGATCGTTTGAGTATAGCATGAAAAATTTTATTGGAGAGCATCATACCTTACATTTTTGTAAACTGATGCTGCTATTCCTAAGAGATTATCTTTAGCTGTTTATAACAATGTCACTCCTTTTGTCGTGGTTTCAGCTGGGATGGAGTTAATTTTCTTCTTAGTAGTTGGTGCTGTGCTGTGTTTTGGCTGTGATG
>JAVJGI010000050.1:78873948-78929410 GCA_035590275.1 Ibycter americanus | reverse complement strand
TATTAAATTGTTCTTATCTCAACCCTTGACTTTTACATTCTTTTCCGATCCTCCTCCCCATCTTTCTGGGTGAGGGGGAGTGAGTGGGTGGCTGCGTGGTGCTTGGTTGCCGGCCAGGGTTAAACCAGCACACCTTTCCAAGCAAAAACTAGGTATGGTTGACCACTGTCTTTCAGGCAATCAGTTGCCACTTTTAAAAGTAGATGATGAAAAATACACACCTTTCCTATTAGAGAAAAGATGGACACACCAAATTTGTCATGAAGATACAGCTTTGACTTTTACTAGTCTGCTGAAAATTGTTCTAATTTATCAAAGTTACTGGGCTTTTAAAACACGTCACCTACAGAGTGAATTTGCAATTAGCAGCCTGGCAGTGCTCTACTGTTAACACACATGTATGTCTGAAAGAAAGATGTATGTGCAGTATATGATACGTTTTCCACAAAAAAGAGAAACATATATTTGTGCTGGATGAACAGGATAAGCCTGGTAAGGAAATTTCCTTCCCTGAGTTTAATAAAGGAAATTTTTGGAGTATGTAGAGTCTCAGAACTCAACATGTCATGAAGACATCAAAGATTTTAGTCTATCTTTCACAGCTGGGCTCAAAGAACTTCTTACTATAGATGTTCACCATGGCTTCATGCATTTGCCCACAGCATTCCACACTCTGGTCCCCATCAAAATAACGTTCTTCCTGCAATAAAAATGTCTGCTACTCAGTGCTAGGACAACTGTCTATACCCGCACCATCCAAGGAAGATTTTTGTGCTCAGTTTAAAAGCAGGCTGAAAGATCCAGCATCTCTACTATTCATGGGTGCCAGTTAGAGAAATGTAAGGGGTACAAAATATGCAGTCATGCCTATTCTTCACAGATAGCATAAACATAGTTCCTATTTCTTTCTACTTACTCTATAGGGAAATATTATTTAGCAGTCCCAGATGGTAAACAGTCAAAATCACTGACCGCTCTCTTAAGTTCACACTCTGTTATACAATTATACCTACCATACCTGACACAACGAAATGCAGTTTGAGGACAGATGTACAGGTATGTCATCTGGAAAATCTTCAGATGTTTGTGGGTTTGGGTTTTTTGGGGATTGGTTTGGGTTTTTTGTTTCATTGTTTGACATTGGACTGTTACCACAGATTAGCAAGCTAGTAACATTTAGAGAGAATTTGGGGTAGTTCTCTGTTTCACCTCACATATCAATACATGCATTGTTATATCTCCCGATGTCCAGACTTCTGTTTATTTCAATCCCTTTGAAGTAGAGGTTAAAGAAATTCATTCAAAAAGACAAATTTATTGTAAAAATGTTATTTTCTAGAACTAGGCTTTTATAGCTCCCAAGTCTTAAAATTTTAAGTATACACAGACAAATCTCTGTCCACCGTAGTGTATAATATGCACATACATAGAGTGAGAGAATGATAACTGCATCCCTTGTACAAAGGACTTTGCAAAGGATCTGAAGTTCTGATATCAGTCCCAAATACCACTTAACCATACATTCATACTTTGTCAGCCCTAGTGTGCATACTGAAAATGTTTTAATTAAAAACAAAGTACATTAAATATATAAAATGTTCTGGTAGTGATACGGATAATCAGTCTACAAATCCTTCATCCTGAAACTAAGAGCCAGCCCAGGGATAATAGGGAAAGGTCATTAAACTTTGAATGTGTAAGTGGAGGCAACTCAAGGATGTTTGGCAATTTAAATTATTGCGTTCATGGAAAAGTCTTTTTTGCTTCATCGTAGAAGATACAGGTAAGAATCCTAATCAGTGAATCCATGAATGCGAAGGATATGAATTTCACTTCATACATCCCATTATATACGAATGATGAATGTTGTCTAGGTTTACCTTTGGTAGAATTAGCGTGACATGATGAAATGAGATATCAAGCTTTCAGAAAGCAAAAAGAAATGTAAAGCTTTAACCCAGCTTCAAATCAGTTAATGAGACCCCTTCTAAATCCAATAAATGGGCTCATATAACGTACAGATTGAAATTAAATTGAAGCATTTAGAAAACTTTTTTCTTGGCATTCATGATTTCTCCTCCTCATACAAAAGAGAAGAGTCCACATAGTGTAATAACAGTTTAAATCCCAAAGCTCTCATTTATTTTAATTGCATGGGCAGTCTGAAGCAGGCAGTTTCCAGAATGAGATTGTGGAATGATCATCTAGTCTGGGACTCGTCATCCGGGGTGGCTCATTAGTGTCTTATGAATTCTGCAGAGGAGGATGGATACAAAGCCAGATCCACAGCTTAGAGACACTCCAATTCTTCCATAGTTTAGCACTGTGACATATGAACCTAATTTATCAGCCATTTTTCACAATCTTTTACATTTTTGTTATATTAAACCATGGCCCCCTTTTTGTTGACCAGGATAACTAAAGCTTATATAGTTCTGATGTGTCAGGTTTTTTAATAAATAAAAGAATTTCTTCATCTGCTTTATAAATTTCTTCTCTTCTTGTCTGTTCAAGAGTTAATTTCCAAAGCTTTTGCAGGTACTATATCTAGTAGTCGGGGGTTTATGATTGTCATCAAACAATTTCATAACTAAGATGCAAGGAAGACATGCCATGAATTTTGAATCAACAGAGGTGAACCAAGTGGTAAAAAAAGCTAAAAATCTTTCAGTGTGGGAGTCTTGGTGGAGTTTGTATTAGAGGTGTGTATGCTTTTGTGACAGTATTAGAGGGTTTTTTATTAACAAGGCAATTATACACATTTTATTTCGAAATTTAAGCTATATTTAGCCACTGATTATTATTTTTTATTACAAGCTAAAAAGTTTAGACAGAGTTCACCAAAGAATATGTAATTTCCAAGAAGACTTGGTTTCTCCCTGAAGTAAATACATGTTCATTTACAGATTCACTATTTGTGCTATGCACTCTGCTGCAATTTTGACTGTTTCACTTTCCATGCTTCAATTGATTCAAAATGCAAAATAAAACCAGTAAAAAATATTATAAACTTTCAAATAGAAGATTTTGATAACTGAAACATTCGGGAGCTCCTAATAATGGTAAAAATTTTGCTTCGGATTTGACTTCCATTGGATTCTTGTTTTTTACCAAAGTTTTATCTAATCTTGTCAGTAGGATTCCTATTTATAGTGAATATTAATGCAATATTCTCTCATGAGAAAGATTACATTATAAATATTTATGTATTTCTTACAGCTTAGCATAATTTTACTGACCAAAACTTGTGGCAGAAAACAGATTTCTGACTCACTGATACACAATGTCTTAAGCCAAAACCCATTGAAAGACTCCCATTAACTTCAGGGAAGCCATTTAACAGACTCAGTACAAATTTTTTACCTCCATTTCTGCTGCCAGTAAATATGTACTAAGCATGAAAAGACATCTAAAAAAGCAGCCAGATGTACTACCTGGATCAAAGGAGCACGTTTCACTCCGTGACCAGTCCCACAGCACCCTTCTGTTTTCCCACGGGTTGCTGAGGCTAGGCAACTTCAATCGTTTGTGCCTCGTACTACTACTCTTCCTTTTTTGTGCCTTTACCCATCAAGTAGAAGCCTTTTCAAGTGTCTACAGCAGAGGTCTCAAGTCACTTATCTCCCAGGACTGAAGAAGGCATGCAGACGGGACAAAGAGCTGGTGCTTCTAGTCTTCTGGTAGGCTCTTATCTGAAGCCCAGGTGGCTTGATGGGGAAGGAATAACAACATCAGCCCGAAGCTGGGAAATATGCTTTGACCAGGGACCGCTCTAAGTGACACAACTGTTGGTGCACCCTCATGAACTTTCTTCCCCTTTCTGATCCTGCAACCCATACCAGCTGGTGGGAGCTGATGAGGCAGTTACCCACTGTGAGAGTCTTACAGTCAGTGCATGAAATTTAACCAGCCTGCATCAGACTGAGTTAGGTACCAAGGGATATTTTGAAATGCTTTTCACTGCTTTGACTTTGGAGATTGAAAAACAAGAGCTTTTTTTAAGATTCTGTTGTTTCCCTGCTTACAGAAATACTGCAAATCTTCTGCTACTGCTATAGTTTCATTGGCCTGCTACAATTTGCCATTTGTGACAAAGTTCAATAAATAGAAAGTGTAAAGTGCATCAAAATTATATTTAAGGATCCTCTTCATCTGCAGAAGATCTGCTTATTAGCTATACTGCACATTTAGCTCCAAGGGTTCTGATTATAATCAATAACTAATCAGAAAGTAACTTACACAAATGAAGTCCTGAATAATATACAACTGAGTCATAACTTCCTCAAGTACATAAATACTAACCCTTTTATTGAAAAAATATGCAGTTAGCACTTTTTCTGTTTTTATTGTGGCATCTGTTTCAGAAACAAATTTTAAAAGAGAATTTGCGGCAGCAGCCTCTGCTTTCAAGAGCTCTGTATCTACAGTAGTGAATCCACTTTAATCAGAAAAGTTGGATAAGTGCCCTATCAAAGGCATGGTGCAGGAGACAACATGCAGATGGAGCTGATTGGAATGGAGGGTCCAGGGGTAGAAAGCCCTTCTTAATAGGCAACATCTCTGAAGTGGACAAAAATGAAGCAAAAATCCATCTGCAGCACATGCAAACTAACACTTGTCTCAGGTCTGAACATAACTCAAATGCTGTGGGAGAAAGTGTGGTGAATAGAGTTATTTATGGATATCCAGGGATGAAAGCTTTGCCTATAAAGAAAACCCACAGACACTCCAGTGAGGTAAGTACCAACAGTGTAATAAGATTTAATGTGACCATCAAAAGAGAAATAAAATGGAAAACTTTTTGATCACACTTTCTGTAGTGAGGGCAAACTGCAGGGATGACCTTTACTAATGCCAAAACATTGAGCCAAATTCACTCCCGGTGTGACAGTGCTGAATTCCAGTAAATTACGCCAGGGTACAACCTTGGTCCATTCTGTTTACTTATCTTAGCTATAAGCACCCAACAGCAGCCAGAGCGTATTGCATTTGAAGCAATAACATTTAACAGTCCAGAGGTGAATTAAAAAAAAATAATAGGCAGTTTTACTGACAACTCATTTCAACTTAGGTTTAATTGAAATGGCAACAATAAACTGGAAGTAATTCCTGCTCGGGAAATGGCTTCACTACCCACCCAAAACACAACAGCACGAATCAAACATTTCACTACCAGAAAACAAAGTAAAACAACCTTTCTCATTTCTTATGAGTATCCTGAAGGTAACATTCTAGTACCCAGCAGCTTTTGAAAGGTGCCTGCTTTATGTTTTTAATTCTTCCATGGACAGTTTTTATGCCATCTATTGGATGCGTGCTAGCATTAGGTAATAGTATTTATAAAAAGACATATGGGTAGTACTAGGATCATTTTGACAGGACTGGGATATCCTGGGCTTCCCAGCTTGCTCTAGGAAGTAAACAACATAGAAGACTACTTTATGTGAGCAGAGGTTTGAATTTAGGTGCATGGTATGTCACTCTGCACAGGCAGAAGAGTCTTCATGGCATGTGCAGTGAGTCTGGACTGCAAAGGTTCTGTTGATCCACTATGTCAGAGCTGCCAAGCACATTCGGCTTACTCTGTACCAGGTCTGAGACACCCAGACCTAGCTCACAGTCAGCGTCGGGTCTCCCTTTCAATCTGTGGTCATGTGAACCCAGGTCTAATAAATGTCCAGAACAAAAAGCAATCAATCATCAGCCAATTAAAAAAAAAACAAATAAACACCACAAACCAAAAAAAGGACAAATTCTTCAAAATGCCTTTTTTTTTCTTCTTACAATAGGAAAAACATTAATGCTAAAGTAATGAAAATATCCTCCTTTCCGTTGCTACTTCTTGTCTTTTTTTCATTGCACTTTTAGTTGGAAACATCTTTTGCTCTCGGTTCTGATCTTACAGAGCTCCTGTAAGACTTTTTGTGGTTATGTTTCACCTACATATAGAGCAAGAACCACTCCCTGTATGAGGTTAGGGAGCCATCAGGAAAGGTAGTGTCAGTTCCTTGAGATATTATAAAATCTTCTTTGTTGTCATCGGTATGTGCCTCTTACACGCCTCAGAACTCTTATTTGGCTTTTATCAATGGCTCTCATGGTAGGAGAAATGCAACGCTGCATTAATTCAGCAAAATATCAAGAAAGCACAGCAGGCCTAGCTCACGTAGTTCAAACTAACAGTAAATTGCTGGTAGCGGTGCACCTACGGTAGCTACTCAGCCATTCTTCCCCTACATTGACCCAAAAAATCAAAGGGCACCCACAAGAGGGAGTAGGGAAGCAGACTGTAGTTCACATCAGTATACCACAGTGTTTTGCTTTACAGGGTTATTCCCAGGCTGAGTTGTTTCACCAATGACAGATTACTGAGTCAGTACTAGCAGTGTATGACTTAGGGCATTGCCAAATTAAAAACAAAACATCTATGGTCATGGACAGGGTTGATCAGAATATTGCATTTTCATTTTAGGAAAGGTTCCAGCTTTTCAAAAAAAATCTTTTCCTTCAACTGAAATGAAAACTTATTTTGATGGGTTTCTGTTCAAAGTGAACAGATGATGATGATGATGATGATGATTGTTGTTGTTGTTATTAGTGTTATTATTTTTATTTTAATTCAGAGAAACCAATTCTGCTTTATTTTTTCCTCAAAACAAGAAGTCTGGGCCACTGAATAGGCTAAGGTCTCTGGCTCCACAGGAGTAAAAATAGTCTCCCAACGTTGTGGGAAACCTCCACTGTGGAGTCATGGGACCTAGCAACAGCTCACAGTATTCTCACTCAGAAAGACCTGCCAAGCCCTCAGTATTAGGACAAGGTGCTGGCCAGTAATTCAAGCCATAGCTCTCTGAGAGCCAGTGACTATGAAGCAGAAGGCAGGGAGCCTAGAAGCCTTGACCATCCCTGCCTCAAACTGCCCGTATTTCCCAACCCTTGCTTTAGCAGGTCTCAGATTCTTGTTCTGTAGGCACTCAGAAACCAAAGGCAGTCCGCAGAGTAAGGCCACTCCAGCCCTGCATGTTGGATGCCACAGAGACCAGGAAAACCATGGAAAAAGTCATGCAGGATACTGCAAAGATTGGCCTGTGGCTCACTGAGAGTTCACTGAGAATTCACTGAAGGTTTCCATTAAGGTACTTTGGCTTCATCATAGACCTTTTTTAATATTTCATTAGAAAAAATCCAGGAAGCATGACACATCACCAGTGGTGAAGGAATACATTCTCCAGAAATCTATCTTGATCCAATTTGTTTACAAGAAATCCCAAATATGACCATTTTTTTAGCAAAAAAAAAAGAAGTTCAAGTCTAGTGGCGCTCATTACTCTTACAGTACCAGATCCTTAGGTCTCAATATCTTATGCTGGCAGCCTCCTCACCTAAGACACACATCAGAGTAAAATATGAGTTCTGTACCTATTCTACCCTTGTTACACTGTTATATTACCATTCTTAAAGGATTAATAAGGAAAGAGTATTTCCAAAATGTCTACAATCAGAAGAGAGGGACTCTGAGCTCCTGAACATCTTTGTTTTGTAATTTTTACTTAAAAGTTTATATTTCACCTATCTCCAGTGCTCTGGTTTTGTTCCACTTCCCACCAGTCTCAGTCTGTGATCCTGCTTCTCCTTGCACATTATGTGAAGTCTTGTCACCTACTGAAGAGCACAAACCCAAAAGAATCCTTAAGAAACAACATGTGAATAATTGTGTCAGGCAGATATATATAATAGGACAGAATGGAAAACTGGTATTTCTGAAAGTGGTTTTCTGGATACTGAATTTACTGAGATGTAAAACACAGAGGCCTGGGAAGGAACACAAACTCTGCTCCCTACTGTTCTATCTTGTTTCATAAAGACATGTCTTAGAAAAACCTCAGTAGTTTATTAGACCATCTAGTGAGCGTGTAACAAAGATGCATTAGTGTTCATTACAACAGCAATTTCTGTGATACGAGCAAATATCCACTAATAAATCAGGTCAAAACTGATTATAAAGGAAAAATTTAAATCACTTTTATTAGATGAATGGTAACACTTAAAATGTAAAGGAAAAATAAACTTCATCTTTTGACCATTAGAAAGTTTATAATAAAGCTGATCTAGAATGATGACATCATAAACCAAAATGCATTTTGGGGTGTTTTATTTGGTTTTATTTCTGTTTAAAATTATTGAAGTAATTCAGGACTGGAAAGGTATCTTTTCAAACGAGAATAGAGTGTAAAGAGTTACCAAGTAGAACAGCAAAACAAGGCTGAGTAATGTGAAATGTCCCATTCACTTCAGGAAGGCATTAACACTGAAACCTGGAGGTGATGACATAAATACCAGCAGTGTTAATTTTTCCGTTGTTAACTGTTTCACACTAACCTTACCGGTAATGTTATTATTTCACATATATATATTCCCTGCCACTTCTTTTTGTGGTCAAATATCCCAATTTTTGCCCCACAATAGGAGATGTCTAGTGGAACCTGGAGTCAGCTCTGGCCTTCACAGTTTTAGGACTAAGCTTATCTAGCATCAGTACAAAAATCTCTGAAATGTGGAAAACTTAAAATGTAGTCACAGAGTCAAGTTAGTTGATCACTCTAAAATACATGCAGCAGGGCTGCTCTTGTATGTTTGCATATTTAATTCTGCAGAGCCACCCAACGTGAAGTTAAAAGAAGTTAACAACAAAGGTTAAGGTATTGGCAAAGATTAGCACAGAATCCAGGAATCATGTAGAGGCTTTCTTCATACTCTATTTCCAGGACAGTTTCTAAAACATTTCTAATCATGATTTGGATTAAAGATACTCTTGCCTTGAAAAATGCATGATTATATTTATATCTGAATTTTTCAGTGGTGTAATTTCAGGCAATTGCATGGGAACAGAAAGTTACATGTAAAAATCAAGACATCTCCCCTAAAAATGGAGGTACAATAAAGAACAGTTCTGTGAAGACTCTCTCACATAAAGGACTAAGAATACCCTGTCCACTTTCACAAATTGGTAAAGGAGGAAAAGTCACCTTCGGAAGAGTGATTAGCACAGAATTAAAGAGACATAGGATAAGAAAATAGAAAGGATGTTAAACAATTACTTAAGCACAGCCTGTACAAATGAAATCAATGAACATTTACTTACATCAGAAATTAGATTTACGAGGACAAAAGAGAAGAAATTAGAAAGTATCTTGATAACAGAGTTAATGATTATTAAAAGCTTTGAAACTTGCACAATACTAACACTCTAAGACCAGAGTTTATACATTCAAGTCCAAGATCACTAAAAAGAGTCAGAAAACAATTTAGAGTAATTTAGTGTATATCTTTATGAGTTTATTAAGCCCAAGAGAAAACATTAAAGGCTGGAACATGGCCAACATCATTACTTACAGAAGAGCAGCAATAAACTAGGAATTTTCCCATGCCTCAGCACTAGCCAAATTTGTTGAAACAGTTCACATAAAACAAATTTAGGTTATGCAATTTCATTTCATATGAAAATTGTAGAATTATAGAATAGATTAGGTTAGAAGGGACCTTAAAGACCATCTAATTCCAAACCCCCTGCCATGGGCAGGGACAGCTTCCACTAGACCAGGATGCTCAAAGCCCCATCCAGCCTGGCCTTGAACACTTCCAGGGACGGGGCATCCACCGCTTCTCTGGGCAACCTGTTCCAGTGCCTTACAACCCTGATCATAAATAATTTCTTCCTAATACCTAATCAAATTATTTTCCCTCTTTCAGTTTGAAGCCATTACTCCTTATCCTATCACGACATGCCCTTGTAAAAATTCCCGTTCCAGCTTTATTGTAGGCACCCTTTAGGTACTGGAAGACTTCTAGAAGGTCTCCCCAGAGCCTTCTCCAGGTTAAACAAGCCAAACTTTCTCACTGTCTTCCTAGGAGAGGTGCTCCAGCCCTCTGGTCACCTTTGTGGCCCTCCTCTGGACTTGCTCCAACAGGTCCATGTCCTTCTTATGTTGGGGGCCCCAGAACTGAACGCAGTACTCCAGGTGGGATCCTCACACAAGCCGAGTAGAGGGGGAGACCTGCTGGCCTTTTTTGGCCTATCACCAACATACCTATAGAAGCTTTTCTTGTTGACCTTGACGTCCCTGGCCAGATTTAATTCTAACAGGGCTTTGGCTTTCCTAACACGATTCCTGGCTGCTCAGACAATTTCTCTGGGAGGAACTGGGCCCTCTCCGGAAGGAAATGGGAGACTTGATTACCCGGGACATGGAGAAGGCTGAGGTACTCAATGTTTTTGCCTCAAACTTCACCGGCAAGTAAAAATCTAAATATTCAGTATGGCTAGGAACAGGAGAATGTACTTTTCTCAGGGAGACACTTTGCTGATATGCATCAAATCATTCCTACTACTAGGAAGTCCGGCTCAGTTTTCACTGGCTTCCATGTATTCTTCAAGGGCAGGCTTGGGAAGAGCTGTTAGGGAGAAAATGACAGCTGCTGACTCTTGTTGAACTAAAACTGATCCTGGTGTTAATGTAAATTACCCAGTTGAGTTAACATTACTTATATTACTACATCAGTAATCAAGTAACAAAGGAGTTAGGTTCTATTGTGTTAGCAGTATAAGAAACACAGAATTGCCTAAATTCATTGACTTACATACACTTTCTCACACTCCTTCCTCCTTCATATCTGTGGCATGGTTTGGGTGAAGACAGAGGAAGTAGAGCAGGACAGTCTTGTGGGAGCTTTAACACCAAAAGGGAATATACCTGTGCAGGAGAAATTCTTAACTTACCATTTACTAGTAGAATCTGTTCCTTTCAAAGTACCTGATATCATCAAGTCCACAGATGTTTAATCACCAGGAGAGTTTTCTCATCCTATCAATGTCCAAGAGCTAGTCAGTGGCATTTTCAGCATCTCTACATTGCAGACTACAGAAATCTGAAGTAGGTTTTCGCAGGCATACTCAGACATGCAGGAGCAGAGTAGCTGCAACAGCGCAGAGTTCAGTTGAAGTGAAGCCTAATCTACTGAAAAACTGCCTGAGAAGAAGGGTAATTTAGCCTCTCTGGTGCTCCCTGCTACCATGCCTAGACAGCTCCCAGTGCCATGCTAATTAACTTTAAAATGGCTCACTAGAGGTATCTCTATATGGTATTCTTCAGGAGCAGCATACCAGTAGCAATATGCAAAAACGCTTTGCTGAATAAAAATGGACAGTCACTTGAGATAGTCTTGTACTTATGCTAAATGAGCATCCTAAAAAAGGACAAATCATACATCTTTCCTGATGTGAATTCTAATTAGACATTAAAGCAAGTCGAACAAAAGACTGTAGGTAAAACCTCCCCATGTTTAAAATTCATGTGTGTGCCGAAAGATTAATTTGATATGAGTTATGCAACTATACATAGACAGAAACACACCATTTTTCCTGTACATCTTGTTTTCTTCACTAAAAGCCTGGATTGTAAGAGTGAAGAGAGATCTGCAGATAAATGTTCTATAGCAATGTTTGTTATATATGTAGAATTTTTACCCTAGTGAAATGCAGTCTTACCACAGATTAGAAATAGAAACCAGGAATGATACAAAATGCACTAGAAACCTATGGAAGACTGACTCTACAATTGATGCGACAGAGCAGAGATCAAAACTGAAAGCCATTTTCTACTCCAATGCCCAAAATACAAAAAGCAGAAGAAAGATACTTCCTCAAAATCTCAGAAGTAATAAGAGCTCTCATACAAAGAAGAAAACAGGTGTAGGAGAATTAAGCTTGGTTTTAGGAAAATTACAGATGGCAGAAAACGAACTGAAATGCATTGGAATCAGCTCTGGGTTTGGAAATAAACAGTAATTCCAAATATATGTGCCGAAGAGTAGTATGCCTTTTCTTAAAATTCATCTTATTTATATGCTGATTTGTTTGCTTGTTTGCTGGTTGTTCTGTTTAGCCGTTTCAAGTATCCAGGCTTGGAAGTATAATGAATTATAATAATGGTGATGAGACTGCAAATAAATTACCTTAAATACATTAAAAATTAATCTTTAATTAAAGCAAAATACGTAAGCATGTGTAATGCTAATGGTTTCTGTATCTCCACATGTACTTGTATCATTTCCTGAGAACTGCTTTTCTTCATTAGACTTAGGTACTATAAGTCAGTTTTGCCTTTGTGATTCATCGTAAGTGATTATCAGGTGTTCATTGAAGCATGCAGGTGCTTAACCTTTGTTCCTGAATTTTGCTGCTTTAGATTTCACATACATATATATATATATATAAATAAATATAGCAAACAGTTTTAGAAAGCTTTATTTACAAATAATCGGTATCTACTATAAAAGATGTCTGTTCTGTCAGGGTGAGATTATAATATAAATATAATATTTAGTTTTTGCTTATGGAATACTTACATTTTATGGAACTCATTGTGTAAAAATTCTTGTTTGGGCCGCTAGATGATGTAGATAAGAACATATCTTTCTCTTTGTACATGTATTGTAACAAGTATTCTATGCAAACAAAATGTAGTTTAACATATTCTGGCATATATGAACACACATAAAATTAAATATGAAGTATCTAATGATTTGAAAAAGATGGTATTAATTGGAAGAAGGGACATGAAATCATGTAGAAGGGTCTAGAGGAACAAAGCTACGTTATTTTTTATCTTATATAAGGTCTAGCACAGTTGATCGTTCAAGATAGTCTGCCCATAAAGAAGAACAGTAGCTAATGAGGATGGATGTATCACCTAAGCGTATCAGAAATGGCTGCAGCAAGAAAAGAATTGTGATGCATGTGGAGGTCTCCTTTTTATTCAGCTCTCTCTTTTATGACTTGCTTTGAAAATGGTGGAAAGGGCTGTGTACCTACACTCCACATTTGCTAAAATGACATTACAGAAACAAATGTTGAACAGATTTAAATATTTAGATTTTATAGATTCTTTGTTTTCCAGAGGAAATATTTCAAACGGCACCCCTTAATGCTGGCAGAAAATAAATCCTTTAGAAGAGAGTGAATTAGGTTTAGTTATAATGAAGATGAGCTAACAGAGATAACAAAAACTATTTTATAAAGGGATAGAGATTTACTTAGAGAGATTTAGGCAGTGGTCTTAGTGACATTGATGGTCAAAGGGTATGTGTTGTTATGAGTAAGAGATGGAAAAAAGTAATCCATATAAGAAAATCATGTCTTTTTGTCCTTTGGAGAAAGCAAAATATACTGGTTTAGTATTGAAAGAGTTTTTGCACTGCTGTTTCTATGCACTCCACAACATAAAAGAATAGACAATTTGGCAGTTATTACAGGTGTTTAGTTTGATATTCACTAAAAATAAACATCCTGAACAGGCTTGTATTTTTATCTGGGAATAGCAAATTTGAAAAGGAGTGAGAAGCTAACCATTTCAAAGTATTTCAGGACAGTAGAAGGAAGCTTATCAGTCAGAGGTTTTGTTTATTTGCCTTAATGATGTAAAGAAACCTTCCTGTTAGAAAGAATACAAGAAAAGAGTAAATACAGGAAATAAGAGTTATATAGATTGCTATACTCTTAAATAACAGTTTATATAGATTTTTATATAGAGAATAAGAGCTATATAGATTGTTTAATACTAGCAGAACAGGATGTTTTTAAAGTAGCTTAGAATTTGAAAAGTATTTCTCTCTTGGAAATATGCAGTCAAATAGCTAGTCTGTCATTCACTTCTGGAGAGAATGAGATGGCATTCTTCCTTGGACAAAGGTACCTGCAGCAGCTGAGCCCTGCACATGAGAAATGAATGAAAAAGGGTTGGTTTGTACCTCCAGGAACAGCCTTGAGCTAGAGACAATGCATATAGCTAAGGAAATTACAATAAAGGCATCACATCAGGAGGAATACTGGGCGTCATTGTGGCACAAACACATCTATGTGCCCATAAGTCATTCCTTTTCTTCCAGGGAATTTGCTGGTGGCCAGTATTGGCAGTAAGTGGGCAACAGCATACATGGCAGCTCAGCTGTTCATCTTTCATGATTTTAAAAGTTTGCAAATAATTCAAAGTTTAAGGATGCCCTGGATAAACTACCATGAACAACCAGGCTCTTTCTACATTCTAGTTCAGCATACAGCTTGAAAACTCCAACATTGTTTATTTGAGCCATGTGTCCCAACCTCTGCATCGCTAGATGACAAACATACTCAATGGGCTTTGTCATTGCTAGTTAGTTCATTCAAAAGTAAGGATAGTTGTGATCAGTTCTCCCTCTATAACCATTGAAGCTCACATCTATAGGTGTGATCAAAACTGGATCAACCCCCATTGAAAGTATAAAAACAAATCATGCTTGTTATCAGATTGGAAGGCCACCAATCTAGCCTTTGTCCATGTGCGTCTCAGTGTAAAAAGGTTAATCAACTCTCCTACAGTCCAAAAGTTCTGAACCATGCTCTAGCAGTTACAGATTGCCTTGTGTAATTATAAATACAAGGCACAATTATAATAATAGTTTCTAAGACAGAGCCCCAACACTTTCCTTCCTTTACTCTTTAAATCTAGTGCTTTTCTAAAATAAAATAAGCAGCTTAATTAGATTGGTATTCCATAACCAGCAGTGGAATACCTCAAACGCCTTAGAATGGCAGAAATGTCTGATCCATGCAATCACTTAATAGCTTATGAAGCTGCATTTACCTATGCGTCAGCACTCACCTGTGTACTCAGTTACTGTTTGTAAGTTTCTGCAGTGTTTTCACTGCTAAAGGCTTCAATAATGAAGTTAGCTTTATATGAAAATATCATCTGCATCAAATTCTGTGTAGCCACAGGCAGTGTTTAAGTGGAGCCTGACATAACTAACAACGTCAAAAACAGTGTTAAGAACTACATAAATGAATTAGGTGTAAGCTTTCACCTAGAAATATCCTTCTAGGCTAAAGCCTTAAAGTGAAGTTATTCTAAGGGCTCTACCCTTTCTAGTCTTATATCTAAACAACATTATTAATATAAAAAATGTTCTTGATATAGTTATAATCAAAATGACAAATATGTTTAATACTGTTAAAACAGTGACAAAACTAATGTCACAGTGAAGGGAGTAATACAACTTTATAAACTTCAGAGATCCTTAGGATGGAAGTGATTAAAAAAATGCAGATTTTTAGCTCCTGGATTTTGTCACTCAGCCCTGTCAAAAAAGCTAAGAGAAGTTATACTAGTGCAGCCTATGAGCCAAAGGAATCTTTTTTGCATTCAGAATACTATTAGTGCTGAGTCAATGTATTCACTATAAAGAACTCTACTTGTTCATTTTGAAGTGCTGTAGAAAAAGAAAATATTTTGTAGAAAAATAAATTACTATATTTAGAAATATTATTTTTTTTTTAGTGCATAACAAAAATAGCAGGGAAGGCCCAAATGCACAACTACTCGTGTTTTGGAGATTTAAGTCTGGAGTTTCATGACAAAGCTATTCCAGTAACTTTACCTACTGCTTTCATGTGCCTATTCTAAATACATCGGTGTATTTTTATTCCAGCGAATTTTTCAAGAAACAAGAACAGAAACAAGAACAAGAAACAAGAATCTTTACTAAAGGCCAAAGTATTAATAATCCCTGTGGGAAAATCAGAAGTACAGGAAAAGCACTAATTTCCACCCATGCTTTATAACAGATTACTGTTTTCATCAGCTGTTATGTGTTGGCATTACATTGTTTGTTTACCAGTGATAGAGAGCACAGTGAACACAGGTTTTATATCTCATTAACAAAATGAGGTGCTGTCCTTGGACTGTATGTATCCAAATTGAATGATCACTAATCTTGTACTATTCAGAGACACCGTACCTTTTGTACATTTAAATTTTGCATCCTGCTTAGACATCAGAGCACTAGCTGATTTGTAACAGACTAAAATTAATAGTTAACATTATTCATTTTTGTTACCATTACTTTTAGTGCAAGAACTCCCTTCAAGGCCCCTGTATTTGCAATTTATTCCTGATACTGTCACATACTCAAGATTACTGGATGCATGTTTAATACTTTAAAATAACATGTATCATAAGCTGTTGGCATTTTAATAGATGTCTTCATAAAAACATCTGCATAAAAATTAAAAGGTCAAAAGTTTTAGACTGTTTAAATGCAAGATTTTTTCGTTCTCTGTCCCTTTTCCTAATTCCTTTATCCTTGTCCAACTTTGCTTCCTTAGAACTTGATCAAAACTTTTCTCAGCTATTTCCTCTCCTATATCACTCTCCTATACAACACGTACTTGTGATTTACGTGAGGACAAAAGGATGAGAGACTGAAGTCTACCTAGGATCAAAGCCTGGGATAGTGGGAATCAGAAGAGTTTCCCATGTAACACAGTGACCAATTGTCTCTGCTTCTTTCACCATTGAATTAAATTCCTTCTTTCCTTTCTGACTCAACACCTGTCTGGATCTGGCTGGAAACAATCCTGAAACAGTTTTTTATGTTTTGTCTTTGTCAAAACTTTATCACAGCAGCCCAACAGGATGGACCTGGAGAACAAAATACCTTTTCTCAAGTCCCAAGGTACCTGATGAAAAGAGATGGTCCAGAACACATCACCTTTGGCTCTAAGGAAGACACAGGAATCATGATCTTCAAAATTATTCTAGACTACGGAATATTTTGAATCCACTCCTTCAATTAACCATAATGAGAGGAAGGGAATAAAAATCTGGGGACATCAGTTTCAATAAAATACAGTACATAAGACAGATACACTTCTTTCTCTATTTTCTGTTAAGATCCTGTTACTATTGTGCTTTCGCCAGAGACCATTTATTCTATATATTCTTTTAAGTGCTTAGCACAATAAACCTTCACCTCTTTTTGGTCCAGGCCATCACTGCTATAAACAAAATTAATGAAAATAATAAGTGAGTGCTGCTCAAGGACTTCAAATATGGTTTTTTTATTTGGGTTCATTCTCATGAGTCCATTCTTTATGACCATTATCTGTAAGTAATTCCTCTCACAAAGGAAAGCCCTACAGCTGAAAATTATTCAGATGCCAATTGTGAAAAATTAATTCATAGCCTATAATTATGATGATAATGACACCATCAGTAATCATAAATCATCGTTATGAATGCCTGATCACTGATTATTGTAGCACTGGGCTTTTGCTTAGTACCCAGTAATATTTTAGGAGCTACACGGCAAACTGAAAACATTGGCAAAGTAAACTTTATTGCAATGAGGCTGTTAATTTACAATGTAATGTTTCTTAAAATATTATGGTTTCTTGTTTATCTGTTTTCCTATTAAAGTGTAGTCAAATAGGCTTCTTGCAAATAATTCACTCTAAATTATTCAAATGTGATAGCATCATATATTCTAAGATGGAACTAATTACAAGAATGGACTGAAGTCTTCTATAATCTGGAATATTGTTTTTTAATCTAATTCTGCTTCTGAGATAATTACTCAGAATCAATCATTGTCAAGATTATAACAATAATCAGATTGGAGTTAGAAGCTGTTGATAATATCCAGGAGTCCAATTTCTCCCCATGATAAGGAGATGAAATCAATTGAGCAATTGAGAATTACATTAGTATTATTCTAAATATAGTTTGTATGCATAATTTCACATTTTTTAATCTTGGGTTTATGTTCACTTTATTTGGAATATATATGTCCACACCAAACCTTAGGCAGCATTTTAAAAATACAACCAACAATTCTCAATTTATCTAACAGTGGCTTTCATTGCAAGAACTATAGCTTTCTTTTCATTTCCAGTACTGATTTATGATTCAAACAAAAGACAACAAATGGGTCCTGAATGTTTCTCTTTGAGTCCTGAAAGAAGAACACTAAGAATGAAATTTGTTTGTTAAACAAATGAATTGCTGATTAAGTCCATATGTTTGATAATCCACTGTTACTAAAGCTATGACATCTATTTAGTTATTTTCATTTTAAAATTGCAATGACTATTCTTTCTTAAAATGATACAAAAAACATTCTATTTGGCTTTGAATTTACACAAAAGGGAAGATTTGGACTGTATTTTCCAATGAGAATAACAATTTAAGTATATATTTGGAAGTTGTCCAAGCTTTCGAGGAGAAAAATAATTAACCTTAGTAAATAGAATTGTATTAATGATATCACCTTACCGAAATCAGGCTGCAAAATCAGTTTCACATGTATTTCTCTACTTTATTGGCAATTACTTGCATTTGTTTTCTGGATTTAAAAGTTATTTCTTCAGCCTCTTTAGGTATTCTTTCAGTGATTCTGTATTTTCCATTGCCCTACCTTTATATAAAAAACGAGTTAACAGTTCACTGCTGCATTATATATGGTCTTGAAAAGTCAAAAGTACATGGCCAAGTGCAAATCTGTCTGAATATTACTGGTTTATTTTTTTGACCAGGGACGTTATTATTGGCAATTTTGCTGACCTTTGCTTAAGTGAATCATTTAAATATATGTTGTCTTCTCAGCAGATGTAGCATGTTTTTTCATTTCCACATGGGAAACAGGAGATAAGAAAGGGGAGGGAAGGAAAAGGGAAAACAAACAAAATGCGTAGGTGTTCCAAGAAAGACAACAGGAAAAATATGTAGTAGCAGAGAGGAAGTTGATAAATGTGAGACAGAAAGATTAATTCTAGTAACATGCAAGAAGATATTTATCTGTCAAGTATATAAGCGCAAAAGTTACCCACGTTGTGCCAATATTCACAACCCTCTACACAGTTGCTCGTAGGCGTGGTAGCCCCATTATGCACTTTAAAATCTTGTCAAGCATCTGTCTCCCTTTTATGAATTTAAACACTCCAAAATAAATCTAATACCTTAATATACTTCTGAAAATTTTCTCTTCAAGAAGTCATAGAAAATAGTAAAATTATTTGGACTGTATGCCAGCCCTACATTCTATAAAATTCTGCTGACCGATTTCCATCCACTCAGTATATTTTACATCTGAATTTTAACATCTTTACATAAATAATTTTTATCAACCTAAGTAAAAATACAAATTAAAATTACTTATTCAAAAGAAAACATTCTATTTCTGTCAAACAAAATGTTTAATTCAACCTAAAATGACCCTTTCCATTTTCATTGTCCAGAAAAAATGTTGCACCTCATAGTACCTACAATTCATTTCCCCCAGACATGCCAGCAAAAATATACATATATGTAAAAATATATGTATAATGGTATATGTAAATGAATATATAAATATGTATTATTATTATTATTATTATTATTATTATTATTATTATTATTATTATTATTATTATCATCATCATCATCATCATTATCCTAATTTTCATTTACATATAGTAAGATTCTGAAGCAATGCCCATACCACTGTATGCCATTTTTATGTTGTTAAGGAACATTAAAGTGGAAATAAATTGCATTACTTTCACCTAATTTTGATGCTATGTTATATCGGCAGGCACGCGTAAAGGGAGAAATAGGACTTCAATATAAAGAGATCTGGGCTTTTAATATCTACCTAGTTATAAACCCTAGACCTATTTGAAAGTCTGAAATGATGGAAAGTAAGAAGATAGAATAACTTAGACAAAAGTTGCTAGACTTTAAGCTTTCTAGCTTGTCTTCTGGCATTCATTAATTATTAGATCATATCACATTTATGAGAGAAATTTCATATCCCATATAAAACCATCACACATCTTTTCTCAAGGCAAGTAGACTTTCACAGACAGAAGGCAGAATGAATACACAAACGACAGAGGAATTCTTAGAGTCCTTTTAAGAAGTATGATTCTGAAAACTGCCTGAGAGGAACTGTCTTTGACTTCATAACTTCTTTGATGGCTAGCACAAGCCATGTGCAAACAAAATTCCCAGCTGAAATCAATGAGAGTTTTGTTGCAGACCTCATGAGAGCAACAAAAATGTTTGCCACGTCTTTTTTTCAAAACTGTAAGTACTCGTTTTTCTCCTCCACTTTGTATGTAAACAAGGATTACTGGTAAAAGTCCCCTACTACACACAATTTACTTCTCAGGCAGACTGTAACCAGGACTTTTTCTCTGGGCCCCGTGACAGATCATTCTGGCTGGCCTGAGCTGCACTCAGCGAGGACACAGGCAGAACCGCAGGACACAGGCTTTTGTCCTGCTGCATCATGGTGACAGTGATGCTGAGTGCCGCAGCTCTGGCAGCTATTCAAGCAACTATTTCAAAAAGACTGGTGATTTCCACCCCCCACCCCCCCCCCCCACCCCCAGTAAAAAATCATGTTGTGATCTTCTGGACCCAGAAATCAGACTACTCATATGTATGAAGTTTAAAATCTCCAAAATTGAGCAGATTGAACAAAAATCAGCAACACACAACGTGCATGAGTGGTTAGTAATAGTGAGGTAGCATATGAAAGAGAAATACATTCCTTTCACCCTGCAGTACTAATACCCTGTTACGCTACTGTATCAGCTGAAGGTGTAGGCCATCTGAAGTCACTGGAACAAGTTTCTGGTGACACCATAACAATGGGTTGTGATACCTAGTTTCACATGCTTTTTGCAAGTGCCAACTGATGCCTTAACTCATGACTGTGCCATCTTGACCTGCCTACCTTCCCCCACTAACAGCACCAGGGAGCCTCCAGCAGGACGTGTGCAGCCTAGCTGTGTGTCTACATCTGTCATGGATTGTGTACCGGGGTCTGATCCTTGCATTTTTCACCTGGAGTGGAACCACATTCCCTGAAAATGCAGCTCCCTAGGTAGCTGGGGATCACCTCCAGGTGACCGCAGTCTCCCTTGAGAGTGCTATAAAGCGACACACTATCAGGACACCCCATGTGCCACCTTATACCGCTTCCTCACCGGCCTCTTACAAACCAGAAAATTGAAGGAAGGCAAAGAACAGCCAGAGCCTTGCTGAACCCTGTGTCCTGTCCCGGCCGTTTCGCTGCCGCACACCTGGGCAGGCAGGGAGGCAGCAGGGCAGGCAGGGAGGCAGCAGGACTGCTTGGCTCCGTGAGTCTAATTGCCTGCTCCAGGGAGTAAGGCTGAAGCAGTAAGACAAAAGTTATACAACTCCCACATGCAAACTTTGTCATCTTCTTGTGCCTTAATTCTCAGAAAATCACCATCGTTACTGAACAAAACCAGAAAGTCATCATATATTTAAAGCAACAGCATTCAAAATGCCGGTTTCCAAGTTAAAACATGTTTCTGCATTCTTTTTTTTAAACATGGCACTCCAGCTGTTTTTTATATCTCAGATGACACTTGAGAGGTTTTATATCAGTTCAAGTGAAATAAACAACTCTCTGATGACACTGTAGGTTTGAAACATAGCTTTACTCGATTAAGCCAGAGTGAGGTAGGAGCTATATCCAAACTAGGAGCGTTTTGAAGATAACAGGGTGAGATATATCAAATATGTTTATGGACATATATTCTGAGAATTTACCAAGTAGATATTAATGAGGCATATATTCCTCCTCTCCTTGCCTTTAAAAATGCTATGTATACCCTCCAAGTTACAGTAAACACAGTAGTTATCTAACTATGATGACTATTGCTCCACAAATCATAGCCCAGGGCCCAGTTTCTGCAGTGGGTAGCACTTAATCGGGCAGCTGCTTTTGCTGACATCACATGTTGTTCATAATGTGCGGGGTTACACATGGCTAAGTACAAATTACAAAGACAGGAGGGAAAGAACTGGTTCCACAGTCACTGTTCCCTTAGAGCATTCATTTACTCCTTGAGTAGCAGAGCAGGTCAAACAGAATTTCTCATAAACAATTTGGTGTAGTTGTCTCCCCAAATTGGGATAAAATAAATAAAGATGGCAAATTCTTCCCCCTATAAATACTTCAAAATACGTTCACTTCAAACAAGTGCTGCTTCAGTAAGGCTCCAACATTCTCTTCCAGTTCACCTTTTCATTTTCTGTTATAGCATAGCTGACATTTGAAAAGTATTCACAATGGAAGTGTCATGTAATAAACAAATATAATTGCTTTAGCCACATTAAAACAAAACATTTTAACTATTTTCTGGAAAACGGACAATAAAATTGGTGCAGATGTGTGGATTTTGTTGAATGCATGAACCTTTTCCCGAAGTAAACTTGTTCCAGTAGAGGACTCTCTGCAAGTTGTTCAAAAACAATTCCCTGGAAACAAAAGTGCTACTAGTTACATAGCTACTCCTAGTCCAGGGTGAGGGTTGTATCTCAAATCCTAGTGATACAGTTTTAACTTATTGCAGGTTAAAATGGGAATAATTCTTTGGAAGTGACAGTTTTAAAATGTGTGACCCAGCAGTTAAATCTGACATTTATATATATTTATATATATTTCCATTTGCTTTTTTCTGTTGATAACAGTAAACATGGATAACTCTCTGAACCCTGGGAGCACTGGGTGGCTGGAGTACATAAAAGAACTTTGCAACAGGTCAACACTGCACATGCAGCGCAGTGCACAAGGTGCTGCACCCCTAAGGCAGTATTCAGAAGAACCAGTAAGTTGACACAGCCAACGTGTGTTTCCACACTGTCACAACTCAGTGAAAAAAAACCCTCTGAGATGATTATTAACTTGAGCACAGGATAACTGCTTGTGGGCCCAGACTGGCTGGCATGTCATTTACAACACAAGGATGTCTCTGCTCTTCATTCATCAGAATTCTTTTTCTGGGGTCTGCATGGTCATGGTGTAGATACATCCTCTGCCAATTAGTTTTTCTTTGATTTTGGATACCTGACTGGTTGCTACCCAGAAACTTAAAAGCCAGTCAGACTTGGCAATCTGCACAGCTGTGATTGACACTTTCTTACTTTAATCTTCTTCATGTAGGAATGAAACCAACTTTTAAAAGACACAGTAGGCTCTGAACGCAGTAGACCATCTGCATAAGCCACGAGAGCTGCCAACAACAGAGTACCCCTCCTGTGCTCTGCTTTTTAAATAGGCTCCTTGGGGAATAGCAGCTGAGATTCACAGTGTCTCAAAGCAATCTAAGAATCAAGGAATTGGGATGCCCAATGGTGTGATGGCAAATCCCTCAGGCTTTGGTGTTAGGTAGGATGAAGGTGATGATGATGGTGATGGTACACTAATGAGGGCAATGATGCTGTAGTCTGGGTAAGTTACTTAGAATTCCTTAATTAGAGATGTCCAAAGCATGTAACTAGCTTGTCTTGTCTAATTTACTTTCTGATAGTTCATATGTGGGACCTGTTATTCCTAACCTTACCTAGACTCTTGAAAATCCATGTTAACTCTAATCTTAGCTCAAAATCATTTCATGAACCATGTTTTCTATCAACTTGGCCTTTCCTTCTCACAACAAAAATCTACTTAACATTTGCAAGTTAAAATAAAATGTCTTTCAACTTTTAGCCAACTTGTCAAGCGTCAAACTCCTCTTTTTAAACAAAACATTCTTTGGAGCTCATAAATCTCTGAACCTGAGAAAACATGTGATACTTTTGTAACATACCAAATTTGTAGTTTTTCATGGATGGGATGTAAAACTGAGAGAAATCCAGGAATTCTGGCACAGATTTACTGAGACAAGAGACAACTCAAATCTAAATAAGCAGATCTTATTCTAAGTATATCAAAGCCAAATAAAATGTTTGTATGGATCCTTGTGAAGCAAAACTGCTAAGCTTCACATTATTTGAAGGCAATACAGTTTGTTATAAGGACAACTACAGTTAATACTTTCAGATTTCCAAAATCCATACTACCATATGTTCAAAGATATATTCATTCTCTCCAAATAGTTTTACACTTTCAAAGGACATGGAAGCATATTTTCTGCTAAGTAATGGCAAACTTATAGTGTTTCTACCAGGTAAAAGGAAATGTTTTAATCTGAGGGGCCAAAGAAAAAAAAACCACAAAGGCCCAACAAAGCCTATAGGAAACTGTTTTGAGTTTCAATGTATTTTTTGTCAGTGATACTCCAGTTCTCAGCATCACTGTGGTACTATTAGCAAAACTCCCATTTGCATCAGTAAAAATAAGACAAGGCTAACCTTCTGTCAGCAAACAATGTACTGCTTCTCAGTGCAAGTATGATAGGCAATATTGTGGGTATCTACCACCTTCCACTCAAAGCTGTTTTCATTATTGACTGGATATAGCCTTGTGTCTTATTGCATGGGGTTTTGTCATGATTAAGATTTGTATAAAAGCCTTTTATTTAGCACTGTCAGCTCTAATAGGAAAAATGACTGATCAGCATATCTGACAGAAGTCTCTACTTTAAAATTGCATTGTACCAAAGTGTCAGGTTCAAACACTGTGACAGCCCTTTTCCCTTATGCACTGAATTGCAAATAAGGACTCACCATGATTATGCAAGTGTAGTCAAACTTGTATGTTTAAACAGGAGTATTAAGCTTATATTGTTTTCACATTCCAAATGCATGCACAGCAAGACACCATGATACAAATTAAGGTCCCAGACCCAGAATGAGTTCAGCAAAGGTGAAGCTCTCTGATTTCAATTACGTCCTCATGAGCCCCCTGATCAGAATTCATTGCTCAGTCAGTAGTTTAACAGACCACTATTGTTTCTTCCTCTATGTTGCTGAGGACAATTTTATTCTTAGGTAAAGTACCATGTCTGTTCCCTTCCCTCTTTGTTTTTCCTCTGGAATATTCCACCTCATCATAGGTGAATATCTTAAAATCTTTACTTCATATTTATGCAGTCTTTCATTTGTATATTGTCAAAGTACATCTATCACGTTAAAAAGCGCAGACTTTACCAAACAATCAAGATACAAATCATCTAATGCCTGACTTTCAGCAGCAGGAGTTAGATGACCTTAGATGTTAATATTCAAAATTTGGATACATAAAACCTTCAATTACCTGTGAATTTTACTCCTATATTACATATGTTTCTTCTGATGCTTATGTGTCAGAATACTTTGGAACTGTGGAAGTGCAAGACTCAAAATGATTCCTCAATGATACCCACAGCTTAGGCATTCCTAACCTGTCTCCTCTAATGTACACGTATACCTCAGTATCTTGTTCGTTGCACGATCATCTCAACTTTGTCCTATACAGCTAACTTGTCATGCTACCTTTTTAATCTCTTTTCAGTTTGTGAATCTAAAAATACTCCTTTGGATCTTGGGCACTTATGAAGTGAAAGTACTCTGGCAGTTACAAATGCGGTTCAGGACTGGGATGGATACCGGTACTTTTTCATAGTTTCCTCTCCTGGTGTTCATTTGGGTTGTTTGAGTTTCTCTGTCTTCCCCTACCAAAAGCAGTCATGTAAAAGGATGATGTGGTACCACTGAAACAGTTCTCCAAATCTTTCCATTTCCTCTCCCAAGTAAGTACCAGACCATGCTACGTTTTTTCCCTCCCTGTCATTATAGTAAATACTCTCTATTTTGAAGCTTTATTAACCTGTGTATCTGATTCCTGTGAAAAATATTACGCCAGTAACAGATGAGGACAGAGGGCAGGCAGAAACACAGAAGAGTAAATAAGGAACAAAGGCATTAAAAAAAAAAAAAAAAGAAAAAAAGAAAAAAAGTAAAAGAAAAATACAATGCCTGCAGATATTCAGACACATCCATATCTTAATGGAATTGTTATTTAGAATTGTATTTTACAATTCTAGTAATAATATAATACATAATAGTAGATATTATGTATCTACTATTCAGAGATGACATAATGGAATGACTTTTTAGGACAGCTTTGAAAGAAGAACAAGGAATGGCTTCACATGATTTTATCTGGGTTTTGTTAGGGCCTTTTTTTGTTAAAACAACTACTATATTAGGTGGAATAAAAGCATTTTCAGTGAAGCAAGACTAATGAAAAAAAGCCCCACAAAAAAATCTTTGCATTTTACATCAAAATCGTTCTTGTCATATTACAAATACCTTCCATGAACTCATCAGCTTCACCAAGTTCGGAAGCACTTTAGATTCCTCTATTGCTATGTAAGCCTTTCCAAATCTTCCTTTGTTGATCAGAAATCTATTTCTAATTTCTAGCTTAAATTTATATGGTTTTATCTATTTAATTTTCTGTAAGTGCTATCCTTCGGTATTTATGTCTTTAGATTTATTTCCTGGATGTATTTTGAAAAATAATCATACCTTTTTCAACTTTTATTTTGCTAGGCTGAACAAACCAATTCCCTTTAATCTCTTTATATATGATAAGTCCTCCATTTCCTCAAGTTATACAAGTAGTCCTCCTTTGCTCCTGTTCCAGTCTCAGCAGATTTTGTTAGTTTGTTTTAAACACAGGTTGTCTAATGCAGTATTACTGTATTCTAACTGTGCTCCTACTAGTAACCTTGTAAAGCAGCTATTCGCTGCCTGGAATACCATTTCTCCTGAACATATCCCACATTACATACTGCAAAATGGCCACTTTTTTCTATGGCTGATGTTTAACCATCGTTTTGCTCATTTAGGTTTGTTCTTCTTCCATCACATTAAATCGATGAACCACTTTTGTTTAAAACAAATGTTATGCCATCTATTCTAACATACACAATCGTACTTGATATGATTTATCTCATCATTATCACTCTATCCCTTGAAGATATACCGTATGATAAACTTGTCTTTCCCCCGACTAGTAGTAAGGCTTGGATCGGTATCACCTCTACATTTCTACATCATCAATATGAAAATATTAAACAGAGGGTATAAAAAACCAGCACCCAAAGAAAATAACAAGTGATCAATCCCCTTTCTTTCTTTTTAGTATCAAGGAATTATCATTTCTCTCTTAGCCAGCTTTTTATTCACCATGCAATAAACCATGTGCATCTCATTATCTCCACTTCAGTGATTAGTTGTGGGCATTAAATCAAATGTTTTTTCTTAAATATAGATATATGAAGTTCATGAATTTACCATTTAAAAAAAAATCAATTATCTTAACAAGCATTGAGTTGATTTGATAGAAATTACCTTTGATAAAATAATTGTAAATTTTAGTTAACTTTCCATTTATTTTTCCATCCTTTACATAACATTCTCAGACTGCAATGAATAGATATTTCTGGGACTATGTCCCTACTACACTCCCTTTTCAAAAGTAGATATTGTGGTTGGTATTTTATTTGTAGCTTTCAATGTCCTAAGACCAATTCCCTACTAACAAATTAACTGAAATCATTAGTACTGAATTTTCACATTAATTTTCCAATTATTTTTGTATTTTCAAAGGTTAATTTTTCACTAATTAGTAGTCCAAATACTGTTTTCATCACAGATTTGGCAGTTTTCATTACTCAGTATGTAGTTTCATGAGTACCTACAACTCTCCATATGTACATTCCTGTCCAGATCAAAACTGTAAATAAATGATAAATTTACTTTCTGGTTTACAGACTTTCTTTAGCTTTGTATGCATCTTTGGTACTTGGAATGTGTTGCATAGGCCTCAGCTTTTATCATTTTATTTATGTGGCTGGAAGCTCTCTTCTTTTTATTTTTTATTATTATTTTTCTTTACAAGGTGAAGAACTCCTCGGCTTTTAGCCATTTCCACTCTATTCTTTAATTCCCTTAATTTCAAGAATGAGCTTTTTCGTTCATCATTTTTTCCCCCCTACTTGGGTGTACCTTTCTTCTGAATACCTGTGTGAATTGTTTATTATTTATTCATTATTTATCCTTTGTCAGTTTATTGTCTTCTGTCTGAGATACAAAGTCTAGGAAATATTTGCATTTACTTAAAGTAAATTAAATTCTGGGTATCCTCCATGTTCAAATTCTTTGGGTCTTCTCACTAAATCACATTAACGAGTTTCTTCCATTTCCCAAGATTTTCTCTTTTCCACAACTCTACTTTTCTATAATATACATCTTCTGAAGTACTGAAGCAGCTCAGGATTTTTCACTCCCAGCCTTTTTCCCACGATCAGTTCTCAGGAAGCTCCATGCCCCCATTAATTCTAAAAAACTAATTATTTAATTACTTCAATTTTTGATCCTCAGTAATTATTTTGTAGCAGAAATTGCTGCCTGTCTCCACCAAAGATATAAGCCTGTGACAGAAAGAAAGAACAGGAAAGGACAAGATGGTAGGGGAAAAAAAAGTGAAAAGATTTAGAAATGTGGACAGGACAGAATGGGGGGAAAAAAAGAAGAAAAAAAAAGAAGAAGAAGAAGAAGAAGAAGAAGAAGAATTCAGGCTAATACAATTAGATGCAGCCAAAATAACATAAACCATAAATTTTCCAGGCAGAAAGAAACCTGGACAGTCAAGACAGGAGTGATAGTGGAAAGCAATTTAGACAGCAGTATGAAATATGGCAGCAAAAGCAAGCCAATGCAATTTCAGTTTTCAGTCTGCCTATGTGTTGATATCATGACATAGTGCAGCACTCTATCATCTGGAAAAAGGAAAAGTAACTCAAGAATTTAAGAATGTTTCTATTGTGCACCTTATATGAGGAAAAGTGATTGTATCTTATACTACAACCACCACAGCATCTTCTTCCTAACTGTATCTGGGAAATGGCTGGCTCAGACTACATTCAGTTGTCTAAATGCTGACTTTGTTGAAAAATAATTTTTAAATGCAAAATGTGGAGTCCGTGCTGGCTGCAGTATTACTGGCTGCAGGATTCACAGCCAGGGAAACTGAAGAAAAGTGTAGCACCTAGGTTCAGTCCTTATTAAACTTTCTGTTTGCACTGTTAAAACACTAAAAGAAGCCAGGGACACTTCTCCCCCTGGTCCCCTGAATTCAGCCCAGGAAGGCATTGCTTGCCTCAGACCTACAGACAGTGTAAATACTTTAGCATTAGATCAATCCATTCCAGCCCTGCCATGCAAAAGTCAGCCTAATTTCAATACATTTGGATTAGTCCTCCTTCCTATTTCCTAGGATTCCACAGTGTTACCACCTGTACTGACCTTTGAAAAACAGGATTTCTGCAGTACCTCACCACTACACAGCTCCCCTCATCACAAGCTGTCACCTTGACCGATCAGGTTTTAATAAGCACAGTTTCTGTAGAGTTGTAAAGAATTTATTGTTATCATGTAGTAGGAAGCTAGTCTCTTTGGTATGCACAAGGCAATGAGGTTTAACACTATACTGATTACTAAAAAGAGCTGACAGTGCTGAACACAGAATCATTAGTATTCCCTAAGAAAGCAATGTAATGTTGTGTAACCCCAAAATCCTCCTCTCAGTCTCTCTTTTCCATCTCCTTCTGAATGATTCTCTTGCCTTTGCTGACTGCGGAATCTCTCAGCAGTTTGTTAGCTGAAGCACCTAAGACAGCAAATATGGCAAACACACAGTGACTGTTGCAGAGCGCTAATACCATTTACCAGGTATTTGTAAATCATTGTGTAAATACCTGCCACTGGTTTCCTCTCCACATTCTCTCTTTCGAGGAAACCTATGCTTGCAAGGCCATTTCAGTAGGGAAATGCCTAGAGCTTTGATCCAAGTTACATATGCAATTTAAACATATGCCAGAGGAGCAAACTGTGAGACACTATGCTGCCCCAACCATGGCAGTGCTGAACACTTGTCTGTGTACTGTGTACATATGTGTACTGTGCCAGACATGAAATCTTTTATGAAACAGACATGAAAATTGCAATGTGGCTGGCAAACCTTTATGATACAGTATACGCAGAATCTAGGAAAAAGTATATCTAGCATCAACATACCTTTAGGAGAAATGCTTTGGGTTTCATCATTTGATGGATTCACCTGGCCTTTCTAGAGATCTGAAGAACGTATTTGCAGTTTGGTTTGAATCCTGGGTGACGATGTGAATGGAGCTTTTATTTTAGATAATAAGGGTCATAGGACATACCTATATGTTGGTCCTTATTTGAAAATCCTAAAATACTTCCTGGGCTCTTATATTTTTACTTTTGGAATGGGTGTTCTTTGCATTTACCTATGAATTTAATGTAGCTAAGGCACCATATTTCTCTGTTCTATAACTCCCTCCCCTATCATTTGTGTCATCAGCAAATCTTAGTCATTTTGCAAAATGTATTTTATTTCAATAACTATCTTCCTCCAACTATGCCCTACACACTCGGTTTCCAGATCAGTCTTAAGTGGGATGTTCTGTGAATTCTAATCACTGAAATCATATCATATCTACTCACTAACTCTGCTTCTAAATTTATATCCAAGTCACTCTTAGGCCCACCTGTTTTAAGGATTAATTTTCAACTGCTGTACTAGAATCTATAGATGTTTGAGTTTGCATATTACGGAAGGATTTGATAAACAGAGACATGCAAAGGTTTAGTAACTTAAATCATCTGACCTATACTTGGGTTTTGATTCCCACAGCAACTATGTATATAATCGTTTAAGCAAACATGGATTACAGCAAGTATGAATGAAAATTGATATTACAGTGTATATTGTCAGCGGAACTATTTCACCAGCTTATTGGATTTTTGAGAAGTCTGACAGCATTAGAGACATCCCTTGTTTATCTTGATCTAAAGTCAACAGAATTTTACCTTAGAAATTAATATTTATAGCCATTTGTCTAAGTGAAACCATAAACTAAGATCTTTTTATTGTCCCGTGTTTTGAATCAACACCATTTATTATGCAAGTAGTTTTCATGAAGGTGGTTGTTTTACATTAATCTCTAGAAAATACAGTGTTTATCCTGCTAGGAAAATGGAGTATTACCAGACAACACATTCCTTGTACTCCTTATATTCCTACTCACGGCCACGTGAATTTGGATAGAGATTGTATTTTACCTTCTGTATCTACAAAATGAAAACAACAAACATTTTCTTGCTTAATCATGAAATTTGCAAAACTGAATCAATTAAGGCTTCAGCAGGCTCTGAGAACTTAATATAAATCATAGCTTTCATGGGCAAAGGAAAGTGTATTTGAAGGTACATTTCCTATAGAGAGCATGATGAAAGTGTGATTATATTCTCCTCCTAAAGACACAGAGGCAGGAGTCAGAGCCTTGTTCTGTTTTCACTGCCAAATCTGAACGCTAAATACCTAATCACTTAGAGTGGCCTGCAAGACTTGTCCCTCTCCTTCCCACTGCTGTGGAACCTGGTGTGTCTTAAACACAACCTCACTGAATACCTGCAGGTTAAAAAGTATTGATCTGGGTGTTTCCTTATGTACAAAGAATATTTCAAGCCAACCCAAAGAAGCTTAGTGAGACAAAAACTGTGGTACTATTGTAAGGATAGATTCTGCTACTGAAGAGATGACATTATGGATTCTGGTTAGTAGAAATGCCAGAAATTATGTGTATAGTAGGGGATTCTGAATCTGATTCTTTGGTTCCTAGACTCTTCAGCAGCAAAAGAGATTACTCTGAAGAGAACACAGCTGTTCACATAAACTACATTCAACTGTTAACAATGTAATAATATATGTTAAAAGAACAGAAGTCATTGCTTTTTAAATAATTTTGTTTGTAAAGTTATTAAATTCCCTTCTGTGATTTTTTTTATTTTATTTCTACAGGCTTAAAAGTATTTGGAGATTTAAAAACAAAAAAAGATATTAACTTCAAACTTATCTTCTATAACTATTAGGTGATGATTTGTACCCACTCTTAAATCAGAGGTTATATCTGTAGAAGTCACTCCATCATTTTACCATCCTTTCATGATGTATTTACAGTTTTCAGGGTCTATGTATTTTTCATATTCCTGTAGTGAAGCAACATATTGCCTTAATTAAAATAAGTCACATTAATTTATGAATCTCTGATTGGAATTTGTCAAACAGTGATTAAGGTGTAATAGAAAGATGCGATCATAGCTACCAGGAATTTAGCAGTTGTCTCCCAGTTAGAATCTCTTGACCTTACAACTCATTTACTCTTTGGCTTGGCCTGGTAATCTCCAGGAGGAAATGATGTGGAACACATGAGGATTCAGGTCAGAACCTTGTTTGAATCAGTGTGAAAGAGCAAAAGGTTATTAGGACTCTCAATAAATTATGACTGAAAATTATTTCAAGGGAAAATTATGCTAGAATGCAAAAGGAGCAAGCATAAAAATTATTAAATAATATGCCTTCATTCCACTGAAACCATACCAAGCTTGATGTATATTGACATTACACAGAATGTCTGTTAGGAAAAGACTGATTGTTTATGTTATGTTGTAAATATTTCTGTTTTCAAGAGCTTCTTGCTATTTGTGATAATGGATGTCAAGAAATACATACACAGTTCTAATATGTGTAGGTAGTTTTTTCCTATTTGCTCCACTTTTTACACTGGTAAAGTCTTGTAGTAGTGATAGGCAAAAATATTTGAACAACAAACAGCCAGGGTTTTGTATTTACAAACAACCAAACTATCTCTCAAAACACCATAAAACTCCACCCATTCTCACATTCTGAAACTATGCTCATTCGCAGTCCTCTTTACTGAACAAGAGTACCAATATCTGGAAGTTTGTACACAAACCAGAAGCACAACTGTATGTCCGAAAATCTTTTTTCAGTTTAAAATCATAACTGATAATATCTGAAGAAACCATGCTCTTTGGCAGGTTGCAGTTGGGTGTGTTTTCTTTCTGTATGTTGCTATTACTTCCTACCTGGGAGTGGTTAAATGTTGTTTAGCATCACCCTCTCATTATCTTCCACTGCTTAGTTTTTACCTTGAATCCAGACCGTATCTAAACTCTCCCAGTCTGGGGAGTGCTAACCCACACAGACTTATCCCATCTGTGCTACTGCTATTCCAAATCTCTAACTTCAATGGTTAGTTCTTCACATACCCTCCAGATTTCCCACAACCTCTCTACTAGACAAACTGACTGTAAATGAACAACCTAACTACGGCTCATCGGTCCCTTCCTCTAGTTACTGACTAGTGGTGGCACACCCTCTTCAATACCAAGATCTCAATCTCTTCTGGGGGACTGAAAGTCCAGTAAAAATTTCAGCTGGTGATTATGCTTAGGTTTATTAATTGCGTATCTCAGCCTGACAACCTACCCATGTGAAAAGAGAACTTTCAGTGGCCCTTTGGCTTCATCACGTTCTTAAAGAGTACAAAAGTGGCTGTCCTACTCAACACCAACAGAGAAGGTAATCTCCAGTAGAAAGCATCATTTCTGCTTCCAAGACACTTTCTGACAAAAGATGAAGAGCTGAAAAACACTGTGCACACTTACTCACACCAGTAAATGCAGTGTAAGGGATCTTAAGCAATCATGTCAACACCTGGAAAAATCCGTCATTTAAAAGACAAGATCTCCATAAAATGAAGCAAAAAAATAGTAAGCAATATGTGGGAAAATACTTCAGGGTGATCACAAAAGTAGGGCTTGTCAGAGGATTATGCTCTTTCAGTCAGTAGTAAATATATTGTGATTTCACTAGTGCTACAAAGTACTTAACAGAGTAGGCAAGGAGAGAAATTCTAACTAGTGAGAGCTAGATCTTTGTAATACACACTTCCAAAAATGCATCCTAGTGTCAGTTAGTAGATGCTATTCTTACATGTCCAGTGACACACACACCACCTTGGGGCGTCAGTAAAATGCTTGTATCGATGTTTATTACATTTCGTGCAACCCTTAAACATAATCTCATGACATCACAACTGCCATTAAGAGATTCTTTCCCAAATCACTTGCCGTTGTACAGGAAACCACCAGATGGCGACTAGAAAGGCAGCTCTTCATCATTTCCTGAGATTGTGTAAGGTTCTGTTCAGCTGTCTTCAGATGGTGGCCTCAAAGGGCAGACGACTTAGAGTCGATGAAAGGAAAACATTTATCACCTTCTGCAGTTTACACCTGCTTCCTAGTCAAAATTGTAAACCAGCTGCAAGCACCTTAAACATGCATAGATCTGTTCATAGTGCCATACTCCACTATGAAATTTATTCTGGAAGTTCTCCTTTGCCCCCAGCCTAGCAACATGTACCATCTCCAAATGCTGCAAAAAGATAAATCTGTTATTTTACTCTTGAAAATCTAGGGCACCTATCAGTACAGTGTCTGTGAGCAAGTCATAACAGGGAACTGGAGCCCAACTGATAGGAGAGATTAAGTACATTAGCAGAAGAAGAAAATCAAAGTAATGAAGGGAAAAGGGCTGAGAAAGTTCTTCTACTATTATAACAATGTACATATTTATTACTCTGTCTCAGTCTTGCTTTAGTCACAAAACAATAGTTGTGTATCAAATGAATGAGAGTCTTCATGTTACCAGTGTGTCAGCTAACTGGGTTTATGATTTTTTTTGTTACATCTGCTTCATTACTTAGTTTTAAATGACCTGAGAAACTACTGTGAACATACTTTACTGCTATATAGGTTGTGTGGACAGTAATTATAAGTAGATTTTCAGTCTACTGTTGCCTTCCCATGTACACGTTATAGTCCACTCTTACAGGTACCAAAGTTAATTATAAAATGTCCACAGTTCTTGAATCCTCTAGCTTGACCAGCTTTGCAGTTTCCATGGCTAGTGGTGCTTACATTTGCTTATTTTGCATCGAGTTCCCTGGCCCTTGCTCAAAAGAACATGATTACCATACTTGCATTGTGTACATTGAGTATTTGGACAACACAAATTACTGGTTAGAAGACTAAATGAACTTTTATGCTCAGCCTCTTCAGTTTATATGAGGAAAAGCAAAACAGATGTATGGACGAGAGTCTTTTGCTGTATTCAGGAGCTAATCTTTCTTCTTTCACCCTGTGATGCCTAGCTCCTTAGAGTGCTCTCAGCTCGGAGTTCCATTTTCTAGGAAATCAAATAGGAAGCTAACGTATGTGAAGGCAAGATTAATTTTGTTTGTCAAAACACATCCCTGTACTAAATGCCACTGCAAATCTATGAATTTCAAGAAGGACTTTCCACCCCTGTTGATGCATAACCAGATTGAACTATTCCTGGAGGACAGAGTAGTTCAAATGATTAGGCCATTCAGAGAGATTTCGAAAAACACTTCATCTCTATCAGACCCACATGCCCAAGTAGACTGCCAAATTTCATCATCACTTCCGTATGGACAATTGTATATATACCGTTTGTTTAAACAAGCTACATGAAATTAACACATCAAGGTACCTGTAGATATGCTTGCAAATACTGCAGTCATAAATGAACTCTTTCATCAATGTAATCCATAGAGAGAAGCAGGGGATTTGAAGCTATCAAAGCTTCTAAGCTTCTCCATTCTTTCAACCACTTGCAAATATTGGAGGAGCAAGTGTGATTGTAAAATTTTTACTCACAGTAATTACACATGTTTAGAATTGTGAGCTCACTCTCCTCTATTTAGTAGCAGCTCATAGCATGTAGAATCCATACTGCTATGAATTTTGTGTAGAACAAAACTGATAATTGTCAAGTATAGAAAGGTATATTCAATGGAAATCGTGACAATGTTTTCTTCTGTCATCAGTAATTCCTAAAAGGCAAATTATCTACTTTTGACTGAATGCTCAGAACTAGTATGACTCAATGAAGTTTAGGAAGGTTGCAATAAAAGGTTGCAATAAAACCATTTCAGACATTATTTTGTACAGAATTATATTGTCTATATCTGCTATGTATTTAATATACATTCGCTTTCATTCACTTGCTGGATGAACACACATATTTTTCATTCATAGGAATATTTTTCTTTGTTCTGTAAAGGGAACTACTGTAGGGATTTATATGAAGGCTGGGATTCAACTTTCCGGATTTCAGTTATCTAAACTTTTGGTATCTAACTTAAACCATTTGTCCAGACACTGTGTTGTCACTGAAGAGGCAAGTACCTCCAAACAAGGATTTGTCCAGTTTTTGTATGGAGGAATCATTCTCTGGACATGTGTGTTCCTTGCCATTGACTAGAGAAGGAGCCGAGATTACATAGATCTTTAACTTTTAGACAGCTGAATTTCACTGGGAAAAACCACATTCAAGGGGTATAACACTAACATATAGCCTTCCTACTGCAAACTTCTGATACTTCTCTTTCATCTTCATGTGTTGTCCGGTGCATGGTCTTTATCCTGCTCCTTTTTTACAATTTCCCGCTTTTGGCTTGGTTCCCTGTGGACGATCTCCCCTGCACTACCAGCCTTGAGAAATCTTCCACTGACACTTTCCCCTTGAGGAAGAACTGCCAAGCATTTTGAAATAAAGTGTTAAAGTGGTTTTGTAGGTTTGTGTTTGGTGTTTCTGGCTTTGGGGTTTTTTTGTTGGGGGAGGGGTTGTTTGGTTTTTTCGGTTGTTTTGGGGCTTATTTAACCAGATACTTCCTTATATTCTGAACTTATTTATCAAGGAACCAAGTAGGAATTGTCCCCAGCTATCTCTTAATTAAAATTACAATGATGACTTAAAGCTCAGTGAAAGAAACCAATTGTCTTTCATTAATACATTTTTTCAGTTCTAATCTGATTAACTGAATATGACCAAGAATGTGCCTTATTTATCATCTTAAGAATTTTGCTGTAAAAATAAAGCCATTAAAAATGTAAATCTAATGTGGTCAAAGAGCTTGGAGAAGATGAAGAATCATCACAAGTTGAACAGAACTTGTCATCTAGAATAACTCGGTTTTGCAAAAGTTGCCTTTTGATGAATAGGAAGGAGAATACTATTTTACCAAAGAACTAGAGTCAGTACAGTTATTGTATCAAACAAATATTTAATATTAGAGGAATTAAACACGGAATTATATGCAGATATAGCTTGACAAAGGATACAGTATACTCCTCACCACTTTAAGTCTTGACATCTGGTTTATAATTTCAGTTATGCCATATCTTACATAGCTGATGTACCTCTAAATTTCCATTTACGTTTAACCAGTAGTGGTTTAATTTCCTGGCCCCTTGTGTGCAGAGATCAGATTAAAAAAAAAATAAATATTCTTCTGACCTCACATGCAACAAATCATGCAAGCATATATTCTTTATGAGTTGGGTATAACCATAGTTTTCATAAAGAGTCTGTATACAGTATATTAATTATTTACTCGATAGTTACAGATAATTAGAGTGCATTTTGGTGGTGTTGCTTTTTTTCCTCAACCTAATAGATGTACTGAGATGTGTCCAAAAATTATTAAAATCTTAAATGAAAGACAAAAAAGATTACTATTTTATCCAAAGTGTTGGAAGCAACCCATTAGTGTGTTATGATACACCCCAATTTGTTCCTTTTGCAGACTAGCTCTCTCACAAGTCTTCCTTTCAAAATAAAATGTAAAAACCATACATATAGTATTCAAAATATACTTGCAAAGTGTTCCTGTCTTCCAGCCAACCAACTCTATTCACCCATAACAGAGAAGATTGTTCACGTTGGCTTAAATTTGAGTTTGTTTTGGTAAGGCTAGAAGCTGAAGATGAGCTTCTTGATGGTGAGTAGAATCTGAGTTGTTTCTTTGTTTGTTTGTTTTTCAGTCACTTTTCCAAAACCTGTTTGGAAGTAGGGCTGGCCCTGATTGATACCTAAAGCTTAAGATACAGAAAGTGATGTCCCACATTGGAAGGTGTGCTAAACAAGTACACCATCTCAGGGACAGCACTGGAATTAAAGTGCTTCCAGGAATTTATCATGTTATTGCTGTCAGTACTCCTCTAGGTACCCCAGCACACATTCCCTGCTTGCTCTTCTAGACAGCTCCATGTGGGGTGTGTAGAGGTGCAATGGAACTAAATAATTTCCCATTTTCTTCAATCATCCTTGAACAGCAGCACCATGATTCTCTCCAGATCCTTACAGTGGTAGGTCAGGTGCCTTGTAGCTACCATAGGAACAGGAGAGGTGATAGATAAAAATGTAATGCTTCTTACCTTTAAGACCAGTCTACCTTGCAGTGTTCTACAGGTGTTTACTACTATGTATCTGAGTATATTCAGCTGTCTGGATTTCATGCTGAACATTTTGTATTCCATAATGTATGAAAATTATATTATATTATATGAGTATGTAGTATTTGTGTACATGATATATTATATATCATTTCTAATATATATTCTATAATACATGAATATTCTGAGCTTTGTTTTATCCAAAAATATTCATTTATTTGTCCCTGATGACAAAAATGTGCCTCAAGTGCAATTTTTTATTTCTAATTTTTACAGGTTACATGCAATGAACATTCCCATTACAGTTTAATTGGATTTGAGCTCTTTAACTTTAAGCACTGGTACAAGACTATATACACTCACAGTCTGTGATATAAGGTATTGCTTCATAAATGCTGTAGAAATGTACTAAGAAATACAAAGGAGAGAAAGAAATATGAATATCTGTATTCTTTAGGGGTCTTCTTGAAAAACCTATTACATTTACATGTTCTGCCAATTAGATTTTACTTACTGTAGTTTTCATAAATAAAGTAGAAAGTATGGGTGAAAATAATATTTCTACATCACCTATTTCCCTCAAAACCAGAGCATATTCCAACTTTAGGTTTTATGTATCTAATAAATGTGAATTGTGAGTAAAAAGTAAAATAAAAGGCATTAGAAATGAAGTTTGGCCATGTTTTTCTTACACTGATCACCAAAAACCTATCAAAAAATACGCTTGAGCACGGCCCTCTACAGGTCTATTAGCAAGCTACCCAGCTTTCAGCTGAACTACTAACTGAAAAACTGTTTGCTTTTTAGTTGATGTATGAGACATACAAACATACATACAAAAGTAGTGAGAACAAACACAAACTTCCAACAACAGTCCTCTTCCCCCAACCCCATTATTCTGGGGAAAAAGCCATCATCTTCTCCAATATACAATGCTGTATAGACCAGGCAATCTGCCAAGACCTCCTTTCTTTATAACATTAAATCTGACAGAAACCAATAAATTTGAAAGAAAACACCTTCATTAATGATGTAATCAAGCTACTTAACCAAAATGAAAAACTATTTTTAAATTAGGAACATACCCTGAAGATAACTTTCATGACTGGAAATAAAAAAGGAGGAGGTGGTAAGGAAGGCATGTATCACTTCAGTGCTGTTCTTTCTAGTTTGACTCTCCTCTGAGCAGAGCAACTGTAAAGATATTAATCTCAAAGCCACACACTTGTCCTTCAAAAGAAGCAAAGTGACATCAATCAGCATACGTCATAAATTCCATGATCTAATAATCTTTAAGAAGCATCAATGCTTGGTGTGATGTGAGCAAAATATTTTAATGAGTATCTCAGGTATGCTTACCCCAAAATCATAGAAGACACATTATGAAATTAGTGTAACTAAACAAAAAGTTCATTTAAAAATATCTATGGAGAAAGAGGATTTTGCTGATTGGGCCTACTTGTTCAACCAGCTTTTAACCATAAGGATAACTGTGAGCACAGTTTTGCACCTCCAATTATTTGGGACTTTTTACTGTAAATTTCTGTGTTTATTTACACAATTTATAGGAACAGTTTTTGCATGAGGGAAGCTGTAGTCTCACATTACAGTGAGACAAAGACACGGAACTTCTTTCCATAAATTGACATGTTTTCATCTGTACTGAGGTGTATATCATAGAATCAGAGAATAGCAGGTTGGAAAGGACCTCAAGGATCATCCAGTCCAATCTTTCTTGGCAAAAGTACGGTCTAGGCAAGACAGCCCAGCACGCTGTTCAGCTCAATCTTACAAGTGTCCAGTGTTGGGGAATCTTCCCTAGGGAGATTATTCCAATGGATGATTGTTCTCATTGTGAAAATATTTCCCGTTGTGTCCAATTGGAATCTCCCCAGGAGTGACTTGTATGCATTACTCCTCATCTTTTCCATGTGACTCCTTGTAAAAAGGGAGTCCCCCAGCTTCTTTGTAGCCACCCTTTAAATACTGCCACATGGTAATCAGGTCTCCCCTCAACCTTCTTTCCTCAAGTCTGAACAAACCCTATTCTCGCGGCATGTCCTCATGCAGCAGGCTTCTCAGTCCTTTGATCATTTTTGTGACCCTTCTCTGGACCCTCTCCAGCCTTTCCACATGTTTTTTGCACAGCAGAGACCAAAACTGAACACATTATTCCAGGTGTGGCCTGACAAGTGCTGACTGGAGTGGGATAATGACTTCTTTATCTCTGCTGTTGATGGCCTTGTCAACACAACCCAGCATTCTGTCGACTTTCTTTGCCACAGCAGCACAATGTTCATTCCTATTGAGCTGCTTGTCCACCAGGACCCCAGATCCCTTTCCACAGAGTTGTTGCCCAGCTGGGTAGATCCCAGCCTGGGCTGCACTCTTGGATTGTTTTCCCAGGTACAAGACCTTACACTTGTCGTTGTTGAATTTCACAAGGTTCTTGTTAGCCCACTCTTCCAGTCTGTCCAGGTCTTCCCGCAGGGTGGCTCTCCCTTCTGAAGTGTTCACTTCCCCACTCAATTTGGCATCATCAGCAAACTTCATTAGATTATACTTGATCCCATCATCCAGATCACTTACGAAGATATTAAACAGTGTTGGGCCCAATACCAGTCCCTACGGAACCCTGCTTTTGACAGGTTGCCAGTTTGAAAAAGAGGTAATTACAACTATCCCCTGCACGTGGCCTGTCAGTCAGCTCCCCACCTACCACACAGACCACTCATCTAGACCATAACACATTAGTTTCTCCAGGAAGAGGCTGTGGGAAACCATATCACAAGCCTTGGAGAAATCCATGTAGACAATGTCCATTGCTCACCCCACATCAGCCAAGCAGGTTATTTTGTCATAGAAGGCAACCAGGTTTGTCAAACATGATTTGCCCTTGGTGAATCTGTGCTGGCTTTTCCCAGTCACGTGCTTCATCTGACTTGTGATAGCCCCCAGGAGGATTGATTCCTTAAACTTTTCCAGGGACTGAAGTAAGATTGATGGGCCTATAATTTCCTGGATCTTCCTTTAAGACCTTCGTGCAGATGGGGGTGACATTAGCCTTCCAGTCTTCTGGGTTATCCCCCAATCTCCATGACTTCTCAAAGACTGTGGAAAGCAGCCTTGCGACGACGTCAGCCAGCAATCTTAACACATCTGGGTGGGTAATGTCAGGGCCCACCGATTTGTAACGGTCAAGCTCCTGCAATAGTTCATGTACTGACTCTTCCTTCACTGAAGGTGGGTCTGTTTGCATCAACGTAGATTTGTGTTCTCAAGGCCTGGTGCCCAAGAGGGCTGGTAAGAGGTGAAGAAAGTTTTGAGAAACTCTCCCTTTTCAGCATTGTTGATGCCTAATTCTGCTCTCCTGTGTAACAGCAGGCCATTATTTTCCTTCTGTTTCTGCTTGTTGTTTACACACCTGAAGAATCCTTTCTTGTAGTTTTTGACTTCTGTGGCCAATTTCAATTTCAGCTGAGCTTCTATTTTTCCAACTGTATCTCTGCATAACCTGGCAACACCCTTCTAGTTCTCAGAGTCCATTTTTCCATCTCTGGTACTCTTTTCATTTTGAGCAGGCTCAGAAGCTCACAGTTAAGCCAAGGGGGTCTCTTTCTCTCCCTACTTCCCTTACCTTTAAAGGGAATGAACTGCTTTTGTGTTTCCAGGAGACAGTTCTTGAAAAAACTCCCAGGACTCGCTAGCTCCTTTATCCTCCTTGGAAGCTTCGTGTGGAATCCTTCCCAACTGAGCTCTGAGTGAGCTGAGGTTCGGTCTTCTAAATTCTAAAACTTTTGTCTTAATACTAACCTTCAGCATGCTCATCAGGATCCCAGTGCTAACTTTCAGCATGCTCATCAGGATCCCAAACTCCACAATACTGTGGTCACTGCAGCCAAGGCTATCACTAACCAAGATATTACAAAGAGAATTTCTTGGTTTGTGAGTAGCAAGTCCAGCACTGCCCCATTCCTGGCTGGCACATCTAACAATTTTATGAGGAAGCAGTCCTCTATGCATTCCAGGAAGATGACAGATGACATGTGAGCTGCTGTATTATTCTTCCAACAAATGTCTGGGTAGTTGAAGTCACCCATAAGAACCAGGTTCTGTTGACCCAAAGTTTGCTTAAGCAACCCAAATATTTCTTCATTAGCCTTATCATCTTGGTTTGGCAGTTGGTAGCAAATGCCTACTGTAAGATCCCCCTTGGAGATGATCCCTCTGATCTTGACCTAGAGGAATTCAATAGGGCTTCCACAATCACCATAGCTGATTTTTATACATTCAAGGTTCTCCTTAACATAGATCATGACTCCTCCTTCTCCTCTTCTTCCCTACCTGTCCTTATGAAGCAGCCTATACCCATCCATCACAATCCTCCAGTCATGTGAGTTGTCCCACTGTGTTTCAGTTATACGTATGATACCATAACTTTCTGACTGGCTGCAGAGCTCTGGTTCCTCCTGTTTGTTCCCCAGGCTGCATGCATTGGTGGTTGGTCTTCTGATTCTCATCTTGGAAGGCAGCTAAGGAACATTTGTCGCTGTTCTGGTTGGCCTGGCTTATTCCCCAGTTGGTTGCAATGGCATAAGAGTTGCCACTTCAAACCCTGCCCCCTGAGTCCTTCAGTGTAAAGCCCATGTCACCAAGCTGGCCAGCCTGCCTCCAGACATTCCCTTGCCTCTTCTAGATAGGTGGATCCCATCCCTCCCTAACAAGATACAGTTATTGAAGAATGTCCTGTTGTTATAAAAGCCATAACCCTCAGGACAGCACCAGCCACAAAGCCAGAAGTTGATTTGCATTATACATCTACTTCTGGCTGCACCCTTTCTTCTAACTGGTAAAATGGAAGAAAAGATAACTTGGACACCAATACTTTTCACTTGCACTCCCAGTGCTTTGTAGTCTTCCTTGATTCTACCCAGGTTCCAACTTGTGATGTCATTCATGCCCACACAAAAGGCTGTCGTTGAATAATAGTCTTTGCTCTTGACAAGTTGTGGCACCCTCTCGGTTGTGACACTACACCTAATGCAAGAGTCAGGCCAAGTGAGCAGTCAGAGTGCTCTGTCTTCTACCCACTGTTGCTCTGCAGGGCAACATGAGGCTGTGCTGCATGAGCGCATGTGTATGCAAAAAGACAGAAAAGACTGGAAGTTACTACACAGATATTTTATCAGCAACTTAGAAAATATTATATGAACAAGCTAAGAGCTATAAGGAGATGGATGCCTAAATATAGGTGAACTCTTTATTGTATGCATTTCTTGTCTCTGGGGGACTGGAGCCCAATTGATGTATCCTCCCAAAATACCTGTAAGGTAAGAAGCATTATTGTCCCCATTTCTGAGCAGGGAATTGAAGCACTGGGAGATTAAGTGAATTGCCCAAAGTGATACAGGTAGTAAGGAATAAATCCTAGTCTTCTGACACCAACACAGTGCTTCAGTAATCCTCTCAGTTACAGTTGCTATAAGAAAATAAGTCTGAACCCTTGTAAATATTACCTAGACCTTCAGATGTGTAATCCTGCTTGAATGTGTAATGTCTGCTTCATTGGCTGGAGAACTGAAAGCCAGCTAACAACACAAAGACATTGTTATAACAATTTAGCACTGCCTATGACCATACTGGATCATACCTACATTCTGCTATTGTTGTTCTGTGTGGCCACAGTAATGTCAAGTCAAAATCTGCAGAGATGTAGAGTTACAAATTCTTTTTCTATCAAAATGTTAAATAATGGTTTTAAAATGTAGTTCATGTACAAAAGATTGTATATGTACATATACCAAGCCTAGTATTAATTTTTTAAATATCATGAAATGACTACTTAAAATACACCTTAAAAATACTGTCATCATGAGCCAATGGTGAAGGCCTGCACGTTGGTCTGAAGTTCTAGCAGGTCATAGGTAAAACAATGAAAAGCAAAAAATACTCAATTTTACATAATTAAAATGTGCCTATTAACATTATCAGTTTCAGAGGACTCAATAGTTATTGCTAAAATATGCTAATGTGAAACTTTGGTATTCAAATTCAAGATATCTAAATGACTAAGCAGAAAATGTCCAAAATTTACTCAGGTTACAACAACAGAGAGCACAAAAATACTAATGAAGGTAAATTTGTAGCTACCCTCTTCCAAGGCGTTCCCTATAAAACAAATCTGAAAAGCTACTACCATTTATTCCCTTAAATCCCAACACGATACCTAATTATGTGACACTGGGAATATTACATTCTTTTTGAAGGCAATCCAAAATGGTGCCTGGACACTGAAGTAGTTATGTATATTTATACAAAGTAAAATATGGCATAGAAGTATGACATATATTTGCATATAATTACACATGCTTTGGCATACTGCTGTCCCTCTAGGTTTGTGTTTCTCTTGTCTGCCCAAATTGGAAGTGTTTTGAGGCAAAGGGTGACTCCATATCTTTAAACTGTGCCTGTACCATCATCAGCATTTAACTGTACAAATATTTCCAAGGAAAAATAATAAGAGTTTTGAATATTAAGCTTTTCCCCAAAAGGGAAAATATCAATATGCATTGAAAAACTTGGGACAGGAAATCATTATCTGAAAACCATGTAAGTTGACATTATGATTTTAATCACAAACTTCTTATCTTATATTCTGCTGAGGAGTAATTATCTTGAAATCAGTTTAAAGGAAAAGTTGAATTGTTTTGCCATTGGAAATAGAAAATTTTCAGAGACAAGGATTTATGAATTTAGAGAGAAGGTACTACATTCCTGTGAGAAGTGACTGGAAAAAAACAAAATACTCTGTCCTGATCTGCCTTCTTGCACCTCCTCTGAGGAGAAACAAGACCAAGAAGATAACAGAAAAACAACTGAATTTTTTTCTGTGTAAAGAGGAGATTGTTATCAACCGCAATAGCTTTAAAGCAACAGGTTGAAATTTTCAACAGCCATTCTTCTGGGAGAAAATACTATTTCTCCTAAATCACAACTTTTAAAATAGACACAGTAGTCATTAAATTTGCATTGGAAAGAGTCTTTGGGTACACACTGGAGTTTTTTTCACAACAAAAGAAAAGAGACCTCACCCAGAGCACTCAGTTGTAGCTCAGTAGTTCTGCAGCTACATGCATACAAGGGTTCTTAGTTTACAGTCCTCCTCTGCCCAGTTCAGACAAGGACATTTTTTACATCCCAGCTGAGTATCCTGGCTATGGAAGGAGGACTTATCATACCCTTTCTTTAGCACTGTGACATTCTGTATAAATAAACCATTGGGCCAGTTACTTAAAGGCTGACCCAGTGTTCACTGTACTCCCTTGAGAAGCAAGAAACAGAGACCCAAGCCCCCACTGTGGTAAATATTTAATCAGTTATCTGATATGAGACAGCTTAGAAAAAGACTACGTTCTGGCAGCTACTGAACATATCTAGTCAACAGGAAAGCCCTTGCTTATGTTGCTCCATCTATAACTATATCCAAATTAATCTTCTATAGCACACTACTTCGATCACTATAAAAGCTAGAAAAGTTCATATGGGAAATAAGGGAGAAAGTTTTAGCTAGAACTATTTATTGATGACAGTGATGGATTTTTCACCAATGGTTGTTCTTTAAATCAAGATATGGTCCAGGTTCAAGCAGTTATTGTTCAGGGAAATCTCATGGCCAAACCTGTCAGGAGGGTTGATTAGGTGATTATAGTAATTTCTTTGGGCTCTATAAGCTCACAATTTATGAAGACTATGCAATATGAAGAGGCAAGTCAGCAGTGAAGGACAATTAAGTAGTGGTTTTAGCTTTGTGTGAGTGACCAGCTGAGCTCATCACATTTGGTCTGAACAAGACACACAGAAATGTTCAGACAGTGGACAAAGTTCTTTCAAGTTTGAGAACAAATATGCTAACCTGAAAAACCATATGAGGTTATGGACAGAAAAGCATCTTGTGGGCCTCTCCACAAATCCTAAAGAGCAAGCAGAAATAAATCCTTTTCTTCCAATGTTGTTAGCTGTTTACAGCTGTGATGACAAAGCACTACTCCTCTATGAAGTTTTTTCTAACCTGAACATTCTCGTATTGAATTGCTTTTGAGTCACCGGAGTCACTGGTATTTCAGCCAGATTTCATAGTAGTGAAGAACAGTAGAGGGTATGAAATTCTTACTCTAGATGTCTACCATCTAACCTGTCTTCAACAGACTTACTGTCTGGACTCCATTATAGTCTTGGAGAGCTAATCAATACAGTTAATGGAGTTTAAAGAACAATTCATCTGACCAAATTTAGGACAAGAGGAACTGCTCTCTAGATGTCATTGACTGCATTGGCTATATCTCTATTGACTATAATGGGACTTACACAATTAATTCAAATATGGACAGATGCATCACATATAACCAAGGCAAGATGAATCTTAACCAGACCCTTTCCATTAAGTGGGTAATGAGAATGCCCACAGCTACATTAGACAGTGTGCATGATTTGCCTGCACAAGATCTTTTTGTTCAAATCTCTTTGCCTTCATCATAGCTAAGAAGTTGAGAGCAATCAGACATGTTGGTAATACTACTGCTCCTTGTGTGATACGGCATAAAAGAACAGCTGTATCTTAGCAATGCTATACTGGCAGGCCATCTAAGTTTGAGATTACTGACTTTGATGTGTGCCTAATATGCACATATATGCACCCCTGGAAGTCAAACTGTGCCCTTTTCTGTTTATAATAATATACCCAATTCAGTAATACAAGCGATAGCTGGACTTTATAGTACAGATTTTCAAACTTTTGACTGTCCTACCTTAAATTGATTGGAAAGGAGAATGTTGGATCTTCAGTATTCCACTATTACTTGCCTTAGATCTTAAAATGTGTTTAGTTGTGTGTGACATAATGTAATTAACATAAGCTTGAATCCCGGTAGATGAGTACAAAAATCTAAATATAGAAAAAGAACAAAAATAAAAATACTATGGATGTTATAGGAAGAACTATATGCCACAATATTTTAAAGATGCTAGAAGGTGAGCAGTTTCTAGTAAGAACTGTTCTCATAAAGTACATGCAAATGTTCACTATGATGAATAAAAGATTATTAAACTCTTTTGTACCCTGAATCCATGTTTGGCTCGACCTTATCTCATTAAGAACTTGGTGCTGAAATCATATCTGCCAGATGGCATTATAATTCTGGGTCCAAGGAGCATGGACTAATTCCTTCAGGTGAAATGTTTTCAGCCAGGACATATCAGTAGTGGTCTCCTGGTACCTTTAAAGTTTGTTTAACAGAGACCAATAGTTTGTCTAAAAATACAGTTACACAGTTCAGTCTAAACCCAATACTTTAACTGATAAGAATACAATTTCTAACGACCAGCTAGGACATTCCATTTTATACTTCCCATCAGAAGCAGTAACAAGGAATAATTAATGATGTTTTTTTCAAAAGTTAATACAGAATAGTTGTTTTCTAAACAATTGTAGGTTTCATTGATGTTTTAGATTGGGTATTGCAATAACATTATTTTGGTTTCATTACTGACAATATTTCTCTAAGTTCCTAATTCTAAAAAATTCTGTTCCTCTCTGGGCATATATTATTTACTGGTAAAAGTAAGCAGCAGAACATTGTTTCTCCAAATCCATAGGACAACCTTCAGTTCTTGTGTGAGATGGCAGCAAGGGGATTCTTTGTAGTTTTACAGCTGAATATATGAAACTTGCATAAGCAGACAATTAACGAGGTCATTTTGAAAAAGGATTCATGTCATTCTGAGCATGTAGTTATCAACAAGCACAACTGCCTTTGGTTACCAGGCTTCACAAGAAGCAAAAGGACAAAGAAACTCTATCTGAGCTTTCAAAACCATAGGGAGGTAAAAAAGGCATAATAGGCTATTAAAAATAAGCATGATACATAAATACAGACTTCATGAATTTCTTCTCCTTTAAGAGAGTGGGGTCAAGTGGTTTTACACAGACTATCCTGAGCAATAAAATTACGGGAAAGAGTAAATTAAAAAAAAAAAAATAAAAAAAGAGGCAGAAATGGGAATTTGATAGTCAGGGAGGAAAGAAAATCTGACAAAAAGCCCCATATGATCCACAACAGTCCTGTTATGCCAGACATACTATCTTCCACCTAAGAGCTTGTCCAAGGACATGAACACTGAGAACAGCTCCATGCAAATACAAGGAAAGACTGAAGACCTTTTTGTGGATGTCATCTGGGAGTCAGGCCAATGGGCCAGGTATGCTAGGCTATAACCTGAAGTAGCAAAAACTTTGTTTGTAGAAAGTATGCGTTTCAGTATGACAATAGGGCAGTAGAATATTTCTTGAAAGTGTGGCCACCCTGAGTGTCTCACCCAAGATTTGGACATTTAAACAGTGTTTGGAAAGAGCTGTTTACCAAGAAGCATCCATTTTGACTCATCAAAATTATACTTTCTGTCAATTAGCAGGTTCTCAGACAGAATGATAATGTTCAGAGAGGAGCTTCACAGATTCCCTTCCTTTAATCCCAAACAGAAACACCCTGTAACTTGACCTGAACTGAAAACACCACAAATGAAATTTAACTGCTTATAAGACTAGGCAAATGCTGCTACGCAAATGATCCTAAATATCAGTGGACCTCCACAGAATGAAAAAGTAACCACAGTAACTCCATTCAGATCTTCTAAAGAACTATAGCCTACATTATTATGTTCAGGAATTATGACCTATCTGACCATAATCACTTACTTAAAAATCCACGTCAATGTCTTAAGTATTAGATAGTACTGTGCTGCTACCCACTTACATAATCATGTAACATACATATAACCTCAACATCTCAGTAATAGTAAAAGACACTTGCAGAAATGCTTCATTTTCTTTTTTTTTTTTTTTAGTTGTCTGTCTTTGTATGTTTAACAGCACTGTGCTGATCTTCAGTTTCATTCCTCAGGCTTTAGAAGTAACTCAAAGTAACCAGAACTGGTAGTCAGCAAACAGTAGTGAAATGTTTTCAAAGCAAGAGGAACAGAGAAGATATTTTTGATCATGTTTCTGACCTGTCCCAGTGACCCTGTGGAGCACAGCACAAAACTTCATGAAAGGAAATATTTGTTTAAAAAGGTCTCTGATTCCCAGGATGCTATAGCAGAAATTTTAGGCTGGTTTTTTTTTTTAAAAAAAAAAAAGCCTTTTCAGGGTGTTAACTGTATTCAGGGTGTAAAATCTATTCTTTGTCTGCACTAGTGCTTTGTACTGATCTCAAGCAGTATACTCATTTTAGTGCCTCACAGATCCTGCCTAGAAAAAATTAGTGTTCAGCACAGTTTACACAGGTTTGGGTCAGTTTAGCATGTGGGCATGCACTTAGTTTGATGATGTTTCTTTAAGACTAACTTTAGCAAAAAACGTCGTGCATTTCTAAATGTTAACTTTCCATAGTTGTAAACACCAAAACAATCAATTCCACTTGCAGAATTGCAGATTAGAATAGTGATATTAAACCACAGTAATCCTTCTGCTTTGCAGGGAAGATAGTAAGAGTAGATCTTCTGATGCTTGCAGAATTCAGCCACAATCTCTGAGTTTTAGCAAAGAGATCAATCAACCCTTAATTCTCTGAAGCTGAATTAGAACATAAGACAAACCAGTTTTGTGTCAAATCCCAGCTTCTGAGATTTTTCTTAGTTTCCTTTACAGCACTTATAAACTCAGCCTGCCTGTGCCTAAGACCTTTCAATTCCATAATGCTCCCTCTTGCTGTATGCTGTGTAACCTCTGAATGCAAATCAAGGACCCTCAGCTGGTGATTCTGGCTGGCTACTAAACAGCCTTCTCATGCTTCTGTTAAAGTCCCTTTGTGTTACACAGAAAATGCTCCCTAATTCACTTACAGCTACCTTAAACTTTAGAAAAGAGCATGGTGCAAAGAATTTGAATCAAACCCTTTCAGACCAGCATATTTCTGCAAAGATCTTTAGGTTTGAATACATCCATAGCAATTTTATATGTGGAGAAGAGCCTGGCTCCAAGCCAAGAGGAATTCCACAGAACTTTGGATCTCAGCTCATCTAATGGGCCAGAGAACACCATGTTTGTCCCTCACTCCTGACCTTGAATATGAGCATAGTCCAGCTGTAAATTCACAGGCAGTTACTTTATTTTATCTGAAAAAAATTAGATTTGTTTCATTTTCGCCAAACAAGCATAAATCCTCAGCAACAGCAGTTAAAAATGAGAGAGGCCCAAGTAGAAACAACATTCAACAGCTCAGAAAATTGTTAATGGAATTTGTCTACACTGTAGGCCAGACTTGTTCTGTAGGAAAATTCTGCATTCAGTTAACCTCATTTCCCATCTTTTCTCTTCTCTCGTTGCATTTACTCATGAGTGCCATCCCAAGGAACTAAAAAGGCTGATGAACATCATCAACCTGAGGACCCACAGGCCATTTGGGAATAACTCTCAGAAGTCTAGGAACAAGCAACAGCTACATCACATTGTAAGATCGATCATGGTCAGAGGAGTTGACACAGAGGCGATCTGCTCCAGTCTGAGTTTCCTACTGCTAACGCTGAATGTTTTGCTCAGCTGTTACACTTAGGACTTGGCAAGTTCTTTGTAGACCCTGCAATATATTCTGAGCTTATCTGGATGGTGCTGTAAGATCTCTGCAGAATGGATCTCCAGAAATTACTGATGACTGGTCACATGCCCTGTCAGAATTTAAAGAAAAAATTACAGCTGAATTTTTCCAGATTCCATAAGAGCTAAGAATTTAGTTTTCTGGTTGAGGAAGGGGATGGTTGAGTTCTTTTCACTCCCAGTGCGAACAATGAAGCAGATAAAGGTTCCTCCACGGAAGGAGAAAAAACATCATTTTCTTGAAAGTTAGGGGAGCTCAAAATTATACCTTCACCATGTAAAATGCAACTTTTTGATAGCTATTTGACTACCTAATAAATTTTTACCAAAAAAAACATACTCCTTAAAAACTAGTCGATTTGGGAAATGATGACAGACTTTCTGTTGGGAAGTTTATCTTGCAGGCTTCTAGCCTCCACTCTTGGGCGAAGATGATGCTACACAGTGCTCCCCTGGTCTGTTGTCCCTGAATAATGGTATCCAGATGAAGGCCCAACATGCAGAATAGGAACATAAATCAACAAATTCTTATAGGAACATTTCAAATTTGGGAGTGATTTTCTGAACTCCTCCTGTGGGGGAAAGAAAAAAAAGTCCCTGCCTTGCTGATCTTTATGAAAAAAAGTTCACCAAGTTTCTTATTCCTAGACTGTTCTGCTGTTATTGACTATCTCTCTAGCTCTCCTGGGGGGCAGAGTAGTTAGTTCCCATAAATATAAATGTTTTCCGAACCACCCCAAACTGGCTGCAAGTAGTCAAAGTACTCAAAAGTTATCTAAGAGAAATGATAGGCAAAGGTATCAGAGACACACATTTACACACTTCACATACAGGTGTAGAGTATGGCCACCTGGATTTCATTTTCTGACAAGACCAGACTGAAATACATTCATAGAAAATGTGTGTGGACATTTATTTAGTGACGTGATCAGAGTATTTTGATCTGGTGCATGCAGTTATTAGGGCACGCTGATTATATAGACTGACACTCCCCACAGGCAACAAGAAAAGAACTACCATTGTCAGCAGTTTACATACATATAAAATGTCTTTTTGTGTAGAAGTATTACTTTGTTTGTGGCAAGACTAGAAGGATGTGGAAGTAAAAGGGTGCATAAATTTTGCAAGATCAAAGCAAGATGTCAAAATTCAACCACCATCCACTCATGATTATAAAAATACCAAAAAGACTAATAATAAAAGATGCTTTCCTATGTCACCAAACAGCTCTTTATCCTTGCTTTTCTTCCAGTGCTTACAAGACAAAAAAGTCTCCTTTCTTATAGAGTAAAAGAAACAAGAATTGCACTGGTTTTAACCAGGGGAAAGGATGGGGAAGTTATAGCACGTTAAAAATTCCATGTGTGAAGGTGGAAGGAGTAGAAACAAGGAGAGAGTTAATTTCTCTGTGCTGTCAGCAGGTTTCCTTCATCCCACAGCGAAAATTCCAGAACAGAACAGTAAGACTCAAATAGCAAGGCAAATCATAATAATGATAACAAATAAATAACAGTGTTGAGACATATTCTAGTCATCTTTTTTGCCTTTTATTTTGCCACAGGCATTCTACTTTTTCCTATTAAAACAAAACAAATACAAAGCAGCAACATTCTTTATCTGCTTTGAAAATATTATTTTAAAAAATTGATCCCTCTCAGCAATTTTATTAAAATAAAGTTGAATATATTCTGCTTTTAAAAGTGGAAATGATTCTGTGCTTTTAATTTCTTTCTGAAGTAACAAATTGCACAACACCAGAATGCTGCTTACCATTACTGGTCCTGGCCTTAGGGAATGTTACTTTATTACCTTTCCAAACCATACTTCAGAGGAATTAATTAATTGATGCTCTTAGCAGCCTCATCCTGACAAAAACATATGATACTCAAATGTTAAACATGGAAGCTAAGATGAAACTGTCAGGAGAAGGCTGAAAGTGGTTATTAATATGGGTTTTGATAAATATCTTCTCAGGCTCACACTGTGCCTCGTCTACTTTCATCTTGGAAAGTAGTTAATCTGATTGATGAAGATCCTGTTTCAGATTGTCTCCATGCTGAGTTTAATAACTGCATTTTTTTTTTCTTTTTAAAAATAAAAAGTCCCTTATTGCAAAGCAAAAAAGCTTTGCACTGGCGTGTTTTGCAATCATGTAAGAAGCCTAACAGTGAAAGCCTGCTTTTTACTCTCTCCATGCTTGAACAGTGTTGCTTAATTACCACACCATCCCATACATGACAGCATCCAGTCCACTTCCTCCCTTTGTGCTTTGCAAAGCAGACCCTGATAAGAAAATTGTCATCTGCTGCTAATGTTAAGCCCTTAGGCTTAAAAGAACAAGCTCATCATGGCATCCTATCAGGCCTCCAGCACAAACGGGCAACACAGCAAGCTAGTTTTGTGTCATTACTAACATTCCAGTGTTAAAAATGAACAAGCTGATTTTTTGTTATTACTTAAATTCTTCTATTATTTTTTTAAACATACAGTCACAGTTATGGCTGCTGAGTTGAATAAAAAGGTGTATCTTTGTCACAGAGTAATATCTGTAGGTATATTACCACACAGTATCAATTATTCATGTTAGAAAGTGCAAAACTTCAAAATACAGTATATATAAATTACACAGAAGAGATCTTCAAATATACAGCATTGCTGTACAGATATTTGAAACAGTAATAGGTTATTACTAATTAGTAATTCAGCTTTGGTTATAAATGTCATTGTAACGTGTCTACAGAAAATTCTTCTGTTGATTTGAACCTTAAATATTTCCTTCATGAGTGTCCTGAAGTACAGTGAAAGGGTATACCGCTGTAGCTGTTTCTGTAATCTCAGCAATGCAGTTCCCCCTGCAATCTGTTCCCTATCCACTCTGCTACATTCAGATGACTTCCTCAGGCCATCACTTTATCTGCATCACCTCTCTTTTTTATTCCCACCACTGACTCCCCTTTCTCCATAATATTTAAAGTAAATTATTTCCTTTGTGTCCAAACCTTGGAAAAGAGACTTCAAATTCAACCCCCAGCCTCCTGATTAGCCCACCCGTCATAACCTTCCTTGTATCACAGAATCACAGAAAAGCTGAGGTTAGAAGGGACCTCTGGAGGTCATCTTGTCCAACCCACCTGCTCAAGCAAGTCCACCTAGAGTCAAGCTTTTAAATACCTCCAAGGATGGAGACACCACAGCCTCCCTGGGCAACCTGTGCCTGATGCACTGCTTCCTCTCAAACATTTTCTTTACTGAAATGACTGGAAAAGCTTGACAACCATTAGATTGCTGCAGCGTGGAGACCACTATCCGGAACACCAACCTTCATCATCCCATTGTCACTCTGAACTCCCCTGACTGATTTGCATCTGTATAGACCTGGGTAGCGACAGTTTTATTTCTAGGGAAACAAAGTCCCAGAATCAGAGTGCTGGAAATAGGATATATTCAAAACTTTCAAGGAAACTCCTTTTAAAATATCTTCTAAGTCACTAATTCTACAGCTAAATCTGGATAACACTGAGGGTTAATGTGTGGATTGAAACTAAAAGGCAGTGCAATGCTGAGGAACAGGTATTTTATTGCATCCATTGTCTAGCCAAAACTACAGCTCTTTAGGAAATTGTCTGGGACATGTTGGGGTTTTTTTGTGTGTAAAAACACTGACGCATCAGAAAATAAATTTAGAAAGGTTCAATTTCAACTGCCTTTCTGCTCCAAAAGCTATGTAACAAAAAGGGTTTTTTTCATGTGTTTTTATCTGAAAGAGCTTTTTAGTTCATATTTTATTTGCTTTTTCTAATTAAAAAAAAATAAGTGAAAATATTTCTAAGTAATTGTAAAAAATGATTCCAATAAACTGAAACATTATTTATATACTGGTACCATGTAGATATTTTTGAGAGGACAGTTAAAATGTTTTCAGTCTGTAAAGAATTACAGTACATTAGGGCAGAGACCCCTGAAGTCTTCTCTCAGCAGTGTAGACAAACTCAATTTTGTTCCTGCAAGACCAAGAGGTCTACCGGGGCAGACTGCTTCTTGTTCTAGCAGCTGAGGCCTTAGCAGACATCTGAGGGGATAGAAAAGTTGTAAACTGGTGTACGCTGGAGGGAAAGCACCTGATGAACCAGGTTTAGCATTCTTTATAGTGGTAAGGAACAGGCAAGGTAAGAATTAAGACTGGACGTGTAAGAGGCAGCTGCTACTTTTCCCCACATATCCAAACGCCTTACTGGTGGTACTGCAGAAACTGATAAGGCTTTCCAGGGCTGAAACACTAATATAGAAAATAGCAAAGGCACACAACATTTTGTTGTTCCCAGTTCTCAGCTGCCCTCAGCAACAGCTCTGCTTCCCTGGCCTGTGCCTACAGCCAGCTCAGCAGCTCTGGTGAGGGGAGCTCAGTCATTCCACTGCTCTCTTCTGCAGGCAGCAACACGCCCTTTGCACTTGCCAACCTTGTTTTGCTGGCTAGCGGGAAGGGCTAGAAAATTAATTTATTAGTTAGGTGACTTGATTAGGACCTGGGAGACCTATCAACTGACAGACACTTCATCATTGACTTTGGGTGAGCCACTTAATTTCCTTTGTTCAGCATTTCCCACATGTAAACTAGGACTATTCCTTCCTTCCCTCATCAGAGCTAGTATCTACTAGCAGTTATTAACTGCAAGGGAAGTTTCACCACTGCCTGCAAATGCCACAGATACCGTGGCATTCCAGTGTGAATCTGAGTTTGCTGCCAGTGGAAAGACTGATGATATCTCTGTCTCTTTTGAAAAAGAGGCGAAGCTTCTCACATCCCCCATATCCAACAGAGCACTAACTAAAATCCAGCACTATGTGTATGCTTTCTCCAAAAAAAGGGGAAGGGAAGGGAAGGGAAGGGAAGGGAAGGGAAGGGAAGGGAAATGGAAAGAAAAGAAAGGAAGAGGAAGAGGAAGAGGAAGAGGAAGAGGAAGAGGAAGAGGAAGAGGAAGAGGAAGAGGAAGAGGAAGAGGAA
>JAVJGI010000050.1:78699130-78868041 GCA_035590275.1 Ibycter americanus | reverse complement strand
ATAGGGGGTAGGGTGTGTAGGGTGTTTTGTCTTTTTTTTTTTTTTTTCTGGGTTATGAGGAAATTGAAATGATTCCCAAAGGAAATATATTATGAAAGGAAGAAGAACAGGTACAATCAATTATATCAGTGTTCTACAAGAGGAACTATCAAGAGGTTTGTGACTCATAAGTCATATACTTATTTATTTAACAAGACTGGCCATGATGGCTGATCAGTGGCAGTTTCTCAGCATCATCAGGAATCTGAATAGTACCCTTCAAAAAGCTGAACAGGCCATGAAATGATCCGCTCTGAGAAAAAGGATAGTTATATTTAGTCTGTGATGGACATAACACTTACGAAATTACGGTACCATTTTCTGCCTGGATGCTGAAATTATACAACACATTACACATAGATACAATATATTCAAAACCAAAATAATGCCCTGAGCTTCTCAGAAAATCTGACTTAGCTTGTCCATAGTAATTTGAAGTGGAAGACATTAAGCACAGGAAAAATAATGTACATATGGCTAAGAAGGAAGCATTGAGAACTTGCTGTCTCTGCCTTGAGATATTTTTACAGCATGACATTATAGAATTACATATTATATGTTACATATCACTCCTATTACACTCCTGTAATAGTCAAACAGTAGAGTGCACAGTACAGAAACACATATTTCACTTAACTATGCTATCCTTGCAAAGATGCTTTAGGCAGAAATAATACTGGAAAATTGTTTCCCAAGTTTCTTTTTTGATTATAAAACAAGTTAGTTATATTTGTTAAAAAAAGAAAAATGAAACCACACTTGTACACTCCCTTGAATTTCATTGTTTTCTTAATATCCTCTAACTTGAAAAGAACTTTTTGTTAAACCTACATGCAATCATGTTGCTTTCCAACAACTTTTATGAAACTGGCATTTTACTAGGGAAATCTCCATGGAAGTACATGAACTATGCATTACTTGCAAAAAATCTTTCTTGTAAAGAAAGGAAAAATTAGATGTTTCTGTATGCTATTTTGATACAGTTACTCTCAGATATCATTGTCAGCTACAATGGCTATTTCACGATAGGCAGATTTATCTATAGACATATAGAGTTCTGCATACAACTCCACAACCACAAAAAGATATAGGCATCTATATTCACATAGATACTATTCTGTCCCCTATCACCTGTAAGTAAAGAAAAAAAAGAAACCCAGAATGTATAATTTAGAAGAATCAATATTAGTACTACTTTTCAGAATATCACAAGCTTATTATTGAGTTTTATGTTTCTATAACATAAACAATGAAAATAGAAACAGGTAAATAAATGAAGAGCAAAAAGCTCTTTATAATAGTGTGTGCACATTATGTTATACTGAGGGGAAAAAAGCCTAAAGGAATGAATTTAGAATAACTGATTTTGGAACGAAGGTGTTAACATTCATCTATATCCAAAAAAGGAAATTCATACATCTTAAGGACCTATTTAGCAGAGCTCCATACAGGTGTGTTTACAGATGTTTGGGAGCCCTCAGTAATGATTTTCATATCTGTTTGCTAATCATCTCACCCACATCAGACAGAAAGTAAGAGTCTCCAAGATATCTGACAGGGCAGAAAGACAGCATTGCTGGATAGCGAGGGAAGAGCAAAGGGTGCTTTGGTGTTCAGCTGTTGCTGATCACAGGGATTTTGTTCAGCTGAGCACCATTACAGACCTCACAGCTGTAGGAAGGCTACAGTTGCTATTTTCACCTTATTAAACATCACATAATCTAACTGAAAAACCCAAACCCAACGGAAATCCATTTTGATTATTCCTGCTTATGGAGGAAGTTTTCAGAGGAGATCACTGCTCTTTATTTATTAACATGATTATGGATTTTTACAATCTGGGCAGAAGTAACTTCTTGACTGTTATGGTACTAGCAGTAGTGACTTTACAATGCCACACGGAGGTGAAGAGCTCTAGACAGAGGCCAGGGTTTTGCAGGAGACTGTGCTGCGAAGGGGGCCCATGCCTAAGGGAAATGCTGGTGGAAAAGGACTCGGAGAAGGACAGATTGGCTGGTTGTTGTAACTCCTGTTAGGTGAAGTTCATGAATGAAGGATGAATATAAAGTAGCCAGTAAGAAATCTTTATCTAAACAATGAAATGTGCCAGTTACTGGAGGAGCATTTACTTCTGCTTCTGCATGCCCACGAATTAGTAACTGTAAGCTTGTAATTACAATTAATTAACAGTTTAATTAAACTTTATTTAAATAGCAATAATTATATTTTATATAAATATATAATAATTTAATTATAAATAGAAATATAAACAAATAAATTAAAATAAAAACTTTAAAATGTAAAAAATAGTTTAATTAAACAATTTTTAAAATAACAGTTCTGTTACCCAGCTGTTGTGGCATGGATTAAGCTACTGGAGTATAAGAGTCTAGGCTTTATTCAGTGTTAGTCTATTGAGTTTCAACAGGACAGAAGCTGTACTCTGAAAAGTCAGAGGGAAAAGGCACTTTCATGACAGCTGATAGGATACAGAAGGGGTTTACAAGGACTTTCCCATGATCATCTCCATGGATCTGAACTCTTTATACAATGAGAAAAGCTGATATTAAAAAGACACTTGTGTGAGCTGGCAAGGAAGAAAACGATGGAATCAAAGGTCTTGAGATATAATGCTTTGATAGATAAGCCATAAACAACTATGGCAATCTCCGTTCATTAGACAAGGCATAAATCAGAAAGAGCTGATTCAGTCAGGATATATGGAGATGCCATGTAGCACAGGAAAAATGCTAATACTGTGACCTGTTATAATGCCAGAATCATTGTAAAGCAGAAAATGTGGGACTGACCATGAAGAGTACTTGGACGCTATGGGACATGCAGGCAGATTTGGAAAATTGTCTCAAGCACTGGGATGTAGAGAAGGGAGTCCTGCCAAAGCACTTCTCAGGAGAATGCACTGATTATTGAGCCTAGGTAAAAGCTACCTCTGCATCTCTGTATCAGTTTCAGAAACTTAACCTTGTCTTCCATTCCCCATCTTCATTTTTCCCAAGAAAAAAATGTTCCATGAATTCAGCTCCAATTCAAAAACAGTTTTTGAACAGCCAAAATCCCAATTTTCCATCTCCTGAATGCTTTTTCCAGCCTTGTTCTCTTGCAAGCATATAGTACACAAATGTCAACAAATGCTATAAAGATAGGACAATGTAATTTCCTCAGACTCTAAAGGGAATTATCCCCAAAGCAGTAATTGTACTTAGCAAGGTATGTTTTCTAGCCACTTTTAATTCCTGTGGGCAATACCTCAGCATATTCCAGGTAGAATTTTCTATGAGGGCCGTATTTATATAGGGTACGTGGGCACCTAAAGAAGAGTAAGATTCATAAGCGAGGTTTATAAAAGCTTCCAATTTAATGGTGGATTAAAATAAAAAACCCTAAGATGAAAAGCCTAAAATGTGAAAATAAAACTTTCAAGATATTTAAACACTCTACCAAGTCTGAACTAAAGTGAGTTTAGAAGCACACACCACACAGAAAAATCACTGTGCCTTCTGTTTCTATGTTAGTTATGAGCTTAGGAAAATTCTACCTTTAACAAACTGTCCCTTTTTGATTTTGACAAAAAAAAATATAAATCCCCCAGTTCTAGAAATAATTGTAACCTTATCTCATGTTTTAAACAGTGTTAAGAGAAAAGATCACACAGACATCTTTGCTTGTTTCCACTTACTTTGCTGTATTAAAGAAAATAATTAGGCACATAACAGCATTCTTCTGGTCACCCAGGAGCAATGGCTGCCAAACAACATTTGATAAAGCCAGCGAGCTGATAGGATTGTTTCAGTGTTCATTGATGGTTGCTACCCACATCAGTGTCTGTAGTTGCTGCAATGAGTTATTTAGTCTAAGGCAAAAATAATGGTAATGTCCCACAGTTCTGTCGCAAAGTAAAATGGTTGAAGAGCCATCCTTATGTTTGGATCCTATTTGAAATGTAATTCATGACATTTTCCTACAAAGTTGCAATTAGTGTCATGGACATTGCTGTCATTGCATCACAAACACTTCGTTTCTTGTCTGTCAAAATCAGAGCAGCTGTCACAATTCAACTAAATTGAAAAGAGTTATAATTAGAAATCTCTACTTTAAAATATTTCCAGTACACTTTAGCTAAAGTCAAAGTAGTAATTATACAGATTTCAGTCAGAAATGCAGTCTTCAGATGTTTTTAATAGAAAATATTTTCTTTATAGAAAAGCCTTTTCTGCTTTTCTGAATGCAGGGTGTGATTACGAAAAATAGATGTTAGCTGAGATTAAAGTATTACTGTATATCTCCAGTATTAGAAAGTAATACTGTGGTTTGTTTTTTTTTTTTAAATCATATGTTTATTACATATAATCCCCTATCCCTTAAGTCTTTTCTATGTAGAAAGTTGATGAATTTACCATAGAAACAATAAAATGTAGTGGGCATGTTAAAGAGTCATTCAGAATCAGAGACTGAGTTTGCATCATAGTTTTTCAGGTCCTTGGAGAGATTTCACCAGAAAGTTATTGTTATTAAAAAACAGTGAATGATCCAGAAAACTACCTGATGCAGCTGCAGGTCTCACAAAGCTGCTGGTTTGGGAAGAATAAAGAGGGTAGAATAAGTTTTAAACCTTTCATCCAACTCATAGATCTCTACAGGGACTGTTGTTACAGTGAAGGCAGTGCAGTTTCATGCAATATTATACAATTTATGAAAAGGTTTGCAGTTGCAACTGGCTTCATTTATTAAGAGGTATTTTTAATTAGTGTAAATGTCACGTAACATGGACAGACTTAATCCTTCAAAGCTTCGACTAGACTTAATCCTTCAAAAAGTAATATTTTTCAAGAAATTCCTAGACATTTTTCTGCAAAAATTTTGGAAATATTTCTGCTTCTTAAAACTTAAACTTTGTTCTTTAGCAGAGACATTATTCAGATAACTGCTTATTGCAGTTTTCTTTTCTCTAATCCCAGTAACCTCACCAACACATTTCTTACAGAGTAACAAATAGATACAGCAAAATATTAGCAGTCAGACCTCCATCCCAAAATTTCTGCAGAAAGATAACAAGGCAGTTGAACAATAAGGTAGTTAAACTAATTCATGAGTAGACACAAATGTTTAAGTTTGTTCAATAAATTATTCACTCTTAATCATTCTTTTATTTCCAGGTATCCTTGATTTGTTTCCCATCTGAATGTCCACTTCATCTTTTTTAATACATTTACAGTCTCCTTTTATACAAAAGCACATGTTTTCAGAGCTAGACATCTGAAGTAACAGCACACTGAGGCATCCAAATAAGTGACCTGATTTTTAGAAATGTTGAGACTCAGCTCCCAGTTTGATCAATATATATTGATTCCACATACTACATTCTCTTTATGCAGTTGAAAACATACCAGTATTGCCATCCAGTATTTCATGAGGAAGCTATAAAAAAAATCTCAGATATCTATGTTATTGACAAACTGAAAGTGTCAAACTATAATTCCAGTGGTGTATAGAGTTAGTAATACTCAACATTGATTTGTAGAACTTATTTATGCATTCTCCAAAATGCAACAAATATTCTCAAACTGAATGCTATATAGATAAGGGCTTAAAAACTGTCTCTGACTTCTCAGATAGTTCACTTGAAATCTTCTTTCTTAGAGATGTAGTTATTAACAGCACATATTTATATCCTACACTTTGTGTAAGAACAGTTTCCTTGTGAAGCCAAACCACTGATCCTGAAATGTTTGCTATGTTTTGTTCATATCATTCTTACCATCCTGAAAATGCCATAACTTCCTTCACCTTAAAGCTCTTACTGGATTATAAACTGGAAAAATCGACATCCTATCTCTGTTAACCTTTGGCAAAGCTTGAGGAACTATTCCTTGCTCATGAAAAAGCCATCTAATTGCTAATCTATAATCCTTTTAATATGCTCTACGTTTTGGATTGATCTATTGCCAGCTGACCCAGCAGTGCCTATGGCTATATTAATCCTATTATTCACATGTTCCAATGGAACTCTTTAATGAAGTCTGAAAGGCTTGCATACTACTGATACTAAGGATGGTTACACTTGTATTGCACCTAATTATGGAACATTCTATTGTATCACCTAATTGTGCAAATTACGTTTTTTCCCAAGGCATAATTTATTTTAATTACAAGCTTTATCATATTGTTTTCATCTGTGGGTTGTTTTTTGGGGTTTTTTTTGAGGGGGTGACTTATTTACAGCTTCAATGCTATGGTTTTAATATACTAATAAGCATTATGTCGCTTGACCAGACTGAAAATAAAATTAGCAAGGTAAACAATGATGTTTTGAAAAATAGGAGTAATGAACTATAATAGTATCTTGTATATTTAGAATTTAACCCGAGGATTTAAAAACACTCTAAAAACAATGACAAATTGCTAGACCTTAAAACACTCTTTTAGGAAAGAATATTTAACAATATTACTATTTTGTAGAGAAAGAAATTAATAAAACATGTTAATAGTAGAGACACTTTACTATCACCTGCCACAGTTCTTCAATCTTGACTCTTTGTCTTTCTTTCTTGCAGAAAACACAGGAAGAGTAAGCTTTGCATTGACTTTTCCTTTAGGAGGTTGAAGCAATTCACAACTGTTGAGACCGATGTAATCACTTTTAGTGTTCCACACTAAAAAACAAATCGGTCTTTTCACTCCATGCATTGCAGAGCAAGTAAAACACATCATCTGTAAGTACTGCATCAGAAAAAATTTCTAATCCAGCTATCTGTAATCCAGTGCAACTTGGAAAATAAAAGCCCCTATTCCCTATACTGATGCCCTTCACTGAGTCTTATTATGGTTTGGGTCATGTATCTCCACAAAACCTGCCCTGCAGTTACAAAAGAAATCACTTACCCTTCATGATGCCATAAGAAAAATAATAGCCTGACCGCTCAAAAAAATCACTCAAACTGATTGTCACATGTTATTGTCAACCATCCCAAGAAATAAGAGCATCAAGAACAGAATCTGTGTTTTCTACACTGTACCTCTGCTATGTTAACATCTTATCGCAACTTGGCAGTAGCCTCCATTTGCTTTGTATTGGAAATTAACATTTTATTATTAACCCTTAAAAATTGAAGGAGATTAAGGAAGTTGTAAAGTCTTAGCTCCTGAGTGATCAGCAGAATGCATATGCTCCTTATTGACAGAAAAATAAATATCAAAGCCTCAGCGGAATAGTAACCTTAAGCTACCTCAGCTTTCTCTCTTAGATCTGTTTCAAAATACTAAATCTATCCCTTAAAGCATAACCTTAGACAGGTAATGTGACAATGGAGTATTGATCACGTTCTTACTCTTACTAAGTCTTATGTATTTATATACAAGTATAGATTCATAACAACATATACTTACAATAGCCAGGTTATATTGCACAATATTGTGCAACTGGCTCTTTGCTTGTGCTTCCTAAACACCAGAGAAAGTGAGGATGTATGCATGTTGTCTCTGAAAATCTTCATTAAGTTTGTCTAATTGGAATGCTACTTAATTATCCAACATAATGGTTGCAGATACTCTACTCATTAGCAAGACTGTCATGTCTAGTTCAGAATATTTTAAAATCTACTGCATTGGTGGATTTGGGGGTCACAATTCTAGATAAACCGATGCAGCAACATTTGCACGTTTCCTAACGTGTATGTGCTTTCTTGACAAAATACTGGTCTCACAAAAACCTCTGGGAAAAATATTCCCCTCTGGCAAGCAGTGGTACTCACTTTGCTTTTGGCTTTTTTACAAAGCAATTGCTTTCCTTGGTCACTTTGCTCAATCCCTCCATGGCGCTTTCCATAGACCATCTTTCTTTCCGCTTTGCACATGCATCTGAATTTCCTTACAAAGCAAATCAGAGAGGCTGAGGAATTCAGTCTGTCTCTTCATGGCATCAGGATTTCAGTACCTACCTCAGAGGACTTGTGTCCTGCAGCATAGACCCAGGCAGCATTTCCCATGAGGTCAGGAGTAACTCTAAGATAATTTCTCATGCTATTTTGCCTCCCTTCCCCATGCAGTAGGACCTAACTATGCAACCCTCCTTGAAACACTTCCCACACTACAGGAATCACCTAGAAATGAGACGTATGGTGCTTAGAGACTTGAAAAGTTGAAACTGGAGGCTGAAAATTCAGCTGGGGTTGCACTGCAAACCAGCTATGCACTCTGAGTAATCCTTTGCATTACCAGTAACCTCATGGTCATTCCAAGGAACCTCTGAATTAGGTGTGATTCAGCATGGACAGCAGCTTAACAAACTAGGACACAGAGTTGGTAAGAGATATAAGTGGAAAAATAAGTAATTCAACCAAGGGAAATCAATAGATTATTCAACCATTAGCAATACATGCTATTAACATAAATGTGCTCATTAGTCTGCTAATAGATTTAACAGCCAAAAGCATTTTTCGCTTCAGGTGCATGAACACCACAGAATTTAAGAGAGTCTGTGACTCATTGTGTCATCTTAGAAGAAGAGAACTCTGTCCATGCTGGATATATTTCCTTTGACCAGTAGTAGAAAACACAAAATTAAAAAAAACAACCAACAAACAAACAAAAACACCAATTGGCTATCAGGACATCAGCATTGCTCAGTTGATACCTTAGGTGAAATTTGCTTGACTAACTGCAAACAGGAAACCATAAAAAACAGCCATTAAAGGGGCTGAGAATCAAATTAGGACAACTTATAAATCATGCAGGTTGAGGGGCAGGGTATGAAAGACTCATAAGATCCATGGATTGAATGCAAAAATGAAAACCATCTGGGGAAACACATGTAGAAGTTGGTTTATTTTTTACTACTTCAGATTCCTGAGATCCTGACCAAATCCTTTAAGTTCTCCATTTTTAACATGTCAATTTCTTATCAGCTCATTTGCTTAATGTATTGTCTTTGAAAGAAACAACAACAAAAAAAAGGTGGTTAAAATTTTAGGTTTTGAAGGAAGGAAGAGAAAAGGGAAGAAATGATTCATGTCATCTTAGATTTCGACTTAATGATACCAGTTATCACTATCAGTCCATGTCCACATAATTTCTAAGATATTTGTGATAGTTAGCAGCTGTATTTGTGTATAACTGATCATAACTGATCTATTTTCTCTGGGATTTGCTGAAGTAAATTGGCACAGATTTACTTGTGACAATGTGTTTTATTTTGTTTGTTTGTCAAACACTTTAAAATAATTTTTAATTGCTTTCAAGAAATCATTATTTACTTCCATAAGGAATAGTAATAGTTCCCCCAGTTTTTATAAGTTAAAAATGAGTCGATCTTTTCTTTCTGGGAGTTAATGAATTTTTAACTCTGTAGGTTGTCAATTTGTAGTTTGGGTGCTGCTGAACTAGACTTCGAACATCTCATCAAGGAGGCTTTATAATGGTTCTGGGGTTTATGATACAGTTAGAGAATATGAAAAGAATGAAAGCAATTCAGTCTCTTTTGCTAATATATTCATGAGCTCTCTTAAATTTATAAGATTCACAAGTATTTTGGACATATTGTGTACTAGGCTAACTTTACTCTGGGAGTTGGCTAGTAGAGCTCACTGCAGTTGTTAGGGCCTGACCTCCTGTCTTGCAGTCACTTTGAAATTTTTTTAAAGTTTCCATTATATGCAAGATTAGTGAATCATTTCTCTATTGTTTACTGGATTACATCTGTTATTTACTTTCCCCAGAAATATGTAGTAGAATTCACATACCACCAGTTCATCAGAAAGATTAAGTATTAATTCATCATAAAAATTTGCAAGTGCAATATGTGGTATTTCTCTGTGCAAAGTACAACACAAACTTTAATTAAGTTTCCCAAAACTAAACTACCTGGCTACTGTACCATTTTCCTGTTGCCATACTGTATTCCTAATTTCTACCAAAATAAAAGGAGCAAGTCAATATTTAGAAAATGTGACTGTAAATCCACAGATTAAGCACCCATTGTAAAGAACACATCAACTATGTTTAAAAGTTCGAAATAAAAGTTATTTGTAAATTGTTGTAACTATCTGACTTGGGAGTTGATCGATCAAACAAACTTAAGCAGCAATATATTTCATAAAATAGTGAGAACCTTGCGGCAAAGCAATCAAACAGAAATAGCAACATTAATCAAAAATGGCTCACTGCAGTAAGTGAAGGTTTAATAAGTACAAATGTACTGAAGCAAAACATTTAGTTAACCCTACATGCTCTGCTGAATCAGCAGACTATGCCATAGGTTGTTCTAGGAAAGCACATCTGTATCATAAAGTAATTGAAGAAATCAGTTCCTGTGGTGCCAACAATTTATTTATTTCCATTGTAAAGAAAATTTTAGTATGGAAGAAGAGAGAGAAAGAGGAAGATTTACAGTTCATTTGCAGCACATAAAAATAAATATTTTTTTTATGGTAAGTCCAATGGAAAATAATATTACCTGAAGGATACATTCAGATTGTTTCAGGAAAATCTTGCATTTTTTCTTAAAATCTGACTAAAAAGCAAGTTCTAGGTAAATGTTGCCAAAAAGGGTGAAAAATATTTAACTGATTTTTTTTGTCATATTTTCATGTGCTTGTTTTATACTGATGCAGATTTAGCAAAGCTTTTTTTTTTTTTTTCCCCAGAAGAATTCTGCAGAACATTTCTAAACAGTCTAGTTCTTTTGAAACATTGTTAATGCTCGCAGTGGGCTGTGTCTGAGTTCCACTACCCAAAGTCTAACCAGGAGGACAGAGTTCACAGAGGGATGAAAAAAATCAGCCTCCATAAAATAAGCCAGTTTGGAATGTATTTTACTTCAAGACATACTTCATTAATTGAGAGGGCTTTTTTCCTCTACCTTTTGGTTACATTTAAACTCAATTTCAATATAAATCATCAAAAAAAAGTCTGGTATGATGGAAAAAAAATGTTGATTTTCCCCTCCTTTGTGATAGAAATGCATTATATAAATTGAACCTTAAGAATAATCCTTCAGTACATGAAGATAACCTTGATAAAGTCTGTATACAGCCCAGTCTGTATGCACAATGAACCAGTCAGGAGCTATTGCACACAGCAAATCCAGGTCCTGAAATACGTGAAAGTTTTGTTAAAAAAACTGTGGCTGAATAAATATAAGGGTTAAGATTATGAAAGTACCAGGAAGGACACAGAAATATGGATAATAAATAGAACAATTTTCTGAGGCTTTACATTGGGTCTGGAGGGTTATTATTCTTTCCAGGCAAAATGGAGGAACCAAGGAACTGTACTGTGGAGGAAAGGGACATAGTTTGTCCATCTTCTAGTCTTCTGAACTACCAACTAGAAGATCTTTTAAGCATGCATCATCCCAAAACAATGTACTGTGGTGAGATGAGAATATCTAATCCTCAACTGAGTATTTGGTAACCTCCCACTTGCAACTATCCATCCATTCCACCAGCTGCAAAGTATCACTGTGGAGGCTGCTGCTGCTGTGAGATGAAACTTGTGGCACAGGGAATATTCACATCTCATATCTACCCATATACTTTGAACTGCTGGAAAAAGGACTTTGCCTTTCCCAGTGGCAGCAGCTGTGTGGGGAAAAAGATATAATGACTCAGGCAGTAATAACACAAAGAATTTATTTCTTTTCTCCCTTCTTCTCCCACACTAGGCTTATATTAAAATCTTCAAAATGTTTCAAAGACAAATGATGTAAATAAAGTCAAAACTTTGCTTATTGGAATGAACATTTGAATGCTGGGAGACCTAAGTTCAAGTGATTTCTCAATTCAGACCAGGAACTTGGATATCTTTCTTCATGTTACAAAACAGCACTCGGACAAGTTGCCTACTGACTAGTCTCTGACAGATGTTTCTTGGTAACTCTTTCTCAGTTTTGAATTGTTAGTGGCACAAAATAACTTTCAGTACTGTAAAAACTCTACATAAGTATATGGCAAGTAAGAGTTCTAAAAGAAATATCATCTACTGCATCAGATGAAATAGCTGGAAATAGCAGACAGACTTTAAAACTCAATTATTTCCCAATGTTTAACAAAGTAGAAGTAAACTCAAAATAAGTCACAGTTTGAAACAACAGATTTAAGTTAAACCATTATACTGAATGATCGACAAGGACAAGCTAGTTAACAGGTAAAAAATAATGAAGCATGAAGCAGAAAAAAACAAGAGAAGAGTCAGGAATGTGTCTGAAAACCAGTATCACAATTAAGCTCACAAATTGCTGCATATGTCAGAGTTATAATTTTAATGTAAAGATTACCTTTGCAGGTTTTTTATAGTTCTCTGTTGAGCATCAGAACCAATAGATCAGGAAACAGCTATTTTGTTAAAAATTTCTCCCACTGAGTGTTAGTTGACCAAGCAAATCCATTTTGACACAAGGTGATTACTTTGCTTCACCTGCATAGTTTCAGTGTTGCAATGGGCACAGAAGTACCTCTGGAAGGTATATGTTGTATTCATGAATTTTGATGTTCCCTTTGGGATAGTGGGGGAAGGGATTTACTGTGCTGGCTTCAATGGACAGGTTTGCCAGTCGTTGCTCTGATAAGGTCTAGTTGCATATAATATTAGCTTGGTGGGTGTCTGGCTCTTGTGACGAGTTTGGCAAGCTCAAGGTGATTTTAAAATTAACTACTTTTTTTTTTTTTTTTTTTTTTTGAGAAGGAGAAATGGAAAGAAGTATTTTAAGATAATCTGTTCCAGTATCAATTGCTATCGTTCAATGATTTTCATATAGATTAGTTTATGTCATGCCATGTGAAAACTGGAACTATAGAGTTTGTGGTGTTTGTAACTTGTTTGACTTCTATTTTCTGCTTTAAATGTGTACATGGTATTAAGGAATTGATAAAATGGAAAATACATTAAAGTTGCTAGCTAGTGTGATGCTTTGTGTTTTGTGATGAAGTCCTTAATTGCTTGATCTCATACTAATTCGAAAATATATGGTAATTTGGGATCTTTTTTCACCACAAACACATGTTCACAAGAGTCTGTCTGGAGGGAGATACCAAACTGAAAAGTTTTGGTTTGAATAATAGCTAGAAAGAGAATTAATCTAAAGTTTTCACTGGGAGAGGCTAGACTAGCCTATAAACGCCTATATCACCGTCCCAATGCCAGAACAAGGGTTCTCTGTATAGTTATGAAATATAATATTTATTTAGCTTAGAAAAGACCTGGAATCAAGTTCCCAAGCCTTATTCTTCCATTTTTTTTAATGTTATTTGTTATTGTGTTTTGAATCTCTTTAATTTTGATTGAATATAGTATTTAGATCCAAAGAATCTTTCAGTGCATTTCTGAGAGTCTCTCTCATACTTACACAGTCCCACAAAGCAGTTCATTTCTAAGGGAAATATTTCTTATTATCTCTGGTCAGGGATATAATTAACAGTCATCAAGGGGAAGAGTCATCTCATCTGCTGAGGCTGGGTGGGTTATTGAGACTTTTGAAGATTCTAATGAAAAAATGTATCTTCTAGTGATATTTGCCTTCTTTAGTAGACCCAAAGAGAGGAAGATGAATGTTCAGGGAGCAGTCAATAATATTAACAGTTCTTATAGAAACTGTTTCTTGATTTTTACTGAGTAACACTGTACTGAACAAGACAGAACATTGTATGTGTGTCTAAATGTATATCAATTTATCACTATTTGTAAACATTGCTTTATACTTTAATGATAGTCGCTTGATTCATCATGACTTACTCGTGCATGGAAAATAAAGCAGCATGTTTCTGCCAGTTACTAGACTAATCCTTTGCTTTTTTATTTATTTACTTATATTTATTTACTCAAATAAAATTCAATAAATTTAAAAAAATATCAAGACTTACATTTTTCTGTCTTTAATTTGGTCTGTATTAGAATAGGACTTTTTCCCAAAACGGGTACAACAAAAACAAACTTAAAAAACCACCAAACCAAAACCTGAAAAACTCAGAATACTTGAAACATAATCATTTCAAAATATCATAAATACTTTCTCTTCTGCATTTTCCTCTCTCTAAAATGGCATCACATTTATGAAAGCACTTGCTAAGCCAGTTATATGTGTAAACTTTGGGAGAGATAAATGTTTAATGGTAAGATACAAAATTTGGCTTAGTGCGGAAAACAACATTAAATATAGACAGAATATTGTTTCTTCATAATGTAACATATTTTCACAACTGAGATCAGTGTAAGACCTAGTCCACTGAAGTGAGCAAAAAGATCATTGATTTCCCTGTGGTTTGTATATCTAAAATAAATAAATAAACACATCCTTTTGTAATTCTACCACATGCTTTTACAGAAAGCTTCTGGATTAAATTTGGGACCTCTGCTTAGAAAAAGCCAATTATTCACTCAGGTATTTTTCAACATAGACTATTGAGGGTAATGAAAATAAGCAGAAAATATCATTTGAGCATGAAAACAATCTTGACTAGAAAAAAAAATAAACCTTTTCTATTTTTGAATATTTCTAATTTTCTTATTAAACATTATCCACCTTCTCTAATGCAGAATTCAATTTCCAGCACAAAAGAGATAAAACATTGATAACAGTAATGGATATTAATCTGAAATTGAATGAAGAAAAACTAGAAGCATGCATTAAAATATGTTAATGTTTGTGTTTGCATAATATCCATAATATCATAATATGTTTTTAATGTATTTAGGCAAACTGGAAACAACTGACATTAACAGCAGATAATAAATCCCTTTATTTTGTACATCCAGATATAATTTACATGCTGAGATCACTGTGTTACTTGTCACACATTTGCAATGAAAATAGCAACGAAATAAACTAATCTGGCACTACTGAAGTGGGCACTGTAGTAAAGTCTCTCAGTGGTTTTGAACCCAAAAAATACCCCAAACATCCAGACAACAACAAACAGGATACAGTATCATGTGTACTAGCTTACACCAGAGAATTCTCTTAACACACGGAGAAACTGACAATATGTCCTTGGAAAATATATTGCATTAAACATGTCGATAACAAACACTATCAGCTTAATGAAACAGATGTTCAGGATTCCAAGTAGATTGAATGACACTGATAACTTCATTCACAAGAAATAGTCAATATAAAATATGATTTTCTTAATAGAGTAGAGCACAGTATTGATAATTAAATAAACTTTTAATAATGAATCTGTCACACAGCAAGAAGTGCTATGAATCATTCATAGTTACATGCTTGAGGCAAAAAGTGAAAAATGGCAGAATTTTTTTTCACTTTTTTCTGCCAGATTTGCTCTTCCAAATTAACAAGTCAAACCAGCTGAATAATGAGGTCAAAATTTTGACAGGGTTAAAACATCATAGGTTAGGGGTAATAAAAAATAAATTATTTAAATAAGAAGGCAGCATGGCCCTAATGCTCAGTAAATTATTGAAGATTTTTTTAAATAAGAAACTATCATAGAGTCTACAGAAGTTTTCTGTTGCAAAGATGGAATAAATAATATCTGTTCTTAATATTTCACTGTATCTAGTTCATCAGAATATACATTCTTTCCTCAGTCCAGTCTCGCAATGTCTAGTGTCGCTGCTTGGGCTAAGAACTGAAACACGGCACAACTCTCCCATAATCTCTCCACAGAGGTTTCAGTGAGAGATTTAAGCATCCGAGTGGGTGATAGGTGCTCCAACAAATACAATCAGTCTTGATATAACAGGAGAGCCCTGAGGTTTCTGAAATGATGGCCCTCTGAGATCCCTCAGTCAGGCACCTCACACAACATCGTGCCAGAGACAGTCTTCCCCTGAATGAATTTACTCAAAAGAAAGAAAATTGGAGGAAGAGAAAAAATGATGTCAAGATTGCAGAGGACACCAAATTGGAATAGACAGTCCACAGGCTCGAGGGTAGGGCTGCCATCCAAAGGGACCTGTGCAGGCTGGAGAAACGGGCCACAGGGGCCTGATGAAATTCAGTCCACAACCAGATCTTCACTCACTCTTGAGTTCTCTTCACTGAATTGTCTCGACTGGCTACCTCCATAGTTCAGCAACAGATGAGAACTGTCTGTGCTATTGGTGAGAGCACAACAGCTACACCAGCTGAATGAAGAAACTACCAATCTATTACTTGATGCTTTGAATAGCTGGGCTGTCATCCTCCACAACTACATTACACAGGCTAGTTTACGTCTCAATTTGGAGAATTTTCACTCCATCAAAGGTCCTTGTTATTTTATTAGTTATTGGTATTCCAAGGTTATAAACTGGTATTAGTACTTCATTATCCTGTCTGACTCTGCTGAGTTTTTTGTAGATGAAAACAGACAGGGTAGGATAGAGACTACCCAGTCAAGTAGCCAATGAAGACTGGAAACTGTGCTAAAAATCTTGGAGAAGACACTATTCCAAAGGAGCCTCAGTGCTCCAGACTCTACTCTTCTATGTTATTCTGTTCACATCTTCATCCTCCTGATGGTCAAGCAACAGCAGAAAACATTTCTATGTTGCACTGTGTAGTGTAGATGTATATATCCTATATCATTTTAAAACAAGTTAGCTTAAATTACAAAACCAGATAAATGAGCTTTCATCATGCTCAATTCTGCTGTGACTAGTCTTCTTCCACTTAACTTGCTGCCAGCTAACTTTACCATAGCGACACAATGCTGAAAACTGCAGGAGAGAAACAATTCAGTAGATAATTGGTGACCACCAGTATTGCCTCATCAGTGATGTGTCAAGCATCATTGCTGTGCAGCACAACTTTCTGCATGTTCCTACAGCTTGTGTACTTCATTTTCCCTAGGACTGCAAGGCAGGGTTAGTAGTTTGGCATAGATGTATGCTAGTCTGTCTCATATTCTTTCTCTGCTGTGCCATATTTCTTCAGTTTGTTTATTCAACAGGATTTACTTTATTACAATCAGACACATACAGTAAGTAATGCAAGTAACTCTGTATTATACCCAAGTTCTCAATTAGTTCATTCCTACTGAAGAAGTAGGTCCAGGACAGTTTCTTCTCTGGATGGATTTTCTACTTTCTGGATCATAAAGCTGTCTTCTCTGTATTCGAGGAACTACTTTCATGTTTTACTGTCTTCATTACCTAATGGGTTTCAAAATGGTTATTGTTAAGTCCCTCATGAATATAGTAGCTTCTGGGTTTTAACACTTCAAGAGTTGATGTAGACATTTTCCACTGCAATTCAGATGACCTATAACAAATATACACAATCGTTTCTTCATCATACCCATTTATTTTTCCAAGGCATACAGTACCACTAGCTGGTAGTGTTTTGTTTTCTTATTTTTCTATATAATGATTCAAATAGTTTATTTCAGGCTTTATTAACATTTTTTTCACTCCATTTTTTTATATTTTAATGTTTACCTAGGAATATGTTGGTTTATGTTTTCTCCTCTATTGCTGTTTTAGCACTTTTCTTACATTTCTCTTTCTTTTCTTGACACACGTTACATCTTACTTTTCTACAGTTTCATCCAAATTGTCTAGAGCAACTAAAAGATTTCTTTTTTTTTTTCAACTGAAAATTAACCATTTTACCTTGTGGGCTTTGCCAGAAAAGATAAAGATCTTTGTCATCCATTTGTATACATTCTTTTAAGAAAACATGTACTGTGTATTAACTAACAGATAGAGTATGGCATGGTAGTTGCTAGAATTTTTCACTACAATAACAGAACAAATAGTGATTTGTCTGAATATAATTTATAGGTACCCTGAGGCTGCAGTAAATTATGCATCTTTTTTTATTCACAGAATGTTTTACAAATGTCTGCTGAAGATACCTCTTTTTCTACCTGTGTTTTTTTCCTGTAATGCCTCATATTTTTAATAAAGAGTAGTAATGTGTTCGTAAGAAAAAATAACATACTTTTTTTCTATAAGCTAACATCCGCAATATGTATCACTTCCTTATAAGCACACTCTGTAAAGTAGCCAGCTTCTAATCCCGTATAATGGTTGCTAATGTCTAATCATTGCTTGTGGACATGGTAGAAGTGGTGGAATGTCCATTCCTTCTTCCTTCTTACCAAGGGCATTAAGGACATTTTGTAAGCAACTGATGTATTTAGGAGAATGACTGCTAAGTCTTTAGAATTTGTACTTCTAAATTATTTGGGTATATTTAAAATCTTCTGAGATATTGAAAATCAAAATGGAGTAAATTATCATTTTTTGAATTGGATTCCTTTCACAGCTAATAATTCTAGTAAACTCCCTGGAAAAAAGAACTCTAATTTTCTTGTTCATCTTGGTCATAGAGTGAGGCATCAGGGACTGCCACTTGCTCAGCCAGCCTCTCTTGTGGCTGCCAGAACTGATTGACTCCTATCATAGACCTCTACTAAAATTTCTGTGAAACTTCACAACCTTCAGTTTACAGAATGCAAAATTATTTACAGAATAGTGTTATCATGTACACATGGAATTAAGTAAATTAACAGAATATAAAATAAAAGTCTTGCATGAATGACAGATATGGCTTACAGTAAGTCTGGTATTCTCAAACTAAGAAAGCATTGAAAAAACAAACTCACAAATAAAGAAATGAAAGTTTGATGTCTCTAGGGTATCATTTGTGCAGTGCCCAGGAGTTAAGTATAGTCAAGTTCTTTAGCAGGATTAATTTCAATATTTTTAATTATAGTTTACTTTCATGGTATTAATTGTAAAGATTCTGGTACTTGCATCCAATGAAAATGTAACTGTATCATATGCACTGAAAAAATGAGGAGACTGAAGACAGCAGTATTTTTGAAAGATGTAGACTGTGATGTTTAAGGCAATGAGTGTCGAGACAGACACTCTTAAAACTGTGCTAAAAACTTACAGTAAGAAAGCGCCTTAAATGATCAAAGAATTTATCATTTATGGGAAAATGCACTTTTGACCTCATATTCACAAGCCTATATTGTTCTCAAACTCATGGTAAGGCATAAAAGGCTGGACAAATCCAAAAGCTTATCTGAACCAAATGATTAATTTCAGTCATAGAGCAGTAATTTATACTAAATTACACTAAATGCAGAACAAGACAGCAGAAGACAAAGGAGATAGCTTAGGAAACTGACTCCTATTTTTGAAAGCAAAATGGTCTTAAACTTGTTCAGCAAACCTTGGAGAAAATCCATAACTATACGGTGTAGGTTGGCTGGATGATTCCAGTGTAGAATTCTGGTCGGTTGACCCTGGCTGGATGCCAGATGCCCACCAAAGCCACTCTATCACTCCTCCTCAGCTGGACAGGGGAGAGAAAATATAATGAAAGGTTCATGGGTTGAGATAAGGGCAAGGAGAGATCATTCACCAATTACCATCACAGGCAAAACAGACTCAACTTGGGGAAATTAGTTTAATTTATTACCAATCAAAATCAGGGTAGGGTAGTGGGAAAATAAAACCCAAATCTTAAAACACCGTCCTCCCATCCCTCCTTTCTTCCCAGGCTTCACTTCACTCCCAATTTTCTCTGCCTTCTCCCCTCCAGCAACACAGGGAGATGGGGAATGAAGGTTATGGTTCTTCAGGAACAGCCTGCTCCAGCGTGGATCCCTTGTGGGGTCACAAGTCCTGCCAGCAAACACGCTCCAGCCCGGACTCCTCTCTCCACGGGTCCACAGGTCCTGCCAGGAGCCTGCTCCAGCATGGCCTTCCCATGGGGTCACAGCCTCCTTAGGGCACCCATCTGGTCCAGCGTGGGGTCCTTCACGAGCTGCAGAGGGAGACCTGCTCCACCATGGACCTCCATGGGTTGCAGGGCACAGCCTGCCTCACCGTGGGCTTCACCAGGGGCTGCAGGGGAATCTCTGCCCCAGTGCCTGGAGCACCTCCTGCCCCTCCTTCCTCACTGACCCTGGTGTCTGCAGAGTTGTTTCTCTCACATATTCTCACTCCTTTCTTATCTGGTAGCAGTTGCTGTTGTGCAGCCTTTTTTTTCCCCCCTTCTTAAATATGCTATCCCAGAGGCGCTACCACCATTGCTGATGGGCTCGGCCTTGGCCAGTGGCGGGTCTGTCTTGGAGCCGGCTGGCATTGGCTCTATCAGACATGGGGGAAGCTTCGAGCAGCTTCTCACAGAAGCCACCCCTGCAGCCCCCCACTACCAAAACCTTGCCATGCAAATCCAATACAAGGACTTCCTCTTAAATCTTTTCATTTAAAGAAAGGAGACAAAAAGTTACATCTAAACAATTCATTTTTTTTCCACTGCTGGCTTGATTTTCTTAACTGACCTTGTTTAGGTTCTTCAGCAGGATCATATGAGCATCAGTCCCAACATAAACAAGGCAGATGAGAACATGGCTACAGTGGCCATGGGCAAAGGTAAAAATATGGAGCATTGCAACAGAATGGCTTAAACTGTCCTGGAGAAACACACTTCATCTGCCTGTGTATGGAAAAACAAGTCCTCATCTATGTTTTCAGGACCTGCTTAACCTCTTAGGCCTGTGGAATCTTATATCCAAGGATACTTCAACTGACTCTGGGAGTTTAGACTGGCTGTGAAAAACGTTTCTAAATTTCTAAATATTTCCTAGTTTATATGGAAAAGTGCTGGTAAATATCACTCAAAGTCAAAAGCACCGAAGAATTGGGTAGGAAATTGTTATCTTAGCCTGTGGTGACTCCGCATCAAGCCCAATCTTAGACTTCTGAAGGGTTTTTATGGAAAAAATAGAGACCATCTCCTCAGAAGAGGCAGTAGTAAAGTGCAGCTCCCCTGGGATATAAAAGCTGCAAGTTGAAGTATTTCTTTCCAAATGAATCAGAGCAAAGATCTGTAGTCTGTTTTTTCATACTGCCAGTGCATGGTTATTTGTTGGCAATAACAAGATTGCTTTTTTTTCTAGTTTTGACAGAAATTAAATGTTGAATAAGAGACATCTTTCCTAATATTTTTTTTAAAATAAATGTACATTCATGTACTTTTCTGATGCTTAAGTATTTTCTACCAAAAAGCTCTCATTTTCTAGTATAATTTTTATAAGCTCAGTTACTTAGTTCTTGGGTTTCTTGGACCAATAAAATCTGTCATAGTACATTATAAAGGCCTTCCTTAAGAATACCCTTAACACAAAAAAAGCCTATAGTTAGTGATAAAAGATACTTCAGCTGTACTTACTACACAAAAAATAAAATCAGTCATGACTCCAGTTTTTCTACATCTGCAAACTAAACCATTACATGGGCTCAATGTTACCATTAATTTTTAGCTTGTACTAAGCAAATCTGTCTGGCCCCTAGTTCTTTCTGCATTTCTAGGTTATAGCCAGTCTTTGATTCCTGAGTTTTGTGACAGTGTTGTACTGTATATTGTCCTTTATTGTATCTAGAAATTAATTTTCTGCAATGTAAATTTTCTCATGTTTCACACACCCAAGAAACTTAGTAGGCTCAGAGGAGCTTATAGTGGCAATGGTTTTAGAGTATTTTTTTTTTTGTTGTTCTGCCAATTTAAAATATAGAACCTTCTGGTACAAGGTCTGAGGTGATTCAAGGGAAAGATTTTCAGGCAGTCTCAAGTGTTTTCCAAGTTAGTGGCCAACCTGCACTAGCATATTGGGAAAGTTTTAAACATCAGGTCAGACACTCTTCACCTTCCCCGACACAAGAAGCTGCATGTCAGCTGCTAAGGAATGCAAATGAAGTTTGCTGTTTTATTATTAACTTGATTGATATATCCTAGGTAAAAGCACTCTGGAGCACTCCTGTTAGGTAGTGATACTGGGTGAAATAGCTATTTTGCATCTCCCCAGTTATCATTATGTTAATTAAGTTAATAAAGTTACAGCCTCTAGCTGTAATCATATTCTTATGTGTGTATCTTATTTGCCTGAGGTGTTTGAATCAACACATTGGTCTTATCAAGTCTGACAAAACATATATTTTGTTACATAATTACCAGTTTAAAAGGAAGGTTTGGGGGTTTAGGATGTATTCAGTTACTAGTACATTGAAACTTATTCATTTTTAGGAAATATACTAAAGGGATACATCATAACTTTCAGAAGTACAACCGCAGTCCCCACATACAAACTCATATTACATCAATAAGGACTTTTTACTCAGCCCAGGGTAGTGTAGACAATCATATTTCTTTTTAAACAGTATCTTTTAGATCATTACATCAAATGGATTCACCTCTACCTCTTTAAATTAGATTTTCTTTTTCTCTAAATTGGTAAGAGTTTGCCAAATAATCTAAAATTTCCCATCTCCACACTGTTTTCAGAACAATTTTTGACTGTGTAATTAAGGATGGTGGGTCTGACCTTGCTTGGTATAATGATAATGCGGTTGCATTTGAAATTAAAATGCAAGTGAGAGGAGAAAATTCACTTAAAACTGAGGCAAAGAAACACTTCTTATAATTCCTATTATTTAACAGTTCTGAATTAGCCTATGGAATCCAAAAGGCATTATTGAAACCTAAGAATAAACCAGTTTTATCACAGTTTGAGCTGTCACAGTTTGAAAAAAATGATATTGACATAGAAATACGTGTATAAAAGAAACCTTTTTGTTTAGACATAAAACAATTTTTGAGGACTTCTGAAAGAGAAGACTTGATGACCAGGGTAATTAAGATTATTTCTATAGTATTACTCACCCATGCCTCCGAGGCATCCAATTCCAGCCATGATCTGAGACAGGCTATAAAGTAAATGTCCCTTTGCTTCTACTAAGGAATATCATTATATGGGACCAACAGGATTAAAAGCATCTTAACCCTGTTAAGGATTACTTCCTTATTTGTTTCATCACTTCACTGCAGACATACAGTCTATATGCAAATTAGAAGATGGCAACCAGCAGACTGGCAAGATACACTCAATGCAACATTAATCTGTGGGCTTGCACTCCCTTGTGGAAGGCTACACAGGCCTTTTAGTACAAGAGACAGTGGAAAAATCAAAGTGGAGGTTTGTAGGAGACCAACTGGAGGAAAAATCTAACACCAAGAAAAGCTCAGAAGGGTGCGAACAACAGTAGGAGATGAAACTCATTAAGGGAATAGAGGGTGGAGATTCCCTGACCCTGTCCAAGGAAGGTCTCAAACACTTGAGGAATGTCTTGCAAGATCAAATGAAAGGTTACTTTGTATGAACTAAAGACTGATAAGAGGGAACTGCCTGCCAAAGGGTGAATAATGGCTCAAGAAGCAGCAGAGTCAGCAGGAATCTGCAGTAACTGGGGGAAAGGTAAATGCAGCAGGGGGAGATAGTGACCACCAACTCGGTTAAAGACCAAGAAGACTGACTTGTGTCCGCCCCTCATGCCTGTAAGGAGCATGTGTGCTAATTTACATGGCAAACGAGGCTGATTTTAATAAAAGGTGGTCCACACTGAAGGATAAGGTGTGGACCTAAGGAAGAGGAAGGTAAGTGCCATTTTAGGGGGGTATGGGAATAAGAATAAGAGTAAAAGAAGAAGGGACTTCTGGATGAGTGCTCCTGCAAGAAACAACCCCCATCTGCAGGCCCAGCACTGGATCCAGGACTGGCGATCTCTCTTTCTTTCTCCCCCCTCATGCCCCCCACCTCTTTTTCTCTTATTCTTTTACCTTTTTTCTAGTAAGTAATGCGAGGCATAAGACTTTATATGCATGGCAACTGAGCAGCATTTCTGCTACCGAATTAGTTACCAACGAGTTTGACTATGGAATAAAAGTCTTTGTTTACCTACAGACTTCTGGTATTGTGTATACCCTATTCCAACCAAGAGAATCAGCAAATCTGAGTCATTTCTCCCTCCTTCTTGGCAAGACATGACAAGGTTTGGGGCAGAATAAGGGACTGGGTGCTGGTTTAAGGGAATGGGCAGATATATGAGTTTAATTCAGACTTACTGTAGACCCTTTTGGTCCAGAACTGATTTGGCAATTAGGGAAAAGAAGGTGGAAAGGGGATCATCAGTGAAAGGGAAATCCCTTCAATAAGCTGTGGAGAGTAAACAATGTTAAATATTTTATGCCAGGAACAGAAATTTAAAATTCAGAAACCAAAAGGCAACCACACAAAAAATGTGTTCATTAAAAACAAATACTCAGTATTTTGGAACTAAACTCAAAAGATAACTGACTTATGAATCTCTGGTTTGGAAATGTAGTCTGTTTTAGGGTACTTTTTCCAAAATACCCAGTAGAATTTCCATGGTGATGTTCAGTAAAGGTCTTCCATGTTCATATGTGAACTACAGAATGTAACAGAACAACCAGTTGATAGACTCTCAGTTGCAATGAGACTATGACTGTGTTATCTACAATGATATGAATAAAAGGCTTTCTTACTATGGAAACCAGTAAAGTAACATAAAGATTATTTTCTCTGTTTAAAATACTTTGGGTTCTAATAATACATTTCAGACCTGATCAGAGATCTGCTAAGGTCAGTGGGAAAGCTCCCAGCAGTTAGGGTGGACTTTTGATCAGGTTTGTATGCTTTTTTTTCTGAAAGAGAAATTACGTTGCATTTTCCTCTGAAATGAATTCGCTGAAAATGCTCATTACACTAGACTGGATTATGTACTGAAAACTTGGGCAATGGTTTTTCCCAGCTACTGCCTTTTTTCTCCATTCTGCAACTGCAGCCAGTTGTGGTTTAACTATATTCTAAAATTTAAAGATTTAGCTAAACTTCTATATCATCCAAATTTTGCCCTGTAATTTCATTCTCAACACAAATCTATCATATTCTAATGTATGATTATTTGATCAAACTGGATCTGTTTAATTTCAGCCAGCAATGTTAATATGTCAGGAAAGGTTAACTCAGTCCAACCCATTTTCAAAACTGTGGCTGACTCGTAAGTCCTTTTTTGACTTGACACAAAGTACATGAAGTCAATGGGCATTTTCACTTCAATGACAGCTGGGGTAGACATCATGTGCATAGTGATGGTATCAGCATATTGTTCAGTCTGTTCTGGTTTTATTGTAAATGCCTCTTCCTGCATCTGATTCACCTAAAAGCCTCAGATATCAATGAACACAAATGTTTGTGATAGCCTGTTTGTATAGGAATAATTTTAACAAACTCATCAAGGATACCAATTTACAGATGATCTCATCCTCCTTAGATTTAGAGGACGTAATTATGGTACAACTGTGATGTTTGTGTTTAATTGTCATGTTGCTTTTTCTTTGTGTTTGAGAATTTTGAGGGGAGTTCTTTTTCCAGTTCCCTCTAGTTCAGCCAAATTAGCAATGCTAGTTCTAGTGCAAATCACAAAGTTTTGGTATTGATTTCACAGACACCTCAAACAAGATTTTGAAAAGGAAAACCTATTAGGAAACTTAATCATTTGTAGTAAAATTATGTTAGCTGGTACTTGGCAAGATTGCTTTAGAACTAAGGCTTTGAAGCTTGTCACAGGTCTTAAAAATAAAATTGCTTGAGTAGTTGAGAACTGTATTAAAATGCAAATTTCCAGCTGTTAATATTTCTTCAAAACCCAATAATCCCTCAAGGCCACCAATATGTCAAATACTTAATGGAAAAATATCCCTTAGGCAGAATGGCCTTTCTAAGTTGACTTTTGATTAAACTTAAAATACTATATAGCAAAAAAACTTAAAATCAAAAAGAGGATATAAATATAGTACTAGTCTAAAATGTCATAGAGAATGCAATTGGAGGGGCAAATTTAAGGTCACTAATTTTTAAGTAATTTTCTACCCTTTTTGAGGATTAGTCGAGGAAATAATTGCTAGTATAAGGTATACCCTATAGCACACACCTACAAATGCGCCTTGGAGGAACAGAAACGAATACTTTTTCAAAGTAATACGGGTGTAAACATAAAGTTGGGATACAGTTGGCATGCATTGCTCAGAAGTCAAAGTCTCCACTGCTGAACACTTCTGCTTCTATTCTGTTGTACAAAATCTAGAAATTTAGGCTCAAAATTATCAAGTGAGAATACAACAGATCTTAATTTACTTGGCTACCAAATTCCAGGACTCTATGTGTCTCTGTCAAACACAAGAATAAGATTTCCTTTGAAAAAGAATGACTGAATCAAAAATGTAACCCTCTCCCTATGGAAATCAGTGACAAAACGTTAATGTATGGAGGACTGAGATCTCAGTTTGCTTAAGTTGTAGTACACTGTGACTGAGTACATCAAAATATTGAGGAAATTATTATTGAAACATCAAACCAATCCCAGAACCAATAGCTGCTAGCATCTTGAATTACATAATTCTAAAGTATTGTCCTATAAAACAGATTTGTGGAAAAGAAATCACAAAATTACCCTTTACTGATTAGCATACTCTGTGACATCTGTGCTGCTGCAAAACTTTGTGGCAGCAAGGTAAAAAATCATGGCAGATCCACACTGTTTGTAGTTTCAATGAGTAAAGAGAATTTTTAGTAGCAAGAAAAGGCACTTCCAGGTGCCTAAAGCATAATCCAGTGTCAGTTCATCTCTAATGTACTGCACATTTGTTTTTTAATAGGAATTAGACAAGTGTTTTGGTCAGATAAGAAAATCTTATGTGATCATGAGGAAACAGTAGATGGATTCTCAGCTGGTGTGAAGCAAAATAGTACTACTGATATATCTTGAAGATATGAAGATCTACAACAGTTAAGGATGTGACACTGCATTTGATCTTCAGAAGATGTGGTATGTTCTTAATCTGTATTATAATTCCAAATAATGTGTTTTCAGTACTAAAGCTATCCTATAGTCCTTCAAAACATAATAATCTGTACAGCTCCACTTAACTTCTGAGGGTTCAGTCACCAATGCATTGCTCTAGTGAATGTGAACCATCTAACAGCAATGAAATTACCCTGGGGAAAAAAGATGAGGCAGGAGCAATATCAGGCCCCTTTTTTTATATAGGACTGGTAAAATCTGTAGTTTATACAGATAGAGAAAAATGTCAAGCAGACATTTCGTCTCTTCTGCAAAGAAATCTGAAGAGAAAATTAGTTACTGGTGATATTTTACCTGAAATTTTAAAAAGAATGGGTTTTTTTCAGCTCTAGAACATTCTAGATTCTACCAACATACTCCAGAACCACAGGACCTGTGCACAGATACACCTGGGTAAAATCTGGGTTTCATGGAAAATTGGCATGAATTTTCTCTGACATCTTTAGTCTCTGGATTTCAATTGTTCCTTATTAAGGAACTCTGGCAGATTTCAGATTCGAAAGGAGATGTTAACACCTAGCCAACCCCAGTCTGTATGTGCATTTGAATATTCAAAACTAGAGCCCCCTAAAATGATTGAAGGAGAGAAGGAGGAAGGGGATGAAGAAGTTATAACAGGAAGTGTGAAAGACGTAAGCACTTACCTTTAGCAGAGGACTCCAGGGTATGTATATCAAATCAGTAGGTACTGCAGTTTTTAGCAGCCCAGATCCATAACCTCCCTGAAGAGTTACAGGGGTACCCTGAATTCTATATTCCTCCCAACCAGTTCTTGGCAGCTAAGAGAGCTAACTGCCCAAGATCTCATCTGGAGTTCTGACCATCTTCCCTTATAAACTAAGCTCATGATACGGGATTCTGGATTTTAAACACTGGGTTTAGGGAAAACATTTTTTCTCAGTAGCTAATAATCTAATCTATTTACCTTTAAAGACAGTTCAAAAAGAGCACCCATTCTTTTTGAAACCCCAAGGATTTAGTTTCTGGTGAGCACCTAGAGCAGATAAAGTAGAATCAGGCAACGACACTGCATGTGATCAGGAGGTTTCTATTTGCTGAGTGCCAAGTTCTTTTCTGTAAAAAGAAATCAAAGTCTAAAGAAACAAGAAATTGCATTTTGATTTTCTGATGTCTTTTTAAAAACTACTGTTTTTTCAGTCACAAAAAGGCAACTTACTGAGTGTTCAGGACACCACATTAAAGACAATGACCAGTCTTGATTATGACCAATGATCACATTCAAATCTTGGCTATGACCAATGATCAAAATGTACTTGCTGACATAGTGTGTCACAGCAGCAATTCTCAGAGCATCAAAATAGCTATACAAACAGTTTCATTTACACCAGCTGGAGGATGAATAGTAGCAGTTCTACATTTTCAGTTTGACAAGTCTATGCTTAAGAAATGGTAGAAAATGAAAACAAAATATAGTTAGAATGACAATAAGCAAAGATTACTTCACTTACAGTATTTAGCACGAACAACCTTAAATGAAAAATATTTCAAGTGCATTTCAACCTAATTCCCTGAATTTGTCTTTCGAATTAGTTTTACCGATTTGTGCTGAAGTCTTAGCTGTATTTCCAGCCAAAGTACATGTCATCAAAACCATATAAGCACAGACATACTGTTATCCAAGCTTTTCACGGTACTTAACAATGCTTTGTTATAAACTAATTTTTGGTTGTTTGTGAGTCAGACATAGCAGCAATAATAAGTGATGAGCATTGTGAAGCTAAAGATGGAACCAGAATGTGTTCTGTATTCAATTCAGGGAGCTTTATATCCTTTTCTCTCCATAACTTCAGGGAAGAAGTAAAGAAAGCCTTTTTCAGTATTCCCCAGATTCAGAACTAAATGCCATCATACTTCCATTCATTTAACACTTTTTTAGGTTGCCTTGTTAGCAATTTAAGCTCATGAACAGGTGACCTATGTAGTAGGGTTATAGTTTTGTTTCATCATCACAGGCATTTTGGCTTTGCTTACCTGGCAGGAAGTTCTGACAATCTTTTTAAAGTTAGAGGTCTTGCCCTTTTATTTAGTTTATTCTCTGATATTTCCCTTTATTTTCCCCAGGGCCCATTAGGAGCTGAATTTCTGTTTCAAATAAATCCAAATACCCTTATTTCTCTGTTGTCTAAATAGTAGGTATTTAAAATTTAATTATTCCTAAAGGGCCTTTTTACATTTAAACGTACAATTGGGAAGGCATTCATTTTTCTCATTTACCTTTCATCTTTAAAAGATGGGTTTTGTCTTCTTTTTTTTTAGTTTGGTAAGGAACTTGTTTGAGCATTGCCAGATTCCTAACTAATTCTCCAAATGATTGTGTTGTTTGGGTTTTGTTTTCTGGTTTGGAGTTTTTTTACATTTAAATGGTTTTTTTACTTTGTTATCCAGTTTAATATCAGACGGCCTTATTATATTGTAGGTAGCTTTATTTTAGTATTCACACAGCAATGGAATAAAGAAGGTATTATGCAATGGTTTACATTTAGATATATGGTATATTTAACAACATATTTCAAAAGAACCTTATCTTAGATAGTTGAGAAACAATTAAAGTTTCCATCAGAGAAAGAACAATCCCAACAATCACTGTTGTCTAAAATTTCAATCCTTTGGCATTCTTATAAAAATTGCTTAAACTAAGAATTTTATTATCTTGTTAAATGAGGTTTTATCATCAAAGAAAGGCAAAAGTAAGAAAGAAAGACCATAACTAGGCTGGATTTAGTACCCCATAATAATACTTATTGTGAATGTCCCCCTTGAATCATTGTAAGTATTGGAATTTTTTTTTGTTTGGTCTGTTGAGTTACTTTCATTTTGTTGGGTGGGTAAGATTATACTTATCTGTGAGATCAACTGTCCATAACAGTCAGTCCATAACAGTTCATCTCTGCTGCTCCTTCCTTTTCCTCTGCTCCAGTGTGAGGCCCCTCCACAGGCTACAGTCCTTCAGAGTAAGCCTTCTCCAGAATGAGCTCTCCATGGAGTACACTTCTTTCAGGAAATATCCACATGCTCCAGTGTGTCATGTTCCATGCAGTCTGGATATCTGCTTGACCATGGTCCTCTCACAGGCTGCAGGAAAATACCTGCTCAACCATGGTCTCTTTCACAGGCTGCAGAGGAGTCTCTGCTCTGGCCCTGCAGTATTTCCTCCCCCACCTTTTCTGACCCTCATGCTGATAGTGCTGTTTCTTGCTGTCCTTCCTCACTCCTATTTGTCTGGCATTTTTGCACTTCCTTTAAATAGGTTTTCACAGAGGCTCCACCAGCTTTGCTGATAGATTCAACTGTGTCCTGTAGTAGATCCTTGGAGGAGCTGACTGGAATTGGCTGTGTCCAGCACAGGGCAATCCCTGGCCTCCTCCCACAGAGGTCACCCCTGCAACCACATCACCCACCATCAGAAACTTCTAGTAATTATTTTATGCAAAGTAGAAATCATAGTCATCAAAGTTCAGATGCATTTCCCTAAAACGGAGTTAAGTTACATAGAAGAGTAAATCAGGAAAGGATTCCTAACATGTGTTTAAGATCTGTAGAAATATATGCATGTTTGGTAAAAACTTTGTTGCATAAAAGAGTACTATCTTCCCAGAATTTTCTTTTTTTCATGGATGATAATATGCACAAGTCTTTTAGCATTCCCTTATTTAGGCTTCAGATCTCAATAAATTGGCAGTCAAAGGTTGGCCAATCATACTTATATACCATGATATTCATGGTTTTTAAGTATTGTATGTAAAACTGAGCGTCTCTTCAAGTCAATAATTACACAAGCAAGAGTTTAATAACACAAAAATAAATCTGAATTATTTTATTGATAAGTATTGTATTGCATCTTTATTAAGATTTACTTCCTATAATGGTTTTGCACAAACATGCAATAGCAAGCAGCATCTTCTCACCATTAATGAAAATTGAGGCAATCATATTGGGTGGATGAGGTGACAAAGGGTCATATCAACCATAAACAGAAGTGTCAGAAGAAATCTGATTCATTTTCAACTTGTTAAATGAATCAGGCCCCTTCATTCAATTTGCAGCAAAAACAGTATCTGTAAAATTGCAACGTCACAGGCAGACACTCTGTACATGCATTTTATGTAAGTATGTGAACAATGTGACACCAAAGGGACAAAGATGTGTGTGATTGAATGTAGGAGGGAATGCAGGTAACAAGAAATTGTAAGTAAAGGAAAAATAACAGAAAAATTTAAATAGGCAGGATAGGATATAACATCAAATACACAAGAAGGATACTCACAGTTAATTTACAAAGCAATTGTTAAAGACTGGAAGTTGTGTAGATGCAGTAATAGTAACTAATAATTTATGGGTGTTTTGATGAATGAATTTAGTAATGTTTTGTTTTAAAGCCCAGAACCGTTCTGTTTTGTCAATATCCTAATCACTCCCATCATATCAATCTCCAATTTCCTAGATTATATCTATCTCTACATGTAGGTGTCTTCACTTGTAATACGCTTCATGGAATTTCTCCATCGGCATTTTTTAACAGGAAATTTTTTACATTTTAACATCCAGCCATTTCCAAATAACGTCCTAGGCATCACGGTGCAAACTCATAGCAAGTCTGGTGAAATACGGAGAAAAAGGAAAACCAATATTACTTCTAAAGTGTCTCCTTTACCCCCTGGCTGAGAACATCCTTCAAGCTAAGCTAATCTACAAAGCCAGCAAAAGGAACTTAAACAGGGGACTTTTTTTGCTTTCTTTACCCTAACATGGTGCTATCACCTGCACTACCAAATCCTGGTCCCCCAGTGGGAGTGAAACTAGAGATACCCAGTACCCTCTGTGTTCCTTCTGTACTGGGAGAAACAATGTAGTTTGGAGAGGAGAAAAGAAAATTCAGGCATACAGAATTGCACATAAAACCACCCCAAGTATGAAAAGTCTGAGGCATGAGGCAGGCAATAGGAAAACTCTTTTAGGAAGGATGGTGTGATAAACGCATGATCATCAGCATTAGCCCATTCAAATTTCTCTGCTGCTAACCAAAGGACTCGTTTTCAGAAGGCTCCCTGACAAGTGTCTTCAAGAGCTGGTTGTGACAGAAAATTCTTCAGTCCCACCAATCCACCTTCAATTTCCATGATCACATTGGCAGTTTCTGACGATGATCAAGATTGTCTGCATCCCATGTTCACAGTTTGGGGCAGGGAGTCAGGGCACAGTCTCCAGTGATCAAAAAGTCTCTGTATGTGGACTCCATTGAAAACATTTTGTAGAAAACACATACAATGCACTTCCAATGTCTTCTTGGTGTAGTCAGCCCTCTCCAGAAAAAAAAAAAAAAACCAACTAAACAACAGAATAAGCATCTAACTAATGCAACAAGTTTTGGTGTATGGGCAGGACAGGAAACTTGATATATCCTGGATCTTAGGATTTATCTGTAGGAGGTATGTGGGAAAACCACTTGGGAGAGGGAATTAGAGAAAACTGGGGTTCAACAGAAGTTGTAGTATTACAGAAACCTTTTTAGGGTGAAATACAGTTGCTATTTTCTGGACAGTTGGCACACATGGAATCAGCACAACCTGCTATCCCAGATTAGCAGCAGAGGGTGGAGCAGAGTGAAGACACCACAGCCAGGCTCTGCTGTACTCCTCACAGGACTGTGAACTTGATGGTACCATACAGCTGATAAGCCACATAGCAGATGTTAAATGGGAGATATAAGAGATGCCCGTTGCTGAGCCAACAATTGTGACGAAATAATTTTCTTTAGGTGAACCTTGCTCATTATAATTTCATTATAATACTAACACACATGTCCATCCCAAAGTTACCCATCTCCAAGGTACAACCCCTTACCAGGCATGTGCTGTATATTTTTTGTCGGCCATATCTTTAAACTAGAAGTGAGAGAATTTTACACCAATCAATAATAAAAAAATGTATGACTAGAGTCACTCAAGCTCCACCTGAGAGTAAAGTAAAGTATAAAAAGTGGAAAAATGAGGGGAGAAGTTAGGCAACTTCTGGGATCAGTCGATGGGCTGAACCTGTTTTCTCCCCCAAAGGGATGCCTATTGGGTAAGAACTTTGTCTTATGCATGCTAAATAACTAACTCACACTAGCAGTTATTTGTGATTGTAGTTTGGTTGGATATTACTTCAGGTTTGTTTTTGCAGACAGTCCCTATCACCAGCAATCATGAACCTTAATTTGTCATGATTTTATATTAATAAGGAGTGTTATTCTGTAAACTGTTAGTGTTAGTCCTTCGTGGGTGCTAGCAGTCACCAGCTGAGAGTAACATATTTGAATAAAGTGGGAAGACCCGCTGAGGGGTCCTCAGATGCTGTTAGCACATTTCCCTGAACAAGTCGGTCAAATCACCCTCTGATCCAGCAGGACTGTTCAGTGAGGTGTCCCTATAACGGGATGCTGACAGACTGGTGGAGCACAAGGCTCTCAGCTTTTCTGGGCCACTGATAGACAGATCAGACACTAGGGGTTGAGAAAATCTCCCCCACCCCTTTCACATGACAAAGTATATCAGCTGTACATTACTTCACAAAGCAATCACAATAAGGAGAGGCTGTGTCTCTACTATTATCCCAAAATCTGATGTATAGGTGTTTTTTTTAATCTTATGTGTTCTGCAGCATTTGGGAAGAAACAAACTGGCAGTCTAAGAAGGTATTTCTACAGTATGTAACATGCTACGATGAGAAACTTTTATGTAAGAAATTCTGTGACCATAGTTTTCCTTTTAAAATACCTCACATTTTGGTTTTTTGTTCATTCAAGTGACTGAAAGTTTCTTCTGAGAGCAGCTTTTAATAGAAAAAAAAAAAATGTGAAAAAAGAAGAAAAAGAAAGCTAATGAATATGATGTTCAGTATGCCGTCAGCCATTTAAGGTTTGTGCTGCCACAACTCCAGTTAGCTGAGCACAGCAGTAGTTATGAGAAGTAATGAGTTTGCCAGACATTTTGAAATTCTCTCCTGCTGTGTGCTGTCAATTGAAATAGTGGGAGACAGTGATGGCCAACAATTTAAACACAATGGATTGACCATAACTGGCATCTAAAGAACCATAAAGCAAAGACCAAAAGGCAGGATCTGACCAACTAGCTTGTAAGTTCTGTGAACAAGACAGGCATTGTTGCATTTTAAGTTTATCTTGAAAGCAAAGTGCAGCTATAGATGCAGTAACCAGCTAACATTTAATTAGAAATAACCATATTCTATAGGAAAAGCAAGATAAATTATGAAAGAATGATGACTATTAAAGATGGTTACACATCTTTTCATTCTTTTTTGCTGTCTAATTTAGAGAGGTATTTCTTAATAATTTTGAGTAACAGTAATACATAAGAAAAAGACACAAGCCAAAAATATTTCTCCGGATTTAGTGACACTCCTGTGAAAGACCAGAGATTACTCTCCTTCTGCATTTATCCCCTTGGAAAGAATGAAATCTAGATTTTAAAAAACAAAGTAGATCTTCATAGCTGCCACCATGCTGCACAGTTAAGGTATTCATTATTTTCTGGTAAAAGGGGGATTGGACATCAGATTTTCCATTCCAAAAGAATAAGCCCTTGCCATTTGAAGTTAATTAGATCAGCTTGATATAAAAAATCTACCCTGCTGCAACTTTATTTTCAAAGTAATATTTTAGAGTTGTCAAAACGGAAAGAAAAAAAGAAGGGAAAAAACCAAACTCACAACAAATAGGGGTTTTTTCTTCATTTCCAGTGGTTAAGACTAAATATAATGCTTCTGCATTATGGAATTGAGCCAAATCAACTTCACTTGAGTTTAGTTCTACTATTTAGCAGGAGGAAGCAAGGCTGGAGAGGGCTTTGAAGAGGTTCGTTATTCAGGGTATTGGCTAGACAACTCATCAATGAGGAGGATTTACCTCCCCCTAGTAAGAAACCCAAACCTTAGTTTCTGAGGCTGAACTAGTGACCCCAAGATTTTGCTATAGCCAGTAGAGATAAGAAAGACACCTCTAGACAACAGTTTATCTCCCTAAAATGGACATAGATAGATCAGATTAATTGTGAGTACTTATTTTTGTTTATATTTGCTATAAAAGTAGTCTCAAGTGTTTAATTCTGACTTAAACATCCAGTTTTCAGGCATCTAAACTTTGTGCTAATATTCTTTTTGTCATCAATGTAGCTCATATGAGTATTTTTCTATAAATATTTTATTTCTCTTCCTTTGAGATAAAAAGGCAAGGAGCTTTCCTTAAGATCCAATTCTGCACAAATGCAAGAGCCCCCATTTTAAAACAGCAGAACAAAGAGTAAATATATACAATATATATCATGCTATATAGCAGTTAAGTTATGCAATACAAATAAATGTAACATTGATCGTGCTTGACATTGCACCTCTGTTTATCTGTGGTACAAGAAACAACCACTTTCTGGTTTCTTTGGAGACTACAGCAGTGAGCTGCTGCAAGGCATATTTGGAGAATTGGAAGTCTGCAGTATTATGAGCTGATCCTCTGGGACCCCCCAGGAGCCACTGGAATTCATCAGAACAATACTGTTAGGAGAGCTTTTAGTTCACAGATCACAAGCTTGACCAAATATGTATCTTAAATGCCTAACTATTTTCTTTTTATTTTTAAATATTAAAATCTTATGGGGGAGGTTTACTTAAAACTAAGAACACAGGAACTGGGCATGTCAAGCTCAGAGTTTCATCTGCTCTGCCTTCGTCAGGCTTCCTGACTGCAGAAAAGCCATGCAAAGAAGCATCTGGACTACATGGATAATGTACAAAGCCGTGCCAGATTTGCTCAAGGAAGGTAGTGCTGGATCACAGGGGTCAAATATCTGTGTCCAACAGAAACCCAGAGACACGGAGTCAATGTAAGGACTAAAACCTTCCTTTCCACACCCATTAGATGTAACCGTATTACCATTTTGGTCATACAATGGGAAAACATGTTTTTGTCCCATCACTTGGCAGACATACGACTTAGTGTCACATCACATAACATGGTGAGCTTGTATCACACAAACAGCAGTGCACGTTGTGCTTGCGTGTACGGGAAGAAGGGAACTGTAGTTGTGTATTGGCCACATGTAAGCTCTCAGTGTTACAGCACTGAAGTGAATGCTGGCATCTGACTTTCTCAGGTAATTCCCTGCCTGCTTAACACACTGTCTAAGCACCACAGAAGGACTACAGCTTTTACTGCTAGATAAGGAGGGCAGCTTACAAAAAGAATGGAAAAAGGCTTAGGTAACATAATCCACAGCCATGGCTGTAGCCTGGACAGAGTTTTGTGAGCTGCATATAAACCTATCCTGGTCTCACAGAGTGTTCTCGCTATTCAAAACCATTTCAAAAAATGCTTTTACATGTAGCACTGTCACCCACGTAATGTATGAACTCTATCATCTTTTCTGCTACATGATTATTTTCCCCCAGGATTCCTAGTGTAGTTCCTGCTTCTTGAATGGACAACAGAGGAGTTTAAGCAGGGCACTTACAAGCGAAAGACAGAAAAGACTAATGCTCCTCAGATATAAAAGGCAATATTCCTGTCAAAATCCACCTCTAGCTTTTAGATTTAGCAATATTTTCATGGGGAAAGCAATTACTTTTTAAATACTAATACATAACAAACACAACAAGAGGAAACAGACTTACCACAATCATTCACAAAAATATTCCAAACTATTTTTTCATGCAAAGTGAATGCTGTATTTCACAGCTTTCTTTTATCTCCCAGAGAACAGTATCTCTTACTAAAAAGGGAATCCAGGCCATTTCCAGCAGCTGTAAGCAACCTGTATACCTTGTACTTAAGCACAACTGAGTCTTTGAAGAAATATTTTTTTCTTTTTGAAACAGTATGAAAGAAACACTAGGTGTTAGAAGAAGGCATACCTTAATGCTCCAGTTTTTGAAAGCAAACATTGAAGAGGTTAATCAAATTTTCAACTAGCTAAGAATTCAGTAGTTAAATAAATTCAATATCCATACCCACATAGATGTCAGTGCTAAACTCATACTGGGTGCCTATAGCTGCTAGGAGCTTCTTTATTGTAGGCCGGGGACTCATCCACGGTTCTGACATTGATTTAAATCATATTTTGAAGACAGTAAAGCTTTGGGTAGCTATCATTTTCCTCAGCTACTAGTGCGGGACAGATGTTTTAAGACTGAATAAGAAAGCAGTACGCTCTATGTGCTTAGAGTCTTTAGAGGGGCCTGACTTTTGTTCTGGTCTTGCCTTATTCTGCTATGTAAACAGGATGCAACTCACTTGTCTGTGTTGCCATGGTCTGTCCAAATTCTAACACCTTCAGAAAAATTTTTCTAACTACATATAAATGGAGAAATGAATTCCAAATTGCTGTGCGTTTTGTGAGTGGCTAAATATTAGAGTGTATTGACTGCATACTCAGAGGTCTAAGTGCATACATCTGATCTGAATCCTTATTCAGTTTCATCCATGAGGATTTTTTGCCATGGTACTGAAGTGTTTCCACACAATAAAAAGTATTTGTTAAAAATCTGCCTAAAATTCAATAGCAACAATTTTATTGGCTGGAACAGGTTATCGTCTTCCACTCTAGCAGATATCCAAAAGATGGATGTCACACAAGATACAAGACAGAAAATCCAGAAAAAGAGAATGATCCATGTCTGGAGAAGCAAGCAGGAGACTTAGGAGTCAATTCCTTTCTCTGCCACTGGCTGTGTTTATGTCCTTAAACATATCAATTAGTTTTTTGTTTTTCTGTGTTCATCTTCCCTGAATATTATACAGATAATTCACATGAGACTCTGAAGCATCTGCATACAAGGCTACCAGAACTAGTCTATAAAAGAGCATTCAGTAGAGGCTCAACACCGTACTGCTGTTACAGGCTTCTCCCATCAATGCCTTTACTTGTAGCTTTTTGTTTACATCAGCCCGATCCCCGCACCGTACAGCTGCACAAAGTGCCACTACCCAATGACCAAGATCTTTAGAACGAGCTTCCACACAGTTCATACAACCAGCTAGAAAAGTGTTGAAAGCTTTTTCGATTTTTTTCTCTCTAATTCCTCTTAGATATTTTTGCTTCTTTTCTTTCTTGTTCTTCCTCCTACCTTTCTTTCCCATTTCTGATCCTGAACCATACTGTATTACTTCTTGTAACAGAGGCTTCTCAGTCCTCTCCTAATTGGCAAAACCCTTCTGGAAGGATGACTTTTTGGCATTTCAACATCTCATATTATTGCTGTGATCCTTCCTGCATAAGAGCTGCCAGACACAAATGATTCACATTCAGTTTGCCAAATGAGATGACTAATGGGAGTGGACAATGGATCTGCAGATGGGCCTTTTCGTCTCATTCTACCCCATGCATGTGCAGCTATATCACCATTTAGTTGACTGTCATTTTGTGGTGGTGGAAGGAGTTATTTATAATATTTTTACACATTCAAACTAGAAAATAATCCTCCTATTTTCAAAAGTCTTATCTCTCAGAGATTACATATCCTCAAAGTCATATTAAATCCTAGTGCAGGGTATAAAGGCTTTTTCTAATTAATTCAATTTGGTTATGCAGATTTGGTTCTGTCTACACAATTTTTTCTCATAGCATTTTTAATATTACATCTTTTACAAAGAGATTAGACTTCAGAAATTAAAACAAAAATGTGAAAAATAGGATGATGGTCTGGTTTTAACCCTAGCATCTTCTTCTTCTGTAAGCTAATGGCTGCTGAGCAGACGAAAGTTCTTAAGTTGAAATGTGACTGCATAAATCATGCAAAACAATTCAAAGTTTCTAGACATTAAGAGGCTTGCAGACTTGAGCTGTGATTGAAGAGTAATAATGTACTTTTGTCAGTGAGTTAGCCTAGGTCTGAAAAATAGACTAGCTGATTGAAGGACCTGACCTAATGATCTCATTCTTTTATCTCTACTCTGTCCTTGTTTCCAGTCCACTCTAGATCTTTGTTCTCCATTTCTTAGTAGAGAAAAATTTTCCCTCAATTCCACTTATGCAAATGACTTTCAGTGAGCCTGTCAGTTTTGGTGAGATCACTTTTTACAGTACCCTTACTATTTTCAGTTGATGTGACAGACCTAGCTATAAGTAATACAAAAACCTTTGGCACAGAGATGACAGGAACCTTTTTTCCAGAAAATTCCAAATTACTTCAATACAAAACTCTTTGACTAGAATAATAGCACTTTAAGAAAGTATAGGCAAGATTCCAGAAAAAAAAAAAGTCTTTGTACAAACAAAGCAATTAGTCTCAAATAACAAGACGCATGAAAAAATATACCTACTTAAATATGACTATTTAGATTTATCTTAACTGCATCATGTGATGGAATGTTCAGTGTGCTTTGTGTGTCTTAAATCGTTCCCCATCTAGAAATGATTGTTATGGACTCACCAGGACTTTTCCCATACCCTATCAATTATTTTAAAAATAATCACTGTTATTATCTCAAATCTATGCTAAAGGAGTACCTGAGATTTCTGTTCTTAGATCATGTTCTATTCATCTTATTTCAGCACAGAAAAAAAAATCTGAGCCTGACACCTGAAATAGATTATTTTCTTCATTCCACCCAACATTCTGTATATTTCCAGTACAGGTAAAGAACAGTTAACACCCTAATAAACACTGGGAATAAAAAGTAATTTTAAGGAACCTAAAATGCAATATACATTTTTTACACCTTTTATAAGTTACCTTATGCAGAGTTGTCATCTCTGTCATGAGAGCAGAAGGCTATTCTGATTTTAATAAAATTGATGTGAATAGCATTATAATAATTCACAGGTGATTTCAGATTTTGTGGTCCTTGCAGAAAATGCAGGTTTAATTTTGAATGGTTAACAGGAAAATAAATGAAGACACATGATTTAATTTAGATATAACTGAAAATGGCTGCTAACTATTAGATACCTTCCAAAAGTGCATTTCTTCTAAGCTGCTCTATCACAGAAAATAAAGAGATCACTTTACAATATCTTTCCATTATCTGCATTATCAATCATTTACCATGTGCTCTGGCTGTTTAAAAATAAGAGCAAAATCACTGAACTACTCTTGCTAAAGATAATGCTGCTTGAAATTAAAGGAATAGTTTTTCTTTATGTTGTCATTTTCAGAGTGCAACGAAGAGCTGATTTATTTTAATATCCTATCATAAAGTCCTGCTGTAATTTTGTAAATGCTGTTTCTCTGTCTTATGCCAATATTATATCTGTGTTACTTCCCACACAAGAGAGTATCTATAATGAAAAAAATACCTGTCTTACTTTGCTTATTTTTATAGCTGATTTATTGTTTCTAGGGATTTAATCAGAGTTTCCCCTCAGAAGCCTAATTTTTGAAACCAATTTACCTCTTACTAGCTATTCTAAAATACAACTAATCAGCAGAAGACCCATTTTTGTGTTTAATTTTTTAGCTGAGAAGGGGATTTTGTAAGGGGAAATTCATCCAGTACCAAAAGGTTTGCAAAAGTTCTGCACTCGTTATTTATGCCCTCTGTTCAGGATATAAGTGAAACTCTCAGTGCTGTTTACTCGGGAGATTTTAACCCAGTTAAAAAGCCTGTGACAAAATTGTCTACACATTTCAGGCTCAGTAAGCCTCAGGAGAAAATATCAGGGGGTAGGGACATGACAACATGGTCAATTAACATGAATTCAGGTATGCTAGCTTGACTCTGCAATGACATTAACTAAAATCAAATGAATTAACACAATTGAATAGAAGAGCCTATTTATGCATCCAAATGTACCCCAAAGACTAAGAAGGATGATCTGGCATCTGCCTGGCAGATATTTTCAGGGAAGACAGTAAAAGCTCTGTCTGGAGCACCATTGCATCCTTAGATATAGCCAAGTATTCAAGTCAAGCCTGAAATCGGTCCCAAATGTTGTACTAATCCTTTGTGTCTCGTGTTTCTCTTGCATAGCCTTACAGGTGCAGGGAAATACAATCCCTGTCCTGATCTCTTCTGTAATCTATCTACACTGCATACTCAACAGGCTAGCATTGGTATAGAAACCATACAGCTCCACTAGTGTTGCCTGCCACCTGTTGTAATGACTCCTTCCAGAAAGAGCTTACTCAGGGGTTTTTTTGCCAAAGTCTTCTTTTTGTTTAAACTGTTTTAATTTACTCTGGCTTTTAGTCCCCCAAAATAAATATAGAAGGTATTTATGTGCCTCTCTGACTTCATCTTCTATACCAAACAGGCCAACCTCTGATAATGTGCAGTAAGGTAGACTTCTGATTCATTTGCTCATCCTAATAGCCTTCTCTGCACCTTTTCGAGTACAATTTTATCTTTCATGAACACAATTAACTGAAATGGTTTTTGATTTAGGGATTATGATTATTCCCTAAAGTTTTCTGTCTTCAGTGACTTCACTAACTGCTATTTTTAACTGCCCAAAGTTCAACCTGTAGAAGTCAAGACCTCCAAGTTTATCCAATCTTCCTCTGCATTCATAAATTTAGTCATCTTCAAAGTTAATTTCATTATCCTTCATTCTGCTTTCCTTCATGTCTTTAATTTTTTTTATTTCTTTAAAATATTCCCGAATATTTTTCTAAATCATAGGACTGAGATCATATCAGCAAGTCAGTAAGTTTTTTTTCATAACTATGGTGCTATGTGTGGTAAAATATTTGTAATTCTCCAGTTGATTTTTATGGATTTATTTTATGCCTGCAACTGAAATTTTTTTCTTGTACATTTACTCCATTTTGGAGATTAAATTCAGCCATATAGACCTGAATTCAGTTTTTTCCTATAGTTTTTTCTCCTTATTTAACCTATTGATACAAGACAGTTTTTCCATCTTTGATCTGCAGGGACTAAGGCTCCTCTGAGATTTTTCTGTCCCGGTTGCTTCCAGACTTCAGTGTTCTCCTTTAAAATTATAAATCATAAACTTGCTTTTGTTTATCTTTCCATTATTATTGAGTCACCTTTGACTGACTCTCCTAAAAGATCTTTATTACTTACCAAAAGGAAATAGCATGCCCTTGTGTTGTTTTTATGATTACTTGGTTAAGAAATCGGTTAATAACACATGCAAAAAAATATGGGTCCCACTATCTTTAGCAGTAGCTATCCTCCAATCTGTAACTGGGAAGATAAAGTTTCCTAATGTTCCCATTGAAGGCTCTACCTTCAACCTAATTTGACCCCAGCCATTTGTCAGAAACCTTGCATGTTATTGTCTCCCCCCTGCCTTTTCAATTGGTTGCCCTCTAGAGTTTTTGTCAAGCACGTTTTAGTATGACTTTTGTGTTAATTTTTTTGAGTTAAACTGTGGACATAGCAACTGCCCTTAGGAGTTTGGAGTGTCCATTGTAGGGTCTTTCATCTTCATTAATCAAATGTACACTTCCAGCTTCCTGATAAAGGGTGAGATTAACACAAAACAAAAATGTCATCACTCGCTTTGAAAGTTTCTTTGGCCACAAGCGGTCGTTCTACAAACAGTTCATTGAAATACAAAAGCAAAAGTGGAATACTCTTTTTAAATATACTTTGAATGGAAAAGCCTTGTTCATTGTATAGATCTTAAAGAATAAACCCTGGAAAATTTTACACAAGAACTGCATCAAGCTGTGGTTTGCACAGTGTGATATTAACAACGTTAAAAACAAAGTTGTCCAATGTAACAGATGTCTAGAACAATGCAGGTGGAAAGAGAGAAAAATGCAAGTACTTTCACATCATGAAGTAAATTCTGTGATTTATACTGGATGTTAACACTCGGAACCTTTGCAGGACTTCATTTAGTCAGATGCCTTATCAACTAGCAAATGGAAAAATAATTGTAGCTGCACTATGCATGTGAGGAAACACCTTTCTCACAGCTGAAATCCAGAACATCTCGATTGGCATGTAGCACTTTTACCTGCATCAGCTTGTTTACATACTGACGTGAAATGAACCTTCTAGCCAGGCACATAAAACAAGGCCAAATTTCGACATGATTTGTAACTATCTAGCCCTATGTGTGTGTATGACAAGCTATGAAAGTATTAAACTTTTCACCCCTATCTTTTCAATTTTTTCTTCTCACTGCCTTGTTTATTGCATTCATTGTGACCCATCTTAGATTTGATCCTGACCTCTTCAAGGCAGAGATTGTTTTCTCTGTGTATTTTGTACAGAGTGAAAATTGTTTTGGACAAGTAATTTGTTTCAAATAATATTTGAAAGAACTATAAATTGATTTGGATAATCAGTGGTAGCTCATTTTTTAGTGAATCAGAAAGGAATAACTACATTTTGCTGAATAATCATTTTAGATTAGAATCTGAAAAGATTTGGAAAGAAATCTGTCTAGCTCAAGTAGTCTGCAATTTGTCTCAAAATTCTCCTGGAGCAGTCTCATAGAGGAACTGTGGTAAATGCTGCCTCTGCATCTAAGAAGAGATGGGACTTTACAGATCTGTAATGGCTGTCAATGGATTTCACCTCTTTCCTATTGACTTAGAACAATTTTATAATGATCCCTTTGCTGTTTCTGGATGGCAATCATAGCAGTGAGCTATGCTACTTTCTGTTACTTCATGGTTTTCATAACCATAAGAAGCAGTAAAACAAAGAACTCTCCATTTTCACCATTCTAAAATTCTCCCTCAACTCTTTTCTTACTAAAAAAAAAACCAACAAAAAAAAAGACAAATACTTATTTTAATAGTATTTGACCTTTCAGAACATTGCATTCAATGTGAGTATGAAGTTCACAACAACCAGGCATACACAGGCTCAACAAAAATTGACTTTTTGATCAAATAATATAAAGAATGTATTTTCTATGCGATTCTATATAAGCATGTCATGACTATTCACGAAAATTCAGCTTACTGTCACAGAAGTAACTGAGCTTGTTCAGCCTGGAGAAGGGATGGCTTTGAGGGAAACATGAATGCCAGAAACTACAAGGAGGACATCAAGAAGGGCTCTTCACAGAGGTGCATGTTGGAAAGATGACATAGACATAGGTTTAAATAACAGAGGTTCAGCCTAGATGTAAGGAAAACATGCTCACCATGAGGTCAGCTAAGCAATGAAACAGTTTGCCTAGAGAGGCTGGGCAGTTTCTGTCCTTAGAGATTTTCAAGAACCAACTGGATAAAGCCTTGAATATCATTTATCCTTGGCTCATCATTAACCATGAGCAGAAGGCTCCTTCCATCCTGAATTTTACAATGATCCTTTAATCCTGTATCTAACAGAAATATTGAATATGATATTGAGCTATTTGTGTGGTTGTGTTGCACTGGTAATTGTAGATACATTGAACACAATATTCTTCTTTTTATCCATGGAGAAACACTGACAGTATATGGGCAAAAGAAGGAAGTTCTTATTCAGCTGATTTAATGATTTGCACAATACCTAATACAGTAGGAGACCAGGGCTGGGGGAGTTTAAGTGCTTAAGTAGGACAGATGATGAATAATGATATTAAGCATACCATGTAAAGTATTTAAGCATTTTGACTTATTTGCAATAAGAAAGGACATTTAATCATTATAAATGTACTACTAATCAAAGAGATTGGTATTTACACATAATTCATTATGCTTTTATATACCTACGCGTACACCAACACAGAGCATATGACAAAGACATAAAATAATTGAAGGAACAATTCCATAACCTACAAAATAGTGACTTACCAAGACACAGTCACAGGAATACTGACATAAAGGTACAGCTAGAACTACTTATAAATATATATTTCAACCTGTTAGTGACTTCTCTGGAGAGATATAGCATAAACAACATCTGCAGAAAGTGTCAGTACTGTTGAAAGTTATTTCATAAACCTGGTTATCTCTTGGCAGGCTGCAGAGGAAAACCTCTTCACCATCTTCCTCATATGAACTTATCCAAGTAACCAAGTTTTAGTGAAGAAAAAAGTATCACCCCTTCTCTGTGAGTGTGTATGAATAATTTCTATAGGTATCTATGGGTACAGATGAAGAAATAATAAGAAAACAGCAGGCTGAAGAGGTAAAAAGGGCATGCTGAGATGTAGCATGTGGCAGTCTCCCAGGAACTGGTGTGCTCCAGTGACCAGACATCCTCTTGAATCTGTAAGAAGTGACAAACTGAGAATGCCAAGAGCTGGCCAGATCTGTCCAAGGCCATCAGCACACGCTGTGATCAACAATGGACTGTGTATCATGAACCACATCCAGAATGGTGATGACTGCAAAGACTACAGGTCTGTGCTCATAACTCAAAAGAAGGGGCTTGGAGGGACTTTCCAAAACACCTACCTATAGCCACTGGTCTAAGAGATTTCTAACTCTTTTAATGGCTGGAGCCTGGGGCTCCAGCCTACTGCCTTGCAGAAAATGCAGCAGCAGGCTAAAATTAGAGTACCAGAACAATCTCAAATAAAGCTGGCAATGACACTTAAATATCTTGACTCCACTATGATTGGTAATGCCTAATAGAAATGTTACTTTTGTTCCAGGTTTTCTGCGTAGATTTATTAAACCTAACCACACCGACAAAGAAGGAGAGCATTTTTCAACATTTTGACATTGAATATGTCATTTTGTCTTGTCCTAGATGTCTCATTTTTTTCCATAAACAGGAGGTGACCTCTCCAGTCAGTTAGAAACAAGTTATAACTTTTAAGGTCCAAGATAGGCACAAATTGCCATTTTGTTTTTACTCTCTGATTTTATATTATTGCTTTGATTTGTAATGTACTGCAATTTCATTTGCAGTCTGTGCTATCTTTCTAGGGAGATCAATTAAAGATAACCGGACAAATCCTTGATTATATTCAGAGAGTCAATTTTAATATTACTTACAAGAGGGGATTGTAATCTTATCAAAGATGTAATCTCTCCAGTTTTGCTTTCGCTTACTGGGAGGTTTGAGTATTGTAATTCAAACCAATGTGATATGGAATATGAGCAAGTCCAATTTATCAGTGTTCCATCATATAAGCTAAATAAATAACAGTGTAATGAAGAAAAATCAAAGCTACAAAAATATTTCCATTAAGCTGCCCAGAAATGCAATGACATTTCTGATAGCATATTCTAAGAGGCAGTGAATCTCAAAGCCAATGCAGAGAGTGAGAGAGGAATCAAAATAATACCAGTTTCAGAGGAAAATACAATATCGTACTGCATTCAGAATGACTTCATATTGTCTTTATACTCAAAAGATAGCATAGCAGCCTTGAAAGACAACAACGAGGCAGCTCCACTAACTGCTGCCTTTACTGAACACAGAAATGTCAGGTACTTTCTTTTTGTACAGCATTTCATGAAGGGTTAATATCAATAACCTCCAACACTGGTTACAAGGCGGGTCTGAGACCCTTGCCTTACTGAAAATCAGACCTGATACCAGAATGTATAATTTCAGATATCTAACTTGAGACTTTTGTAAATAAACTGTTGAGATACATAGATTATAATTCTATCAAGATTTCATTTTGCATGAATGTCTTCGGGCACTGAAAATCCAAAGTGTTTGCTATTGAACAGATGTAGACATTTTAGGTCTGCTGAAATAAGTAAAGTTCTGCTGCAGACACTAACATATTGGGGTTTAAATAGGATTCAGGTAATTATTTAGCAACTGTCGAAAGGCATTGCTAATCATTGTTTGCACGTAGGTCTAGATAAAGAGGGCTGAGAGAGGATGGCATTGTTTCTTGTACTCTGGAGGTCTTATCCATGCAAGGCTGGTCCCACTGAAGTAAATGGAACCACCCTGACATGTAAAGGTACACCAGGATGTAGTACTGTCTGAGGTTCAGCACAGCTTTTGATTTTTGCTTGTTCTTCAACGTGTACATGACCTGGTTCAGCTGGTTTGAAATTAAAAAATAGAATTACACACAAAAATATTTAATTATCTGGGTTTGGAAGATTAGGCAAGGAGTGGGAAAAAAAAAAAAGCATTTTGTGTACGTTTAGTCACAGTTTCGTAAGAATGTAAGTGCCTTTGACCTTGCAGCAAAGAAGACTAATGTCCTGGGCTTCATTAGGAGGAGTGCTGCCAGCAAGTCAAGGTATGTGATCTTTCCCCTCTGTTCAGCACCAGTGAGTCCACACTTGGAGTACTGGGTCCAGTTCTGGGTTCCTCAGAACAAGAGACATATGAACATGCTGGAGACCGTCCACTGAAGGGTCACAGAGATGATTAAGGGACTGGAGCACCCCTCATGAGCAGAGCTGGGACTATGGATCCTGAAGGTGGCTCAGGAGGAATCCCATCAAAGTGCATAAATATCTGAATGGATACTGTAAAGAAGATGGAGCCAGGCTCTTTTCAGTGGTGCCCGGTGACAGAACAAGATGCAATGGGCACAAACAGAAACACAGAATATTCCATCTGAACGTCAGGAAACACTTTTACTGTGAGGGTGATGGAACACTGACACAGGTTGCCCAGAGAGGTTTGTGAAATCTGCATCCTTGGAGATATTCAAAAGCCATCTGGATCTGGACCTGGTCCTGGACAACCTGCTCTAGGTGACCCTGCTTGAGCGGTGTTGGACAAGACAACTTCTAGAGGTCCCTTCAACTTTAACCGTTTGGTGATTCTGATTCTGTGACTCAGGTATCTCACAATCCCTTTGGAAAGTATCTGAAGTATATAAGAGCTTTCAAGACCAGTTTTGGGAAATATGGGCTTGTGAAATCAGGGAAATGACAAAACAGGAGTCACAAGGAACTAGACTCACAGTTCAGCAGTACCATCTTTTGGTGGGTCTGCAATGCTCAAGTTCAGCTACCTCCCACCTCACAGGTGTAACTTGGCCTCTTGGGACATCATGATGCTGCAAGGTCTGCATCTGCTAAGCACCACTTCTATGAGATGCATTGACCTGAAAGCCTAGTATGTGCTGCAGGACACAGGCAGCCTCACATTTATCCCAAAAGACATCCACAGGGCCACCTAAGGGCATGTTCATCTGTGGCAACACAATCTTTTATACAGGTCTTTGGGCCCCATTTTTAGAAGGATTTAGGGGTCTTTTAGCTGATCAACCACACTCCCAGCGGTCCTAGACAGATTTGACTAAGCTGCTATGTAGGCATCCAGGATCCACCACATAGAGGTCATGGGAAGAGTGGGAACAGGGAGTGGACTGACTAATGAGCTGGATTTGACAGCACGAAGACAGGTAACTTGTCCCACTGTGGCTCTCACATGAAATTAGGCTTCTCAATCTCTCTTCCCATTTACAGTACCTCTTTCAGACACAACTGGTGCCACTCGGCTGTTGTTTATGCAGATGTTCCAGCTGTTAGGGACTATAATCTGGCCCTTCTGCTGCAGAGTTTACAGGATAGAAAGTGTTAGGCACTTTATGTGAATTATACATCATTCACAAACTAGATGTTCCCAGCTTCTGTAATAGTCCATCTTCAAGGCCTCAAGGCTGGAGTTTGTGCTCCAAGCAGCTAATCAGTAGGGAAAGTTGCAGCAGTGCTTTGGTTGCTTTGAAACCGCCAGTTGCAAGAGACTATACACATAACTGAATTGGACACCTGGGAGGTTAGGCTGTAGTTATAGCTGTGAAAACAGCAGCAGTGCCAATACGATGAATCTAAGCACCAATCTGTTGTTTGGGGACTCTGAATTATTTTGAAAGGCCTAGCAAATGACTGTCAAGGAGACTTAGGGCTACAGCTATAGCTTGTGATGGGATGTTTCACAGAGGTACTATCTCAGGTCCAGAGGTAGAGTAGTCACATCAGTTCAGGTCCACCCCAATAAGTGTATTTACCCCCTTAGAACTGGACGGTTGCTTGGAATAAGAAGCCTGCTGAGACTGGTATAGCTGCTGAATGGAGAAACTTCAATTAGGAGAGAGCTATCTTTTGCTGCTCACAGCAGTACAGGGTAGATATCCTAAAACTCCTGTGCCTCTCAGTGACTTATGAAAACTGGACTTCAGGTTCCCAAGTCATTTTAAAGTGGCATTTCACTTTTCTTTCTCAATTTCTAGAACAAAAATAATGAGTATTCCACCAGTAAGGAGTTGATGGCAATAGGGGAGTTAAATATGGAACATTCAGGGCTTATGTTCCCATGAGACATCTGTCTCAGCAAGACTGTAAGTCTCTCACTTCCCCAAACAAACCCAGAAGCATCTTATTAAAGCAACGCTGTTGAAGACAGTTTTCTCATTAGTGTCTAACATTGCCTTCTGATGATTGCATGTGTTCCTCCTGTCTGTAGTAAACCCCTGAGATGCTGACCTCCAGTAACAAATTTTTAAGTTGTAAAATATTTAATGAAAGAATAGTCCAAAATTTTTCTAACTTACAATAAAAACAGTTTTGCCTACCTGCTTTCCATTTAGAAAATCTGACATATTTTAAACTAGCCTTGTGGTAACACTAAATGTCCCATATTTATTTAGTAATGTTAAATAAAATTTGCCACTCAGCAGGGCCAGCTACAAAACATAAGGCTTACTGACACGTTTTTTATTCCTAAAATCAGACTTGTAATTCAATTATGTACTCATAGGGGGAGAAAATAGTGCATGTTCCAGCCAGCAGCCCCCATTGTCCACATGTGCATTCTCAGATCAAACAGATCTAATAATTCCTTGTTAAAGTCATCATTTCCCATTAGATGAGCAACTGTGGCTGGTAAAAGGTAATGGTTACAGTGTGTTACACAATTAACACAGTGTGAAATGAACTGAAATATGTTTTCTAAAGATGATTTTCAATGGAAATGGAGTATTTAAGCTCTGTGTTTCAAAAATACAGATCCAAATGTGGGCTGTGCCGAATGTTTTCACAAAACTGGCAGTGTGCTCACTCACACCAGCTTTTCTACCACACATTAAAATTAGTATGTTGACAAAAGCCTACCAGGCAATCTTTAGGGCTATGAAAGAGAAAGCTTGCATTAGAAGAAAATCACTTGAAGTTGTCCAGATATACATAAATGATGGAAATGTTTTCAGGCTTTGTAATGGTTTCTGCCACAAAATGTACTAAAAATTCAGATAGTCGCAAGGACTGCAATGGATAATAGACAGCAAGTTTAGTGTAAGTAGAATAAATTCAGAAAATTACATTGCTCTGAAGAAAAAAAACCCAAACCCTAGCAAAACCATGAGTGAGCAGTTTACTGTGTTTTCTACATGATATGTGCCAAATTACCCCAGTATAACTCTAGTAGGCAGTGAACCACAATATCCAGCAGTTCATCAATACAGAATTTGCTTATCAATGCGTGCAGCTTCTGTCTGTCAATAAAGAGAGCAGGCCTGGTAGCAGATATCTGATCTGAAAAAAAAAAAAATAATAAATCTATAAGTCCTTTCATGTAGTAGAGTATTTTTTACTACCTATAAGCTAAATGCAATTCCATGGAATTTAAGGCAATGAGACCATTTAATATCTTACCTGGGCAATGACACCTTGCTGAAAGTTGATAGAAGGAGCTCTGGAAGATAATGTTGCAAGTTCTGTTCTTCAAGTGCATAAATCCCTAGGGTCAACTTTTTAAGATTTAGTGTCACTCTCCATGGGTAGGTGGTGACTGTTACATGCCAGCTCCAAGCCAGAGTAGTCAAAGCCAGCTGAGACTCTAGAGCCATTTAGACAGGTCTGTATGTGACTGTGTCCCTGTTAACAATCTTTGCTTCTCCAATGGGTTTATTGGTATAAGCCAGTCTGACCAGTTCAGAGCACTAGGAAGGGTAAAGTACAAGTGACAGCCTCTGACCATTTAGACAATTCCTGAGGTGCTGTTGTGCTCAACAAGGCAAATATCCAGCCCTGAGGTGGCCTTTAGGAGTCTTTGGTGGCAAGAAACCTCATGTTAGCCAGGTGCAAAGATATGGTTAAGCACCTCAGAAAAGGATTTCAGAAGATCGCCATATAGTGTGGTAGAGAGAATCAGGCTGAATCTGGAACATGGACAGCGGTGCTCTGCAGCATCCCTTACTGCAACAAAATTAAGTTCAGCTTCCAGTCAGGATGAGATCAGGCCATTTAGTAATCAAGTTATATAAAAAAATAAAAAAGTGACACGCTCAGATGTGTCTTCCTCTTGGGACAGGAAGACCTGTCAGGTGAAGGGGTACAGAAAACAGATATGGGAACCAAAAGAGACTCAAAACCAAGGGTCTGCACTATATAATGGAGCACAGTACAGAAATCTCCTCTGTAGCTACTGGAATAGGATGGCAAGGTTTATTATCTAACTTTCTATGTTGTTCTCATGCTGGATTTCTTTTTCACAGTTACTCTATTGCTCTTCTCTTGAGTGTTGCTTTACTGTATACTGCTGTACTTGTCCTTGAGGCTTTCATTTTACAAGCCTACTAGGTATCAGGTGTTTGATACCACCAGTTCAGAGCATACTTATGAGATACACATTTTGTCCTAGCCATGCGGTGCAGCAGCACTTAAATTGTTTTGAGATACTAGGTATTTTTTCTGTATCTCTTTTTCTTCCTTTTACTCCCTAATCTTCCTTTTTGTTATCCATAATACACATCTTCAAGTTCCTGTCTCAGTTTAGCTAGTTTTTGGGACAGGGACTGTCTGTGTTTGTGGCTGTACAATGGCTGAAGTCACAGATCCCATTACATAAATAGTATGTAACTAATAGTAAAATACATAAATAACCACATGAAGAATGTCAAAAAGCAATAGTTCCATTCCTCTTTTTGCAGTGGTCTGAAGGGAGACAGAACCATTTGCAGGACTGCTCCTGTTGCAGTATGAAGACCACATTCTTTATGTTCCTTAGAAGTGGAATGAAGAGGTGTTTAGTTTTAGAGATGAGGAAGACAATCCATGAAGTAATATATGCACTGACTAGATCTTGCCTCTCAAAAACAGAGAAAGGAAAGACTGATTTGGCTATCTTGTCCATCTCATTGGACAAATTCAGTAATGTTAGTCTATGAGACACATCTTTATGTAGCCTGTGATGTCTTTGGGTTGTGGTAGTATTCACCAAAATCCTGACAGAAAATCCAGTGACTCCAGTGTGGGTCTTGTCACAGATTTCAGTGGGCTTGAAGTTAAGTATCACATGACCAGTCAGACATGCATTTGAGACTGCTCCAAAACTGAGTACTTTGAAACATGTCAGTGTTTTTATTTAAGCAAAGAATAACAGGAAATACAGACCAAAAACAGACCTAGTGTGAATACTTAGAAGCCTTGAATCCCTCAGACCATAAATATGACCTTGTAACTACAACCTCTGTGAAAGTGATGTAGTGTAACTTACCTGAACAGTGAAATGTTAAACCATGATATCTTATTCCACAGTTGAAAATACACACAAAAGAAAATATCAGCTCTTAAACATCCTGTACCCATTTGCAGATGATGTTCAGTTAGGTTACTTCAGATGATTGGCAGACAGAGTTTACAGTCAAATCTTTTATAACCAGCAATTTGTTTTTAGTCTACAGACCTTCCAAACTATGTGATTCAGATTGTCCGTACATGATTTTTTCAATACAATAAGGGCATTTGATAGTTCAAACTTACAGAGAACAGACTGGCAATAATAGTGTTCTTCAATAGCTCTTTTCAGAAACTTCAAAACAATGACCTGTAATCGTAGATGAAGAAACGTTGTCGTCTCTCAGCAGAATGGCTTTCCTTCAAGCGGAATATGTGCAATAAAGGCCCTTACGTAATTGTCTAGAGCAGTGGTGAAGGGGACAGAGGGAAGTGTGAGAATCTTCACACAGGACGTGCAGAAATGGCCATGGATAGGAAAAAGGGGCAGACCTATCTTCCTTCCTTGAACAACAGGAAGCAGCAGGAGTGAGAAGAGACTGTATGGATGTAAAAGCTGCTGTGGTACAACACAGAATAGCTGCTTGGCAGTTGTTGTCTCCTCCCAGCAGCATAGTCTTTGGAAAGGTGAGGTTCCATATTGTCCCCTACTTATGTTGATGGTTAAAAGGGCTAATAAAAACAGAAATATAAATAATCGAAGAGCAGAAGGACTCATCTCTGACTGAATTTCTGCAGAAAATTAGTCAACTTATGCTGGTCAGTCTGTGAGGCAACTAAGAATAACTGGTATTTTAGTTCTGATAGTGAAAGACACTGCAAATAAACTCTGAGTGTATTGACTAATGAGTGAACAAGTAAACAGAAAGAGAGAGAGACTGCCCTCCATTGCAATGTAAATGGTCTTTCTTCTGTTTAATTAAGCTGTAGAATCATAGAACTATAGAATCATTTAGGTTGGAATTTCACAGAAGGACAAATACACCTTGAAGTCCATCAAGCTCGTCCTTGTGACACTGAACCCAAAATTTCACAAAATTGTTGCTCAGCTGATGGCTGGCCAAACAGTAATCTTGAGTAGCCAGACTCCTGTACTCAAAAGACTTCAGGCCAAAATTGTCTTTGTTCAGCTGTTGTCTATCAGGAGAGGGTGTAAAATCTACACTTCTCACAATTTTTAACAGTAAAACTCCAGGACACTTGAAAGGTCCTACTCTGCTTAAGTACTGACCACAATGAACATCTGAACACATAACACATGCCTAAGCCTGAAACATTTCTATTCTTGAATCCTTGGAGGTGTTCAATCTGGTCGGCTTTTTCAGAGCACATAGAACAGAAAAGAAAAGGAATTGTAGCCTTAGAAAATGCAGCTACAGTGGGGAAGTTGACAGAGTAGAAAACTGAATGCACTTCTTCCATTTTATAGACACATGTTGTAACCAGATGGTTTTCGTAGGAATGGTGAGGATGAACCCTGTATATTGTAGAAGGGAAACCTTTGTTCCGTTCTTTGAAAGAAAGAAAGGACTGAGGGCTGATTCAACTTATACTGCAGTTGTCATGAGATGTGATTCAGAGAAAAAGGTAAGACTGACTGGACACAACAGGTCAAGAGAAGAAACAGAAAACTTCTTTTACCAGCAATCTGCAGAAACAAAACCAGACTTAAATGAAATCACTTCCGTGGTTCCAGATCAGGCTCCACAAATTTGTTCATGTATTTTTTTACATCCAGGCTTGAACTGACTTCACTTACCCTGTGAACTTACCCCCCTCCAGCCTGAAAGCTGTGCATCTGTATCACATCAGTGATATTCTCACATTTAAATCCAACTATCCTGGTTTCAGCTGGGATAGAGCTAATTTTTTTCTCAGTAGCTAGTACAATGGCATGTTTTGGATTTAGTGTGGGAATAATGTTGATAACGCACTGATGTTTCCAGTTGTTGCTAAGTAATGCTTGCTCCAAATCAAGGACTTTTCAAGTCTGCCATGCTCTGCCAGTGAGCAGGGGCACAAGAAGCTGGGAGGGAGCAGGGCCAGGACAGCCGACCCGAACTGGCCAAAGGGATATTCCATACCATAGAACGTCACGCTCAGTATATAAACTGGGGGAAGAAGAAGGAAGTGAGGGACATTCAGAGTTATGGCGTTTGTCTTCCCAAGTAACTGTTACACATGATGGAGTCCAGCTCTCCTGGAGATGGCTGAACACCTGCCTGCTGTGCGGGAAGTGGTGAATGAATTCCTTGTTTTGCTTTGCTTGTGTGCATGGGTTTTGCTTTACCTATCAAATTGTCTTTATCTCAACGTACAAGTTTTCTCACTCTTACTCTTCCGATTCTCTCCCCAGTCCCATCGACGGGGACTGAGCGAGCAGCTGCATGGGGCTTAATAGCCAGCGGGTGTTAAACCACGACACCATCACAGAGGTTTATTAGATCAGGAGTGTGTTAATGCAGCTATATGGCTTCCTCCTCATATCCATTCTGATCAGGGCACTGGAAAAGTCTGTCTCTGTCTGCAAGTAACCAAGTAGACCTGCACCTTTGTTTTCACATGAAGCTACTCCACGTTATGATAGCCACATTGGAACCAGAGGTTAACAGAGAGCTGACAGCTAATAGTAAAACTGTGTAAGGAATAGTTGTAGGTGAGTTTTGTCTTTCAAATATTTGTAGCTAAAATTTTATAAAGAAAGATCAAATTCAGTTTAAAACTAAATGACCAAAATTTAATGTTGATCAAAATGAAATAAAATTTATAAAGGTTAAAATCCTTGTTTTGATGAGAAGGTAGTAATAACATGTAATACAACCTTGCATAGCTTCTCTTAGGCATGTGGTATCTATTAAAATGTAGGATCCTCTCTTAGAGTTATAAAGAAGCCATTTCACCAAACAGGAACCTCTGATCCAGACACGGATTGTATTTGTAACACATGCATGCTAACAGGCCAGAGGTAACGGCTACTTCTAATCCATTAGGAACTGTCAGCATAAATCCCAAAGAAACTACAGATACCCTCCTCTGGAGAATTATTTCACTCATTAATATAAGAAGGAATTAGGCCTATCTTGATTGTCACCAGTTCCAAGAGAAACACTTCTGGTTTGACTTTACACACAAAAATCTTGCTTATTTAAAGTTTAAGACCTTCCTTCCTCCCAAAAGCAGATAAATGACAAAAGGATCTCATTCCCTCAATACATTAAAGTTATTTCTTCTGGTGAATAATCTGGTGAGTCTTCTGTTTAGTCCCCAATTAATAATTTCTTTAAACTTCTGTGATTGTAGTCTAAAAACTGTAAACCATCTTGTTATTCCGGCAATGTTAAGACCCCACCTGTGCCATCTTGCAATGATTTACAATATCGTTAAAGACTATGAAGAGCTGATGTTGTAACTTTGAAAAGAATAAGAGGAGGAGATACATTACTGAATACTAAAATCATCTTGATAAATGGGGTGAATGGTCTGAAATCCATAACAGGAAATTCAATAGAGAGAAGTGCAGAGTACTGCACTTGGGGCTGGTCTACACAGGTAGATCAGTACAGCAAACCAAAGCATGAGTTTACAGTACATTTGCTGCTGCATACTAACTTTTCATGCTGACACTCTTGCTAAGCAGTAAGTATAGCTCTGTGTGATGTCGTCTGCTCCACATGTTGCGCAGAGCCGCATTAGTGCAGTATCCACAGGGGGAGCTGGCATAGAGAAGCTAGCGTGCTGTAAAGCTGTACCCTTTCTTACTGCAATTTACCAGTTTAAGTACTCCCTTAGGTAGAAAAAATCAAATGCACAAAGAGAAAATGGGCAATTACAGGTTAGACAGCATCACTGCATAAGCAAGCTGTAGCCAGCATAACCAGCATAGTGAGTGATAAACAATGAAAAGCAACTATGGTATTGGTATTACATACAACACTGCTACTAGTATATAGAAATAAACAGAAGACAATTATTCATATTCTGCTTTGCTCACTGTTGGTGAAACATCAGCCAGAATAGTCTGTTTGCTTTGGGGTTCCACACTTGAAAGGGTAGGCAAGTTTTAGAGTAGTCGCATGAATGCAGTCAAACATGCTATGAGAATCGAGACTGCTTAGTCTAGAAAAACCATGGCTGACAGCTGAGTCTGGTAACAACTTTCAAAGATGTAAAACAACGTTATAAAAGAACATCCTGTTTAATTTTGCAGTCCAAGGGGATTTGGAAGGAAAAAATCTGTCAGTTTACAATGGCGATTTTCAGTACTAGCAGTTTGAAAGATTGAGGTATATCACCCTGAGGGGTACAAGCGCAGGTCAACAATGTGAGCAAGGAGAAATGGCTTTATTACTTTCATTTCTAACATCAAGAGATGCCAGTTGCAGGAGCGAGAGTGAGAGCAAGAGTGAGAGTGAGAAAAAGAAAAAGAAAGAGAAAGAAAGTGAGAGACTTCAAGAGTAAATTCCCTTGGGGAAAGGGCACAAGAATATATGGCTTGAGAAATACTGGCCAAGTTTTGGGCCAGATTACCATGAGAGAACATGGAATCAAGCACACTGGAGACCCCTAAAAAAAATTCATAGTATAGATAAACATCTTTAAGTGTGGTCTAAGCATTCTTGAACCTTCTTCTGGTCACAAGCTCAGAATTAGACAACTTTGCAACTCCCTTTCGTTTATCTCTTTAAAACTATAGCAGTCACGCTAAAACGTAGACCTTCTAGTGGCCTGTACTTGGCTCAAATACATTGCAATTAGCTGTGGGGCAGCAATATCTGTTGGTTGAAGTCTGAGAGCAGGTTACGGGGTCTTTAATTTTATGTCTGCTCTTTTACCACCCAATTTTCAGTGTCTTATCTAACTTTTCTTCCTTGTCCTCTCTACATATAAAAACAAATTATAAGGTCATACTTACAATTGAAAGAGTAATAAATAAACATGATGTTTAAAATTTTATATAAAATTATGCTTATTTATATGTGTCATTTTATTATTCATTTGCATTCGTTTATTTAATTGGCGTTCTGTGTGCCTCCTGGTTATCCATATATAATTTGCATCATTGAACAGGTTCTGTACTGAATTTACAGCTTGCATGTTATAATAGGCCTAACACATCTTATATAAGGACCCAGCTAATATAAAAGAAGAAATCTTTGAGCTGACCACATTCTTCTCCCACAAAGACAGAAGACGGAGAAGATCTAAAACTGGGAGATGAAAAATCAGTACCTCTTAGGGAAAGGGTGGAGAGTAAACGTAAAGTATGGTAACTGGATAAACTAAAAGTTCTGGAAATTTACAAATACAAAATCTGAAAGGGGAAATTATGATAAACAGGAAGATAATTGCCTTGTCTTGGCAACTAGCCGTTAGATGTTCTAAGTTGTAGAAGAGTAGCAAAGGGAACACAATGTAAAGCCTTTTTTAAAATAATAGCTGGGGGAGAATAAGGAGAAGCGGAGGAAATAAAATAAGCCTACAGACTGGCAACTATATATGAGCCTGCTGCCTAGAAATATACAAGAACTAGCAGGGAGCTAAATGGAAATAGTATGTATTTACTAGCAATGGTGTGAAATTCTATTATTGATTTGTTCTACCACCAAGCAAATCACTTTGCTTTGTAGTGATATTTAGGTACTTACAGGCAACAACTTTCCTTACATCCGTTCCCAGTCTTATGAATAAACCTACTTATTTTTTTATGGATTGCTTAAATCTTTACCTGAGGATTAATTGTAAGTACCACTACCACTTGTTACTTAGTATTTCTCAATGAGTTAATGCAATCATCTCATTAGTTCAAGTTTAGTAAACTATGTAATCATATATCCCATCTGCTCCTATGTGTGAAACACACTAGTGTGGAGCACTACTCATCTGTGATTTGAAACAGGTAAAACTACTTCAAACAAAAAGCAGAGTAAGAAAAACCACATCAAACAGGAAAGAAGGCAAACCAGAAATCAGTCAAAAAAAACCAATTAATTATTTCTTTTTATGACATCACAGCAGTAGGTCTAAGAAATTTGCTAATGAAGTTCACAGGTGGTTCTTATATCTGTAAGCTCAGAAGTGTATTAAAAATGGGCCTAAAGAGGTAGAGTTACAGAAAATAGTGGTGTAGGAAAGCAGCTACTGAGTTATCTGAAGACTGCTACGTCAAAACTCAAATAGTAAATGAGGAAGAACACTGGAAAGCATATAACTAAGGCTTGCCATTTCTATAAGAAGTAATAGTGGAGACCTCATTAGCAGAAATTTTTTTGCAGTTTGAGACCTGAGAGAGACCATTGTAACTATGAACGTAGAGGAATTGCATTAGAGAAAGGTGATGAGACCCTTTATCATTGGGATTCCATCTAAAATATTGTATTCATTTGTAGTGTGTAACTGTAATAGAAACTGAGGAAATGGGAGCTGTTCTGAAAAGACCAGGTAATACCTGTGCAATTAGCAAAATGACCTAAATAGAGAAACTTTGTAAGAGTCCCATGAATAAATGAAAGAGATGCTTTTACCTCAATAAGAGGAAAACCTTTCTTTCAGGGATCTAAATTCAGTAACGGTATAGTATGCCAAGAAAAAAAGTAGAAACTTGCTCAACACTTGCAGCACAATGGCAGAAAATGTTTGAGGAAAGCAATAGCTCATTGGGAAAGGGAGATATTACTTAATAAAATGTTTCTCACTGTAATAGTTTTGATTAAAGAAATGATGGCCAATAAATTAACCTCTGAGATGCAAAGGAGAAACTGGAAAATACCAGTGAGCTCTTGAGAAAAACACAGTCTAATATTTGTGTTCAATAACCAATAGACATTATTACTCCTGATTTCCAAATGGTTATAGTTAATTTACTGAACCTCATCAGCTAAAAGTTGACATTAATTGCTCTTAAGTTATGGAAGATTCATTTGGGAATCTCCTTGATAAAGTCTTATTGACACACAAGCTGTGTTGCTACTTACTGCCCACATTATTAACTGGGCATGATCTACAGGTCAGTAGCAAAATAAAACCAGTGCACTTAATCTCACATGCCTATATATCAGTTTGTTTCATACAGTTTATGAGTGAACTCCACACTTGGAGGACTAAAATGAGTGATTGCTAGGCAAATGTCTTTCCTATACCTCTAGATTTAAACAAAAACAAAACTGGAAACAGAAACAAAAACAAAACCAAAAAAACCCAACCAACTAAAACTGTCATGAACACAAGATCATCACGATCCCTGCCAGTCAAGCTCTATTATTTCTGTTTTGTTCACCATCAGTAATAACAGTTCTGGATTCTAAACGTAGCCAGTTGAATGGAGTCCAGATTATATGCCACTGGAGGGAGTATGTTGCAGTCGTCGAAACTTCCTTGCAAAAAATTCCAGCTTTGTTCTCAAGACCTCCCCACTCTATGACTAATCAAAATACTCTACTTCCACACAAGAAATTCAAAGATGCTTCATAAATATGACGTAATAAATTTCACCACAACTATAGCTATTGGATACTGTAAGAATGAATTAATATGACTTTTTATTCATGCTCCATATGTGACCTCATTTTTCCTCAGGTTACCTGTTTCTAAGTAGGCTTTTGCATCTCATTTTAGATTCACTGTGACCTAGATTGGGAACTGAAGGTCTCATGTTATTTACGCCTCTGCCAACTCTGATTTTACTTATTTTCTGTGATGAACAGATCCGTAAGTACACTGGCCTTTTCCAAGGAACTCAGTAGCCCTTCCATAAAGTACTGTAAATGGCTTATTTCTATATCTTTACTGATGCGTATGAATTATTTCAACTTTATAAAAAAATTTTGGTCTCTCCAATTTCCTGTTAATAACAGGCAGAAGTTCATTTCACAGACCACTAAAGCCTTCCCTCATAGCAATACCTCCACCTGCTACATGGCTGAGGTACACTTTGAACTAGAAATAAATTCCACACATGCTCCATCTTCTCAAACGTTATCTATCACAGTGGGGCTATAGCTCTCTGAGATTAAAGTTCAAGTGAACCACTGCTTTGCTCCTGATCTAAAGCACGTACAAAAACCTATGTTTGTTTCTTTACCCCAAAGCAAACTAAGATAAAGGATTTAAAATTATGTATCTCATGCACAGGACATCAGTCCAAACTGAAGCAGAGACCCACCAGCTGTGCCCTTCAAACAGAATAAAAAAATTGTATAGACATATTCCAATGAGAAAATAAACTGTACAAAACAAAGTCATCTCCTTGTTAGTTTGGATAACAATAGTACTTTAACTAATTATCAGGCAATATAGAAAACAATGAAAATATTTTATTTTTAGCCATAGGATGCATCAATCCTTTTGGAGGGATAGTGCTACATGTATTAGATCATATTGTCAGGTGTGGACTACCCAAAGAAACAACATTCTTACAGTTCTGCAATTTATTGTATCTTTACAAATGACAGTTTAATTTTAATCAGTGCTCCTTTCACAAACAGCAAAAAATGCTAGCCTTATCCATAGATACTTTCTCAAATTTATCTAGAGAACTAATTATTCTGTAGCTTTTAGCATAATTTCAGTAACATAATTCCCATTCTTAAAAAACAAAAAAACAAAAAGAAAGAAGAAAAAAAGAAACATTAGGCAATAGTCTGGGTTTCCACTGTCAAAAGATTTTTGGAAATAGTATTCATACTCATACATTAAAGTGGTAACAGGGTAACTCATCAAAAGACATTAGTGTAAATGATAATCAAGGATTCAATTTTTTAATACATGCAAAAAAGGTATCAGTTACTTCACTTCTCATGACTTCCAGATGGGTACAGTGGAATCAGAAGGTTTGCAAAGGGTCAGGAATGCTTGTATTTCATTGATGTATATATGAGTATTTAAAAATAGTACTTTTTGAGAACTGCATATTTTAAAAAAAACTAATTTCAGAACCAATATGCCTCAAATTCATAAATACATGATTTGCAAGAACTATGCAGTACACTGTTTTGAAAATTGGGAGTTCTTGGTATCAAAACTATTTCTGAATAGGTGTTTTATACACTTCTGTATTATGCAGCTCCTAGCACAACAGATCCTTGATGCAGCCATTTGATGTCTCTGGCAATGTTAGACACACCGTTAAGTGCAGATCACTAGAGACAAGATTCACTTCCATTTCTAGATGCAGTCAGATACAATTTGACCACCTCTGTCACAGAAGGACATAGAGGACCCATGTGATGCTAAGACTGCAGTTCAGTGTCTTCTGGTGAAGAATAAGTCTTCAGATCAGATGCCTAAGCTTTAAGTTGGTTTTGCTGTAAAAGTAGCAGATATTTTGTAATCCCTGTTTTCCTCCACAATTCTTTAACACATCATTTTCAGAGTAGTTTGTGATATTCCTACAGGATTCAGGATGCATGAGACTATAATGATTTAATCACAGTAAAACTGCCTTCTGACTAAACTCCTTGACCTACTTAAATCTCTAGACTAGCATGCACCAGAACACTACAAGACTTCCAGTCTGCTCTCCTATAAATAGAGTTTGAATATTTCTTAGTTTGTTCTAAATTAGTACAGTAAATTTGAATAGTTTCTGACATCATACTTTTTAAGTAAGGGAAACTTTGAAAGACAAGGTCTTTGTAAAGATGAATTTATTAGTTTGTTTACTATCCATTCAAACTTGGGGAAGGGACAAAGCGATAAAACTTTGAGTGACTTCATGAGGGAAGAAAGAATATTTTCTGTCCCATGCTGAAGTACTTTGATAAAAGTAACAAGTGAAAGACTTTGAGCTTTCCATCACAGTTTAGAACTTTGATCAGTGATTTTTGCAATGTAAAACCACCTGATTCCTATGTCCTGGATTCCTTTTCTCAAAAGCACAGAAGCCGTCACATAAGTTCTATCACTGACCCATACAAGGCAGGTTTAATATACTGATCTTTGCTCAAGTGCATGATTCATGTATTTTTGCAACAGGAATAATTGGTTTCATTAAAATATCCCTATTTGTGACTTCTCTATGTAGTCAAAATTAGACACAAAACATGCTTTAAGTATCTTTTTTAAAAAAGTCAACAAAAACGTCTCCTCATTTCTTAAAAATAAAGAACTCAACCTTCTTTAATCCTAAAAATATACCTTTAGAGATATACATCTTTATTATGTCTAGAATTAGTAAGTTATAGTGAGGCAATACTTGCCTGGCCTAGCACTCCATTAAGGCATTGTTCATGTGCAAGACCCAGATACCCATACATACATTGTTTAACTGAATTAACACATTCATGTTCATTAAATTCTTTTTTCAAATGGTAAAACAAAAAACATTCCTTAACAAAGTTAACAAACACAAAATATTTCCTGAAGAGATTGAATGAAATGCAATGAACTAGCACCTAAGTAACACATTATGTATTTTGACACCACATCACTGTTTCACAACCAGATCACCAAAAGAACTCTTTCAAGTTCAAACTCAAGAATGCTTATGAAGAATAGCAAGGTCCTCAAAGACTTAAGACCAAAAAATAATATGACTGACTGTGACAGAGGCAGATAAAGTACCAACTACCACAATTAAAAGGATCAAAACTGTTGCATGATGAATAATTCCTTTTTGTATTGATGTTACTTGAAAAATGGATAAATATATACATATGAACAGAGTGTACGTACTTCATATATTTACGGGAAGCTTAAAAAAGAAAGAAAATAGTGAAACTATACCAATAATAGTATTGCACATCCATTTTTCAGAAATATAAATTAGAACACAAAGCATGTAATGCTCAGTTGTAATACAAATTGCTAAGATTGCTCATCATATTTAACACTGGAATTCTACATACTATTAAATGGAAATCTATATTGAACTCAATAGCAGAATTCCCAGTGACTTTAAGAGAGTCAAGATTTTACTCTTGGTCATAGCACAAATTACTTTATCGTTTATATTCAGAACAGTTACTTTCCATAGAGCATAAATGAGGAAACACTACTAGTACAATCACAATCCCTGTCAAAGAAAAAAAAAAAGTATCTCAGCATATTCCTGAATGAGATCAGAATCTGGACTGTATGGCTGTATGGCTTGGGCAATTTCTTTCTCCAAATCTACACAGGGTCCAGGGTCACAGGTTTGTTCTGGGAAATGTCATATATAATGAAGAAATTCCCACAAGTGTATCTGTTCGAAGAAGCCAAAGCAATAATAATATGGAAGTCTCGTCTCCTACTTGCACATCAGTGGGAAAATATTTACTTGTCAATAATGTTATCCATTATCCATTTGCTTTGTTTCATTCTCGTTTAGGTTCTGCATATTTCAGCAAGAGGTCCACAACTGGAATTTGTTTCAAACTTTTCATTTCTTGAAATGTTACTGGAGTGTTTATTAGGACTTTAGAGGAGCTGTTCATGAAGCTGTGCATGTGTGGAAGCTGACCCATATCTGCATTCACAGCTTTGACACGAGAGCACAGAACCTGGGGATGAGGGTGGAAGGGGGAACAAAGCATTGCCAGGAATGATAATATGATAATTCTGAAAGATATGAGATGAAATGCGGAGCTTTTCTTTGGGCAGCCTTCTTTTAGGTGTGGACTTGCTACAGTTGCTGGTTATCTGGATGCTTGGGGTAAAGTATGTCACTATACACAAAAACATAAATATATAAAAGCTATGAGCTTTTTGTTTATAGGAAGAAAATTCCCTTGTACCATAAAAAGGGATCTTTTCATTCCATAAAGAGAGATCAGTGCCTCAGAGGAGGCTAGAATTAAGGCAAAGACAGGCCTGTGTTCACAGAGAGAGGGTCCATGTTTCCCCACTTTTAAATGATAATGAATCATTTTAAACAAAGCCCTGCTCCTATAATTTCTTATCCTGGTGGGGACTTCCACTCAAGCTAGCAAGACCCTTCAGTAATAAGATCTGCTTGCTAGGAATAGGGCCCAAGAAATTTTTATGTATTCTACATATATGTCTATAGGTATTTGCAGACACACGCACACACATGTACATATACACACACAAACATGCACACACACAGATTTATAAATATATGTATATATATGTACATACGCAAAGAGACAATATTGAAAACCATGTCAGACTTGGAGTGTTATCGGCTTGTCAGAACCATTTAAACTACTATCTACACAGTACATATTGAAACTCAACTTTAAGATTTTTTATTTTTATGTACAGTTCATTTTGTTTCTCTGGAAATAAAATATCTAAATACAGACAGACTGTAATGTTGTATATGTATAGCTTTCAACAATACTTTAGCTGAATAAATGCTTTGTACATAGTTCTGTTTTTTAATGGAGTTTACAGCTACATTGATAAAATGGATTCCTCATTTCCTTGATTGTTTTTAACCAATAACAAGCAGAGAGACAATTACAAGTTAATATTAATAAGCAGCTCAAATAACACTGGTTAAATTATGTACAATACAAACCATTCATACAAATGAAGACTAGGATATTGAATTTCTTACAATATTTTGTAATAAAGATAAGACAGCCACTTATAACTTACATGTTCTCCGCCAGGCATTTTCCTTCTTAGACATCAGTTGGAGAGTTTTTAAGCATCTTAGCTGGCCTAAACTCACCAGGTGTAAATAATCAGAGCTTAAAGAGTCAGAGAAACATGAAACCAGAATGTCTGCCCATCTTTACTAGGAACAGGCTCGCTCCATGGAAAAAGAGCCACCTAACACCACCTCAAATGTGCCTACTGTATGCTGGAAAAAAGTCACGATGCTTTGCTGTGTTCATATAATAAGGAATACTGAACTCTAGACACACATTTTTCCCATTTTAACAAGTATTTACTCCTACAGTATTATTTACCAGTACAGCTACTCCAAGCAGTAGAATGCATGAGGGGGGATTATTGATTGGTGTGTACGCAAAGGACTTTCAAAGTGATTTCCATAACAGTCTGTGTTAGAAACCATTCTCTGTCTAGTTAATCCATTTTGCTTGATGATAGGTTATCCTGAAACCTTAGATATCAGACAATGAAAGCTCTCTTAACAGGAATCTCAATAGATGTGAGCTGAAAAGAGTGTGTGTCTCTGTGTATGTGCATGGTTTTATTTCAAATCCATAGTGATTTACAGCTAGATTGATACATGGAGCTGACTGGGCAAAAATTACATTAGATTGTTTTCCGCTAACATATTTGCAGCCGTTTGACATCATCAGCAGCAGGTAGACACATTCCAGGCAATAGCTGTGGCCTTCCTCCTTGAGGTTACAGCCCTGTCACACGACCTCTTTTATTCCCCAGGCTTCAGTCTCAGACACGTGTTGGTCCTCACCCTGATGGGAAGTAGGGTGTGTCACTGTGGTAGTTGTAATCGGGACACACCTTCTGTACTAGTTTATAATCTGTACTATAAAAGGAAATGTAAATACAGATTACTTTAAAGGGCTTGGAGCAGAGCCATGACACATGGCTCTGGGTCTGCTCCTGATAACAGGTTTTTGAAGGGTCATAGTTGCAGAGTGTGTTCTTGGTAGCCTTGTCAACCTTTTCGTACTCAATTCGACAGTTAAAGGACTTGGAATCTTTGGCATCAATCACCGTCTGTTGTGCCAAGTCAAATTCCACTATTTTTGTAGGGGGCACTAGGCTCACAGATACATTCCCTTGACCAGTGGAGTTATGCCTGAAGTAAACACTAAACGTCCCATTGCCATGGTCAACAATTTTCCCTGTTATTAACAGATTTAGCTTCACAGTCTTGATGTTGGAATGAAAATCGCCCCAGCCAAACATTTTCTTAAATTTCCCAGTCTTGACGATGGGCCGTCTCTTTGCTCTGGGCCGAGGCTCTTGCAGGTCTGTGGAGTTCCTCAGCCAGTCCCAGAGATCTTGCTCAGAATAAGTTTCTGGGGCATCGTATCGCAGGTCCAAGTCTGTATCATTTTCCTTTCCACGAAAAGTCTGTGACAGCAGTCGGCTGATGGACAAGTCTTTGCTACTTTCTGTCCATATGTGCTTTAGTGTGGATTTGGAGCTTCCTGATTTTAGAAGTTCTGTTTTTCCTCCATTTGTTAAATTTGCACAGGTAACCTGAAAAAGAAAGAAGGAGAAAAGAAAGAAAGGATATATTGAGATATGTAATACAAAATCCATCATTCCCACCTGAGACCAAAATGATCAGATTTCAAAATCATACCGAACTATTTTTTTTGAGAAATTAAATTGTATCTCTGTACTTAGTAAAACAAAACAGAAATGTCTATTTTCCTCTTCTTTTGAAGTAGTTATTACTTCGTTCTCTTTAGCCGGTGTTTTACACTGGCCTTCGGATTTAATCCCAGCCATTCACATTATTCTTCAGCCTGAAAGCTACTATTGTTATGATGCCCGTAAGTGATGAGTATGTAATGAATTACTGCAAAAACTAAGGTACACAGCTGTGTCATCCTCCTGTCTGTATGTGGCTTCCACTGGCCATTTCTCATCTCAGAGTGAAGTGCTCTTGCTTGAATGTTCCCTCTGCAAAGTGATTGTGTTTTCCACCATCCGGGTCATATTAATCTATTGCTGGCCCTGGAGTCCAGTGTCAGGGTTCTGCCTTGGTGGTGCCAGCCTGACCATGCTCAGAGTTCGTGTCATTACAAATCTAATAATAGTAATACAATTTTCCTACTCCTTTTATGAGTACACATTGGTCTGTGTTCTTGATAGGGACCTTCAGTCACAATGAAAATATAAGTAATAGAATAATGAAAATGTTAATCAACAGCTGTATGTACTGTGTGCTGTATCTCAATTAATGCAAGAGGAGTCACAGTCTTATTTTATAGTCCCTTACAGATCAGCTACTGATTTGCCTTGTCTGTATGTAGTATGACATGCATTTCTCCTTTGTCACTTCACTTCTTTTTTCACACCTTCCTCCACAAACCAGAAAGTGATCTATGCAAGACAGAAAGCCATTTGTGTATTTACAAGAAAAGCAGGGCCACAAATTTAAAAGTAGTAATAAAAAAATCTTGCAAAATCACAGTTTTAAAAAAGACAGATTCTTGCAGCAAGTTCTTACAAAATCATACACTTCAGACATAGTTTTTCACAGAATTTAGTGTCAGAGCAATTTGTCTTATTTATATTTTTTCTCTTTGCCTTAATTGTGTGGAAAACAGAGAACAGATGCAGTCTCGCAGCTGTCTAACACGCAGCACTGGTAGAGAGCTCTGACGGAGCGTAGCAGGGAGGGCTGGAACTGGCAGGGGCAGTGGGTGGGTGGAAAAGGACTGACAATACCCTTAGTCCCATTCCACCTAAAAATTCGCACCAGACACGCTGCCACATTTTTTAACATTTGAACTGCTCTGAAGAGGCCATCAAGTTTCTTATTTCTCTTTTCATGGCTACACAGGAGATTCTGAATATGCCTGTTTTATTCCTCCGTGTTCTGGCACTGATTTACGTGCTTCTATCATACTTGCAGTTATATCTTTCTCTTCACTTAAAAATGAATTGAGTGTATTCCCAACCCTGGAAACCCATTGGAAACCAGCTAGTATTTAAATCATGTCCCCTCCCTACTGGTACAACTGGAGGTATATGTCAGGGAGGATATCTATCACAGCATGGCCTTTTCATTTCCTAACAATCGTGGAACTGAAGCATGCTTTCATTAATTTCAGCACTTTTTCAAGGTCAGTTGAAGGCACATACTAAAAATCAGTCTAAATTGTCCTAAAACACTGATCAGATAGGAGGCAAGCCCCCAGCCTTTTAGAGTAAACGAACAGGTAAATAAATCTGTCACATCCCACACTGTACCTCCCCAGTGTATTTCAGGTTGGTGAGCCAGTAAGGATAAAAGATAAAATATGGGGTTTATCTGGGATTTTGCCAAAGAGACGACTTCCTCCTCTTTTGAATGGAAGGAAGGACTAAAACACAGACTAGCATTTTGATAGCCAGTTTGTAGCTGCATCTTAGCATCAACACAGTGAGCCAGGAGAGAAGCTGTAATGAAATGCACTGATGGTGCACTGCTTAATGAAGCAGCAATGAAGATGTCACAGGGAGAGAAAAAGAGACTCAGAATATAATTTTGCTGTGGCATATGGGGAAGGAGTGCAAAATAAGAAAAGAAATGCTTTTAAAAGGAAAAATGTGCCTGTCTAGCATGAATCTGTCAGCCTGCTATGAATCTAAGCAGTTAGCTAGCACAGCTAGTATACCTGCAATCTGTAGGTAGGATACAGATTGCTTGCAACTATATTTTTCTGCACTCACAGCTTGTTTTTCCTTTGTTTTCCTTTCTGCATCCAATGATTTACATTTCATAGGATTACACTATAAGTTCCATATAACAAGATGCAATGGTATAAAAACCTTTTAAAGAGACAGTCTCTTTTTCCTCAGATGTATAAAACTGAACACCCAGGAAAGGAAGAAGGTATTTCTGAAATGGTTGCTGACTGATCCAATACATGTGTTTTTTTGAAAGCCAGTATATTTCATGGATATGGATGATTCAGATTCCATGCATGCTGTACTGTTTCATACCTGATCTAACAAATACAATTGATTGTTACTGTCATCGATTTTGTAATACCTGAAAGACTTCTGGTCATGCAGTTAGCTCCAAGACTTCTGTTAGCAATTTTCAGCGTGGGTAACTGGCTGCATTCATGATTAAAGGCCTGAACCTGCCCTCCCTAGTCAAGTGTCTGTGTAAGCACTAGAAAAAAGAGCCCACAAGGGTTAATAAAAAAGCTCTAGAATTCATTGTTCTTCACTAACATTTTCCAGACAACTGCTTTTCCATATACTGTTAGTATACTATGTGCTGTAGAAAGTAGCTATATGTATCCTCTGAGATTTGCACACCCAATAATAGAGAGCGTTGCTGTGTAATAGAATTTCTGCAAATGCAGCAGTTATTTTCACATGAACTAATCCACAATTTTCTTCCCTCTCCCTGCTTTCCAGCCACAAGGCTGCAATAATACAGGAAAGATCATGCAAATCCATGAGATTTTGCACTTAGTAGTGTGAAAACTAGCTTACTGAAACATAGACCTATTTTAGCGGTATATGAAAAAACAGCCAATTTAAAATGTCTAATGGAGAGCTAAAACACTGAGCAGCCCAAATTCTTTGGTGGCTTTTTTGTCCTCTTCTTTGGGTATATTTGCATATAATTCAGAAGCTTGCATACTCTATCAATTAGCTCAGTGTAACCAGAGGTGCCTTCTTTTCCACACCCAAGTGCCCCTCCTAGACAAAACATGTAAAAGTTTGGCCCACTGGTACTGGACCTGGCTAGGATAGAGTTAATTTTCTTCATAGTAGCTCACATGGTGATGTCCTTTAGCTTGTTGACCCAAACATTGGTAACACACAAATGTTCTAGCTCTTGCTGAACACTGTTCGCACAGCATCAAGGCCTCTGCTTCTCTCTTGGCCCCTCAGGTGAACGGATTGGTGGGGTGCACAATAGGTGGGGAGGGGACACAACTGAGCAGATGACCTGAACTAACCGAAGAGACGTTCCATACGTTATAACATCAGGAAAAGAGGGGGTTTCAGGGAGCGTTAGCCTTCTTTTGGTCAGGAACTGGCTGGGCATCACTCTACCCATGCGAGGTAGTGAGTGTTGTCTTTGCATCACTTGTTTTGTTTTGCTTTCTTCCACTTATCTTTCACTTATTAAACAGTTTTTATCATGACCCCCAAGTTTCCTTCCTTTTATTCTTCCTTTCCTCTTCCCCTGTCCCACTGGGGAAGGGGTGGAAGTGAGCGAGCAGCTGCATGGTGCTTAGTTGCCCACCAGGGTTAACCCACACTATCACTACAGTGCAATATATCAATGTTGCAGAATGGCTGAGGAGGGGGTTTTCCTCTGTGACTGCATAGCTAGAAGTGGGTTTTAATTATTAAGGTATCAGAAGTGTCTGTATAGAACAACAGTAAGGAGCAAAAAGATTTAGATATGCTTATCCAGTGCTACAAATGTCAGTGGAAAAGCACTCAGTAAGCACGGCAGGCTGACCTTTGGTTCCGGTCTTGTACTTTTAAGGGAAAGTAAGAATTTCCACTACCTAGTAAAGTTTACTGGTATCAAAAAGGTACCAGGAGCTGCCTGCCTGGTAATTTTTTTCCAACAAATAATGACAAATTGTTATGCCATTTCTTCTGCTTCTAGGAAGGAGCAGACAGTGGTTTCACTGGGCACAATATCCCAAAGCATCATTAAAAAAGACAGGAATTGATCTGTAATTCAGGTTTTACACCATTAAAATAGAATACTCCCTTCATTTTGTATCCTCCTTTTTGATGGTGAAGAACTATTTATTATGATGTTTAACATCATTAAATGTATTTTAATGAATATGTGTAGTTCATTTAGGACTTCCTAAAGTAAAGTCAGTTTATTTGTCTCAGAAATTTTGGAGTTGCCTTTCAAGACACTGAGCTGTAAATGCTTTTTCACGTCAAACCTGAACATTTGGAACAGAGAAAACAAACTTGGAAAGGGATCTCTGGAAGCCATGAAGGCCTCAAGCGGTGATTTAGGCCCTCTTCTCAGTGAAAAACCAACCACAGGTATGTTGACATTAATTTAAGACTGATCAATCTGAGATTTAAAAAATTAGTCATTCAAAGAGGTACAGAATGCCTCTTGATTTCTCACTGTTTTACTTTTATTTTAGCTCTATTACAGTTCATTACCTGTAATTACAGTATTGGTTTAGAAATTATGTATTTATTCCTCTGAATGTATGACTACTTGAGGGCAAATGAAAATGTAAACAAACAATCTAATGCTCAAGATAGAAAATCTCTCTCTTCAGGTAAATAACTAATCAAAACCAAGATCGCTTTTGCTGGCATAGCACTGTAAGAATTTGGCAGCACTGTGCTTGAGTATGCTTTGTATAAAAGAATTCAGAATTTTCTTTCCTCAGCCAGATATTTCAGATACAGCATGGGTAGGAGAGTACTGATGGGCATAAATGTAAACTGGACCATTATCAAGGCAGGACAGCACTCAGAAAATTTTAGTTGGATCCCTTTTCCTCATATTAATCCTGTTTATGTAATGGGTGGAGGAAAACCTGGACCTAGTTTACTGTTCCTCTTTGATCAATTATTTTTTTCCTATACCTGTCTACACACTGTACAAAGTTACTAGTGGCATGGAAAGATTTTATTTAGTGAATAATTTCCAGACAAGCCAAAGCCAATATTCTGCAGGAATTTGACCATAAACAAAGAAACTGAGAATGAAAGTTAATGGAGATATGATTATAATGAGGGGTGAGTAAAACACAGTGAGGGACTTGTACCTGTTACAAACTGACACTTTGGAAAGGGAGGACAAACACCAAAACCCACACACATTAATATTCCATGGAAACAGACCTCTCTGGTTTTAACTTTCAAGCCTTTTTGTTACATGACATGAAAACAATCAGGCTGTGGATTGGTCAATCAAAAAATGCAGACTCAGATGAATCTGACAAATGGAACAGAAAATCCTGATCAGCTGTGCCAAATGAGAACACAGAAGTGGCTATGCAGGATCAAACCAAAGACTCATTTAGAGAAACATCTTGTCTCCAATAGCAGCTATAAGAGGTGGTGCCTGGAGGAGAGCAAGAACATGGCAAGCATATGATGGTCACCTAATTTCTTCTCAGCTGTCAAATATTCCTAGTTTCCTCTGCTAGATATGGTTTGTGTGTATGTTTTCTGTTTCAGTAACTCTCAGTAGACTGCTCTTCTGTGCATTTGTCCACTTTGACCCTTTGTATATTTTTAACCTCCATGACGTACTTCAGCAATGAGTTCCACAGCTCTGTTCCTTCTTACTCTTTGTTTTGAACCTGGCTTCTGACGCCTTCTTTGGAGAACCCTTCATTCCCCAGATGGAAAATTCAGTCTTTGTCCAAATTTCCCATGCTCCTCCTTACTTTTCTTTGCTGCTACAGTTTACATATTTTTTCCACAAATATCAGTGAGTGGAAAATTTGATGATTTCTAGCTACATAAAGAAGCCTACTTCTAGCCCACCAGTACATGCCTCAGCTGTATCTATTCATAGTAGTAAAGAAATATTGATCACTTTTCCAGCCCTGAGTACCAGCCTCCTGGGTCACAGGAATAATCTATTGTATGGAAGCCATTCTATACCTATACATTTGAATTTCCTTTCTGTCCTTTTCTGAAACCTCTTCGGTTCTACTCTTAGTTCGGTCCTTAAGATAGGGAAAACAGAATGGCACATGGTATTCAAAACCTGGCAGAACCATGGTCTTGTATGATGGCAAACAACCTTCTATTACTTGTTCATTCTTTTTTCTCTACTAATTCATAATATTTTATTTGGTTTTGATCACTAATAAGCAGTTAACTGATGCTTCCATGGAATGGTCATAAACCTAAAATCTCACTCCTATTTATATATGAAGATGGGATTTATACTTTCACCATGTGTTTCACATTACATTTACTACCACAGAATTTCATTCCTTAATGTATGGCCTATTTAGTAATTCTGATAAGATATTTCTGCCATTCCTTACTGTTGGCTCTTATCTTTTCTATGCTGAAATATTTTGTCATCAACAAACTTTCTCACTCACCTTTCTCAGGTCATTTACAGATACATCGCACAGAAAAGATCCTTGCACAGAGCCCTGCAGAATTCCTATGGTGACCTCCTTTCATTACTGACCATGTTAAAAGAAGTATCTGAAGTTCTCAACAATATTTTTTAAAATGATCACTTGGGATCATTCAGTTAAGCATAAAAAATAGAAATAATAGAAATTTTTGTCATACAAAAACCAGAGGGAAGGCAAAATGTTTTTACTGTCTTTAAGTTAGGAAATTGAACTTAATATACACCATTACCACAATTTTTGTGAGATCTACCTTAGGATTCATAAAAAACCAGCTAAAAACTACCAACTGTGCTCTGCTCAGCTTTAAATTCTGTATTTTTCTTGTTTTAATCTATGAGCTATCATGCTTGTTCTGAATGGCCATTTATAGAAAGAAAATATGGCTAGCTGAACTTGTTTCATCATTCATACAACAGAGGTCATACAAGTCCAGAAGCTGATATAAATTCAGCTGATGACAGCTGATATAAATTCAGAGGATTTTAATATCATTGAAATTAGAGTGGCTCTATCAGTTGAGATCTGTTTGAGATCTAACCACAAATCAAAGACTAATTAGAAAATTTGTACCTACAGAAAGATGAGGACACTAATGAAACAGTGGAGACACTGCTTTGTTTAGAGACATTATAATTCTTAGCAGTTGTTGATCGTAGAATATTAAGATACTGCAGTGGGCTGTTCTGCAAAAGAAAAAAAACTAGCAAAAGTTACAGTTTTACAGTGGTCTTCTGCACAACGTAAGTTGCCTGTTATAAAAAAGTCTGTAAACTAGCAAGTCTCAAATAATTTTCAGGAAATGCAAAGGTGATAAAGCATCTTCAATGGTTGGTTTCCAATGAGAATACTGAAGAATTACCATGTCAAATTTTGCTTCAGTCTCAGTTCTTCTCCTCTGCATTCACACTGACAGTGGGCTAAGCTGTGACACTGCCACAAGTCCTGGTGAACGGTAACAGGCTGATGAAAGAACGTGGCAGCCTGCAGCCACGTGTCAGAAGTCAGAACATGTTCTGTGCCAGCTCAATCCATGATCTAGGGTGGGAATTGCCTCACCAATCACCTCATTCATCTGAAATTCAGGTCTTAGATATAAACTACTCATCTAGGCTTATTCCATAATCAACAGAGAGAGACAAACAGAATGAACTACCTCCTCTATCTCCATGATGTATTGAGGAACATTCAAGGATTGAATAAATGTTCTTCATCTAGATGCTTAACGGCAAGCAAGAAGAATCTGACCTACAATGCATAGTTTGCACTGGAGAGAACACCATGGAGGGAACACAAAGGCTGCAGGATGGAAGCAGGACAGTGATTGTTCTATCTAAATGCTTTCCAAAATGCTCTAGTCATCGTCAAGTCCACTGCTCCCTATACATCTGCAAGCACACTCAGGTTAACGCTGTGTTGCTCACACAGCAAGGTGTGCAGACTTAACTAGTATTGCTCCTCCTTTTAGACATAGGAAATTTCCCATCTGGAGGTTTCCTTTCAGAAACAGTGTGGCTTTGTGCTATTCTGTTATCTTTTGGATTTGATTTAATCATACAAACAATTTTCACAGGTATTTAGAATCTGAAAAACTAATGTTCTTGAGCCTGTTTTGTTCACTAGTGGCTACAAAAAATATTTAGTATGCAGGTTTGTAAAAAGTGTTTAGTCATCTCAAGATAAATAGGCACTTGAAACCTATTAGACTTAGATTGTAATTATGGAGACATTTCTTCTGGTCGTAGTGCCTTAACTGATATTTTTCTCTTTCTCTTTTTTTTCCTCTGTTTCACTCTGCCAGTGCTGCCCTCTCAGCTGCAGCAGTACAGCTCTTCGTAAGAACCTATGAATTTCTTTCCTTTCACCAACTTCCACAGTGGAAATCAGACTCAGAATTAAACATCCAGGCTTCTCTAAGGGCCTGGAGAAGACTGGGAACTTTGAACCAGGAATCAAAACCACAGATCCTCGGCAGGAAACAATGAAAAGCCAGCCCTAAGGAATATCCCACTCTTTTTGTGGAAAGCAGGGATGAAGACAGGCAGTGCTGCCACTCTTGTTTTTCAGAGAAGGAATCTCATTGTTTTTCCTTCAAAGAGGTAGCTCCTAGAGAAAAATGAAATTATTGCCACTGCCTATTTAAATTAAGAGCTTGAGAACATTAGCAAGTCAAACCAAAAGTCCATCCAGTCCTATACCATGCATCCAACCATGGCTAAAAGTTGGTTCTTGTCAATGAATCCAAAATCAGGGAAACAATATACCAGAAAAGCTTTCCCATCTTCAAGACTTTCCAGATCAAGCACTCCATAAACTGGATTGGTGGCTATGAATGTAATAACTTTCAACAGCTACCACGTACAAGAACTTGCCTGTTTCTCTTTGAAACTTCCAGCATCTGAAACACCCTGTGACCAGTAGTTCCACCTCTTAACTTCAGAATGTCTGAGGAACCTTTTCCTTCTGTTTGTTTTGAACAGGTAACCTCCCAGCTTCATTTGATGCCACCTAAATTCTTGTCCAGCAGGCCACAACAAAATCTAGCAAGGTAGCAGCATTTTTCCTGTGGGGTTCAGGCAGAAGCTTGGTGCCTGGATGCTCAGGCCAGACAAAGCTGTAAAGGTTAAAGGCTGGCACTTCCACGTCAAAAAAAAGGAGGTGTTGTCTGAGTTAGAGGTACTTCCAGAATCAGGCAGCTTCAAATGTGGTAGTCAAGCGGCAACATAAAACTATGGGTTTGGAATACATAGGAAATGTATGGACTCTCTCAGCTCAATTTTTGGGCCAAATCCTGACCCATCACTCAAGTCAATTGTCAAAATTCTGGAGGAGCAGAAGGATGAACACAGTGTGGTATTATGTAGCTTGATTTCATTTTCTTGCCTAGTTAAGGCAGAATGGAAGGTGTTTGGTTTGTAAAACATCATTTCTTTTTCAATTTAGAAAACATTATACTATCCCGTATAATAGTCTGTGAACTGAAGGACCAAATGAGTTACAATATGCTGTGAAAATCTTCACATTACAATTTTACAGCTCTCTGCTTTTTGCCTTAGAAGTGCAGGAATTCAGCCCAAATATTTCTAATGGTGGAGATGCAAGTGAATTTATAAAGATTTGGAAAAGGATTGAAATATAACTGTATGAAATATCCTATTAACTCTTGCCCTGCATTTTACATTTTTAGAAAGAATTTAAACTAAACTCTTGAAGCCTGCTGCCTGTGTTGTCATTAAAGATTTTTTACTTCAATGGATTATGACTTTTGAAAATTCACCCCATCTCTGTTCAGCAGGGGATTAAACTTCCATGGAATAAATTAAAGTGGGTTAAAAATGTCTAACAGAGTTTTAAGACCCCTGTATTATGTCAGTATCACAGAGTGCTGCTAACTTTGAAATGAAAATCTAGCTAGGTAAATAAATTTTGTCAAGGATCTATTGTTCTCGATCCACATTCCTATAAGCCTTCTTTTATTAATATTGGCTTGCCATTTTCTGCATACATGTAGAAAGTAATATTAAATAAAATTAGATTTTATATGAAAGGCCACAGAGCAACATTTTAATCAAAATTTGAACTGTAGTTAGCTTTCTATAAAACACATTGAAGAAAATGTTCGTTTTCATATGGATAGACATATCTTCTGAAGAAGGTGAAAAAAACTGTGTGTGATATCCTGGTACTATATAATGCACAAAGCCACTGTGCACTATTAACATGCTCTATTAGTATTACTCATTTTCTACATACAGTTTCCAATCATCCACTGTTAACATAAAAGTTTAATAAAATTAAAATACTCCCACATTTTACCCAAACAATTTGCTGTTCATGTGTCTGATACTATATTTTTCCAAAGAAAAGTGTCAGAATGTTAATACAGCTGAGTCACTTTCCATATAGGTATTCGTGGTTGCGTTCTAGAAATCTGAATTTGAAGAAAGATATCTTTTGAGCAGATTTAACTCCCACTGATGATGGCAGAGTGTACATTTCCACACAAGAAATTGCATATCTTTATGAGATGCTCATGAAATACAAAAAAGGGCTTGCACAAATATAAGAAATTCTATTGTAAAAGTATAGATACTTTTCATTAAAATTGCCTGGTTTTCACTATGAGTTTTTAATTTATTACAAACAGCAGAATACTTCAGGAAAGACATTTTAAAAGCATGGAGGAAGCCATTCCAAGTTTCAAGTCAGAGTTTGGCATATCCCTACTAACATTTATGCCTTCATCTTCACTGTATGCCCTTGCCAGATATGCATACTGACTTCTCAGAAGCCTTCTGTGATCATAAAGAAGGTTTTCTTCTCTTTGAATTTCAACCAGAAGCAGCAATACATTCTCTTTCTAACTGTGTTTGTTTAATAGGTATTGATCATTCATCCATTTGGCCAATGGGTATCAAAATCTATTAAAATCCATCTCTGAAGAAAGAGGTGTGTTTCTTTAATGTTATTCTGGTAAGAAAGCGGAAGATTAAACAGTTATTCTATTGCAAGGGTACTCAATTAATTTTATTGAGATTTTCTTTGTGGTTTTGTCAAGGTCTGCTAGTTCTTAGCATGTGGGTATCAGCTCTACTGGGCAAGCCAAGTGCTGCACACTGCTTTCCTGGCTATGATGTATGCAAATATATTGCAATGCTCCTGAAGTGCTAAGATGTCAAAGACATACAGATTGTCCTATGGGAAACTAGCAGACACCACCAAATGTTACATATTTACGAGATCCAGGCAAAATTTATTGTTGCTCCAAAGCTGAACAGGACTCTGCATCAGTGTACATTTGCTCAGTCGGGAGGCAGGGAGACCAAGTAGTCTCGGAAAAAGTACTACACCCATTTGCTTACACCGCTGGTCTTCCTGTGACTTTGGACATAGGTATCGAAAAAGACCTATTATGCCATTAACAGGAATGCTTACAGAGTACTAGACAGCAATAATATACACCAGTTCCTCTACCTCTTGTAAACTAGTAATACTCATTCAGTATGGTACTTCTTTGTAGTGATTATCCCTGAACTTGCACACACCAGTTTTTAGGTCTATGGTACCTTTCTGAGCTGATCCAAACAAATGTCACGAGGGAACCTAGCACAGCCAAACAAAACAGGGTAGAATACCCAACAGAAAAAAAATCAGCATTGTCTGTGTCTGATAGTAGTCTTGTATTTTCTTCCTGCAATAGCATCACACCTAATTAAAAGTGAAAATTAATAGCCAGCAGGATTAATCAAATTCCATATGCAAATATCTGGCTCATGAGAGCCATGGTCCAATTGCTAGTACTATCACTAAGGTCATTAATTTAAATTGAGATGAGTTAAGAGTCCTTTGGGAATTGACACATAAGTTGAAGAAGGTTATTCATTGCTAAGTTTTTCACACTGAAGTGAAAAACTTAGGAAGGAAATACACGAACATTTCTTCAGCAAACTGATTTCTAAGATAACGAGTAGTGCAGTGAACTCGTTTGTGGAGAACCATGAGTCCTATCCTGTAACATACAGCAGTTCTGATACATTGCTTTAAATTCATATTGAGATGTACTGAAGCAAGTTGAATACAAGATAGTTCAAGGTCTAATGACCTGATATCTTTGGGAGTGTTTTATGCTGGCTGACTTCTGCTGAGCACCTTCAAATTACAGAAAGAATTTTCTTTTTTAAAACAAAACTTGAGTACCAGTTTCATAAACATTTCAGAGACTTTTCCAGTCTTCAGAAAAGCTCCAAACATTTCCAATTAGCAAGAAATATTAACTCAACTTATAAACAGAAATATTGGAGCCCTAGAGCACTGGTTATATGAGTGCAAATAAAGTGCATTCTCAGTTTACCATCTTTTCAGCCCACCTGAGAACTAGCTCTGGTTTCTTGATCTATAGCTGTATTTCTAGGCTGGGTGACTAGAAGAAATGTAGTCTTTAAAGGCAAATTATAATAGAGTGCCATACACCTATGAACTTTCTCCAAATGCTGATGGCTGAAATATTTTAAGTTGCATAGTAACAGAATGACTGCAGAGTAATAAAGTAGTGATGGCATTATATTACTTTTCCTACATAGAGAATAAAAACATAAAATTTATTATTCTGACCTTGTATCACAAGGACTTCTCAGGTATGTAAAAAAATTCAACTGGCCTATCAAAATGGACTTAGACTAAAGGGAAACCTGCAAAGTGTGGTTTCCAGAAGTTTCTTCGAATTTAAAGAAAATATTGGAGTCCAAAAAATTAGTCTGGAATCCTTACAAGTTTAGGCTTTAGTATTTACACAACAACATGTTTTCATATTCTTAAAATATAACGCATTCAAGGTTCAGGGAGAATCAGGCATTATTGGTCCCAAATCTGCATAATTTAGAAAATGCATCGATAGTGAAAATGGACAGAGAAACAGGAACTTTTCATACCAAGTTGCAGAGGGCCTTCATCTTTTTTGACTGATACTTGGAGTCCATGCTGTTTTGACCTCAGACTGTTCCAAGCACCATCACCTTGACCACACTGAATTATTTGGGCCAATTCTATCTGCAGTTCCATTTGTACAGCCTCCTGCATGAACAGGATTTCAATTGAGTGATTCAGACAGGAATTAAGTTCTTTGCCTTTCAGAGAATAAACATTTCTTCAAAGACAGGTCAAGATCACTGTATATTAATATATTCCTATGTTGTCCAAAAAAGCAAATAACTTTTTTCTATTGTCTCATCTTCTCTATCTGTGTGGCTGAGCAGCAGCACAAAACAATTTAACCTTAGCAAGCAAATTTCATTTGTTACCTGCCAAATGCTGATACAAAAGATAACTATGAAAAAGCAATAAAATCCTCATTCTAAGGCAATAGGTAACATGCCTTTGCTATAATATACTTGCTAAATAACATTCAATGAACTCATAAAAGCATTTAATTTAAATATAAATACTTAACAGTTCCATTTTTCAGGGAGTAAATGACACTTTTACTTGTGTTTCTTTTAAATGCATTTGCAGAATAGACATCCTTTCAAAACACACCGTTTGTGTTATGTATTATTACTATTATTGCAATGCTTGTGGACCACCCTGCAGTCAGGGTTAGGGTGTACTAGAAACTAAACATATATAGCCACTCTCCTAGAGAGCTTTCTCACTGAAACAGGTTTGGCAAAGGCAAAGCTAAAATAAGAAATATTGGTGATGTCTTAACTCAATTTTAGAGCTAAGAGTTAGTACAAATCTTTGGACTTTTCTTTCCAATGTGATATCCAGAGTATCCCTAGAAAATGTTGATTCCAATAACTGGTTGAGATACAAAATGCCCCTAGCTGTTTTAAAAAGGATGCAGGCTCAAGGAAACAAAGTCAGCTCAGAATTGAGTTGTGTTATTGGACTCACTGTCTATATCATCAAGAAGTCTGAAACCCACTTGCAGAGCATTAGGAGGTCCCTGTTTTCACCAGGAGCAGAGACACCTGCCCTCAGTAATGAGAAATGTTTAATCTTTTCCTCTGATAAAAACAATAGTGAAAGTAATCATACAAATATAATCTGTCTTCCAAAATGGGAATCCCTCAATTCCCCCTTTATCATTTGGCTGTCAGTCAACAGCAGCTCCAGGTAGTCCATAAGCTACCCAGTGAATAAAAAGAATATTTTCCATTGTTTTAAATTTACTTAATAAAATTCTAATGATACAATTTTGATAAACTTACTGGAAACCAGCAACATCTTACTTACCTTATTCAAGCTATTATCTTCTCAGAGTATTTTCTTTCTTAGTTTGCTGTATAGATAACTAAGACAAGGGACTGTAGGGCAGCAAGAAAAGTCCAGCTGGTAATTGTTACAAGATCTTTTAAGCATTTTATCCATCCACTGAAATTTTTTTGTGCATTCATCTTATAGATTTTGTTGCTAAAATATGGAAGCTTTTTCATCTGTTGGAATCCAGCAATATCCCGGATGAATTAATAGAATAGATTTTCTGGTAATTTCAGAACAGTTTTTTCCATGGAGAACATCATATACACAGATTTGATCTAAAAGACATCATGTTTACAAGAAAGACACTCAATCACTCACTAGTTGCAGGGTAGTATAAGAACATCAAGCTTTGGAATTTACAGTTTTGCTATATCATGGTAGTAGCCCTAACGAAACGCCTGAAGCCTAAGCCTGAACCCAAAACCTTAACTCTTCATTCTAAGCCCCTAACATTCAACCTCTCACCTAATCCTAACTCTAACCTGTTTGGTGCCCAGCAAGAAGGGCAGCTGTTGTATGTTACAATGCACGTAATTTAGCTATGATATACTTCCTCTAAAACTACTTGTGCATTTTCAAGTGTGATCATGTACTTTGAGTAATGCAGAATCAGATCCTTTGTCAGCTTCACTGACTACCACTTAACTAATTTTTCAGCAGATCCATGTCAGATTAACTGAGCTGAAGATCAACCACCTATATTTAAAATTACCAAAAAACTGCCAGTTTTAAATTGCAGGTTCTTCTTCATTCAAAGCACTTAAAATAACCTTCAGTTATATTTGTTAAATATGTTTTGATATCACTCAGGAGGAAAGATTTCCAAATCTATCAACACAACACAAAAAGCTCAGGCAGAAAGACCTAATTTTCCAGCTTGTCCTTCAGTCTGAAAATGGCTGTACTTTTTGTTATGGGGAATGGCAGTAAAGGGCTGCATGGCAGTCTCTGTGTCTGTTCAATTGCTGCCCATTCTAATCAGATTGCCAGCAAGAGATCATTAGGAGTTTGGTGTTTATGATGTAAAATATCTACTAGGAATTGGATTTTGATCATCGCTTCATTTTACATCTGTTTCTTTATAACCAATGGAACAAAGGAGTGTTAAACACTCTTGACCTTTCCTGGATTTGAACTAGTAACTTTATTGCTAATTCCTACTGAGGGACTCTGAAGTACACTATAGAGCCCCTGAGGCATGTGGCTTGACCCCCTCTGCTCAACATTGGTTTTAACCAACAACATAATCAAGAATATGCTCAGACTCAACACTGTTAATTACAGCTTTGGCCATGGTTTCGAGATGAAGTATAGATGAAACTGTCTAACTAGAAACATTAAAATATCTGCCGAGCTCTAGGTGATTCTATATGAATCAAAAAGTATCTCCGGCCAAGAAGCTCTTGCAGCCAAGAAGATCTTGCAGACTCACGCTACTGCACTGTCAGTTTGCTCCTAACAAATGCCCAACTCCTGGCAATTAGAATTCTTAAGCGGCTGGGTGAAAATCTGTTAGTTTTGGCTTGTCTCAAAATCTTCCCCCAGATGGTAATATAATTCCAAACCAGCTGAGATTCACTTGGTGTTGAATTTCATTGTAAAAAAGGGTTCATACAGCAAGGAGATGAACAAAAGGTTTTCCCCTCCTCAAATTTCAAGCTACAGCATGAAGAGCATTTTCTTTTGAGTTTTCTTCTGAATACAATTAGCTTATTCTAAGTTCCTTATCTCCAGATCTAATCTTTTTCCTTGGTTATTTTCAAATTTACATTCAATTATATTTCAGACTAACATTTACTAACTAAGTGAGAAGAAACGATATGAGTGAGAAGAGGTAATAGGGTCCACCATGCACTCAGGTCTCATTGCAAAGCTTAAAACTGGAAGAACATGGGGTTCTACCTGCACACTGTCTGCCAGATTAAAATGGTATTAAACTGATATTAATTTTCCCATAAATGCCAGTGCATAGTACTATTGCAGTTTGTCACATAGGTTCACACCTCTTACATGTGTATGTCAATATTTATTGCTTTTTTACAAGATTTAAGATCATATTTTAAGAACCACATTCCTGCTTTAAACCTGCCTGTTGAAGACTTCCCTTTATGGGGTTATCTTTATTTTCCTGTAATATTTAGAGCACATCAACATTACAAACTGGAATGCAGAGCCTACTGCCCTGAGATTGTACTGGTTAATATCTCAGACAGAAATACTAGCAAGGTCCCTCAAAGCAGACAAACTGCACGGACATGACAGTGCACAGAAGCTAATTAGAGCCACCTATTAGCAGAGCTTATTAACCTGGGCATTGTGCTGAGCTGATGCAGCTCCTTCCTGGTTCGGCAGATAGCTTGCGCAGTTCCAGCTCACAGGTCTGCACTGTATTTGTTGCACAGTATTGGCAGAGCCCTAATTTTCTTCATTTTTACCCATCAAAAAATGTAGATCTTCCAAAGTAAATATAAATCACAGTAGTTGCATGTGTTCACTGGAGTGAGTCATTTCCTGAATGAACTGAGTTCAGGCTTCATGAAGCCGGCTGCACGATGACTTTGGCAGGCACTGGGTGGTTCACACAGAGAGACACATGAAAGGTGCCTCTCAGTTTGATGGGCTACCAGCCACTCGGGGTTGCACTTCAAGGGACAAAAAGAGACCACTGGTTTTCTAGTACACAAATGAAAACAGTTTATAGTATGAGCTGACTGCACTTTAGTGGAGTTACTCCTCCAGAACTACACTGGCGTGACAGAAGTTCTAATCTGCTCCACATGGTTGCTGAATTGCCCAGTTAATATCAACTTACTGAAATGAGTAATTCATGTTTGTCAGGACTAAGAACATTTTCCCTTTCCTGCTGTCTTGGTTATATGGGGGCAGGCCTGCACAGGTTACAAAAAATATTTTTAAGTTAGTATTTTGGGCAATTTAAGCCAAGAAAGGAAAAATTCTCTCAGAAGTCTTGCCCTAAGATCTCAGCAAGAGACACATGTGAGAGAGCTGGCTGAGAAAGTGTGGTTTGTGTTGTGTTGGAAATAATTCCTTGACTAGGAATATTCAAACTTTCATGTAACAAATCACACAGCAATCTCTCTTAAGCACTTCAAAGAACCAGCAAAACACAGCAAGAGCCATGAAAAGACTCGGGACTTTTGAACCGTTCCCAGCCCTCTTTCTGTTGCTGCAGCTCCTCCAGGAGGGCAGCGTGCCAGCTTCCACAAACAAATCCCCTGCACCAGGGTACTGAGGTATTGGATGGACTCAGTCAACAGGAACTTGTGGCCAGTATGCCAGGCCACCTGTTCTAGGGGGGACCGAGCCATGGAGAGGGGCTGAATTCAATTTCCTTAGGAATTCTCTTTACGTGGCTTCCCAGCATTTATTAAATCTCTGCCACCTGCAGAAATTCTCTTTGCAACTTGCAGAGAGAGGGAACAATGGAGCAGAATTCGTGTTTCCCCATCCCCATACCAGATTGACACCAGAAACCCCTAAGTAATTGCTACAAATCTTACCATGAAAATACACAGTTTTCCTGGGGAAAAAGATGAAGAAACTTCTGGCAGGTTAAAAAAAAAATAAAATATCCTCATTCATTTGTGCAAAATTAATTAAAACTTCAGGGGACTGAAATAGTGAAACAGCTACAGGTACTCCAGGGGGAAGTGTCTATCCATTGACATCTCATATTCTTTACCACACAAAGGCTCAGATGTTTGCAAGAACTTAAAAGCATTCACCGGCAAACCCCCTTATTCTTAGTTATTAATATAGTCAAAAGACAATGATCTCAGCAACATATCAACAGCAAATTATGCCACAGAAAAATACATATGAAACCCACTTGTTTCCTTTACTTTGCAATGTAGAAAACAATAAATGTTTCTTTCCATATTTGGGGGAAATATTTAAATGATTCATTGCTAGTATTGACCATTTAGAAAATGTAACATGAAATGCCTTTATTGACATGAATTTTGTTATACTGGGGAAACACAATATGAAAATAATACCTTGGTCAAATACAGCACTTTTCCTTAAAGATGTCACAGAACTTTACAATAGAATCAAGTCTGTCTACTACATAAGAATTATTATCATCATTAAAAATTATAAATGGCAAAACCAAAGTACTGAAAGTTACAGAACTTCCTCAAGGGAACTTACAATTGCTCTGAATGCCACTTTGACTGTAAAATTGTAGCATCACCAAAAATCAATCCAAGAAGAATCAAGGACAGTTACATTGCCTTTTTGGTGAGGGTATTAATGCAAATGTGTTCCTAGCAGAAAAAAATAAAACAGGCAATAGAATCTGTTTAAGTGGAATCAATTTTAAGCTAATAAATATCTGCTTTGATCAGAAATTCAGGAAATAATTACTAAATTAAAAATAGAAAGTATAAATAACTAACAGCATATTTTGAAAGGAAATGTGTACATTGAAATCCAATTGAAGCAAATTTTTTTTCACCGCTACAAACTACCTGAACTGGGAGTAATGAAAAATGAGACAAGACAGACAAGAATACAAAGCTTCCCAGTGCTGGTCCATCATTGGCAAAGTCGCAGAGAAAAATGAAGGTTTATAGTTGGTGTGGACCCGTGTGACACTTTCTGGAGAAGCAAGCTTTTTATTCAGAAAAGGAACAGATGTTTTGGCAGATAGCATAGAAAGAATCCTGTCAGAGACTATAAACTAGGCTCGAAGGGAGAAAAAAAAAAAAGAAAAAAAGTGTGGAAAAAATGTGAAGTATAAAACAAAAGAACCAAAATGACATGGATAAAATAGAAATGCAGAAAAAAGACAAGGGCTTTGTTAAAACTGAAAAGAGAAAGTAAATGTGCTAAACTCCTTATAACTTTGCAAGAAGTTTTAAGGAAAAAAAAAAAAAAAAGAAACTTATCTCTCTTCCACTGACACAGCTCATTGCAGCATGAAGCTGGGAGATTAATTTTATAACTGCAGACAGAAATCAAATAAAAGGAAGAGTCAATGCCCTTTTTAAGCATCAGTAGAGAAAGATCACAAGTACACAGCCAATATTAAAATGCAGCCAAGGTTTATGGCCAACATTTAAGTAGATTTATACCGTAAGAACAAAAAATAACCAACTGTGTAAATGGAGATGGGTGTACTACTATCTCACCCACCCCTGCACCCCAGTTTTCCTCTTTCATTTGCTTGCAATAAAGAAGTTTCTTCTGAACCAAGCAAATGTGTTTTAGATGATTTTAAACTCATACTCACCAAACCAATTCCCATGAATACCCTCAGTCTTGATAAAGAAAAGCTTTGCCAAAAAATTCTCAGCCTACTCCATTCTGAAATCTACTGCTGCTGGATGACAACATTTAAAAATATCCTCTTTAACTTTCAAGAGTAGCCTTTTCTGAAAAATGTGAAGGAAGCTGGTATCAGGGTAGCAAAGCCAGTTAGCCAGGGCTCAGTCCTGCCATCTGCTAAGAGCAAAGTACCAGCTGAAGATATTATGGCATGTCTTGGTACAAATTTTTGAGTTGCAAAGAAATGTGGCCATATGCAAGGTGCACTCCCAGCTGTTTACTGTGATCACACCAATACTTTAGTCATAAAGGATTCAGACACTGTATGTCAGCTGCTTCATAGTAAGGGCCCAAGTGCCTGTCCTTAGCATGCAGTAAATTCAGTGTAGGTCAAGAGCCCTTCTGTATAAACAACAACAAAAAAACAAGAGCATAGATTTTTATTACAGAATACTCAAGATCACACCTTAACTTCCACTGCAATAAGCTTCCTACGTCCCAAAATAACACTAGCTGGCCAGCAGGGATACAGTTTAAGGTACAGTTCCTGAAGATATCTTAAAACCAACGGCTAAGTTTAGTGTTTAAATGTTGTCCTGAATAGCTGTTTCTATGAGGAGAGGCCCATACAGTAACACTGACTAGAGGAAAGTATTAGAAATGTGAAATCACAATGAAAGTGTTACATATTTCTGTCTTTTGGATAGTAACTCCTATATTAAGTCATTAAAGAGGTGCCATTTCTTGCACAGCAAGAAATAGAATATGTGTGTGAAAACAAGAAACCATAAGAAAATTTACAGTCAGAGAAATGTACAAGGAAGAGCAGCAAGGAAATTAATACAAAGTCCCAGTAAAGCTGACAGGAAGAAATAAGAAGGTTCACCTGGATAGAAAATTGACCATGCAAACACTTTTTTGCATTCCATATATATTTCCATCAGTGGCTTCCATTTAATATATTCTCAGCCTTCAGTCAAAACCAGATTTTCCTGTCTGATGGACATGAAAGCTCAAATTCACATCTGCAAATTAACTGTGTTCTTTCTGCTTCATACATCAGCTATTATGTGCAACGTTATTTCTGGAGTTGTATCTTATCTTACAATTTTATGATTATGGTACATCAGGGAGAAGAGACTGCACCTTGCTCTGCCACAGCTACATTTTTATTGACTCCACAGTACTGAATGGGGAAATTTCTTTTAGTCAGCCAGCTAAGCAGGTCTGACTTGGAAGATTTAAAGGGATTAGATCTGGCGTCAGTGATCAGTTGATGTTTGCAATGACAATGGGATGGCAAAAACTATCTACCTAGTCTAGGAAGCTACTGCAACTATTTCATAGCAGAAGCAGAAATGTTCACACCAGAAACATTAAGTGATGGCAGGGGAGCAGACTTTTACCAGCTTCTCCTCTGGGAAGAATAAGCTTCTTCAGGAATGGGGAGACTTTGGGCACTCTCACCACCAACCCGCCACAGCGTTTCCAGCCTGTTATTCATCACTAAGAAACAACATGAAGTAATCTCTCCAGTGGTTCCCACTGACCCTGTAGCTTCCAGGTATAGTGATATATGATCAGTCCTCCCTGGGAAGGTCTGTAGCCTCACAGTTTAGTCCTTCAACTACTAGAACCATGAAACAGAATATGAAGCAAGATCTTTCACCTTGCTCTCTCACAAATTCTCTGAGGCATTTAGCAAGATCTTTCTTCCTCCACCCCCAGACTCCTCAAAATCTTTGACTCTGAAAACTGGGTTTGTGTCTTCTGAGAAACAAATTCTTCACTGGTGAAGTCTGATTGAAAGCAAATCTCCCTTGTTCTCTAAAGAGGAAACTATTGAAATAATTTCTTACTGAATGGAAAAGCCACAAGTCCAAAATGCCAGAGGACAGATGGATTGATCAAAAAGGCAACGAAGTCTTTCGATTAACTTTGATAGACTTAAGTTTTAAGTCATTGATCAGCACTGTTAAGAACTGTGGGTCTTGTGGAGAGGTTTTGTACTAGAAAAAGAGACAAAAAATGCAATCTTGACATTTCAACTAGGCAAGAAAAACTCAGGGGATGTACTCACAGCCACACCACAGTTGCAAGATTATAATAACCGGTTTTATATCTAAACATAGCAGATTGATGACAAATTCAGTATGGAACTAATGGCATTTTGTTCGTCACCAATGCTTTTTGACTGATTGTTGTCCTGAATGGTGGAAACACATATTTTCATTTTCATTTTAGAAATAAATGTTGGGGCTACAATTAACACAGATCCATATGTTTTCTTTTGCAGAATTATTAGCCCATGTATTTTTATATGGACATTCTCTGTGTATCAAGATATTACTAGATTTAAAATGACAAAGACAGTGGGGATTTTTGCTTCACAGATTTTGTGATTTTTTACAGCATGTTAAAATAATTCACATCCAGTAGTTGCATTTACGTATCCTTGATGTTTCTTGCTTTGTTTGCTGCTATTACACATTAAGTAGAAAAATGTTACATGTCAACCATTCTTTCATCTAGATCATCCTCCTGATTAATATCGATTTGTGTGTGACTATGGGGGACTAGTCATTTTTATATTTTTTCTCTTGTTCCTCATACAATTCTCTTATATTTTTCTACCTGGTATGTACAAACCAGTTTGCTGAACCATCTGCTATCCCAGGCAATTGTGAATTGTTTTGCTTACTTGTATTATAATGCCAAATTCTTCACAGCTGCAAACCATTACTTCTCATCCTTTTACTCACCTATGCTTCTTCTTTGTGTGTCTCTAGTAAATGAAAATTATCATTCTGCTTTATTTGTGTTTGCCATTACCTGATAACTCCAGGACTCTTTCATCTCCTGAAGCTAATCATCTTCCCTTATCCAAATAAGCTGAACCTTTCAATGGTCGTTGCAGCTGACACTGACCAATATTTAACCCAAACTGGCACCAACTGTACTGTGGATCTGATGGGTGCAGAGCCTTCTTGGTACCACTGAACCCTCAGAACATGGCAAGGAATCACCAGCTCTGAAAAGGAAGTTCCAGGGGCATATATTTGCAAAAAGATGTTGGCTGGCTAGAAAAGCTTTTAAAAGTCTAGTCTGTCTTTCAGACTGTGCTATAGATAAAGCTTCTTAAAATCATCACACTTGTATGCCTGTCTCCCTCTCCCTAGTTAACTTTTAATCTATTTGATGCAGACCACTACTTAAAACAATTAAGTCTTCCTTTCCTGAGTGAGCTTTGCCTGTAACCAAATAACACCTTTCTGAAAGTCAATGTTTAGCTGTCACTATCCCTAAAACACAAGTGGTGCTTAAATACCAGTAATTTCCTGTCTCCCAGTTCCTAGTGACCAATTTTAGTCCACCAACATTCTCCCTCTATCACATGATTTTTGCCTATACCTGTTCAGGTTCTTATGTTTCTCATCTCCAGGACAGACTCCATCTACCCCTGGAGCTATGCTAGTCTCTAGACATTCTAATATCATAATCATCTGTTCAGGTATGGTCTTGATTTCCCTCAGTATTTCTTCTTCTTCTCATAGGAAATTTACATCCATTTCCAGCATCTGTCACCCACTCTCTTGTGAATGTTAAGGCAAATCATTAATTTAATGTCTAGAAGTTCTGTCCATTAATTATGCTAGTTTCTTTACTTCTGCTACCTTTATGGACTTCTCATGCAACGTACTTTAAAATTACTTCACAAAACAGCTCTGCATGACTTCTCCCATGTTGACTCTTTGTATAGACTTAGGCTTCCCACAAAGAACACATATTTGCTGCCTTCCTCTATAAAAGCTAAAAAAGGCATCTATTGTGTGCACTAGTTTTTTCCCAAATCTCCCATTAACTACCTGGTCTCAATTGTGGCGTGTAGTAATTGCCTTGATCATCTTTATTAAACCTCTGATTTTCAGGGAACTGAACCATTTTTTACAAGGATTTGGTTATAGCCAGAATTGCAACAGAACTTTTAATGGTGAAAATTATTTAAAATCCAAAGTAATCAGCTAAAGCTTTTGCAAAAATTTAATGGGATGGCATAAGTATCTGTCTAACAAAAATGGACAGGAGTTTCTGTCACTGTGACTACTCACACTGTATTTTCCTATGCAAGTGCATGCATTTGTATACAAATGTATCATTTTTTAGCTTCTCTTATTGTCCTCATTCAGAAAAAAGTTTCTTAGTTTTCCACATTAGGAAAGAGGGACAGACTGCACCACTGACACAACGTCTTGACATTAGCCAGTGCTTCCCTTTTACCTATAAAAATTTGTCTCACATGCCTCTAGAAATTGAAATCACAATCTCTTCTGTAAACAAGTCAATGCCCTATGTGATGCACATTCTAGATTTTGCAGATGTTTCTGCCTAACATCTTCAATGAATGTCCATCAATATTTACCCACAAAGCCAAAGGTCTTGTCCAGTCTATCAAATTGCACCTCAAATCTTCACAATCATGATATCTGTTCCTCTGGTGAACTCTGGTCCGCTCACACAGAATCCAATGGAACAAAAGCGTCAGCCTCTTTGACCAACGCCTGTTTATGATTTTCTAAAGAATCAGATATAAGCTATTTGCCTTCATCTTCAAATTCCTTCTCATTTTTATCCTACCTATCATCTCCAGTGAGCTGTTGCTCCAGTTAGACCATAATGTTGGCTTCCATCACCCATTTGTCAGATATTTTTAAACTAGCTCCTCTGTGATTTTTTTCCAAGCATCTGCCACACAACCTCATTATCTTCCTTCAAAAACCTCATTAAAACTCTCTTGCTGTGATGCCTACAAAAAAAAAACATGAGAAAATGTTTAAGCTAATAATGCAGAGACGTTTTCTCTCATACTGACCAACATTGCCTCATTGTTTCCTTGTGCTCCTTTAGCTGTCTGGATCCATGTGTTGTCTCTTATCTTGTATTTGAATCATACCCTCCCCATGTGGTCCTGGTTTATGACTTAGAGCTCTTTGGTGCTGATAATATAAATAATAATCAGAAGAAAAGGCTTTTCCTTTTCATTATACTTGGCTAGCTCCTGAAAACATGTTCACACTTCCCTTTTGTGTTAGTTTCTAGCAAGTAATTATAGAAAGCACTATAACATAATCTCAAAGTCCTCTCTCCCTTTTCAGAAGGGAACACACAAGGGAAGAACTAATTCATCTGCTGTTCAGAAAAAATATTTGAAAAGGAGAACTATGGGTAAGAGGAAAAAGCTCATGTTTCAGCACATTTGTTTTCCATAGAAGACAGAAGTTCAACCCCATTTTCTCTCCACCCTGTTCCTGTCCCTTAGGACAGAACAAACAGGAATCTCTTCAAGGAACAGATGAGGTCTTTCCTGTGGATTAGTGATTTCCTTCCTTCCTTCCCTGGCTGCCACTGCTTGCTGGGTACAGTCCAAGTCCTGCTGCTTTTGAAGGCACACACTTCTGCTCTGGCACTTCCCATGGAAAGGGAAGTGTTTTCTTTCAGGAAGGAAAAGAGGGGTTTTTTTCACTGACGATGGAGAACAGAATGTAAAGCAAATGTTTTCTCATCACGCATTTGATAGCCTCTCAGCTCAGCATTATTTCCATGCTCAGGTCTTAAAGTGCACCTGCACTACCAGGATCCCTTCCTATGAATGAACCTCCTCTGCATGGATCTCAGAGTGTCAGCGAAGGCTGATGTTGCCAGTTTGACTTTTAAGTTCTCTACATATATAAGATGTCCTTAACCACTGTATTTTTCCTTTAACATTTTGTCTCTTTCTGTCCTTTTTACTAGATTAATCTAACACTCATGCATTGCTCAAGCAACAACTCCTGTTCACAAGGAGGGTAGTGATTTCGCTGGTCTGACACATCGTCGTGGTGGATACTACACAGAGATGTAGAAATTACTTTACACGGAAGTACAATTCATTAACATGTTCAGCTGATAATTGTCTATCATCTGGAGAAGAACTTCAGCACCTTTCTAGCAAGAGATACATCTGTGAGAAAAATGTATAAATTTATATCCACAGACATCAATAAGTCACACAGCAATTAGTCATTTTTGCAAGTAATCAGTCAGTTTGACACCTGTATGTTCTATGTAGACAAAAATCATGAAGTCACGGACTTTGTGTTGCTCAAGAGAGAGGACTTTGTGAAAACTTTATACAAAATTTCTCTTCTGTGTTCCATTTTGTAAAGAATGCTAATAATGCAAGCTGACAAATTATGTCAGTTATGTTCATGAAAGAAAGATTATACACTGTGTCCTATCCTTTTAATCAATCTGAATTATGGGAAAATGGTTTAATTATGAGAATTTAAGCAGTCATGGAGATTTAGTAGTTCATTAATCCAACAGCACATCCATGAGAGGTAAGCCTGGATGGAACTGCAGCTCAAGCACTAGGCAGAGCCAGAGGCTATCCTAGCACTGAAACAGTTTGGAGACAACATGGAGCAGGTGTAATCTTCACCCCTTCAAGAAGCTTTTCAGAATTGCAGCTGTGGAGTTTCTTTGTGCTCCTAGGGGAGCGAGGCAGCTCCATGCCTTTAGCATAATCTCACTCTACAAAGACAGCAAATGCAAATGCAGTGTCCCCCCTCTGATTTCATGTTGACAACATTGTGTCAAGTCTGATCAACCAGTCTCCATTTAATTGTAAATTATTATCTCAAGAGAAATTCAACTCTTCACAAGTTTCACATCAGAAACCTATTGGAAAATTAATAATGAATAATGCAGCCTATCAGGAAGCTGTTCTATAGCCAGCACCTGCTAGTGCCTTACTAGCAGCTATACAACTCTGATGGATACACGATACAAAGAACGGACTTTCACTCATGCAATGTATACAAAAAGGTTCATGTGTTATAAGCACAGCATAAGCTCAGTTTTGACAACTCACAGTGTAAGGACTTTCTTTTCACACAAATATTGCCAGCAGACTTTTTGACTTAGTCCATGTGGTTTCAGAAAGCTAACCAAAGAGAGCACTTTCATCTTAAAATGTTGAGCCACCTTAAGAAGAAACTCAAATGCTCTTGGGAAAAGGGAAAGGGAAAGGGAAAAGGGAAAGGGAAAAGGGAAAGGGAAAGGGAAAGGGAAAGGGAAAGGGAAAGGGAAAGGGAAAGGGAAAGGGAAAGGGAAAAAAACAACCACCCCAAACCAAACCATAATATTTCAGAATTTCTGGTTAACTTTTTCTGATTTTCTTCAGTCGATTTTGATCACTTTCCTAATATCACTTTCAATGTGTCTCATATCAATATCAATTTCAATCTCTCCAAATTAAAGTAGACATCTTCACCTGAAATTGTGCTTTGATTTAGTAAGAAATGACCTTGCAAGACAGCATGAAGGGTGATTTAAGTGACCTGAAGAAATGTAAAGTAACAACACATTAAGATATTAAACCTCGTTTCAGATTATTTGTGTAATAATATGAATACAAAAAAAAAAACCTCTTCATCAAAAAAGGAAAAGCGATAATGTGATCATGTAACAAATGAAGTTAAGGAGGAGAATCAATTACCTGATCTACAGTCTATGGACCCAATTTAAAGTTATGGACCATTTACGAAGATCTTTTGAATAATTCACTCAGGGGAAAAAAGTTCAGAAAGTGCTGTCCAATAAAGCACAAAGCTTTACAGTTCATTTAAGCTATGTTTCTTTATGCACAAGTAGCCATATCTCCATTATGCATCCAAGGGTGCACAATCACAAAACAAGGTGGACTGTGACAGAAAGGGACATGACCTGTTCCAGTACACAAAATATATGCATTACCACTGCTCATTTAGTTGAGGGAAAGTAAAATAGGTATGAAATGTCAAACTGCCTGATGTAGCCTTAACTTAAAATAAAAGTTCATCACTGTTGAGAGTTTTATTCTGAGCTTTGCTGCAATAGGAACAAGGATGAAGAGGAGAAGAAATATAACCACTTAGAGAAATTGTCCAAGACAAGATATTTACACTAAAACCAAGACATAAAATTTGCAGGTTTCGTGGCCCCACACTGTTTACGAACATCTATCGCTGATCTGCAAGGTAACATAAATCATCACCAATAAAGGTTGTTGATTGCTCAGATTTTGAAGGAAGTAACAAGTAGTAAACCTATAGATAACTGGACAATGCAAATGCAGTGGGGCAGTTTAATAAAATGGATAAAAGCAACTGAAGAAATTTTCTAAAGCCCAAGTGAAAATATAAATTTTATAAACAAAGATTTGTCAGAATCTTACATCACAACATGTCCTACAGTGCCTGGAAACACTGGCTAGAGAGAAGACTGAATCAGCTGAAAGACCCCTTTACCATGGTGTCTTTAGGAATTTTCAAGGAAAAGGAAATTTCAAGGAAAAGTGTGGTAATATTATCTTGTATATTTGGCAATGGCTTAAGCACTGCGAGAACATACTGTCCCAATCTGCTGTCTACATTTCAAGAGAAATGTTGACAAACTGTGTTCAGTTCATGGAAGAGCCTTGAGCATGCTTAGCAGATCAGATCTGCTCATAACTAAATACTCCAAGAGCTCAATACTTTTACAGATTAGGAATGATTTGATCTACAGCTTAAAAGAACTTATCTGGGAAACAGAAATTTAACAATGGCTTCTCTGATCTACAGCAGAGCACAATATTAAGGAGACATCTCAAAAATCTTCAGAAGAAAACACAGACAATATGAATAAAAGCCATCAACTTTGGAAAAGACTAGGAATTAGAAATCTGGAACAGCTGTTCTTACATAGGCCAAAAGTTGCCCAAACTGTTATAGCACAATTGAATCAGAGCTGTGCATGTCACAGCCTTCTTGGAGATAAGACACAGAGTAATACAGAAGAATCTACATTCACAGTGGAAGAAAACCTACAAAACATGAAATGGGAAAAGTTAAATATATTACCAACAGAAATACCTTTAAAGCCATTAGTGGGCAAACATGCAATTAAGATTAAAAGGAGATAGCTCAGTAGTGACTCCACTAATGTATCTACTTTCACTGAAGAAAAATAAAGATTATTAGATGATGAATGCTCTGAATATCTTCAACAGCTGCAGGACATCTTTCAACTTCTACAGTTTTAACACAAGAAATGAAGGATTTAAACAGAAATTGAAACAATATAAGTGTTTCATGATAGTGAAACTAGATTAACTTGAACAGACTTTGTATAGTACCTTTACAGAGTACTGTGTTTTCTGCTATGGCTACTCACAAACATCCATGAATAGCACAGATGGGGTTACTATCAGCTAGACTGATCATACACTTAAGTAAGTCCAGACAGAAATCTTTGTCTCTTTGGCATCAAAAACCTAGAAGGAGGAAACTGTTACTCATATGACTGTCTTCTAAGGCAAATGTAAGAAAAAAATTGACATGGTAGAGAAAATACAAAATATATGAGTACATATATAAAACACTGTCTTTAGATAATCCAGATTGTGCACACAAATGTGAAGTATTAATTCAGAAAAGAAATCTGGAATCTGCTATATTAAATTGCAGATGTGTTGATACCGAAAGGAAAGACATTAGAAAAATAAGGGACAGCACAAAAGCACAGTGTCCAGAAATATACCCACATACTGAAGACTGTAAATGAGTAACTTCAAAATAATACGCAACATGGATAGTGCAGTGGTGTAATCAGCGTGATACTGAGCAATATGACAAGGCTGAAGGAGGAGCTGCAACTCTACAAAGATGATACTGAACTTCAGGGAGAGAATGAATTAAAATAAATTCACTAAAAGCATGAGTAGCCTTCATGACTTCGGGACATAAGCCTTCATGACTTCGGGAACTGTGTGTAGAATACTATGTCCACTCTTGGACCACTTGGTACAGGAGAGATGTCAGAAAACTGGAGGCAACCCAGTGGAGTGCCATGAAGATGGCTAAGGTGCTAAAGCATATGACATACGAGGCTGAAGAAACTGGGTTCAGTCTGGAGAAAAGTCTAAGGAAGGATCTAACTGCCAGATTTCTTCTACATAAGACAGCTATAGAAAGCATGGAGACAGGTTTTTCTAGGAAATTCTGTGTAAAGGCAAGAAGCAAGAATCACAGAGAAATTCCTGTTGAACGTGAGAAAAAGATTCCTCACCATGAGAGTAGTCAAACTGGGGGACAGATGTTTGAGAGACTGTAACACCTTCATTTATCACACTGGACTAAACACAGTCCTGATCAACCTGAATAACTTCAAAGTTAGCTCTGCTGTCAGCAAGAGGTTGGGATAAATGACCTCCAGAAGTCAAAAACAAAAGACCAAGCTGTAGTTATGCAAGCCCTCCTTCAGATCAGAAATAGGATTAAAAAATTGTAAAGTTAAATACAGGTTAAAAACTATTAGATATATTTAAAAAGAGTTACAAAATCTGAAAAAGAAGAGTTAATTGATACTGAGAAATAAGAGAATTTTAGTAAGACTTTAGGTCATAAGCTGAGAAGCAGAGGTAATTATTATTAGATTATTAGCTAAGAAATATGGGGAAGTTGGTGTAAAAAGAGTCACCATTACTGTTCCATGAAATCTGTAGCTGTTAAGATTAGCTTTTAAGTAACCAAAGACATTTGAAATTTTGCTTCCCAACATTTTATTTTGAAGCCATTTCATACCTTTCCTTTGAGCACCAGGCCTGAAAGGTCAAAGAGGGAAGGATTATTTTGTGAGAAGTATTCCCCCACTGGAACAGGGACGTTTATACCCATTATTGATTTTCTGTAGTTCATTCAAGTATAGATTTGTTGTTCAATTTCACCAATTCCACTCCCCAGTCTCCATAAGGGCACTTGGTGTGCTAGGTGAAACATATTATATTCTGGGAAATTTAAATACAAGATTCATGGCTTTCAATGGTTCTTTTAGAGGAGATACTTACTATGGTGTGATGGTGAGCATTGGCAAAGTGTACCTCAGGCAAGAGCGGGCTGATTCAGAGGAGTACAGTTTGTAGAGAGTTTACTTCTGATGATTTTACAAGGGTATCAATGCATGAAGGAAAGAAGATCAATAATGAGAAAGTCTGATAAAAGATAGAAATTGAAATCATTTTATTACAAGGAATGCAACTACAGAAATATGGTAGGAGTACTTAGACAAGCTCCATAAAGAGAATGAAAAGGCTAACAACACATGGCCACTTTCCAGGCAGCAGAGCCAAATTTTGAAGAGATTCAAGAGGCAATCAGAACTCTTAGGAATAACAAGCTCCAGGTGTCGGCAGTGTTGTTGCTGAAATGTTAAAACAAGAAGCTGTAATCTTAGAGACCTCATCCAATAATTTGTTTGATACGGAGATCTGTGAAAATGCTAAAGGAACTGAAGAAAGCAGGCATATTTCCAATTTCAAAAAGAAAGATAAAATGTGAAGAGACAGTATGCTTCCTCTACTTATTATGATTCATAGAATCCTAGCTTTAAGACTTTTATATAGATTTTGCCCCTACAGCAACAAACAATAGGAGAATGCAAGTGTTTCCAGGCATATATAACATTTCATAAATCTTATCTCTATGTATCAGACGTTTTCAATGCTTCAGTGACAAAGAAAAATTGTAGTATGATCAGCATACATATTTTAAGTAGATTTTAAGAACTGTGTGATAGCATTTTCCAACATGGTCTTTGTACTGCAGTGAAAGAGCTGCCTAATCAAATTATTAAGGCTGTACATTTGTGCGTATATGACTGAAAAGTAGACTATGGCATGGGAAATTCCTATGCAGTTTGCCAGCAATATGAAATTATGAAAGGTAAACCTATGTGTGGAAAAGGTCTGGTAGGAACCTGTAGAAAGCTTATGAAGAACATAGGGTAGAAAAAAAAAAATTAGGTCTCAAGCAAATTCAGTAGCAAAGCATATGGTCAGAATTCTGGGAAGACATTCCAGTCACAACTTTCTTGGAAACCATTCTTATATGGCTATTGCACAACCACGTAAAATGCTGACTAAGGAGGAGGCAGAAAAATATGGCAAGCACTGCTAAGAACCTTTAATGTCAAGGTGATGAAAGAGCAGAAATAAGAGTCTGAGCTTGATTCATCACAGTGATATTCCAGTTTTATAACAGTTGGCTTTCATTGAAATTGATAGTTTCATGTGTATAATTTCAATAGTAAGTCAGGCTGAGTATAAACTCAGTAGTGAGTTGTGTTTATTCATTGAGCTAGAGCTTCCTTTGTTATGGTTGTTATTTATGGTTTGCCCTTGCAGTCAAACCTCGTTTGAGGTATGTTTCTGAATTATTGTCAGACTTGACTTGGTACTGTACTTCATTACATTCAAATTAAATTAATATTTGCGTGCAAGATGCAACTGTATTTTGTCTTTATTCTGTTTTGATTTTATTAAAGTTACCTACCTGAATCATTTTTGCCTTCCCTTTTGCTTTCAATGACCGTTTCATGCCCCTTTTCTTTATCTAGTATTTATGCCTCTAGGCATTTGTTAGATCCGGTTAGATTGAGTTCTTTTGTTACTAGTTTTGATTTGACAAGTCATATTGTCATTTCAAAATCCGCAGAAGAGGCACCTGATACTCTTATTGGAGGTTAGCATACCTTGCTACAATTTCTTATTCTTGCCCCTTTTTAATGAGCAACTTCTAATATGAAGAAAGGTGTAAATTGGCATCTGTGAGCCAAAAGATAGGTAAATAGGTCATTGACCTTGGACAAGAATCACATACAGAAATCAGGGCTATCATGTAGCATTTCATTATCATGAGATTTTCTTCAAGAAGCAAAGTTTGCCCTTGCTCTCCTTTCACGGATTGTCAATAGCTTTTTAATCAAGAAAAATTAGCTGAAGATAGTGTTATTTATCTAGGGTTATACAATGATCTTTACAAATGTTTCCTCAATACAGTGTTATAACTGAAAGATCTTTGTGCTGGCTCTTTTACTTATTTGCTGTTTCTGCCTACCTTAATGTCTGGCTACTGTGTTATGAAAATTACAACTGAATATCACAATTGAGGAAAGAATTCAGATGTCTTTTGAAATAACAGAATAAAACTCAGCTCCTTCTAGTCCTTTCTTAAAACAAATACTGAGTATATAGATCAACTTACAGAATGCCATAAAGTTCAACAAATCTAGTCTTTGTTGGGCCAAGAGGAAAAAATATATCAGAACCCAATTGTGCACCAGTAAGATTTTTCTAATCCTTCAGCTTTCAAATTGGAAACAGTTCCATTAAATTTCTTCCTTTAAAATTATACATTTTCAGAAATATTGTTTTAAATGCACATCTAAAAGCATAAATTGTATTATATAGACAAAAATCAACTGTATCTGCAAATGAATAGTGCCATTTATGAACAAAGATTAAATGTATTTCTTGAGAGACTCAACTCAGTGGAAACAGGAAAACCTGTTTAAATGACCTGTTCCTGAATAAGCCAAAAAAAGCAGTATGACTTGCAGGGCACTTGTACAAACTGCCAGAGTATAGTGATGATGCTAAGACAGAAGGAGTTTGATGCTTTAAACAAAATTTCTATGTTCATCCAGAGACTTGTTTTGCTTTGATTTAAAGAGGAAGTTTCCCTCTACTCAAAGCCTAGAAATTCAAAGGTGTAATCCAAATCTATAAACAAACACGATATAAATTATGCAGATGTATTGTTAGATAACTTAAATAACACCATCACTGCACTATTAGTCTAATCTGAACTTTAGCAAAGACTACCTAGTTTTCACATTTGGCAGCACTGAGCACTTGAATTAAAAAAAACCCCACACTGATCCTATAACACATAGAACTCTTACATGCACCTTTATGATACCAACTTCTGTTTCTATGATGTAACTATGTAATTGCACTATATTGTCAAATATTTCTGCTTGGGTAATAACTCTAGTTGTGCCTAAGGACAATCGTAAGTGAATTATGCGGAGTAGCCACTTGTTTGTCAGAGTTTGAATTCTGAGATCCTCCTATATACTTCACATTTAGATTCTGACTGCCTCTTATTCTTCTGTATTCTTTCTTTATATTTATTTTTTAGTCATATCTCCACATCATAAGATCAGATCACCTGGAGCTATGACTTCCCCAGAGAGACAGAAACAGAAGATATCTCATTAATATACTTGCATAACAGTGTACACACACCTACGCATATGCAAACCAAATTAAATAAGTATAATGCACAAACAATATTGTTTCTGAAACAATATTGCACCTGATGTCAAAAAAATATGCCCAAGAAGAAATAATATCATTGGTTTGGTAACTATACATAACAGGCTCTGCATTTAGGGAGACAGAAATCGAGAAAGGCTCACCTGCTTTGGAAAGGCTCCAAACTTTGATTCAGCTTGTCATCAAAGTGTCAGCTGAACTCCAAATGAAACTTCCTTCCCAGTTCCAAACTTTTTACGAAACTACTTTGACTGACAAAAGAATGACACAGCACACTGTTCTCCATGAGCCTGGCCAGTTTTGCAGACCACTACAGCGTTTAGATGTACTGGAGTTCTCAAACTGGTTTAGCGTGCCTAGGGAGCAGTGCCTGGACTCCCCTGAGCACAAGCTGTAATTTATGGCTATGGCTACCACAGAGAACATTGAAGTAAAAAAAAACAAAAATCCAGATCATTTCCATACTCTCTGGTAAGCGCTGTTTACAATCTGATCCTATTAGACTTTCACTAAAATAATGGAAAACTCACATATGACTGGGTTCTACACCCCTCACAGATTTCAGCTGGGTTTTCACTCTGAAGTGGTAGGGGTTTTGACAGTGAAATTCAGCTTGGGGTTTCAAAGCTATCACACAAGGGAAACGCTTGCATGAATCCCAAGAAAGAGAAACCACAAAACGCTGGAGGTCCAATTCTTAAGCATTTATAATGCCTTTTCAAATCCTGGAATGAAACACATTTGAGTTACCAATATACAATTTAGCACTGCACTATGCAGTAACCTATCAGGGCACAGCTCTTTTCTACTTCTAAACCTGATCTACAAGGTAAATTTTTTGCATGTCAAATATAACTGTGTGATGAGGCTATACGGATAATTACATAGTTAGTACTGGTTGCAACAATACTCTACTATTCTAACATGGATGTCCCTGCTGCACATTGTAAAGAACCCAAAATCTTTAGTGGATTTCATTTCACAACACCTCTGAGACATGCCAAGTGTTCTTACCTGGTTTTTATGGCTGCAAATGCAAGGGCAAGTTTGTCAAGCTATTGAGGCATCTAAAGAAGTAGCTTCCCAGAATTTTCAAAATTTTCAAAAGTATCTGTGCATTAAGGTGTGAAGAAGACATGTATTCAGAAAGCAAAAGAAAATGAGCACCTACATATCTGATAAACACACTGTACTTAACCATATCTTTAGGCACATAAAAGCATATGTCTTTTTAGTTCAAAGTCATTTGTTCAAGACTTCATGGAAGAAAACACTCACTAAACAAAAGAGAGAAGATGGGATACATTGTATGTCTGGTTGTTGTCCCTTTCTTGAGACACCTTTCTCTCAGAGTGTTTGGAAAATACACAAAGGCACGCTCACTCAGGAACTACGCAACCAGGAATATGGAGCTAACTGAACACGGCCAAATGTATCTGAAACACTGCACAAGTGTCAAACATACATTATGTGTTTAAACATAGCCATCTGGTGTCATTTTAGATACCCTAAGTTTTCCAAGATATCAGATAACCTAAGGCAACAAAAATGACTCTATGCAACTAAATTTAGATACGTGAATCTGCCTCGGGGTGGCTACCTGCACAACAAGCTCCATTTGTCCCACACTGTCCTGCTGACACGCTTCCTTTAACTAAAGCTACCTGGGCTGTGAGTTTCAGCTGAAGCACAGACATTTTGCACGTCATCGCAAATACCTCTGAGCTTTATAAGGCTTCTCATCCTGTTTCCTGTGATTCTTGTCTGTTCATATGCTATTTATCCTAATTTGGATCTTGATCTTACAATTAACTATGACAGACTGTATCTCCATTCCTGTGGCGAATTGCAGCAGCTCTGCACTGGTCTAGGTATTCAGTCACAGACTTGGTCCTTTCAGGACCAGTTACAAGTTATTTTGGGTCAGGAACAGGTGATGCTTATTGGTCTTTAGGTTTAATGCATAACAAATCAACAGTTTAAAAGTTGCTGGGGTTTTTTGCCAGACCAGAAACTATGATTCTTCTTGAGAATTTGATCTCTAAAAAGGAGACGTTTATCTTAGAAATCATTCAGTGCCAGTTTATGTCATTATTTCAGCTGGAGAAATTAATTTCATAGTCTCCTGCTGAATTGATTTACAATTGAGATGCTGCCACAATTGTAAATCAATTGTAAATCGGTTCCTATCAGTTTGTGGCACAAAACAGCAGTGTACACTTCAATTTGCAAATACACATTTTACCTGGTAGAAACAGTATCACACACTTAAGGCCAAAAACGAAAAAAAAAAATAGTCTGACCTGTTAGCAAAAATCTGAACATATATCTGACAATGCATCTATATTATGAGCACACAAAAGCTTTTCTCTAGATGATATCAAGATCGAACTCTAGGGTGGAACATATTACAGCTGAAGGTGAACCACAGTGGTAAGGTGAAACTGGAGTAAACCCTAGAAATTTATGCTGAATGCCTTTCCTAGTCAGACTCCCCGAACAGGCCAGCTGTAGGGAGCATTCATCACAGAAACCATTTTTAATTATTTCAGCCTCTAGGAATATTTCTACTACTGTTTGGTTTTGTACAGAGACAGTGCAACACTGTAATGTAAACAAAACCCTCAGATCTTGGGGTTAATGCTACCACCACTTAGCTTTTTAACTCACCCTGAAGAAGCAGCACAGAAAATGCTAACATGAAGGTACCAGCTGCCTAACTCAGCCAGTGCATAGCTTTAGGTAGGTGAGTAACCCTCAGAGACCTGTTCTTAAAGACAGGATAAGGGGAAAGAGTACACTCTTACAAAAGGAGGCAAGAGGGTGTTTCAATTGCTATCTAGATTAGAGAAGATCTTGGTCAATGGGTGCTCCCAGAAAGAATTCCCAAACAGCACAGCCTACCTTGGGTCTTGGGAGACCTGAACAAAGGCAGTACCTGAACTAAAGGGTCTCAGGATTTAGAAATGCAGGCTAAGCAGAAGGGAAGGCCACTTGTCATAGCAATAACTGAAGTAAAAATAGATAAAAATTTCACATAGAAGTATAAACAAAGAGAAAACAGTGGAGGAAATGCAGAAGATTCATGTTATCACAAGGCCACAGTCCTCAGAACTCTTCTCCCCCCACCCTGTTTTACTGCCTCCTAAGCAGCACTGGCACAAGACGCAGGGACTCCATGCAGAGCACTGCTCTCACCTGGGCAGGCTCACTTGAGGTCCCCATGCAGGCTTTCTGCACCCACTTGCTTTTTCCTCAAACCACTTCATTAGTTCAGCTGCCTGGATCAGTAATTTGTGAAATTCTTTTTAAATTTGGGACATACATAGGAAACGGAGTGCAGAGGACACTATCCAGGACATGGGTGTCCACCTGGATTTGCCTTCTTCTTGGGTATACTAACTTGCTGACTATTCCATATCCTTTTCTGCTCAGAAGGTGAAGAAGATCAGTGATAAAAAAAGGACAGACAATATAGTTTACTGTTCTAATGGAAGATCTGCAGTGTACTGTCTGGAAAACATCAGCAAGGAACAAACTCACCCGGCTCCCAATTCACCATGCACTTACACAGAGCCAGGAAGAGCAGGGCAGGTGGGTAATGATGGCAGTCTGCAGAAGGGTGGGGTACCAGCAAGCTAAAGTGGCAAACTTGGCAGAAGAGGAAAGGTATAAAGAGTGATCAAAAGAAGTGAGAAATATCAAGAAATCTAAAGTAAACTTGCTGTCCTATCTAAGTATAATGGATGAACTATGAGTGTGAATAGAGGAACTATGTCAAAGGACATTAAGATTATCCTCACATCATATTCAGAAAACAGAAATGTTTTACGAAAGACTTGGCTTGAGGTACCTGCAAGATGAGAAGCTGACTAAGGCCTTGGTGGTGGGTATCAGAGGTTGGTTACTGCACTGAGGGATGTGTTGGAAGTCAAAAGGGACAGGAGAAGAAGGAGAGGTACCTGCTCCAATAGACAAACCTCCAGGATGGCTTTGGAGTGACCTACCTGATCACTGTCCTAGCTCTGTGTGCCTGCAGGCAATTAATTTTGTTTCTTTGCAATTCTGTTTCCCTTCCTGTCTTTCCATCTATTTTGGACTGTGTGCTGTTTAGGATAGCAGCTGTTCTGATACAGTTCCTAGAACAATGGACCTCTGATCTCATGGGAGTCATCTAGATGATCCTAGAATACAAATAATAAATAATCTTAATTTAGCAAATATTTATTGAGTTCTCTCAGGTATTATAACTAATTACTGCCATTTTCCCTTAAAGAAATAATCCATCACTCTGCTGATGATAAAAGACCTTTTCAAACAATGGATTTAAAATCTATCTATTCAGATAAATAATTTGTTCTTATTTCTTTCCTATTACTTCATGCAAATTGTTTGCTTCCTTGTGGGACAACTCTAAACTCTCTAAATAGTGTGAACTAAAGATGTATCAAGCAGGTTCAGATTCTGTACAATATAAAGATGCAGAGAAATATTTTCTATTTATAAAGACATTGTGTACATACAAAGTCTACGTTCCACTCAAAAGTCATTAATAAAAGACCTGAACTATGCAGGATATGACTATATAACCACCTAATTTGACAATGATATATTAACAGTAACATTTTTCTATTTCTTAACTTTGTGATTCCACTCCAGTAATTCTATGTAATCCATTTCAACCTAATCTGTCTTTTAGTAGTGTACCATATAGCTTAACTACAGTTTTGGTAGGCAAATGCACATTTTTCGGAGTAGCTGCTTATTTCAAATGGACCAGTTTGAGAGCCTAAATTCAGATATTCAAGAGCTTATTTTCCAGATTTAAGTGAGAACTCACAGTCTGGTCTCAAGAAAAAGCGAGGAATTTCAGAAGTTTGGCACCCTTGCAAGAGAGGTTTGCCTACCTAGAGACTTTACTTCAGCTAGTTAGGAAGGGCTTGCTCTAGTTATTACTGGAAAGATTTCCATGAATTTCAGCAGTACTTACCACAGACAGATGGCTAAAAAGCAGAAATTCTGCCTTCTACTAGAATTAATAGCCTAAGCGAACAAGGAGAAAAATTTTATCCTTTGTCTACGTACGTCAAACATGGAATGCATCAACACAAAAACACAGAAACTAACTTTAAGTTTCAGCTGTACAAATTTAATGTCATGTGATGTGACTGAAGAGGAAATTCTATAAACAAATTTATTATTGATTTATTTTGTGGAGGCATGAAATCCCATTCTATCTATATGCAATAATTTGAAATAGATACTATTCTGATATTAAGCTGCTGGTATACTTGCTGTAACTGGAATGAAAAGTTCAGCTGATTTTCATAATTAAAAATTCATTTAGGGTAAGGGTTTAAGGAAAAGACCTTATTGTGACAAAGGCTGATGGCAATTTTAGTTGGAATTTTAGAATGTTATCTATCTTTTATAGACAGGTCTATTATTGTCCCAGACGGTAAACCAGATCAACCTACGAAGAATGTTAAAAAGACAAAGATATTGATAAGATAATTGAAGTAGTTCTTCATTTACCCTGTTCCATTGGTATCATCAGTCTCGGGTATTCATAACTGAATACTAATCTAATGACACACGACTAAAACCCTACATTACTTGGCTTACACTGTGATGAGCATGAGTACACGGGCAATAACCACAGGTCAGGTGATAAATATATGGTTTCACTGATTGTTTCAGCCCCTGGACTATCAAGCAACTGATGGTCCCTAAAGGTACATCCATTCGTTGGACGTCACAGTATTCTTGGTGTGCAAGGCAGTGTGTAGCTGTGGACTGGATTTCAGGGTTTAGGAAACTAATTCTAATTTGGCTACTTTGAGTTGTGTAACCTTTACCATTTCATTGTATGACTGACTTTTCCCATTTGGCCTTATGCTGCCTAGACTTCAGGCTCGGTGTGGCTGTCTCTTGCTCTTTATGTACACAGCTCCTAGTACGATGTGGCCTCAATCTCATTTGAAGCCTCTGGGTACTTCTAAAACTAAACCCATACAGAATCAGTAGCCCCACCAAAGCAACTCAGGATACCTCCAGAGGCAGGCTACATACACAAAGACCTGGGATCTCATTCACTTCCCAAGTTCATGTGGAGACAACACCCCATAAATGTGCTGAAACCCCATCCAGCCACTGGAAGATGCATCTGGTTCCGTCACAACTTTTTGTCACCACTGATGTCCACATGAAGAAGACTGAATAGAGGAGAAAGGAATTATAGGAAAAGAATTTTCTATGGACATGGAGACTGGGAAGACAGGTCGATGGAGGTCTTTCAGTGTCCAGGACTATGGGCACTGGAAGGGTGGTGCAGGATTGTTCTCGATAGACAAGTTCAACCAACACCACCACAAAAGAGCAAGGCCACAGTACTGCTCATGCAACACTTTCTTTGGCTTCACGTCTGACAGCCCAGACTTCTACACTTTAATCTCACCTCAGGGAGCTGATAGTCTTATGTACAGCCTCAGTATTAGTTTGTTTTCAGCTGATCAGTCTTTGAAGTAAGCTCAGAGTCAAATTTTATCAAATTAACCAGTTCCACAAGAGTGCTCCAATCTCCTGAACCCCTGTTGATTGCAATGAGACTGCAAGCATCAAAACAGGACTTGGAGCTTCTAATTACCTTTGAGAATCTAAACTGATTCCTCTGGATCAGTTTATCATAGTACCCACGCACTCCTTCTGCTCATAAATTTGATTTTTATCCTATTCAACAATACAAATTAAAAGGATAGAGACAGGTTTGCACTTTCAGCCATTGGTTTCCAGTATCAGCATAACAATTATGTGTGCTTTTTATTTTGTGCCTGCTGTTACAGTAAGTGAAACTGCAATTATGTCAATCTATTAAAAACTAGGACCAAAGGTCAGCAGGTTTTCCATGTCAATGGTATTATTGAAGTTTGTATAGATTCAGAATTCTTACGGATCCTTCCACATAGTACAAAAACATTCAGTTTAACAAAGACAATAATTGATAGCAGTAGATATATTCTTAATGACCTAATGACCATTTTCAATTTGTATTGGATGTGTACAATATTAAACTGTGCTTCCAAAGAAATGCAAGACTAGCAGAGTATGAAACAAACAAAACAAAAAAAACCCCACCACCCTACCATTTGAGCATCAAGTTTGCTTAAAATGTCCTTTTTGCTCATTTGTGCAAAAGCTGTCACCAGATGGAATGTTTTCTTGACTGCAATGCTCAAAGGTACTCATTAAGTCCAGGGGAAAAAAAGTATTCAGATGAAATCTGTACATAACCTTTGCCCACAACACTTCTGAGGTTCAGAGCTATTCAGATAAGTTGGGAGGAGGGCTTGTTTGAACGGATGGCTGGTGTTTTTATGGTTGTGCTACTCTCTGTCAAGTAGGTTGGCTGGCTGGCTGTTTAACACAGGCTACAGTACCTTAGTAGTCAAGCCGTTTGCAATCATTTGTTTGTCCTCAGAATATTTCAAAATTAAGAGAGCATCATTTATCTCATTGCACAGCTGGAAGATGGAGGCACATATGAGTCAACCTGGACTTGTGTTCAGTATAAACTTACAACTTAGTTTCTGTCATTGAGTGCAGAATCACTGGGCACCATCACTGGGACCGCCCAGACTGAATAAAGGTGGCAGAACTGCATCCAGATTTATTGAGATTTAAACTTGGAATGTAGAGTTCTGCAGTGTTTTAAAGGAAGAAAGAACCTTCCTCATAGCCTCGAGTAAACTGCTTCAAATAAGCAAGTAAAGCCTGCTCACTTATACCCTTTCAGACCTGGGCTAGTTGAGCCTTTGTACTGCCTCTGTTCTGCAACAGGTATCCAAATTTTCACAACTGAAAAAAAATTTCCCTCTTCACCCCTGGAGCAGACAGGATGTTGGACAAGGACTGTGAGAAGCTGGTCTCTGCTTCCAATGCACAGCATCTCAGAGCTACTCCTGGATTGATGCAGATACTTAAAATTATAATCTAGAGCAAAATAACTTTCCTCAGTGTCCATGGGACATCACAGATAGAAATCCTAAATTCCTGAGTACTGATCCTATACCTTCGGCGGTGGTATCATCTTTCCTGACTGGCTCTAAATTAGTTTGAAAGGCTGGTCTCAGGTGATGTCCAGCTTTATTCTGCAGAGGGCTTAAAATTAAAGGAGGCTGATCTAAGACGCACGGAAAACACCGGGGAGTGATTTCCTAGAGATATCAGTGACCTTGATATTGCAGAGCAAGTATGCACACACAGCCTGCTTGCAAAAATAAGAAAAGCCTTTTCAGATGTATGTGCTCCATAGACTTTTCAAGGCTGTAGAGTTAAAAAAAAAAAAACCAAACCACAAACCACACCACCACCAAAAAAAACACCCACCTCTCACTTTTTATTAGGAGATCTGCAAAAGTCTTGTTATAATTTCAATTTCCCATTTAGGTTGATTTATGGATTTCCTCCCTTGTTTATGGCTTTTTTAATGCTCCACTCTATAGAAGCCATGAATACATCAAGATTTGCACCAAGAACCTCATATAAGTAGCTCAACATCAGCTGACAAAACAACAGTGTGAGTTAACAAGATTTTTTTCTGCAGGTTGTCTCAATCTGCTTTGCACCAATTACAGAAGGTAGGGTCAGAAAGAAGGCTTAACCTAAAAATTTTTACAGAGATTTTAGCAATGCCACATTCAGAACTGTTTTCCTGATCCCTATTATGTTGTTAGCCCAGCAGAGGGAAGAAACAGTTTAAAACATGTCACAGTTGGAGCTGTCTTAATATTAAGTGTTAGATCACGAATGGCAGATGTGAAATATTCCAGCTTTTTTGTAGTGTTTGAAGGCTTGTACAGAATTGTTAAATAAAGCAACATGATTTTACTTTCTTTTTCTTTTTTTAGAAAAATAAAATAAACATGAAGGGATCATTGCATGCCCCTGTTAACGCAAACTGAGCCAAAGCCTGCAAGTGTATCATGATGGTAGATGCTGTAATGAACAGCTCAGAAAAAGGCCTGCTTTGTTGAACTTTTTTTTAATTGGGTCATAGTAGGTCACTCCTAAATCTCCAGGCAACCAACAAGAACTATTTTTACACAGATGCAAAGTAGTAATATGAATATTCAAATATGATCTAATTAATTTTCTAAAAGCCAATGTCTGCCAAAGCACAGATTATTATAATTTTAGCCTTCAAATTTGAGAAAGAAAAATCATAAAAATCTATATCATTAAGAAAACCTTCAAATTATGAAATGGAAGTCCCCTATAAGGATAATAACAAACAGTTCAGAAGCTTCTTAAGCTAGAGGGACAAAAACACCTTTAACCTTGTAAAACTTTGAGGTATAATCATCTGGTGCTTTTTTTCCATAAACTGGTATGATTTTTACCAGGACCATTCAGAGAAGCATATGATCTATTTTTAAAATTCTTCAGGCTTCCACAACAAACCTTTTCTGGCTTTTAATGCTTTGATCTTCATGTTGAAAAATTTGCGAACTAATATATGTCACTACATATGTGATAACAGTACACAGACCTATCAGCAATATAGAATAATTTCCCTGTGTACAACAGAGGCCAATTTTTATGTTTTGTTTCCGGTTGCTACGGAAGGGAAAATGCCAGCCCCGTGTATGACAGAAAGCAATGTGGCTTCGTCTCCTGCAGTAAATATACCTGGAATGTGGACAGAAGTGGCACCCAGCCTGAACATCCGTCACCATTTTGGTAGTTTGAAGAGCATCTGGTCCTTTGGAGTATATTTGCTGTGATTACCCAGTTCAAGTCTTTTCCAACTATTGTATGTGTCATCAAATGACAGTAATGAAAATAACTGCAGCCATTATTATAGAGTTTAGGACTTTGCCATCTGTTGAATATTAGCCTTTGCCTTCCCCCAACTGGCATGCTGTTGTGCCCAAATTGACACATAGGCAGTGTCACCATAATACACTTGTATACATTTGTATAGCTCTTTTGTTTCCACACATCCCAAGGAATTCCACCAAACAGTGTTAATAGAGTCAGTAATCACCAAGAAAACAGGTCAGGCAGTATAAATGTAGTTCAAACACTGACACCCACACACCATGGAGTGTAGAGCTGGGGACTGTAGTTGATACTCGCGATCGCGAGATATGCACACATGAAAAGCTAATGCAACTGTGTTAAGCATATGTTAAGATCTGGTAGTCTCAAACCCAGATCCTAACAGATATTTTGCTTTGCAGCCAACACCTGTAAAGAGTCTTAGGTGCAAGGTAATGCAGAGTACTAGCACAACACCCTGCAGGACAATTAGTGTATTCATAGAGCTATCCCTACAAAACATCAATATTTGCCCTCATATACAACAAAGCATCAGAAGTGTCCCAGCATCCACATGCCAGAAATGACTGCCCAGTCCTCAGACCATAAAAATTTATCGTGTCTTCTGAAGACTTAAGTCCCTTTGAGGATAAAAGGGATAAAAATACTCTGATATCAGAAATACCCTGAGCTTAGAGAGCTCATCAGTCACAAGACAGATGGAGAAGGCTGTAACAGCCATAGCAATATGCACATTCCCACTGTATCTGCCATGCAAGAGATCATTCTAAACAAAATCCTCACCTATGCATTATCACTTGCTGCATCACAGATGATTAAGGTGACTTTGTAAAACTCACGTGGTACTTGCTGGCAAATGATAGGTTTTAATGGTGACTACTTCAAAGACAGTATGTGACCATCAGTTTTTAAAAAAAAAGAAAAAGTCAAGAAAAAGCACTGCACTGAACAATTTCAACAGGAAATCCAGTCAGCAGGAAAGAACTGTATCAGATATAACAAACCAACCACCAAAGACCTTGTGAATATTCATTGCTTGGATTGGATTGATCAGGAAGGGAAGGAAAGAGATAAAGATTGTTGTATGAGGGTGAAAAGATCTTTGGGAACATTCATACTAATCATTTTCTGCACAATTTTATGTCTGGAATGTATCATCTGCATTGCATTTATTTTCAGAGGTTATTATTTCGGAAAAGTTGTGATACTATGGTTTCATTCTCTAATCTGTAAAAACAAGCTGAATGGAGGATAATGTCTCAAACTATTGTCTTCAGCCAAGGAAAACCTCTAAAGTAAGGCTGTCACAGTAGTGAATCTGACTGAAGAGCAAACACAGCCAAGTGTGAAGGAGTTACAATTTTTTTAATAGCAAAAGCTCTCCTTTTTCACTTCTGAAAAGTCATGTGAGCCATGAACATGTATAGCAAAAAAAGTACCACCTACAACCACAAACAATACTAAGAAAAACAAACACAATTCCACAACCTCCAGGCAGACTGCAGGACACAAAATGCAGCCTGATGTTTCCTGGCAAACCGCCTCCAGTTCCATACTCAACTAATCAGAGTTGTGAGTGTTAGATTAAAACAAAACTGTAGTAGCTTAGAATTCATAACCTTATCAAGAACCTATTATTACTTGAACTTCCACAAAAGCAAAAGAATACAGTACTCCAGCAAACACTAAACATTAAATACTTAGTATTGTTCTTTCAGAAACAAACCAAAGCTTACTGTTAGTGCTACAGTTTTCAGCTGTAAAATGGAGGTACTATGAACTGTGACTGCTATCCCTGGTTTTGGAGACTGATGATCTAGCAGCATATTGACTGCTCAGAGAGAAAAGAGGTTTAGAGCAACACAAATCAGTTTCTGTAAATCTAAATTAGTTTGTTTAATTCAAGACTCTAGATGACTCTCACGTCAGCTTTACAACCTGGAGTTCTTAAATTACATATACTGAGCAGCAGAGGAAAGATGCATTAAAATATGTGTGGAACCACGGCCAGGATTTTCTTTTGATTTTCCTCCCAGTTCCTTCTCAGCTTGCCAATATGTCTGCACATTTCTTTGGTATTTCCCCTATTATCATTATCCAAGTTTTCAATTTTTAAAACAAATGAATAACGTACAAGATGGGAGAGAGTATCTCGTTTCTTTCAGCTCTACCTTTTTTGGACCACATGATTTTCCAAAATATGGGAGATGATTCCTCTGTTGGAGAGGTTATAAAAGAAAACAAGTGAGCACAGAACATCCAGAAGAGCTGATATCTTGAGGAGTAAAGTGATCAGCCACCAGTATGGTGAGGACTCATTTTCAGTTCAATTTCATACTCTCCCCACATTAATGCACTATGAGATAGTAACTCTCTTGGGTTTCAGCTCTCTCTCCATCTATCTCATTGGTTTTAATCAGGAGTTCAGCTCTAGAGGAAAGAAATCTTCTTAATTAGGCTTACTGAAATGTTTATATTACTGTGAAAAACTCTGGCTTCAATAAATTGATATGTTTTTTAAGACATACCATTTCACCAAAATATGCCCGAGCACTGCAAATCTCAAGAACCAGCTGGATCAGAAAAAATGCGGGATAAACTCAGACCCTGTAAGGGAAGCAGAGCTACTTTCAACTCACACTTCACCATAGCTCTGTGGGAACTGTAATCAGGCTAAGGACTGTAAAATGTAGCTGCAATTATTTGCAGATGAAAAATTCCAGCTACAGTTATTCCTTGAATCAAAATTGAGAATGAAGAATTAGAGGTCACTGTTAAACTAAGAGCATTTTAGTACAATGTTTGCTAAGGTTGTCTTGCTCAGGTTTTTTGTAGTTGCTTTTATAGGATAGGGTAAAAATAAATTCTAACATTCCACACACAGCTTCTTCATATTCACATGCAAAGCTGTGGACAATTCAAAATGCTGCCAAGTAAAATAATACTGCAGGCCATCTTCACTGATAGAAGCACAGCTGGATTGAGAACCTTCACTGAGATCTCCACTAGAGCATGGGAGTACAAAGATTGGAGAAATGGCCGCATAAATGTGCAATGGGCAATCTGCTGTGATTTCTAAGGATATAAAATTGGACCAAATTAGAGAAAATTATAAATCCAGACTATTTAGCCATCTGTGGCGTCAAAATGCAAAGCACTAGATTAAACAAAAAGTCTAATAGTTTCATTAGACTTTGAAGCTGATTTATGGTTCACTGTTTCCCTCATCCATCTGGGAATAACCTGGAGACAAAAGCCTTCACCTCATGTGGAAGGACACTAGGCTATGTCATCCACAGCTCTAAGTACAAAGAGCATGTTAGGTGAAGGGGAAATGAGATAGGAGCCACAAAGAAGATAACAGAAGCCAACTAGATGGAGGTCTGTCTGGGGAATACACGAGTGGGGAAAAAGTGCTATTTGTACTGCTACTCTGAAGAGGCACATACTCCATGTTCTCAGGAGTACTGCATAAACATACATGCAAAGTTCATCTTAGTGTTTGTTTCAACTCTCTCAGCTGGCTACTAGCCATAAGGTTAATTCCCCATTGCAGATACAGACTTTCTGAAGACCACAAAAGAGCTCATGTTAACTGAGCCTGATTGACATCCAGACTCTCATTCTGATCTGATACTGAAATACATGTTTCTTCATTTCACACCAAAATCAGTTTTGCAAACACAAAAAAGATTAAACATTGACTTCACCATCACTTCTTGAAACAGAATCAGAGCTTCTATCAAAACAATTAATGTGATCCCCATCTGTTAAAAGTTAGGCAAAGGCTTATAAAATAAGCTGCATCCAACAAATATGCCATACAGCAGGACTGCATGACACATAAAAGTCTGAAAAATGTATTAGCACAAATTCAATGGCCATGAGAGGTGACATGAAACCAGACATGCCTGCAGCAACAGTCACAAAAATTATCCTGAATTACTTTCTCAACTCCGTGAAAGATCTTGAGGCCCTAAGAGACACAGTGAATCAATCAATACATCTATACAATCAGGAGGTATGGTAGTTATTACTCATTCATTATGACGTAGCATTCTCTAAAGCCAAATTAAGACAACCAGAGTGAGAAATTAAGAAAGGGCTAGCTAGCAGATTGACACATGCCATTGTGCTATATTAGATCAATTAAACCATCCAGATAGTCCTTTGAGGATAAATGGGTAGATGCTCAAAGAAAATATCTGCACAATCTGATGAAGACATTGAAACAGCAATTCATCATTGCCTTCAATATGAATGGCAATAAAGACTGAGCAAATGACAGATGTTCTGTACAAAGTCAGTCATTGTAGAGGAATGCAAGAGATAAGATACTTTAACTCTTTCCAGTACTGACTGAAAAGCACCAAGCCAAAATTTCATGATTATAGAAATATTACTCCTCTGGAAAAAAAATCTGCTGTTAGAATGGGCCAGTCTGCTCTGCCAAACTGCCCTGAGCACACAGCCTTGCCAGAAATAAAGTCAGTTTTTACCAGGAACAAACCTTGTAGCAATTACTTACTACAAGTCACTTTTTGATTAGAGGAATGTGATCAAGCACAAGAGCCATGGCACCAATGGAAGTGGCTGGGAAGAGTGAGGAACATGGTTGCTTAGCCACCAGCTTAATTTAAAAGGTCGATGGAGTAAGTTTGCAGAAGTTAAGTAGTCTCAGGTTCACACTGCTTCTACAAGTGAATCTCAAAGAGTCATTAAACCACCCATGCCTGCTAAACGACTCTTGCGTTGTTCCTTTTCATCATGTCACATCTGCTCCTTTCTCTTCCCCGACTGTGCTCTAGAACTGTGAGTTGCGTGTCCCTTGAGAGCCAAGAAATGATTCAGAGGGGATCACAAGGTCTGAAGGGGCCGTTTCATGATAGTTTAAGCCAGTCCAGGATTGCCCTGCTGTTTAAAAAGAATTATCCCCCTTCCCATGGCCTCAGATGGGAGCCGTGCAACGAGTTACCTCAGTTTACTGACCCAAAGGAAAACTTCTATTTTTTGGAGGGTTAGTTTTCAGTGTAAGCTATCACACAAGCACATGCTCACTAGCGCCAGCACAACAAGCAGGCAAGGCTGGAGGGAAGGGCAGAACCATCCTTGCCTTCATGCTGGTCATAGACTCACATAAGCTGAACATAGCACTACTACCTTAGAAGAAGCACTGCTGTTTAGCAGCAGTTTGGTTTTCCCCAGAGCAGGGAAGTGAAAAGCTACTGTTAATTAGTAGCTGCAAGTGTTTACACTAGCCAGGGAACTACTAAATTCTTGTAATTTCTGGCAGAAGCTCAGATCCTCCAGGACTAAGTGCATATTTACAACATCAGCCAATGATTAGAAAGCGATCGTCATTCACCAACCTTGAGGAACTGAGCTGCTATCAAACACCCAGATCACGCAGGTGCAGAGAAGCCCAAAAGGTTCTCACAGCTTCAGAAAGCTTAAAATAAGGGTTCTTCCATCAGACAGGAGCAGCTCTTCTTTTCAGGCATGAGGACCCAGAAGGAGGCAGGAGTTGAGTGCTCCTGCATGCTGTGGAATATCAGCAAATTTCCATCTCTGAACAGTTCTGGCAAAAGATGCTAACAGTTTGCAGTAAAGGTTTGTTGATGTTTCAGCAGTCAGCGCCACCTCATAGAAAAACTTAGACAGCCTGCAGTAACAGCACTCAGAGCAATCAAGAGTATTCTGTAAACTAGACACTATTGCTCCTTCTGACAGGGGAAGCTATTAGGTTCCTGTGGGCCATACATCACCTCTGCAATGGGGGGACAAGTACCCTGGCCCACCGTAAGCCATTCAACCTCTTTGTACAGATACAGACTCAGGTTTTCCAGGTAAAGTTGCAGGGCTTGAAGGAAAATGAGGGTCACAGGCATGGCAAGCAACAAGATCTTTGCATGTTTCATTGAAGATGGCAAAATCCAAAGTCTTGACTATGGAACAGATTGCTGGAACTAAATCAGGGAGAAAGTCAAATAAAATCTCCAAAATCGGTGAATGCCTGTACACCCTCATTTGAACACCACCTAGCCAGTGTCAAGAAAATTTTCACTGCATCAGTGTTGGGAATTTCTCATTTATGCAAAACATCAGCATCTTCCGAAACAAACCCTCCTTCTCCTGGCAAAAGAACATTAACATGTTTCCCTTCCTTTAATTATCCTAGCATTTAAAAAGTAGACTATTGAAATTAACTAGAGAACATTTTGTGCTTTATTCGCAAACATTTTCTTGCTTCTGACTGGCTCAGCTCCTTTTTCATAGGCATGTAAGCTAATTCTTCTAAGGTACTCATCAGCAAAGACCCTTTTAAGTGTCAAGGATTTAAAAATCTCATTTCCTAGAAACTTCATAGGTGTGCATTATAACACTTGTCAATATCACCTCAGATGACAATTTTGGTAAAGATGGACCTTAATTAATATTTAAATGTAATATTACACAGTGTTTATTTTAGTCTACAAAGCAGTCTGCAACAGTTGAGACTTACCAGAGAGGAGGTTTTTTTCTAGCCAAGCCAGCAGCTGATATTTCTATATTCCAGATTTCTCCTAACTGTGCGTTGTGTTGGTAGAATGACAGTCTAACTGTAGTGCTATCGCCAACGTGGAATAGAAAAGGGGAGTCAGCTTGATATGTTAAAAAGACAACCAACGGAAAGAAACATAAGCAATTAATTTTGAAGTGTTGCATTTACTGAATTTACTCATTGGTCAAATATAAAATAATTGTGCGCTTTTTTTTTCCCCACAAACTCATTCCTTTATTTTTTTAAATATGCTTAAGGAAGTTCTGTATAGACTCTGTTGTTAGTCTATTTATCTTTATCGTATATAACAACAGTGACAATGTGAAATTCAGGATTCTCATTATGTTAAATCTCATTGCAGAATAAATTATTTGCTTTAAGTCAGACCTTTTTGTTAATTGGTCATTTCCATTATTCATCAGGAAGATTCAGTCACCTTGCTCGTCATAGCTCTGTCACTGTCTCATAAAACTACCATTCTGTATCCTCTGGCAAAGGCAGTCCTTTGGCTCCAAAGTGTTGGAGAGTGAAGATGTGTTCTGGGGAGGCATCACTGTTTGCTTGTTTTACATATTTCTAGGCATCTGGTCACCGTCTATATGGGCAGATATTACAGAGTCAGGTGTACTTTTAGATTTGACACACTACGACACAGGCTGGACATCTTATGATTCATACTAATATCTGCCCTCTGCAGCAACCTGCACTGCACCATAACTCAAATATCACAAGCAGAGCTATTTCACTAGTAGAAGAAAATTAGTAAGGGTCCCAAAAGCAGCTAACCTATGGTATTGACTGTCAGTAGAGATACACAGGTTTAATGCTCTTAGCCTATCCCAAATGCCACATTGAGAGTTAATCTTAATTTTTTTACAGAAATATGACATTACCACTAGCTGAGGAATTTCTAGGCAAAGTGGTTTCTCAGCTTATACCACTTTCGTCTCATCATATTTACAGCATGTTAGCAACCAAAAATTATTTACTTTCAAAAGTGGAATATATTTAATTATAAAAACTACATATTAGTTTGTCTTTCTGTTGCAAAGCTATGAGGCAACAGTGCAATTTGAAAAAAGCAGGAATTGGAGAGTTCAAGCTGGAAGATGTGCGTAGACCTCCAGGTAGATTAGCAAGGACAGAAGTTAGGTCAGCTATGGCCAGATGGAGCAGTAAAGATCACCTGCTCTAAACAACCATGGAGAAGTACTGCAAGTACAGCATCTTCAGAGATAAAATGGCAGCTATGCAGAAGCTGCGTTAAAATTAACTGGTATGTAAGGGGAACGCTCTCCCATGTCCCCACTCTGAAGTACTATGGACAATTTCTCCATAAAACCTGCTTTCTTGTGCTTTACATTGGGATAACTGGAACTTATTTTTATTTCTGTTCATCATTACTTGACTTCAAAGGTATTCTATAAATGAGAAGTTTCTGACAGTCAAAGCATCCATTTCTTTTATGGTCTGTTTTTATTTGCTGCAAGATTTTCTTATGAAAACACTATTTCAAGATTTTCTTACATTCCTAATTTCGTAAATATGATCAGAAAAGCATACACAGAATATTAATCAAGCCCTAATTCTGTCTTTAAGGTCAAACAGAATTTTTTGAAGTTGATCTGGCAAAGGATTATGACTACAAGTGTCATATTTGCATCTCAAAAGCAGATCTGAGAAATGCCAGATGATTCCAGTTCTAACTGTAAAGCCAAGAGAAGACACCTTTCCATAGAACATTTCAGTTGTTTTCAATAACTTACTCAAGTATTAATTTTCCAGGGTAGATAGTGAGTATACAATGAGTATAACAGTTTCAACTACATTGCCATAAGTAGTGTGTTACCATAAATTAGGTCATCTACCAGTCAGCAACATCTGAGAATATACAAAAAATAATCCACAAAGAATAATAAAGACAATTTTCTACCTCTCCCTCAGCATAGCGTATGAGAATAACAACCTGCCTCGCCTACTTGTGACATTCAACAGCTTTAGTAGAGGTGTATCACAGTGCATTAATATTTCACTCTCTCTTTTTGGCTTCATTCTGCAGGGATGGTGGGGTGGGGGGTGGAAACATGCCTGGGTTTGGCCCACATTCTATTGCTCCAGCTGTACTGCTCTTTCACTTCGCATGACTGTATAACATCAAAACATCCTCCTTCAGGGAAGGAGAAGCCAGCTTCTGAAAGCAGAATATCACTGGATGGCCCATTCATCTTGTATTGTTGAAGTCCCCTGACAAGCAAGAGTGTCCAATAACAACTGATACTTGCAACTAAGAGTAGAGAAAGTTAATTTTTGTCTACTGAGCCCTAGAGAAACAGTTCCCAAAAATGTGGTGGCCAAACCTCACCTGAGAAATTAGACAACATTTGTGCCTTGCAGCATATTAGTGTGGGCTCTGTCATTCACTTTTATCTTTCAGTTTCCTCATTGAGACTACTGTCCTGGGCAGCAAAGAACAGTCTCGTTTCTCTTTGAGTCCAGCTGATAGCATGGTACCACCATATTGATTAGTGAAGGAAGAAACCATGTTTGGTCCTGTTTTGGCTTCTTTTAGGGGAAGGATGCATTAGTACTAATGTGCTAATCTCCTTTGGAAAGGAAACAGGAGATAAGAGCCTCCTCCCAAGGAGAAAACATTGAAAAGGTCATATTTTTATAGCAGACTGAAGAGCAAATATAAGCATAGAGGCAATCCTGTGCCAAATCCTATTTGGAGTGCTTCTTTTTTGTTTTTCTGAAGCAAAAATATCGTCTGAGCTGATTTTTTTCATTTTTGTCCTCAGTCCACGGTTTACCACCTTTCATGATGAATAAAGTAAAATGAGGCTGTTTTTCATGAAAAACTGCCTATTGTACTTTAAAGAAAATGTCCTTGTCGGTTTTTGCATACTGCTTAGTCCAAAAAGAGTTACTTGGCAAGCCTCAAATGCTCTAAGTTTATAGTCAAAAAGGGGGAGATTTCATACTTGACTGAGTTTGGAAGCAGCAAATAAGAAACAAATGCATTAACATGTAAAAACAATATATTCTAGAACATAAGTCATGGCCACATCTATGGTCCTACAAGGAACATGATATTTATAACAATCCTGATTTAATGCTCCAATGCAAAAGGGTTACAAGCATGCTGAAGGTACTGGAAAGTCGAGACTTCAGGTACTGATCCAGTTCTGTGAAGTCAACAATAAGTCTCTGGATATTACATTAGGTACTAAACACATACAAAATGCATCCTGGCATCCTGGGAAGTGCTGAAATGTGTGTAACATAATCAAAACAATTTCCTTGTCTTTTCAGCACTTCTGATCAAATCTTACCATTATGAAAACACAAATGTAGTTAGGATACTGATTACACAGTCAACTAGCTATTAAAAGAACTCCAACACCATGCCATTTTCCTTAAAATATCATAGTACACATCACAATTTACTATTTTTGCTTTTTACATGTTTATATTTTTAAAGGAAGGAAAGCACTCTCCAAAAAAAGAGAAAAAAGCACCCTTTTTTGTGACATCAGGTTAAGAAATTCACACTCACCAAAACATCAAGCAATTCAAAGTTATCATTCCTGTGGCAACATCCACACTGCACATAGGCCTGAAAATAGCTGCCAAAAGAAGCGTTAGAAAATTCTCTGCAAAGTAGAAAGGGACTAAGTTAAAATTCTTGCAAGAATCATCACTTTGAACTCCTTGAGTCCTCTGTGCATGTACATTCTTATCATGACACTGCACAGACATACTTTTCTGCATTGCGTACTACACTTCCACTACATTTGTAACACCAGAATATTTCACTGTGGATGTTAAGCACTGGGATTCTAATACCTTGTTCTTATGGAAAAGGCTTACCAGAGCAGAAGCTGAGCCATATTAATTTATTGTCATGATGAAGGGGATAGTGAGAATCAGAACTGACACTAACTCTTTCTATTTTCTCCGCTACTTTTTGATTGCAATCATTGTGGTCTCCACGGATGTCATATCCATAACAGGCACACCAGCGTTTGAAGCAGTTTACTGAGGCTGGAAAACAATTCTGATAAAAATGTGCTGCTGCCAGAACTTGGCATATTAGAGTGTCTGAAAAGATTGCCAAGGTTGGCATTTTGCCTGTGTTGCCCAGGGCCATAGAAGATTGACACAAACTAAAAATAGTTGAAAAGATCAAATGTGTTTGTTTTTATGAGGCACTTTTCTTTTAAAACAGAACTTGCCTGTCACACCACACGCACCTAATATGACAAGGTGCTGACAATTTCAGGAATGGTGCTGGGGATCACATGGGGTTTGTATGGTTTGAAAGCATTCTACAGAACTGGACCTACAGCACATGTTGATATGTAAAATGTTACGTCCAAGGTGCAATTTTAAAAAGAGCCAAAGGAGTCAGAAAAGTGAAATCTCAGTGAAAATCAAGCAAATAATCTAGAAATTGATGGAGAAACCTAAAACCAGATAGGGGATTAGTATTTGATCAAGTATTAAGTGCCACGGCTTTCCTATACCTACAGAAAATTCAAAACCTGAGACACACACCATCTGAGTAATAGCACATGGTACACAATTCTCCCTGGTTTTGCAAAGACCCTCTTCAGATTTTTGAAAAGTTGAAATTGGGTTTGTCCCATGTCTCACAGAACCATTCGGATGAATGCAGACAAACATACATGAAATTATCCATTTCCTTTCAAATTTTTAAATAATTTTGCTTCTAGTTTTTTATGCTTTCCTTCAGTAAGACATCATGAACCAAAGGCATACAGGCAAAAATGTGTGCAGAATGCCAATTTCCAAATCAATCACAATTGCCTAATCAGTCAGATGTAACAGGCTCACAACCAATATCAAACTCCTACTGAGGATTTTTCAGAATGTAAGGATTACATTTTTAATTGATTATTCTAGGATACGAAGGAAAGATAAGCAGGGAACAGCACTCTATTGAACATTTTATAACTAGAAAAAGATGTTCACTCTGAGTTCAAATGAATACTAATTGTGAACTGATTACAAACTTCAGAACTTAATACACTCTTGGAGAAGAACACAGGCTCTACACAGAAGTAGGTTGGGCAATATTCCAGCATTAACCACCTCTGCCAGTTTCTTGCCCAGATCTCTGCCTAAATTCCTTTGAACTAGAGGAACTCTGTAATTTACAAATTCATATTGCATAATTGCAGAAACTCAGGGGAATTTTAGGTTCCTTCTAGTGGATTTTCATAAAGCTGCAGAAGCTCCTTTCAGATTTTGTACATACAGATGATGTAATTGCTTTGAACTAAAATCCGAAGATCTCTGGCACCTGCATGAACTAAAAGGATACCAAAGTTTTCAGTGACTTCAGAAAGGTAGAGCTAAGACCAAATTTCCTATAAATTCCAATTAAATTTTACATGGAATTAATGTCTGTAGACTACACAATCTGTCTCTATGGAAAGATACTGTGTGGTTGAGAAGCAAGAAAAGCATTCTCACTAGAAAGCTGTTTCTAGCAATCAGTTATAACAGGAGCAGGACTATATGTGAGGGACATTATGATTTTCAAAGTCACTGCCATTCAGCTGTGGAAGATTGTGAGTTCAAATTTTCTTTTTTGCATCTGATACAAAGTACTGAGTTTCTCAAGAGAAGTAAATAAGAAAACTATTTTGGCAAGATTAATTTTTCTTAAGAGCCAATAAAACTTCATTTCACAAACTTCTGTCAAATGCTGATCTACACATTCCTAGTTGCTGGTTGTTGGGCAGCTGCCGAGTCATCACAGTGACTGACGTCTTTTTCCTTTCCCCATATACTTCTGACTTTAAAAAATGCTTATCTGGTGCATCACTAGCAGTTTTCAATACACTGGCTACTGTGCCCTGCAGACCTCTGAGTGGAATTAGACTCTTCTGGCCCTTAGTGGCAGATTCCAGAATTATTATTTCTGCAATATCGTCTCTCCCTGCCTCTCCCAGAATAGTGGAGTGGATATAACAAAGCACAGACACCACTGAAATTTCATGCTTACAGCTCTCTTCCCTGCTACTTGCAGATATTGTGGCATAAAGTAATAATAAATAATGCCTTTCAATGCTGTAGCATAAATAACTCTCCAAAACTCTTCATTCAGTTAGCCTTCTCTCTTTGCCCCTTCCTCTCAGGAAGGAATACATGTTCTTCCGAGGAACACGTTTGAAATGTCCATCAGGTTTTCTTCATTATGCTAGCAGTGTTGGAGCTTGTCTCCATCGGTGGCTGTGATTGCATCTGCCTGTTATCGGCCTACTACTTACAGAGATTGTTAGTATATGTGGATGACTTGTACTACTAGAAGTTTCATACTGAAAGTTGGCCATATGGGAAACATGTCTGTGATTACTGGGAAAGAGGTTAAAGATATCGATGCAATTTTGTTGTCTCCATTGAGGGATTCATAGATTGTAAATGACCTTTTTTGTGTCTCAGTATCTACATAGCTAGAAATATATATGAACGGAGCAGCTGTCACCAGTCTCATGCATTCAGGGACATCGGAATCCAATTAGATTGTCACTGATGGATTTGCAATACATTTTGGTCCTCAATTTGTACTCCAGACAAAAAACTAATTCCTACTTTCTCTAGTCCTGCTCCTCATTTCACCAAATCTTCATAAATAAAAACATAAAAGCACAATAAATGTATGCTATTAGTGAAACAAAGGATGCAGTATTACTTTTAACTTCTTCCAAATTATTGCACAGCTGCCATTAAAATAAGAGGAAAGCTATTTCAAGTTCTCTAGCATGAAAATTTGTAGTATATCTGATTTTATGCCCTCTCTTTAAAAGTAATGAAGAGTTTCCCTACTAAACCAGGTGTTTTGATCACAAGGTAACTCAGAACAAAATTTGCCTCATGCCATGTTCATGAACAGCACTTAACAAAAAGGTTTCTAGGGCTAATGTCTCTAGATACTAGATCTCTCTTATAATACAAATATTAATGTACAGCAGATCTTTCTAGCAGCAACACAGTTAGACATATGTTCCAGTTTTCAAACACATTTTCACAAGCAGTAGACTATACCTATCTACTCTTACACAGGACTCCAGACAAGTGTGATATCAGCCTCTGAGTCAATTACAAAAACTTACTGAAGCAGAGGGTTCAGACCTAAAACCTAAAAGCTACAAAGTTTTATGAAGTTAACAGCTATCACCTGAATCATTGTAACACAGAACGTGTGCACTCAAACTACCTCAAATCCAACATACTGACACTTAGGTTACACATGCTTACATGTAACTTAGACTTTCATTTGAGTTTTAATGTAAATCCCATTATCTCGCAATTGGGGTAAATTAAGAACATACACACCAGCTGTGCCTGTTATCAGATGACTTTTATGACTTTTGATCACTAAAGCATGTAGGATCAGGACCAGGTCCCCAGGACACAATGCAAAGCCTGTAGATAACTGTTGGACCTTTACTATTAACTTACATAGGACCTAACTAAATAAGCATAATCAAGTACCAAACTAACACGACACAGTTTTTCAAATGAAAATATTTCTGCTGTCTTGCCCACCAGCTGGGTTTGTTAACACAAATGTAATGGCCGTTCTTTCCCAACCTTTCAGCTCCTTAAATTCAGCCTGAGACCTGAAAGATTCATAGTGTGCATCTGACTTACAAGTCACATCAGAATAAGATCTTACATGCTGAGATTCCTGCTACATCTTGCCTTGTTGCACATTCTGTCTTTAACACTCACACAGCACAGGGCATGGTGCTCTTTCCTCTCCATTGTATCATGCCTTCAAGTATGTCCCCTGAGATATCACTCTTACACAACGGAAAAGGGAATTTTCAAAGGCTTTTGAGAAGGTTTGAGACCTTTGTAGAGAAGTTCTCCTTGTGTTGTTGACAAATCTAACATGTTCTCCCATAGCTGCAGGCACTGAAGGTGAAATTTGGTCTAATCAGTAAAGCAATCAGGTATGTCTATTAAAGTGTATTTTTGCTGAATTCAGCATGCATAAAATAGGCACCAGATTTCCTGAGAGCAGTTGTTTGGTCTCTTGAGAAAGGGCCAGTTTATAGAGCTACTTTTCAGTTGAAGTGTTGAGCAATGCAACTGTTCCTCCATATAACTTGTTGCTGTTGTGGCAAATCCTTAGCTTTGCTTTTGTAAACAATGAATACAGTCATGCACTAGTGCTCTGCTTAACTGGGTTCTTTGTAAATCTCTATGGTCTAATAGTAAAAGAAGAAAATATGAGAGCACTTTATCCTGGTTTATCACAGTCCTTTAACAGCATTGGAAATGTTCCATCAGGAAACTGTAGTCGCGTCATTTGTTGTAGGATCGATTAATCAAAAAAAGAAAATTTCTCTAAAGGCATTAACCTTTGCAAAAAATTGCAGATGGCTGTAATGGCGATTTGCATACCTTATGTATTAGACAATGTATAAAGTGCCTGATCCAACAAAAAACATCCATAGCCTTAGGGACCGTGCAAACTCTGGATGCTGATTCCACAGCAGGTGAGTTGACATATTCAGATGAAAGGTCAAACTGCAGCAGAAAGCAAGTAGCTCAAGTACAAGCTGTGAATGGACTCCCTGTGTCCATCTGCCACCACCACCCCTGGTCTCTAGACAGTCTCCCCACTGAAAGCCATGTGAATTACAAGACTCCCATTTCCCTGCTTCCCACCTCTCCTCTCTCATTCCTTTCTTCTGTTCCTCAGGACTGTGAATGATAAATCGCTTCTTCACAACTTATCTTCACAACTGTCTTCTGCTTCCTTGCTCCTTAAATATGCATAGCTAACAATAAACAAATCCACTGGCACAATAATGACTTGGGTTTCAAAGCCAAATCACCAATTCCCTGTAATTCATGCTGATTCCTGTTTGTCCCTGCCAACAATAACTGCACATTTCTCCATACCAAAAAAGTTTTAAATGTCTGGACTTTTTATTATTATTATTCGGGTAATCAGAAGAGATCAGCTTTGTCTAACTGTTCATTCTCATCACTTAAACTACCTTGTGAGACAACTGACACCACCTTTATCCTCGTAGCACATTTCCTGTACAGTACCTATACCAGCACCCCATTCATGTTTAGCAGTAAAAAGCAGGTAAATTTTGCAAAGGTTTGAGAGCAGTTCATGTTGGCTCACAGAAGTGCCCGTTATCCACATCCTCACCTGGTGTGTGTATGAGTGATCCAAACCTGCTGTGTCTACAAAAGTGGCCTAAAAAAATAGGTTCAGGGCACATAACCCTTCCAAATGGATTAGAATTATTTTTAAAACTGTGCATTTCATGTGGTATTTCCTCATTTCAGCTCTGTCCTAAGTGAAAAAAAGAAAAAGAGAAGGCAGTATAAAGTGAAGAAATACAAAGTACAGCTCATGAGAAATATTAAATATTTGCCCTAGGTTCAGTTGCAATTTTTGGTGGAGGTTGGTTGTTCATATCTAGCTCTGTTTGTCAAAGCTCGATTCTTACAGGGAGTATTTCTAAAGAAAGAGGCAAGAAAATATTACTTTTCCTTTCTTTAAATGTACACAAACATTTAATTTACATGTTCTAACTAGCTACTCTGCATGCACATGCCTCATTATTGCAACCAATTGTATCTGTACAGGTAATATTAAAAATCTGGTCATGTGCATGGGATGCTTTAAATTAGACAATTAATTACTTCTAGGAGTGGGGCCCTTGTTCTAAGATGAAAAGAAATATTTAAGTTAGGCAAGATATCTTATTACTTCTCCATAATATACAGAGCTTTAGGGAAAGATTAGGTTTATTAAGTCAGACTCACAATGCAGGCTTTCAACGCTGCCATTTCCAATAAGTACACATTTGTTTAATATTAAAGTTCCCTTTCAAAACAAAGTAGTTAAGCCTACCCTCACATTTATACATCTGCAGTTTGTTTGATAACTTACAACATAATTACAGGCTGTCCTCCCACTAAATGCTGTATTCAGACTTATGAAACAAGGTGGTAAAATATGCACTGGAGTCTGAGTACTAAGCCCGTAATTTACCACAAGCACTAGGAAGAAAAGAAGCAGAGGGGAACCCTGCTATTTAAACTGCTCAGTTATCACGTTTCCCTCCCCCAAACATACAGTAGCATATAACCCATTCATATTTCAATTTTACATTTTCCAAACTGTCAGCTTCTCGTGTTTCAAGTTCATTTGAAATGCAGTCTGTTTATCAGAGCAGCAGTGAAGGCTTTTGCAGATCAAGAGAGAGCTGTCTCTCCCCACTAACAAACAAGTCTGTGGCAAATGGGTTGGTGAAATAAAGCAGGCGTTCTGGGGTTAACAGGAGTGCCCAGAGAGCTATGGAGGGGAGAGGTGTTCAGCCTCTTTCTTACCCCCTGTGTGCAAGCAGTGAGAGTGTATCCTCCCTCTCTGTCGGAGATGCAGCTAAAATAACTAAGTAAATTCCCAGGTAGGACTGGAACATGTAGAAAGTGAGAGAATGACCTCATTTCAGCCATTTCAGCCAAGTTTCTCACAAAGGGTGGCCCAGCCCAGGGGATGCACTGAAGAGGCCGGCCACCCAGCATCCTGTGATGCTCACTGGGGGATGCACCACCCCTACCTATCCTTTCTCCAGGGCTGCTTACTCAGGTAGAGAGCAGGGCTCCCGGGGTACCTGGGCTCTGCCCTGCCTCCTCCCCCAGCCCTGGTTTGCAGGGCCCTTGGGGTAGGAAGCTCTTGTGCTCCCCTTTCCTCAGTGACTGCCAGCCATTAGCCAGGAATGGTGCTTTCAGGCAATCGCATTCTCTTTCTTTTTTCTTCTTTTTTTTTTTTTTTTTGTCCATTTTACTATCCCATCATACTTAACCAGCAATCACAGGCTCTGAATTGCGATTTTCTGTGATATGTATATGTACAGCTCACCTTGCAGCAGTGTCCTCAGTTCAACTCCATTCTGTAAATACGCCAGTTCACTTGGTGCTGCTCCAGACAGCATTTGTCTCAATCACTACCTATGACTGTAGCAAATTATCCAGGTTTTAGATTTTAAAAAATGTCACCTCTTCACATATACTATTTACTAAATACTTCCTGTACTACAAGAAATTACTATTAAAGGCATACTTTTTTTTCTGCTGTTTTTTCTACCTTCTTTGCTGCCCCCAAACCTGCACCATAAATATCAATGAAAACACAGTCACTTTTGATTTCATTTTAAAATCTCTAAGCTACATTTGGCAGGATGCAAACACAGAAGAAGCGTTCATCTGCTGTGAGAAAATAGGTAACACCAGAATAACATCTTAGATGTATGTGTGTGACTTTCATAACAGTGGCAGATTGATCAGGGAAGGGAGGGAGATAATGCACTGAAAGCTGGGTGCTTTGGTGTCCTTTGTTTGCTAAAGCATCTCCATAAAGCAAGCCTAAGAAACCTAGGTCCATCCCCAGTCATTCTGGGGTATTGTGAAATGCCAAGAAAATTAGAAAAGCATATTCCAACCTACCTGATCACTAACCTTCCTTTTGTTATCATACTGCTTTACTCAAGGATGTCCACCTCAAATTTTGTCTGAGCTTTCAAAGACAAAAAAAGGATGTTTTTCTCATGCCAGAATCCAGACTGGTTTTGTCATCTTGCTAGACAAGCAGAAGAAACTGGTAAAGACACAAACTACCAAGAAGCTACTGAAATCTGTTGAAATTTTGTCTCCTCCAATTATATCCAAAGTTACAGCCTTACTGAGAGTCTACCCTCCATGTGAGCTAAACCAAAGTGGTACCTGACAATGTCTGAAATGGTATGGGAACTTTTAAAGCACAATTTGAAAGGTAACAGCTTTTCTGCTCTGACCTGTATGGATGCAACACATAAACTGTGACTAGGACATAAGGCTCCCAATAGGTGTCCCTGTTTCACTACAGTCCTTTTAGTTAAGCCAGGGCTTGTGTAGAACATTCAAGTCCCATCACTTCCTCCAGAAAAAATATTAATAGGTGTTAATGGAAGAGACAGGTATAAAAATACAGACAGAGAAAGGGGAAAACGAGAGGAGTCCATGCACCTCTGTTTCTTTCGGTATTTTTTGCAAGCTCTTTTTCAAACTGTGCTGAAGACCTGAGAAATTCAGTTCAAGTGTTGCAATACCAGCAGAAAAATATGGCACTACTGTAAAAGAAAGGATGTGTGGGAGACTGTCACAGTGCTTGATTCTTAAAAAACAAATCAGACAGTTTTGAAATAAAGTTCCGATATAAAATACACAAAAATTTACATGTGTGTACCTCACTGTTACGTGTCAAAGCTGACCACCTGCATGTCTGAGTGCCTATATAATCTGAATTATAGCAGGTATTAGTTATGCTTCTTTCCCTAAACTTTTCCTCAGAAAAATGTCTCCTTGGACATACTGTCCAATACTCCAGCTGTCCTTTTCTTCTTTCCCCACCTGTCAATTACCCAGAAAATATTCTTCAATGCAGTCGTGAAACATGAGCTGTGATATATTAAGCCCACCTAGAAGAGAGACATTCTCTATGACACAGGTTTACATTTGGGCACCTAATTCCTTTTGGCTTTGTATCATTGCCTAATTAACATCTGTCTACAGTTCAAATAGCATCAATTAAAACAAGAATGTGATGATGTCCACAAAAGGAAAGGAAATAGATTATAAGCAACTTCTGAAAAGACTTTTCACATCTGTGAACTGACCCACCTGGCAGGAAAACAAGAACAGGAAGGCACACACACCACTTTATTTTATGGTCTGCCTAATTATCCAACTGTACTTTTTGTCCCAGGTAATTAAGCCTGCCATGAGGGAGGGAATGGTGCTTATGTCTCAATTCACAAGAAGATCTACTGAAGAGTGTGTTTTGATGATGGGCAGTGTTTTTATTTTTTCTTGATTCCTGCCAGTAATAAGAATCAGCTGCTGACAGATGTACTATGATTCACAGTTAAATTACTAGGTGGCTGGGCACTATATTGCCTGTTGCTTCTTCAAAGTTCAACAGCAATGATCTTTGGCAGCAGAGCTCTCTCGTTTCTGCAGCTAATGCACTGATTTGGGGGTTACTCACACTACTCTGTTTCAGGAAGGCATCTTAAGTGCTCCATCATAGTGATCTTCATGAAAAACTGTGATATGACAACAAAAGTGCAGTTAAATTCCTTTTGCAGTCCTTTGATCTGAAAGCCCAAAGTGAAAGGTCTGGTCTTGCTGTAGCACTCCTCACCGCTCCCAGGCTGCAGCGCCAGTTGTAGTGCCCAGCCGTTAGCTCGGCTTCGGTCACGTCCCTTTTTTCTAGACACAGTGCTCTGCCAGAGGGGTGGCACAAGAGCTCCTACAACTCAGAGAGATTATTCAATGGGTAAGGCAGAAGAGGTCAACAAATGCTGCGGCAAAGACTGGTAGTCAGGGGACACAGTTACTTCTCAGCACCCTGTGTCCACCTCTTGACCCAGAGTAGGTTGGGTAGCCAAGGTCCTATGTGGCCTCTGACGTAAGGAAAGGCTGCTGCAGTGCTGGGAAGAGACAGGGATTGAAGTCATACACAGCCAAGGTTCAGAAGCTTAATAAGGCGCTGATACTTCAGCAAACCTGGTTCAAGCTTAAGGAAACCCCAGTGCCAGGGAATTGTATATCACTTGTCCTATTTCAAGCTCTCCATTTTGCCATTAGGAAAGATTTTCTTCTTTTAATGTCATTATTATAAAGAAATCTATGGCTTATGCAGAGTGGGAGCATGTTTATGAAAGTGGTATTTTTGCATTGTCACTTATCAGAACACAACTGCACTAGAATAGAGACCCTATAGTTACATTTTCACACTAATAAATAACAAAATTTTCCATGCCATCTACTGACTTGCCTGTGTGTGCAGCTCATAAAGAATTAACTTGGGTTAAGAAACTCATAATATTCAAGAGTGAATTTTCAATAATTTCAGACTATCAGTTACAGTAGAAGACCAAGCATGCTGTTAGACCTACAAATATATATTCACGGGCTACATTCAGTCCTACTGATGCTTTCCATTCATCATTAAGTAAGTTATGAATGTTTTCCATTCACCATTAAATAAGATATGAATGAGGATAGAGTGTGGTGAAGAGCTGTTAAAGACGGTGACACTACCACAGAGCATTTGTATTTAAAGCAGACTTCAAAATGGATTGCAACAAGTGTAAGAAATAGTAGAACACAGCAGTCAACAAGCCAAGGATAGACAGTAATCTACACCCCAAATGCTCCTTCAAAACAAAGCTAATCAGACCATTGCCAATACTTAACAACCAAACCCTTTCAGACAGTGTCAGCTTCCCAGACAGTCACTAATGCTGACTGACATGCAAAGTGATTGTGGAAATATCAAACAATAGTCCAATTCCTGAGGTTCTTACTCATACATTTAACTCAGTTGTTATTAGGGCAATTTTTTTTATTGAAGTCAATCCATTCTGACACCCTGCTCTAAACGCTTGTTGGACTTGGCAATAATAATTCCTTCTGCTTCTTTTCATGTGTTATCCCTTCAGCCTTGATCCTTTCATCTGTGTCCCCTGTAGGAATGATGTGAAATCCCTACTCTATTTTCAATTATTGAGACATCTGGAGATGGCAGTGAAGAGTCATGACAACTAAAATATAACAAAGGACCCTAAATTTAAAATGCAATTTGACCTAATAATTTCAGTGAGAAGATATTGCTATGATTATAAATATATCATCTGATAATCCACTGGTTCTCACTGTCTGAAGTATGTTTAATTCAACTGACTGCAATACCTTTACTCTTGCAGACATTTTGGATTTGAGTCATAAGATTTAAATAGTGATGGAAACTCAGGACTTCTTTTTGTTGAAAACACCTCTACCACTTGAGAAACAAGTAAATAAGAATCCCAGGTCTCTACCAAACTGCTTCTGCAAAAATTTTACATCCAACTGAAATTTCAGTCAAGAGAAGATAGGGTACAAAACGTATATGTACAGACTGTAGAACTCTTTTTTCTTTTTTTTTTTTTTTCAAAGAAAGAGTGTCAGTTATTATTCTTAATCTCTTGTATAAACACCCCATGCAGGGAAATATTAGATTATGTTTAAATTCAGGATGATAAATACTGAAAACAAACGTTTTGGTAACTTGCATCACAGGTCATGGTGAAGGCTACAATCCCAGCAACTCAGAACATCTATGTTCTGTGTGCAAAAGGGCAGGATCAAGTACTTTTTGTCATGCCTCCAAGGCAAACTCTCTGTAAATCAGTCTACGAGCCAGATCAGTTTCTACCAGCAGAATATAATGCCCTGAGCGTTACAGTTTTTAGGTAGCCCACCGTAACTTCCTATTCTCCAGCCCACTGGGTCTCAGTCTGCCACCATATGCTGCAACATTAGTGCTGTGCTTCGCCACATGTCAGCCGTGACCTCGTAGGCACGCGAGGCACCCTGCCTAAATTCTCAGCAATCGTCTCCTTTCAGGGTGAGTGATTTGAAGGTTCCTGGAGGAAGGTAGGAAAGCCTGCTTTTTAAGCCCGTATCATGCTGTGCAACCAGCTCGCAGCTTTGTGTCGTGCAAACCTTAATCTCTTCACAACCTGTCGAGTTGCATCTTAGTCTGTTCTGAATATCGTCTCTCTGCTGAGGGATCTGGATTTCTCATGATCTAATCATATCTGCTGTCATCTCAATACAGGTTATTCCCCCTACATGTTTATCATAGATGCATACTTCAAAATGTCAGCTAAAAACAATGTGACAATATCAGCAAAAGGTTTTGCTTTACCGAGTGCAAACAAAACAGCCTGTGGGGTATTCTAGCAAAATGGCACAGTCTTCTTTTCTAACTGCTGATTCTAACGTTTGCCTTTGCAACGTGGCTGGTTGTTCCCTCCCTGCTTATCTTCTGGATCAGATAGCGACAGTATGTTTTTATAATGCGCTGCATTTTCGTAACTCTTGTAAGCTGAAAAGTTGTTTCTGTGCCAAGTTTTTTTCTGTCATTGACTACTATAAATGTAAGTTTTCATCCACTGATATTCACAAAGCATTTTTTGTGAATATCCTTGAATATACCTTCAAAAGCAATCATTCCCTCTTGCACAGAAATATAAAGGCCTTTCAAGTATATTACAACCAAAAGAGCGCACATCCTTGGGCTCTGTATGTGGTTCCTTCTTTCCTTTTCACCGTGTTTTTATTTGAATGCTTTATTGATTTTTTTTCCCCTCAGATCCAAACCCATAAAACCAGAGGAAAGTTTGAAAGTGACAGAAAAGGAAAAGGGCAGCAAAAGCCCACAACAAAGTCTGAAAGTTAGAGGAAGGATCCCAGTGAGACGATGCAATACAGCCCTGTGCATACGGGGCAATAAAGAGGAGAAAGAGCCTTCCTCTTATTTAACCCCATTTGTAGGGGAAAGAGCAAGGGCAGCAAACCCAGGTCTCCCCAGCAAGCAAAGAGCCAGGGGAAAGGAGGGGAGACCAAACCAAAGCAAGCACATCCCTGGGAACAAGCTGTCCCCTGAGAAACAGAAAGAAGCTCATCCTTATCCCAAAATGGGAGGGAAGCAGGTGAGATATTGCCCTAAGGCCTGCCTGAGGAAGGGTGCAGCTATACGATGTTTACACAGGCATTTCGAAGTACACAGGGTTGCCTTCAGTAATGCATTGCTGTGAATGCATTATAGCACAGCTATAATACAACCATTCACAACCAGGCAGGCTGAGTAATTCATACATCATTCAATCTATGGCTTCGCCTTTAAATCCTCTTACTTCACTACCTCAAAGGCACCTCAGTGTGTCCTAGTCAAACTGGCTGCACCATTTATCAATAACAGCAGCAGCTGCTGCCACATCTTGCAGTTACTTGGAACTGTAGCAATCCACCTGTAAGGAAACAGCGAAAAAATCAGCAAGATCACCTCAGATCTGCACAGCTAACAAAGCCAGGGCACTGGTTGAACGAGGCCAATAGCAGGCTCCCATATGGCAAATTTAAATGAATGTGACATTGATTTCTCCTATAGCTCTGTTCTGTAATTAGAGTTATAACCAAAGGCTCGTTCATTTTTTAACTCAGGCAAATTCTCACTGCGGTCAGAGGAATCTATCCAGTGGAAGACTGGGGAAACCTGAGCAGCAGCTCAAAGATTTAACCCTACTTGCTTTATTTCTAATCACTCTCTTTTAGAATGATAATTAAAGCCACTTGATATGTGAGATGCCGTATATGTTACTCTGATCTAGTTAGTAAAAGAAAGAAACAAGATAACCTTCTCTGTTAGAAAATAAAAATTGTGAACCAAAAGCCATGATCTCACCTTGGCTGCTGCAGCATGCCCTGATTAAAAAGGAAATCTTTCTTCCGTCTACAAAATGAGACGGATGAAGTCTACAATGCAGCTTTCAGAGCCCAAAAGTTACAGCAGTGCAACATGCGAGGCCATTGCAGCCAGCCCCGGTGCTCAGACCTTCCCGTCCTCTCCGTGCATCACCCATCCTCTCCCTTCGTTGTTACACCCCCCACCCCCTCCCCGCACCTGCGGGTCCCCTCGGTGCTGTCCCCACCAGCCCTCGCCGCCCCCTCCCCTGCCCACCTACGCACAGGCAGGCATTTCTTCCACCACCGCTGAGAACTGGATGGATGCCCTTATTTATTTGGCTCCCTTTTTTAAGCACTGGAGATGACCGCATGGGGTTGTCTTTGTCACTTTGTTACTGCTGCCTTTTATAATTACAAGACACTGGTCTCCCTGTGTATTTTCAAACATAGTTTAAGGATTAATGCTATTACATATCCTTCTCTTCCGACTGAGCTAGTTTTCTCCATACTGTTACATATTGACAATAATCTCTGAAATTTCAGCTGTGGAAGGTACAGCACCATCAGAAGCAATCGTCAGTTAGTAGTGTTATTATAATGTGATCTCAAAGTGTCTTTAAAATAATGCTAAAATCTTAATGTTTAAATATATTTTATTTTTTTTTAAAACATTCAGAGGTCATTTAACACAGTTTCAAAATAATGGAGTAGGTCACTTAGAGGCAAAACAGTTTGAGAAGCTACCCACCTATACAGCAAAATGCTAATGCCCTTTGAAACACAAAGGCAAGGTAGTTGTTCTCCTTATTGTCTAGTGTTTTGTACATTTTCAGACTCAGGTCCAGAAGTATTTATCTTTCATCTCAAAATCTGATTGCTGTGCTAATGCTATTTAAAAGTAAATGGAAGAAAATTATATTCTCCACAAGAATTCAATTGATTCCTTTCTTAGGATAGAAAAAGAAATAATAGTCATTTTTATTCACACAAAGTCTTGTATAGAAACCTCTGTGTGTAAATCACATTGGGCCTCTATAATTTGTTATTAGCTATTGGTTATAGCTGGGATAAATGCATGGGAACACTATTTATGTAATTTTAAGCAATGTCACATTTGGATTTGGGACTCAGACCTCCTGTAGCTTTCTACAAATCATTACTTTTTCTTCAGTTTGCACTTCTTCCTCCAAATCTTTGTGTTTAAGCCAAACAGGAGTACTGTTCTCGGTCACAGGAAGAGTCAAATTAATTCTTGGAGTGAACACACACAAAAAAGAGAACTCACTGTGCAGCTGTATCAACCTTGTACACAACATTTAAAGTGGCATTTGAGGAATTAAATGGGCTGAAATATTCAAGAATTATTCAAGTATTCAGTGACCCATATGATGCCTGGGTCAACATGAACACTCTTGACAGAGAGGTCCAGCATGTTTTCCTGACTTCTGACAAGCAGAAGTCCAAAGGACATGCTTTAATACCACACACCACACTAATTCTCATTTTTCCTCATACACTGTCTTGTCATCTTCCTTACTGTGCTGATAGTATGCACAACATAGCACAAGACAATAGAACCAACTTACTGATTCACAATTACGGAGGACTTAAATTGAAAATTTTAATAATGGTGTGTGATGCTCAGCTATCACCTTCCCAGATGAGGTAGGAAAGCAGTTGAGTATAAAGGTCTCATCCTTTTGATCATCATTGTTAGTGCATCTAGAAATCCGCAAAGTAATTTACCAGATTTCTTTTCAGAGAATTGTTCAGATAAGTAGTGGAGGAATATTTTAAGTTCTAGGACATTATAGAAATCCAAAGTCATATTTGCTTTGCATGAAATCAGGGTCTAGAACAAAAAGTTTTATTTGTATATGCAGGTACTGCAAATATGTGTTCATACAGCTTATATGTAGGCAGCTAGCTGAACACCCGCCTATGAGTTAAGTTGAATTGCCCCAGTTACAGAAATTCTGCATTGAAATTACTTAACTGCATACTCAAAGTCTTGACTTTCTGTTTGTAAATCTGATCTTTACTGGGTTTTCCCTCCATACTCGATTCCCAAAGCACCCCAGCCATTCTATTGCAAGTATTTTCTTCCCCTTCCCAATCTTTAACTTTTATCACAGCTTCCCTGGGGCAAACACATCATTTACTATCTCAAAGCATGTTGCAGCTCACCTGATCTTTCTCTTTGCAAAAGCACAAGAATCATTCTGTAGACCTCCCAGTTGTCACTAGCAAGGAACAGTCCTTTCACGTGGAAGAAATTAGAGCCTGCACTTACGCCCAGGGTCTGTAAAACGGGGCATGTCTGTGAAGCAAGGTTCCTTGCTGCCTCACCTCCTGGATACATGTGCAAGCACCAGGCCTAATGCAAGCTGCAGCCGTATTTTTTTTCAAAACAACAGAAGTCACCGGCTGAATCTGGACAATGACAGACTTCAGGAAACTTCAGGAAACTTCCAGTTTCCTCACCCAGAAGAAGACCATGCCTCTCTGGACTCATTACTTTACATACGCATGCAGATTTGGGCCTCCAGAGCTAACAATACCAAACTGTCTTACACATTTTTCTAGTTTACAATGTATGCTACAGTCCACTCGGAACAGATCTGGCATAATTATATTTCATTTCATCTCACGTCAGACAACAAATTAGCTTAGCACATTTTAATGGAGTGGCGCACGGTGTCTCTTTCACTTAATGGACCACATTTTGATGAGAGACTCTAGTGGGTTAAGGAATCATAACCGTAATGAAATCCAAGGTTTGGGCTTTTGGTTCATTAGGCAACAAGGATAGATCTTCAGAATACTTGCTTCCAAAGAGAAATACAGATGCCAAGATTTTATATCCCTCTGGAGAGGTTTTCTGTGAGCTGTCATTACTGAAGAAATGTACTTGGTGGGAGAGGAAAGGAAAGAAGGATTAAAGAATTCAGCTGCGCCACAACACATTTATCCATCAAAACAGGATAAAAAGTTGGTTTCTCAGTCATGGAAAGAAAAAATAGTTCATTAATTTGTTTTGGTAATCTTACATGGGATAAAAAGCCATTTCTACTTCCAGAATACCAGTTATCTAGCATACACTCAAGGTGTGCATGCTGGTTGACACTTATATGCATTTCTTTCCACCACGTATACAAAAAATACACGCAAAAGATATGGGCAGCATGCATATCACTAACCTCTGACAGATGTTTTCCTAGAAGAAATTAGTACTGTGACTGCACTAGGAACAGAGAGCAAGAAAAAGGGGAGAAATCAGCCATTTTGCACTATAAGAACCTACAGAAACTGCATTTCCACCTCACAATGAAAATATGATTGGAAAAAAGTTGAAAGGTACTTGTGGGACGTTGGATATATTTTCAGATCAATTCTCCTTACTATTATAATTTTCATAAACCGGCAAACATCCTGGTAATAGAGGAGGTGGGAAAGATTATGGATTATCTTGCCCAGAGATGGTCCCTCTGGGAAGGAAAGCCAAAAAGCTGTACAATTTTGAGGAAGATTGAAGCAAACCAGTCAAATGAAGGCAGGAGTTTATCTTCCAGCACACTTGTATCCATGTATTTCCAGGGAGATAAGCCATACACTTGTGGTACCAAGTAACTGTGATCACTTAAAAATCATTGAGTAGCACAGGAGAAGAAGAAATAGGAGTTTAAGTACTGCAAAATGACCAATATGCCTCCTATTAGCAGTAACAGAATATTATGAAATCAGAACGGAGAGCTAGAAGTCCTGGACATTTATTTTACTACACAAAATGTTAAAGTTTGAACCTGGGGTCTGGAAGTGGATCTCTGGGAGCTCTGTTCCTCCTTACATGTGCATGCCATGGACCACACAAAATCTCACAGAAAAGAATATGATAATGCCCTTAATTTGTGAACTACTAAAATCAAAGTACAATGGATGCAGTCAAAGCATGCATTTCAAAGGTTAACATGCAGACTGTACTCGTCCTCCCAAGCGTAATCATTCAGTAGAAATTATGATTAGAAGTCATAATACGTACTTTCTTTGCAAATCCCACACTTGACTTTGGTCCGAGTATCAGATTACAAGGCATGCATAATCAACAATATTGTAATTAAATTGCATCAAAGACTGCTGACCTTTTGGTGCCATCTTTCAGGTAAAAATCACAGTACACAAACATGTTTTAATCTATGTGAAACATTTATCACGCACAAAGAAGGGTAACTTTTTGACATCAACATAATTAGCTCTGGCGTATTGACTCTACATGTCAGCCCTTGGCTGTAAGCTAACTTGTGTGAGATCTTGACATAATCATGTTAAGTGCTGCCAGTTTGCATAGCTGCCATGGATTAAACAAGAAAAATGGTATCAACAATGTAGGCGTATGTTCTCTGCCGCATGTTAATGAAGCCATTTGCACTAAAATTGTTGATATTTAGAATTTGCTTTGTTCTAATTATGAAAACAATCAATATTATAGAATCTTTGTGTGTTTTTTTTAAATAGGTCATTAATTAGCCTATTGATTATTGTGAATAGCGAGAGAAATATTCTTCCTGAAAATATATTCACTTTTTCAAGGTCTTCTTTATGCTTTCTAGAATGCTGTGATCTACTGACAGAAAAATGTTGCCTTTTTACCATAAGAATAAATAGCCATAACAGCTACAGCATAATTTACAGATTATTTCAGTTCTCCTTGAACCAAGGTCTGAAAGCTGCTAAAGCCACCTGATAAAAGAAACTTGCCACCAGATGAAATTTGGATTTATAGCCACAGAAAACACTGGATTTCATTTCTCTCAACTTTATCTGGAAGTTGCATACTGATAGCAGGGACCTCTGAAGACTTTTCCACTTGGCCTGTCTCCCACCTTTTAATTTGCATACTTGATATCCTGCAATCACCTTCTGAGATCTTAGAGCCGTGACATTTCTCCTAGCAATGAGAGATAAGAGGATGTACTTTGCACATTCCTTAAGCTTGATAGCATTAAAATACTGTTTCTTGGCATCAGTGAAAACTTCATTGCAAATGTAACACCGTGGGTTTTAATACGTGCAAGGTTATCACTATCCAATTTTGATTTTTTGTTGTTGTTGTTGTTGTTATTATAGATAACATAGTATTAATGCTTATTTCAGCATATGGAGCTTTGATGATCTGGGGCAAGGCACCAAATTTTACCACATGTACAAAATAATCATGAGACCACAATTTAAGGCACTGACTAAGACACAGTCTCAAATTTCTCTTCTATTTATATCCCATATAGAGCAAAGTTTGACTGCTGAATATAATGATGTCATAATCACAAGCTACAGCCTCAGCGTCTGCAACATCAATTTAAAAAATTCAGCATTATCCTTTATTGTTATAAAATACACTTATAAATGCTAGTTGGTTATAAAATGATGTAGAGTCAGGAACTGGCCAGTTCCAGAATTTTAGATGTGTCCACATCCCAGTGCATTGCGGGGTGACTAGTTTTGAATGCCTAGATATGAACTCACTCTAGGGTCCTAGTGCCAACTTGGAAGTGAATTATTCTTCCTTTTGTTTGGGACCGCATTAAAGTAAACCCATGTTTTTGCCAAGATTTAAGCACAGCGGAATAGAAAACCCCATAAGAACAGCTGCTTTCTCAGTGCTTCCACCGTTTAAAGTATTCTGATTCTGAATCTCTTGCAGCGGGCGGGTGCTGCTGATCCAGACCTGGCTCTAACCCTGATACTGACTGAACCTGCGCTGCTCTGCTTACAGACCTCATCTGGAGCTGAATCCTGTTGTAGTGATTGTCTTCAGAGTTCTTTTTTTGGATGGACTTAAACATTGTATCTTTAGAAAGTACTCTTATTATTATATTAATTTTCTTCCTTTAAAAACAGACCTGAAAGTCAGTTAAATTTTTCAACAAAACTGATCCATTTACAAATGAGAATTAGAGCATCCTAATAACCTCCGAGCTCTGTTCTGGAACAGGTGGAAGAGGGGTGAATTGTATAGCTCCCTAACACAGAACATTTTTAGGGTGCTTGCTAACCTCTTGTTCTGATTTTCACAGATGAAACTATATTCATTTGCCTAGAAACAGGTATTTACTGCCATAGGGACAATATAGGGTTGCCTGCCTTCCATCCAGCTGCCACTCCAGAAGGACATGGGTGTACTGTAGGTCCTGTGCCATCTCTGCCAAAACCACACTGATATCACAGACGCCTACAGTGTCTCCAGTGGCACTGGGCTTCTTGGTGTGGGCAACTGAACTGAGTCCCTAAGCACTGTTCCAGTCACATGGGGTAGGATTCAGCATGGGATTAAAATACATGGTTTTAGATGTCTGCATGCAAACTAGGTGTCCAGGCTCCTATTGTAGTCAGTGGAGAGCTAGTGAAAACAGGCGGTTGAGACCAGGCATCGTCTTGCTGATTGGCTTGATGCATCTTTAGGGTCCAAGTAACCATGGTTACTGCAGGCTCAATTCAGTTGCCTAAAATTGGTGCTTTTGGCTATCCAGATGCACAAATGTGGTAAATGTGACAGAAGACACATGGGAAATCCAAGCCCTTCTGAACCAACAGCTTGCAGCAGGGAAGTCTGAGTTTCAAATAGCAATGGATAACTATGTTTAAGCAACTGAATCAAGTCCTCCTGATTATATACTAGGAACTTAGACTCCCAGCTGACATGCAGACTCTTTTGGGTATTTGATCTGGAACTAAATCTAAAAATGGTGTCCAATGGCAAATTCCTCTTTGACAGCTCAGTTTTCCTGTAACTCTCACTAGTTTAAATAAGCAGGAGCGCAAAATGTAAATTAAACTGTTTTGATGTACAGCTGAGAGGAGAACCACCCATTTGCCTCCTTTTTTCTATTGCAGTCCAGTAATAGCATAGATTTTACAGTTCCGCAAACCATAGGCTTAGTCTTGCCACTCCAAGCATCAATTCAAACCCAATTCTAAGCATCAAATCAAACCCAATTCCAAATTAAGGCTTGAACATCAGAGAGGTACTTTGACTATTCCTCCTGCTTTCCACACAGCATCTTGTTCTGCCATTTAGGGCATTATCTTTACAGTCCACTTACACCGAACCAAGTATCTGCAATGAGATGTTTCTGTTCTGCTTATTCCACTTATTCTGCTTTTGCTTATTCCTTAGCCGGAATGAACCTTTCAGAAGGAGCTGTTGGTCTGCCTTCCTATTTTGCATTACATTTATGAAAAGCACTTCATAAGTGATCTTCACAGTACCAACATTCAGTGAAATGGATTTCTTTTACTTTTTGCATTACTGCACAGGTTATTCGCTCTGGGAACTAAACTTAATTTATTTCCAAGCATCTCAGGCATTTCATACACCACTTTAGTATCCCTTTCTCTCATCATGAACACTAGACATATTTATACTATGGGGCTCATGATACATCTTGGACATAAAGAACAGGTATTCTTTCTGCTGCACAGAGAGAATCTAATGCTCAAAAATTTCCACTGTGAAAATATTTCTTTATCTTCTATTCACAGATGCTAATTTTAAAACCACACACTTAGGTATAAATAAATATTAATTTTAAGTTTTCTCTGAGGATCTGTGTTTGTTTCTGGCTATGCTTAATACACCAACAGTTATAAATTCTCTAATGGGACATGTACATAATCTTTTGCTCTTCCTTCTCCAGGACATCAAGGAGCCCTAGATAACACAAATAGCTGGCACCAAAAACAGGTATAGGTGTCAAAAACAAGGATAGGCAATCCACATATTTTTTCTAGCACTATATTCTGCAGCAGGATAAAAGGTGTCACTACCGAGCAGAAGCTTATAATTCCTCTTGACTGATCAACTCCCAAAAAAATCATTTGAGATGTGATACAAAAATGTGCTTTATGTGATTCCTAGAACTTTCAGAATTTCTCAAGCAGCAATAGCTGAATGCCTTGAAATGTAATAACATGAGAAAGTTTTCCAAATGCTGTCTTACTCAGTCCTCTTTTTTCCCAGTTTCTTTGCTTAACCAGAAAATGCTGGATGTTCAAGAAACCTCTAAGTCTCCTCTGTGTTAACCCTATTTTAACTTACCTCTTTGATCTGTACTGAAAAACAGCATAAACCTTGGGAACAACATTACAGACCAGCACATGGTTCATATCTGCTATTCCAGACAAGGGTTTTTCCCCTACCAGATTATTTTCATATCTATATTCAAAACATTCTTCATCAATTGCTGATTTCTTCCTCCCTACCATTGCTTAAGCTCCTTGTATCTTCTTTCTACGAAGTTTACATGTCGTGTCCTAATTCTTTTTGACCTGCATTTTGTTACCTTCCAGTCATCTGCTGCTTCTGTTCAAACACAAAGAAACCTACAACCCAAAATTTCACCTCCTAGATGTCTCATCTGCACTCTGAGCACCAGTTAGCCTTGGTCCTGAGTGAACAAGGAGAGTTTTTGCCCATATGGTAGTTGTTTAGAGACTTAGAAAATTTTTAAACATTCTTTCCCAGTCACGGTTTGCCGATACAGGTTTTGTGTCTGAGGCTTAATCTTAGAGTCACTGATTTCATTAAGATGACAGTTTTTTCCCCCACAACCTGGTATAGGATGCTTAATCAAAGACATTGATTAAATATGGATGTATGCACCAAAATGGCTTCATTTCAGATTTTTCCTGATCACTGTTACATATATACTCCATTAATAACTGGCACCCTGCACACACTTGTTCTATCAAGTTGACTATTCAGATATTTAAACTTTTTTTTTAATCAGATTTTTCTTAAAAGTGTTTATGTATATACACTGTATGACATTTATAATAGAGTCTACCATAGCCTGAATCAGATTTGTCAAAATTTCTCACCTCTTATATTTTCTCCTCCTGACTTCTCCAATGTAGACTCAAGTTGACTCAAGCATGCAAGCTATATGTTGTGACATTACAGATCAGCTTATTTCTGATATGCCCCAAATGCTTATCAGAAATGCAGGTAAACAGCATGTGTGGCCACATCGTTATCTATTGATTCAGTAATTCACTGAAGGATCCAAGTAAACATATCAAACGTTGTTCTTTTTGTAATCGTTTCTAACCACCTCTGTTAGACTGTGAATTCTTCCAAAAATTTCAGCCTGCTTTCAACATGCCTGCTACACTCTTGGAGGCTTGTAATTAAATCCTGCATAGCAACCGCTCCCTATATACTCACTCACTGTCAGGAGGTTAACTGGTAGATCTTCATTCACCACATTTTCTCCCAGTCCCTAAAGCCCTCATTCCCTCTGCAACAATAAATGGAGACCTTCAGAGCACCACTCTAAGTACACACAACCCTCACTTCCATCTCTGCATGAGCTTTCTGTTGACTATTCCCTAACCACTACAGGCAGCAAGCCACAGATGTTTTACTGTTATTCAGGCACTGTATGCCTCCTGAGGGGATGGAAATGCCTGGGTCTTCTTTATAATAGTTATTCTCAGAGCAAAGCCCACTGGACAAAGCACAATAATTTCACCTTGTAAAGAATAAACACTATTATTCATGTAGAGGAAGGAAATGCAGCTAAGCCCTGAACATCTTTGGTATTCAAAATTCATAGCAATCCTTGTACTCAAAAATTGCATCAAGTCTGAAATTTCTTGTACCTAACCCTGGTTTTATGAGGATTTCAGCCATCCATCATGACCTTCAGAAAATCAGTTTACCTATACTTATTTTTAGACATGAAGGAAAAGAGGATTTCATTTTAACAAGCTTTAAAGAAAAACTTGTGAAGCCAAAAATAGTTTCCAGTAATAATATGCTGAAACTTCAAAACATTTTATGCTAAATTCTTAAAATACTAGATGGCAGTTTTACTATTTTAGTTACCTAAAGGATATGTATTTGCGTGCGAGTGCTGCGGTCTTCACGAGCATATCATTGCAAAAGTCAGTTTCATACTTACCATGAAATGTCAGAACAAGAAAGTGCCTCGTTGTTGTATATATGAAACTTGTTTACTACTTTATCCATAAATCACTATTTCTAGAGAGCTCATTATAAGATCTCCAGCACTTAAAGTGAATTCACTTCATTATTCTGGTAGGCAGTAGAGGTGGGTAGATACACATATTCTCATACACAGAAGGTGTTCTGGTCTCCATTCTTTTTTTCAGTTACTTATTTGTCCGAAAATTCTTTCTCATTAATACTTCTTACATTTCAAAAATCTTTTCTTTTACTCCAATCAAATTTGATTCATCTGTTACTGGAAAAGAAATTATTAAGTCTGCGTGTGGTATTACAGGTGAAAAAACACACATGTAAAGGTATTCATTTTGACAAGAGCCTTTGTGTAGTACAGTTTTGGACTAGAGTGCTGGCAAATTTAGTTCCTCAACAGCAATCTTCAAAATTGGCTTGTTCCTTCCAGTAGATTTCTGGTAGAACTAAGAAAGCAAGTTTCCTTTTCCTCTACAGGACAGTTCACTTTTTCTCTGTCTAAGAAAAAGGGGAAAGTGTGAAAAAAATGCTTAGCAAATAAGGTTTTAAAATTTAATATCATTAATTTTGACATGGTCTGTAGACCCATGGACAGCTTTTGTAACCACTGAGATGACTCTGAAGGTCGCTCCAAGATATGTAAAATCTGAGTAACATTTTGATATGTGGTGAGTCCATTTTAAACTTTGAATTATTATTTTTCTTTGAACAAGTCTGATTTTGCCATCTCAATAAAGGAATTCCAAACTGAACACCATCTACAACATATCAGTACATTCTGCCACATTTTATTGAAATATATTACAAAGACTGAAGGTCTTTGGAAGGATACACACAGTACGGTATTTCCTACCAGTCTGAAGGGTTGATTTTTCAACCTTAATAAACCTTGATAAACATCATTTCTCCAGAATGCATGGGAAGAAATCTCTTTTATACCAATAGCTAGTATCTTCCACAGAAAGATTTATATGCATTCTTCTAAAGCAATATCATTTCACACTCATAAACTAATGTTTGTCTTCTAAATAATATACGATTAGTAGATATTATGCCAAGAATAAATGTACTACATGATACTATAATAAATCTGTAAACTTCTATTCTTGCACAGTACTCTACCTTGTAGCAATCAATAATACGTTTCACACTATCAATGAATAGCATAACACAGTGAAAGATGCATGGAAGTATTTGCTATGCCAAATAAATTATGCTTCATAGCCAAATACTGTTTGTAGAATAGGCTACATCACAAACAACTCCTGGGAACTATAAGTTCAGGATCATTTCTATAATATCTGCAGATATATTTATGTCAAATCTGGAACATAAGTTTCCAAACTGATTTGATACCTAAACAAATCGGAACAAGTGCTATATCAAGGGCATTTATTCATCATCCATAAACCTGACATACAGCACACCACAGAGTTATGCTAACAAATATATTTTCAAAGATGATCCTAACTGCAGGTAATGGAACAAATCTTGAATGTAAATGGTTTTGTGCAGTGGCAACAGCAAACTTAAAGAACACTCTGTGACATTTATACTCTCTATCCAAGGAAAATATAACTTTTGCCAAACTTTCCCAGACTACTAGTAGCCAGGTTTCTTTATAGCACAAGTTAACAAAACGTTTGTAACTGTGCAGGTACTTCAGATGAGAAACGTCACTTATCTCAGCTATTCATACCGTACCTAAATCACCATGCCTCCCTCTCTTAAGAAGTAGTAAAACACCTCCTGTTATAAGCTCCCATTACATTTTTTCAGCTGTTTCCCACTGTTTCCAGAGGGCAATTATATTTATAACAGGGCAATAAGCTAGTGACAACAGTTTAAAAAACAAAGACAAAAACAAAACAGAAAACAAGGAAAACAAAAGCTGTTTCATGGAGGAAAGGGACTTAGCTCTTTCTAAGAAAGAGACTTAAAGAAAGAGACGTAAAGAGATTAAACCCTCCATACCCAGGGACTGTAGACCAAGCCACAACTTGAGAACTTCTGTTTCATGTGCTTCTGCTAATATTCTGCTAATTTTGCAGGCCTACAAAAGGAAATAGCCACCATGAGTCTAAGCATCTGCCTACTTTTTTGGCTGTCCTACCACAGTCCAAAGGAACACAGAATTCCCGCAGAATGCAAAGGCAAACTGGGCACCTCAGAACACGATGTATAAAACCAGCATCCCAATCTACAACCGAGGAGACACTGAAGATAAAACTTCAGTAACAGACCCTTTATGAAGCGGTGAAGGATGCGTGTTTGAGGAAGGACAGTAAGCAAATATCTGAACCTCGGTTTCCCATGGTCTGAGTAAGTTCCACAGACGGTAAATGAATCTATAAGAAGGCCCTGTTCTGAAGGAAAGAAGATACATCTGTGATGTTCAGTCTTCACAGCTAATCTGACAGAGCCTTTCAGTTAAGACAGGCAAGTTAATTCTTTTCCATTGGCCTCAGCTGCAGGTAAGAGGTTTGTATTTAGTGTTCATTTGGATCAGGCCTCCAACGTGCAGGTCCAAAAGCAGCTTTAATTGCCTTAGAGACTGAAGTGTCATCTCTCAGATTTAGTGAAAAGTTGAGGGAAAGGAAAGAAGGAGAAGAGAGGATTTCAAAGGCATTAGATGAAAAAAGTGACTTTGTGAACCCTATCTGTCAATACACAGGGGGATCAATTTTCAAAATTACTGTAGGAGACCAAATAAAGGCTGTGATAAAATTCACGGAAATTTCCACTGGAAGTGGACAATCTCTATGATATAGAATTAAGTTTTAAAAGCACAAGATTACAAAGATAATGAACTTCTAGCATACATCTTGTTCAACTACCAGTAAGTACTCACCAGTTATTCTCAATATTACAGTGGTATTGTAAACCACTGAAGAGAAAAAAACCATCTTGAAACAGTATCTGCTAGTTATTACAATAAAGTCAGAGCAGGTAAAACAGAAATAAACAACACATGCACTGAAGTAAGAAGTTACTAACCTGGCTATCACGGTTGCTGCTAAATCTTGTTGAATTGGAATGAAAATAGATAAATGACAACCAAAACTCAGGAGATAAAAAGACGTAGAAAAGGGATAGTCCCAAGTCACTTGATACTCACCTGCAGAAGAAAACTACAGAAATCCAACAAGAAACAGGACACAAAACCTATCCTGCTTAGCTAAAATCATGCCCACTCAAATTCAACCCCTTTAAAGGACAGGAAGAAATTACTAAAAAATCGCTAACGAAGCACAATGTAAAAGGTGTTTCCTGCTCTTTGTAATGCTTGGCAATGGAATTAGTTCCAAAATATCAACTTCACTTTCAGTACTTAATGTGATTTATTCTCAATGAGGCATCACTTAAGTTGTTAAGATCAGGCCTAAAGGCTGATTTCTTGTTCTTTTTGCTTGGTACATTCTTTGACCATGTTTAGATCTCCAATGCTAATCAAGAAAGAAATTGAAAAATATTTGGTTTCTATTTTTCAAACAATTTCCTTCAGCACAATAGCCTGTACACTTTAATAAATTGTGGCTTCATTTCAAATGGCTTAAATGTTTAAACTACTAAAATACAAAACTTAATGGGTTTTGCTTAATTTTGCACTGTAGAGTCAGGCAAAGAGTCAGCTATATTTGTCAGCCTGGGAAATATGGCAAGATTTCAAACTTCCTGTTGTCCTGAATTGATACAAGGAAGCAAAATTTAGAAATATTTTCCCAAGCAGAACTTTATTTCCAATTGTCTTCATGAATCAATGTTTAAATATAGACATCAATGGGAATTTAAATACTTTTGATATGTGAAGATAAATTTCTAAGCAAAAATTATTGTTTCAAAGTGAAAAGTTGAAATCTTGTGTTTCAGATGTGTCAAAACAGGACTTCTGAAGATTGTATCCAATTTTTTCCATACAAGATTTTAACAGAATTACTACACACGCAAGGTAAAAGACAGGCTTTGCTCAAATGCTGCTGTCATAAAGCAAGTGTTTCAGCATGTTTTTTCAAACTGGTCCTAATTCCAAGGCATACTTGTAAAGAGTGAGCATTCACTTCCAAAACAACCACATTTTGGACACATTTGCATTTTCAGCTCGGTAAATGTGTTACTATGTCAAAGGCAGTCTTGCTTTAGGTAAAAGCCAAGTAGGCATTTGTTTAGGTCAACAGACTGGCAGAAACAACAAAACCAGCCATTGCCCCTCTATCCACTTTGTCGATGGCAGAGCCCTGGAAAGCCAAGCTACATGCTGCTGCTGCAGAAGGACAAGTCAGAATACACCAGGCAGTACTCTCCGTTGGTGGGAGAGGCTCCACCACCCCACCAATTGTTTATGACAGCAATACTGGTAAACCTAGGTCTCTGCAGCTCAACATCCTCTCTGTAGCTCAACCTCCTTCATGCTCTGGCCCTTCTCTGCCATTCACTGCAGAACAGCAGGGCAGAGCCAGAGCTCCAGTACTGATGCAAAAAAAAAATCTCAGTTTTTTGCCTAGGTCTCTGACAACTCTCTATTCACACTTGTCATGTCTCATCTGTGACACTATGGGATAGCTGGAACATGGGCCTTTGAAGGACCACGGGAAGAGATCTTTCAAACCCAAAATACAACATAGATAAAAATTAAGTTACTAAAATCAGGAAAGCGATTGTGGAAAGCGCTACCTAACCCACTTACATTTCAGGGAAAAGCCTCTCTGACAGTTATAGGTGTATTACTGAGGAAACTCGGAGGCATCTTTAGTGAGCTGGCTGCCTAGATAAGTCACCTCTCATTAACAACTCAGAAAGATGCACTCATGTCTGAGACCTCAGAGGAGCCTAGATTTCTAGCCATACTCTGACCAAACTTAACTCGTTTAGATTGCTTTGAGTTGTGTGAAAAGTCATGGCAGCGGATGGTGCTCACATAGCAGCTGAGTGTTTGAAGCACTTGCCTCAAGAGCAGGAGGTCAGCGTCAACAGAAAGGGCACAGAGTACATTCATGCAAAAAGTTAGTGTTGAAGGCTACTGTGCCCAATATGCAGAACCATCAGAAATAATGCAAGTGAGAGCTCTCGTGACTCCACAACAGCATAGGAAGGCTACACCGTTCTGCAAATGAGAGGTCAACGTCTTGTTTCAAAGAGATACCTAAGTGCACACAGCAATTCCAGGCTCTGATTCCTGGCTCAATAGAGGAGTGTAGCTTGTGACACCCCTTTTTTGGCATAGCTTACTGAGTAACTTAACTACCCCAGTGATTAGCACATGAGGTTTTGTGACTCTCAGACTAAGTACCAAACCTGCCTCACGCTGTGTGTGGGGAACTTTGGCATTATGAATTCAACTTGCTCAGCAAAGATCAAGTACCAAGGAGCGCAGAAGTTATGACTTGGATAACAAACTTGTTTTACATGGCTAGAAAGCTTTTATAGTCCCAGAATCGCTTGGGGCATGTAACCTATATATTGGTCTGTTGCTAGACTGTTGAACAGAGAAAGTGCATTCCCTGAGAAAAGAGAATAGCTGATAAGGAGTTACTCTGCGTGTTTGCTTCTCTACTGAAAAGTAGTATTTGTCTGAGCATATTTATTGTACATTTAATTCCATTTTTGTTTGCACTTCACAGATACTGCCTACCAGCACAGATGTCCCGTGTTGAAAAACATGACAATTTTGAAATGAAATTACTCAGCATATATAATGTCAACAGATGTTTTGGAAATATGTCCCATTTCCACACTCCGCCAGCTTCTGCTACTTTCTCCTACAAAACGTCCAAGATAACACAAGCATCAGGAGGCTAATGGTTTTGGAGCAGCCATCAGCCATCTTTGAGGGTGGCTAGTTGTGAATCGCTGTGGTAGACTCAAACATGTTCAGAGGAAATCCCTTTGACAACCAGGCTGCTCATGCCAATATCAAACCAGGTTGTCAATGCCAACACCATGACTGATTTCAGCCACTCTTTAAAATCACTCTGCCATGATTGCTACAACAACATGTGCCAGCTAAAACCTATTTAATCATTTACCCATATAGGTTTGACTCATTTACATGAGGCCTCTTCATGCTATCTCAGCAGTGTAAAGCAGTCATAAAATGGATGTAAATGCAAAAAAAGTCTTCCCCACGCCATGTCCATGCCATCTCTGAATAATCTCCCTAGCTTTAGTGTTCTTATCTTCCCCATCCCACTGTTTTGTTGTCCGTCTTAGAGTACCTTGTGCGAAAGTAAACTATTAGCTTCTTAGAGCAGGGGTATGTAATTATGGGTGTTGAAAGCATTCAGAGAATGCACTGAAAAAAATGCATTCATAAGAAAAATACTCTGCTGAGGACTAACTGAGAATTTCCTCTCATTCCCAGTGGATGGGAAAATTTTAGCTGCTATGTCTCCACTATAGTGTGGCGAAGAGTCAGAGCTCCCTTTCTAATCCCTCCCATCTCAGGGATGATGGCTCTCAGAGGACACAGATTACTTCCTCCCCTCTCCTCCCTCCCCACACACATCCACTATCAGTTACATTTTGTAAATGGATTCTCTCTGAGGAAGACCTAAGGCTTTCCCACCTCCAGATTGTTCACACCCAGGCAGCAACCCCCAGTGCTTGCCACACCACTACACCTGAGGTGGGCATGGGATCCTGTACTTCCCTGGTCCTCTGAGTACCCTCACAGAGCCAAACGATGTGGCTTTAAAGTGCATGATGTGTGATCTCTGAAATAAGTTTGCAGGGTGTGAACCAAATATGAAAGAACAGTTCTTAAAACATATATTTTCATCTACGAAAATGGCAATCTGGTTTTGGATGTGGAAACTTAACATGATCTTAAAAAAAAAGCTCATTAAAAATGCATTCTTAATGATAAAGAGAGAAGCAAATAAGCCATAGCCAGCAGGTAATCTGAAAAGATATTACCAGGGAATTGAGCACGGGGCACAAAAGCAGAGTAGCTAGTGTCCTGGTGTTGTGCTTGAAGTGAGTCGACTTCCGTACGGAGTTCTGCTGTAATCTCTCCTGTCTTTTCCTCAACACAGACTTCCCCAGCCAGCCTATGTGAATGCAGAGGAGGTCACAGGAGTGGGGAATTCAAGGACAGACAGATAAGATACTAATCACATCACATCCCTTCCTCTTATTGGTATGCTTCAACCACACCAGCCCAGCAAGACATCTTTAACAGGAGCTGCAACCTCAGAACCTGAAACAATGCTCAGATTCAGGGAAGATGGTTCAGGGCCATCACTTCCTTTCTTTTTCATGTTGGCACATTTCCCAAAGAAATCATAAACTACATATAGGATTTTCTCTTTTCATTCCATCCCTCACCCACATATACAAATTATGAAAACAGATACAAACCAACTAGCACCTATTGTTACTGTTCCTCACTTTGGGACAGCAAATTATTTTCTATTTTAAGTAAAGAATATGCTACAAAAGTATATTCTCTCTCTCCCATATGAGTTTAGAAGGGCTTTAAAAATATTCTATCTATAAGATTTGGAATCAGATTTCAGAGATCACCTGGCAAGTCAAAGTACTTACTGCAGCTTTTGCAGGGGGTATTTTTGCATCTAACTTTTCACGTCTCATCTAAAACCAATGACACACAGATACTCCAGTAAACTAGACAGCATCCAGCGCATGAGAGAAAGTAAAAAACGAGATTTATAAGTGGCAATTTTTAAAATAACCTACCCACAGAGGAGATTTTTTCCCCAAGTTGGTAAACATGCTGACATCTGAGAGCTTAAGTCTCTGATTATCTTTTTGTTTGTTGTTTCCTATTTAATGTACTGTGGATGTTTGCATTGTCTACATAAATGCCACAGGTTAATTAAGTATTATCTTTAAATGTATTTCCTTTTATCAGTTTTAATTGCAGAGGCTTTCAATTTTAAACCAAAGTCCCTTTTTGATGAAATCTTTAGAAAGTAAATAGAAGCTTCAGATTTAGCTTCTTATTAATATTCACTATCCTGTATACCTTCATTGTGTCTTTTCTCTTTTCTAAAATTCATTACTTCATCTCTTCCCTCAGATTAAAATTGCTTCATGCTTCTATCCGTTTTTGCAGTGTACCTATTGGCCTCTTCTCGTTTATATGGCTTCAGCTAGAGTATAGAGTTAATAAAGTGATGGTATTATATCTTTCTATTTCTTCCATGTTACACTATTCCTCTTCCTGATTAGTGTGGAGATTTATAGTGAGCTGTCCAAAGTAGCCTCCAATACTGTGCTTCCAACTCCACGGTCACTTAATAAATCAGGCTTAATTATATCAATGTCACATCTGGCATCTCAGCTGTTTCCAATTGGACTAAGTCTCGTATGTTACAAAATGAGTATGTTTTATTCATTGGAGTTTAAAGCCAGATACCCAAAGTCACCCCTTTTGTGGTCTTTAACCAGTTGATATCAATCTTCTTTGAGTTTTTCCATACAAAATAGCTTGGTCAGGATGCTGGTAATATAATAAATGTAATAAACTGTGAGATCAAGCTGGTATTTCTGTATGCCTTTCCACATATTAAGTGTACCTCCCTGGAGACTACAGAATAATTCAGGTGCAGCACTACTCATTATGAGGAGTCAAAGCCAAATTTTTAAACATTTGGGTTTTACCTTTTATTCCTCCATGTTTCAGGAGTCTCCTTACCAAATGGCCAAGCAGTCAAGTTCACCTGCTTAGCCCTCTCAGCTGTGCACAAAGACATATAGGTTTTATTTAACTTTTTGGGGGCTCTTTTATTTAACTTTGTATTCTGACGTACCATTAACTTTCCAGGATACTCCTTTGTGAGCAGCACCTGTTGCTCCCCTCGTTCAATTGTAATTTTCCTTATCTCAGATGACTGATGTCTTTGGCAGATGTCTTTGTCTGACCTGAATACTCTTCAGCACCTGTCAGCCTTCCCCCTCTTCTGTTTTATATAATCTCCCTAAACATTGTCAGTTCTCTGTGGTAGCACTTTAGCCCTGTTAGGCAAAGAGGAAGCATCGCTTTCTGTAGAGGGTTTTTGTTCTTCAAAACTTTCTATGGTTCTGAGTAGATCTAAATCCTTTCTCTTTACATCAGTTCTCCCACCACAGTTCTGAGATTTTGAATACTTTCCCTGTGCATGCGTTGGTAAACATTTCATGAAACTGTTGCTTAGAGGCACATCTTTTTCCTGGTAATTTAATTTTAATTTCTAAAAGACTCATTTCCCTTCCCACTTCCAAATCTATAGGTAAAAGTTCAGATTCTGGCCAGAATAGTCTCCCAGGTCTTGCCAGAACTTCACTGACACCTCAGGAAATAACCCATCTTGATACTTATTGCCCATATCTTCCCAACCGTCACCTACCCACTAAGTGACTTACTTAGACTAATAACCAAATTTCCCACTGCCAACTCCATCTCCTGGTGGTCCAAGAGTAACAATTTCACCACTTACAGAGGGTCTAGTCTGAACTGCTGAGACCATTGAAATTTTCCGCAGAAAACAAATTTTAATGAATGAGCAAACAAAAGGTGCAAATTATCTTTCCAAATTCTTTCTTTTAGGAAGTCATAGTTTGTTATGACTGATATGGATTACACATTTTTTTTTCATATTTAAATGATTCTGTATTCTTTGAAAACATCACAGAGAATGAACTGAATTTTAAGTGGTAGTGGCACAGTTCTCCATTTATATCCATTTTTCATATCATTTTCCCTTGTGGCAGTTTGCCTCATGGCAGTTTCCCTCAGGCTAGAGCACAGACAACTAATCATTCCAGAAACAAAACTTTGGATTAAAAGATTTCCAAGTCCATTACAGAAGTCCTAATGAAAGTATTTACTTTCAGAGTCATATCTAGCAACCAAACACAGTTCCTACTCAGGCTGTAGTCAGTCTTAGAAGTAAGCCAGAGGCTGACTTTAGAATGTGAAGCAAATATTCTGCAAAAGTATTCTGCACATTGAAAGTTCAGAGTAGTCTTCCGTTCCTCCAGTTACAAACCCTAGCTAAAGGCTTACTGCTCAAGATCACATCTCCCAGCCTCTCATGCGCATTCACAGTGTTTGGGAATATCTTTAAACAAGCAGTAAAATGGCCAAGAAATGTTCTTCTGGATTTAAAGACACCATAAAAAATAGACTAAATTAGCTTACTATTCCCACAGGTTAGGCTGACATTTTAAATTGTAATTTGGAAAACTGAGGGAAGAGATACCACTGACAGGAAAAGGGATGAGGGGGTCAGAGGACAAAAGAAAAGAGTGAAGCGAAGCTGGGGTAAAAGGTCTGTGAAAGGCACAGTGAACAGATTTCCCCTTTACCAGTAATATTCTAACATATAAATCACTGACTGTTTCTCCTGTAGAGATAATCCTGGATTTTTTCTTCCTCTGTAGAGGCCATATAACAATTCAATAAATGCATCTCTCAGGCAAACTGTAACTTCTTTTCTTTACAGATCACCTCTTTAAATTTTCAGTTTCTGATCTTTTTTATTTTCTGTTAGATGTACATAGAAACAGACCAGATCTTACCTGTTACAAATATCATAGGCTGCAGACAGCATCATCAGTACAACCTAGTTAAAAGAAACTACCCTTGGATATCCCATAGATGCCATTCATCTGTTCTTGCACTTTAATTTGGTACTGCAGCAGAAATAAACTTGCCTTTGTGCACGTTCAGGAAAGCTTACTCCATCACTTCACAATTAGGTCCTGATGTTGCAAAGTGCTGAGGACCCTCCGCAGTCCACAAGAACTGAGGGTTTTCAATACCATAAGGGACTGACACTTTTAAGCATCAAAGCTAGAGTCCTTGGGCAACATCATTCCCTAACTCAGAGCTATTATTTCTAGCAGTTCTTCTGATGAAGTATAAGCAAGCAGCTCTGGAATCTTCTGCACAGTGGGAAATCTAGTAGTTTCACTGCAAATGGTTTCCTACAAGTAAAAAGACACCAATAAACACAAAACTGTGATTTCCGATTTTCAGAAATGACCAAATGAACCGAGACAGTGAAGCTAATGTGCCCCAATTATGTCGGGGAGGAAGAAGAAATTAAAAAACAAAGAAATATCTTGGGTTATAAATGGTTCTGATTTCACCCTTCTGAACACCTCATTTTAATTCACAGTGAACTAGTCAGCAACTGAAAAGAGACTGCAATTTTCTAGCCACTGAGCTAAAGAATTTTGAAGGTGCATGGAAAGGACATGCTTTAAAAGGAGCATGGAAGAACACCACAGCAAGTGTTCCTGAAGGCACCATCCCTGGAGCAGGAAGGAAATACAGTTCTGTCATCATCCTCTTCCAATCTACAGGATGGATTTCTCTTGTGAAAAGCCTGCTATCCAGTGCCAGAGACGTTACTCAGTGTGGAATGTAGCTTCAAAGGTGACACCTCTTCTCTTAGCACTTCCCTGAACTGTGCTAATGCGACACACGCCCTCATCTCCGCAGAGAGACTCTTGACAAAACGCATCTAACTAGTATCTCCTTTCCATTCTCTGCACACTCCTCCCCTGCTTTATGGCCTTAAAGACAAATTCTAGAGTGAGTACAGCTAGGAGACACGTTGCTTGACAGAGACAAAATGGGGACCTCTTGACAGACAGACAATTTTACACAGATTAGGTTGCACTTTCTTGGCTTGTCTTTGACTTTTCTAGTCTCCTCCCAAAGTGTCCTCCCTTCATCTTCATTCACCCTCTGTCACCCTTAGCATGCTCAGTCCCCTTCATTTTGCCTCACTTCAGTGTACCCGTGCCCTAAATTTTTGCATTCCATTTCAACACTTGACTAAGCCCCTCCCTAGAAAGGGCCAAAAAATGAACACATCATTTGCTACCTTCCCATTATCTGTTAAAGCCCTTGCCTCTGTTGCTGGTTTCTTCTGTTTAGGTTGCAGATTTAGCAGGGCATGAATCATTTACTGATTCATATGAATGCAGCACCTAAAACAACGGTCCTCCTGCTGAGGAATGGGATTAAATTTTTCTACCTCTCCTTTTCCAAGGCAAGAAGTAATGGAATGAGGAACTTTATGTGAAGCATTAGAAAATACTTTCTAACAGTAGGATAAACTTGCCTTGTCTCCAGGCTCTACTGTAACAAAAGATGATTACTTCTTCTTGCCCCAAAGCATGGACTCACAGCAGCAGAGATGCGGTTGTTGTGCCTTGCCACCCCACAGGAATACAAGTGGAGAAAAATCTGTGATTCTTTCCTGCCTCGTGTTACCATACTGAACTATGCACAGATAGGCTCTGAGGTAGGAGACCTCATTTTTCACTATTAAAAATGAACGTGACAATTTGAAGAGGTGGTCTGAAATCAATAGGATGCAATTCAGTAAGGACAAGTGAAAGTGCTACGTTTATATAGAAGTAACCAACTGTACAAATAGAAGGTGGAAAATGAGTCAGTAGGAAACAGTTTGTGGTCTGTGGGGGATCACAAGCTCAACAGAAATAAACAATCTCACCTCCCTGCAAGAACTATTGTACAGGTTGTATAGGCAGCATCATGTATAAGATCTGTCTGTAGATACTCCAGAATTAGCATACTGTATGCACCTTTAGGCACGGTGCTGTAAGAGAAATGAGAACTTGCAGCAGTCCAGGAGAGCAATAAGGTGGATCAGAGGGCTGAGAAAAGTGATCTACAAGTAAAGACTGAACAAAATCAGTGTTCAGTCTGGAGAATTAAACACTTAAGAGGAAATATCATAACAGACTTCAACGGTATGCTGCTGAGGAATTGAAATCAATTGTTCTCCATGTCCACAGGGATTAGAACAAGAAATAATGTGGCAACTTTAGATTAGGCATTAGAAAAACTTTCTAACATGAGGAGAGCAAAGCATCAGAACAGATTGCCTGGAAAGACTGTAAAATCTATATCACTGCATTTTCTAAGAATAGGTTCCAGGCATAATTTATCAGATTCTGTGATAACAGTTGTAATAATAACACCTTATGCTTCTCTCACGTGTTTTATAACAAAGAACCGCAGGGTGCAGCTCACCTCTAAGTAAAGCACGCAGACAGGCAAAATTTGCCCTCCACTTTTTCAAGCAATGAGAACAATGTCTCTAAGTAGTTGAGTCTCCCACTTACTGAGCTGCAGGCAACCCCTAAGAAAAGGATTGTGGTAGTAATTTGGAGTCTCAACTCCAGGCTCCCATCCATTGAGTGTGATTCATCTGATCTACAGAGAGATGCCTACAATACAAACATCTATAACTGAACTTGTCATAGTGGGCTCCCTTTGTAGTCAATGGAGAGAGAGAAGCAAATATGTTTAGGCAGTGGATCACCTGGCTTGCTAAGGTGTAAAAACATAAGCTATATTTCATTGTCTCCTGGGCTGGCAGTGGATGATACACCAGTCAGGAATCTGAGCTTTCTGACCGCTCACTTTGTAACCCAAGATCTGAAATAAAGTACTCTGGAGTGATATTTTTGCTTATACAAAGGTATGGTTGTAACTTGTCAATCCTTGGTACTTGGTTGAAGTTACTATGGAGTAAATCTATATTTAGGAGCAGAAGCAGGAAACTTTTCCCTTCTACACTGATTTTAACACGTTAAGATGATAGCTGGATTGTAAAATGAACTGCCTGACAAAGGACATATGTTAGATGAAGATGGTCATAGGGATACGATCTGTTCAGCTCTCGTGTGATTCTGTAATTTGCCACATGGTCCATCCTGCATGTGTAAAGTGGAAAGGATCTCTTCAGATGTACTAGAATAAAAGTCAGTTCTAGTATCAACTTTCATATTGCCTTTTCCCCAGCAATCAATCTCCTTTGACACTAGATTTGTTTCTCAAATATGAAATCTTTCTCCTGCTCTGCTCCCCAGACTTCTTTCTTTTTTTCCTTCTTACTTCAAAAACATAATCTCTTTAACTTCCAACTGTCTCCCTCTCTCTATCTCTTTTTGCTCTGATTCCTGGCATGAGGTCTTACCCTTAACTGTCTCAAATGATTTTAGAGAGACCTGACTAAACCTGAGGAAGGCTGGCTCGTTGGGGTGGCAGGGTCAATCTCCCCCTTGGGACAGCAACGCAGCGATTCAGGAGCTTCGTTAGCTGCGCGTGCTGCCAGCGGTGCCCGGGCTGAGGACAGAGGCCGCTGCCCCTGGCCTCCCGCAGCGCGGGCGAGGGAGGTCAGCCAGCAGCCGCGGGGTGGAAGGCTGCCAGGCCAGCTGCAGGCACCGAGCACAGCAGCAGACCAAAGGGAGGTCAGCGAGAATTAGCAGTGTTTAATACAAACTCCAGGGAGGTGCTGAGCTGTTGCAATTTTCTTCTAAATATCTCCTACCTTATGCTGTATAATACCAAGTGGACTCCGTTGAAGGGGGTGACCCATCTGGCCAGTGCCCAGCTGCCTAACAGTCAAGGCTGAGTTGCTAATTCCAAGACCATCTTGCTTCATGGATTATGGCATTTGGGGAAGGGTGGGGTGACTATTTTTTATTTTGCTGTTGCCTCGGACTGGGATGGAGTTAGGGATGTGGGGGGAAGCTTCCATTTAGTTCTTACATTTAATCTCAGGCTTTCCAGGATGCACAGATGCAACAACAGGGAATGTCTGAATTAGGATTCTGCTGACAATGCCTCTTCTTCCGAAAACACCGGTACAATCACAGTACTCACTTGGCTTGGCTTTGTTTTAGTCCTGTAGTTGGAGAATTGCCATTACTGGTCCCTTTAGCCATTTTCTGTCATTTCCTCCAAAAAAAGCCAACTAGCTTGGCCACTCTGAGGACTAGCTTGGCAGCTGTCAAGTTCCAGATTATACTTCTTGAGCACTGGCATCTGCATGTGTGACGGCCCCTTCTCTCGCCTCTGCCCTGGCACAACCGTCCTCAGGCTGGTGAAGGGCCAGTCTGCGGCTGGGGTCCCTTCACATCCTGGTGGCTGCTTTCCTTTGAGTCAACCTTGATAAGAGAAAATATGCTTCACAGTAGCTGCTACACTTGCAAACAAACCCAGTGGGCTGCATCTTGCACTCAGGGCGAGCACAGGCCTAACACTCTTCTAAACACACCTGGAAACTGTTGTCTGGCACAACGTGGCTGGAAGATGTACAAATCATTTGTATTTGTGCTGCTGAGCCTTTTCTTCAGAACCAAGGCAGAGATTTTATACCTGTTTTGTCTTCTGATCCATTTTCCACAGATTTCTGGTATACAGTCACACAATTAAAAGTAATAAAATTACCATTCTGGCAAGTTATGACCCATCAGCAGATGCACAGCAACTAACAGACTATGCCAGTACCCTAGGCCTGCATGAGTGAAAGTAACATACTAGTCTAAACCACCATTACATGAATGCAGACCAAAATCACAACCTCCCATCACTATAAACCACTAGAAAACACTGTAAGTCCAGATTTTGCACTTGAAATGGGAAATGGAAACTGACAGAACAGAACTTAATATGAATAAGGACTTGGTAGACAAAGATCATGAAAGCCCAAGAAATCTCATACAGGACTTAATTCCACATCATATATGCAGCCTATGGAATTTAAAAAATAAATGTTTACAGCAGGTGCTAGGTGCCTCCTAGGTCAAAAAGCTAAGTCCTGTGTGAGACCAAGATTTCAAATCACTTAGCCTTACCACGCTTTTATAGCTGAAGTCGAACTCTCAAAACATGCATGGGAAAACATGGTAGAACTTTCAACCGGTGAAACAGGCAGTACAGACTCTGTGTGTATTTCGTCTGGATTTAACATTTAGCACATAAATACAGGGTTAATGTTCTCTGGGGTACATTCAAGCTGCAAAGTGCATGCAAAGCCCCCCCCCAGGAATTCCCCTTTGCCTACAGATTTCCTCTGCACAGGGAGGAAACATGACAATTACCAGGCTGGCAGAGGCTGCTCCCGTCTCCTGTGGCAGTTCCCAGACCCACCATCAAAAGCCTTTGCCAGAACGCAACATAATAGTCAACAAATGGACAACGGAAAAGTAGAGGGACAATGACAGACCAAAGCAACCATTTATCTATCCCCTGCCTGTGTGAAGTTTTGATATGCTGTAGGTAAAACATTACTTCCCATCAGATTTAATTTGCAGTCAGGAATTGTAATTATCTGCTCAAGACCCCTTGCTGGTGAGACACTGGTCAGATAATGTTCATTCTCCTAGTATCGTGTTCCTGTAGATCAAACACATCAAATCTCAGTGGTAGACAAGATGGTGTGCAAGTGACCAGGTACAGTCTGATAAACTGTTCATTAAACTGAGGATAAACACCAGCTGGGTTGTCTGATCCCTTCTGGGACACTTAAGCTAGACCAAAATATGCTTTGGTATCATGGTAACATTCTCCACAGCTGATATCCACAGAACTCAGATACAAATGGATGAAAACTTACAGAGCAAACTTGTCGGGTAAATAAAGGGTGTTCAGCATTCACTGCATTGTTACAGTAGAGTCTTTTGGTTTTTTACTTAACAAACTAGAATATACTTGGGCAAGTACAGTTAGTACGGTCTCATTCCAGAAGCTGAAATGGTGGCAGAGGTAACCAGCTGCCTGATAATTCTTTCATTAATAGGAAATCTTCACAAACAGGGTAATGTTGCATAGTCTCCACTATGTCCTCTCCTGCATCTCCTGGGCAGTATGCGTAGTCAGTAAAAAGATTGTTCAAAGAACATGGCTGCACTTTGTCAAGCTCTGGTTCATCTAATGCTCTCTTGAGAGATTTTACCTTCGGGGTATTCTAGCTGAATTTCTGGCATCAGAAAGATCACAGATAGCTCCCTGACTCTCTCTTAGGCCTTCAGCAAGTAGAGTGAGTTAAGATGAATCCACTAGACCTGGCTGCAGCTGAGATTTTGTTAAAATCTCCTGTTTTCTCTGCAAAGCTTCATCTAAGTTTTAGATGAAGTGCTGCTACGCTTATATGGCTATGCAGTTGAACTGAAGTTGGCAGCGTTACATCAGTTTCAATGGGTGGATTTAGTTCGTATGGGTTAAAAGGCATAGTTAAAAAAGAAGGACCCTGATGAGCTACTACAGGCACCACATCCCATCATGTCTTTCAGAAGCTGATCAAAACCCACCTTAATATTAATTAAGATCTTTAGTCAGCTCTTCCAACTGGCCAGATGCTCCAGACTCCAATTCTCTGGCAGCTAGATGACTTCCACCCTGAATTTACTCATTGGCAGTTGCAAGGCATTCATTCTTACGGCAACGTTGCTGTTTAGCTGGAGAAACTGCCTCCTTCTTCCTTTATATTTACCTCAGGTGTATTTGTGCAGAGCAGACATAACCCCTTTCTGCTAGGCTTAACAAGCCATCTTTTAGTCTCTTCTCAAAAAAAAGCCTGGCATTTCCCAGAGTCATTTATCTCTTCCTTGAATATGAATTACCAGAATTGCACACAATTTTCCAGATAAAGTACCAGTAATATCATTTCCCATCTCACTAGAAGTACCTCATCTGACTTGCGTCAGGAATATTTAACCTTTTTCATGGCTAAATCATACTGGCAGATGTTGGTCAGTCTGTGATCATTTGATTCAGCCAAGCTTCCTTTCCCTCAGCAATTTCCAAAATATGATTTCTCCAGCTTATAAAATAAATTATTGTTATTAGCTCCTAAATGTAGTGGCTGAGTTCTAAAAATGTTCACTACACTATCCTACCTCTCTGTTTTTCAAATGAAAAGTCAAGTTCACTGATGGTGTAAGAGCTTTCCAGAAAAGCATGGATGGGACTTCCTCTGCACACTTGGGCTGGACCACCACTCTGTATCAGGAACTTCACTCAGTACTTTTATTCACATAATCTCAATATTAGGCAGCCATTTTCTACTAGAGCAGACAAAACTTTACAAACTACACTACAAGAAAAAAAACACTCAATCAGCAAAGAAATTAGACTAGTTGGTTTGTTTCCAACTGTAGTGACTCTTTCATCTCTTATTAAATACACAGTCAAGCTTCATAGCCTCCACACATTTTTTCAAGCAATTTTGTCTTTATCTTCAAGCAAAGATATAAAACATCTCACAGGTGGGGAAACTGAGACAGGAAGCCATGATGAGACCTTGCCCAAGCAGGTAACAGTGCTGGCTCCAGAAATCACAGCTGTGATCCTTGGTCTAAGGAATGCAATAACCAGCACTGATTTCACTGAGTTTTTATAACAATATGATTAGTAAAACAAAAGTAATTTTAAAATCAAATTCAGTTTCTGGTTTTATTTTCTTAGCCTGGGAGGTTGGTTTTGGTTTTGTTTTTTGGGTTTTTGTTTTGTGGTTGGTTTTTGGTTTGGTTTGGTTTTGGTTTGGGGCGGGGGGCGGGGGGGTAAGTATGTGTAATGAGGCTATTGTGTCTTAGTTTGCTTTTTATTCAGTTTCTACTCAAGCATCACTTTTAGATTTCCAGAAATGATGAAATAAGCTTAAGCTTTGTTGAAAACCCCACCAATGAGTAGGTGGAAAGTGTCCCTTATTATGCATATTTCTATTCTGAATTAGTTTAGGCCAATTTGGGCCTAAATTATATTGCTACCACTCCTTTAATAGACTATTTTTCTCATTTTCAATAAATATTATTTTCCCATGCCCCGCAATAGTATTCATCAACTACAGTGCAATCACAGTAGGCAATTAACTTCTGTCAAATCCCAAAACAGGGTATTTATGTCAGAACAAGGTTGAACTGTTTATTGTAATCATATAATAGAGAAGCTTACCCTGCTACCCAGGTCTCTGCCCAAAGCAAATTTAACTCTGCTGAACTCTCATTCTATGAATACACAATGGTTTTTTTCACATAGTACAGCAAATTGCTAACATTCTTGCAGCATCTCAAGGAACATGAACTTTGAAATGGAAACTGCCAGGTCAGAGACACCACTCAACAATTCTTTATTTGAGGAATTTACCTGAGACAAGGTCCTGAGACACTGAGTAACAGAGGTTTATTCTTTCAGAAGGGGTTTATTCTTGTGATTTCACTGTGCAGGTATTACCCAACACCAGAACACTGAAAGGTTTCACATAAAATCCACGCACTTTCTGTTTTATATCATTCTTGAGGGGGGTTCCTGGCATTTTATACGCTAGATTGCAGCTTTCAAAATCATGAGCTAAACTAAGTGATGGAGTTTTTACGCTGTACCTCAGAGAAGCCTTGCTGGACTATTTATTCAGAATTGCTTTTTCTTCCTATACACAGCAGGAAACTAAGGACTGGATCCCATCACAGAAGGTGCAGGCTGTGCTGGGCAGCCACCACTTTCAGGATTAGCAAAGATTGCCAGCCGTTTAAAAAACAATAAGCAAATCTGCCAGGTCATTTCAGCCTTCTCCTGCCACTCCTTTGGCGTGTGCGGCTCACAGACACCACAGCGAGCCCGAGGGACAGCGAGGCGGGGTGGGCTCCGAAGGAGATCGGCAGGGGCAATATTGAAAGATGGAAAGTTCAGTCACAGAAAACAATGTAGTAAGGAGCAGAGTTCAAGAAATAGGTCATTATTAATCAAATTACAGATCAAACCCAATAACCACATATTTCCTTGAGCTTGCATTCAACAGCCCTTTTGTAAGATATTCATAGAGCAGGATCAATACCTCTCTGGAGGTAAGTGGCATAAATTATGTCTCAACATATACACCACAGGAGTTTTACTGTGTGTTGTATACAGTAATTGCATTTTATAGATGACTGTGGAAAGCTTCAGCTTTTATTGATTTTTATCATAAACTAAAAGGTGGCAAGAAGAAAAGAACAGCACTTTATATGAAGAAGCCAGTCAGCTGAAGCTGCAATAGAAAATGAAAATTTGGCATAGTACGTGCGATCAATCCATGTTTCATGCAGAAATGAACGCAGATATTTGAGCCTTTCCATTCAGAATAGCAAAAATCTTGAAAAGTGCCACAGAAATCCCTGTTCGTCTAATAGCAGTCAATTGTGCTATCCATCAGCAGGGTTTAAGACTATAGGAAGTCTTTCTAATTACAGCACTTTTAACACTTCTTATGCCATGAAAGCCATCTGAATCATTTATGAAACAAGGTAACAAGTTGTGTTTTCGTTATCACACATAATGTGACCACATTCACATTCAAATTGAGGTGAGGGATATAATGTAGGTTCATCATCCTATCTAACATTTGTAACTTTCAAAAGTGTATTTTTAAAACATTCCTCTTCTGATTTCCTTCTTTTTTCATGTCCTTCACAGCAAGCAATTCAGAAGAGATGTTAATGCAGCATAACAACTCTTTACCCTTTTTCAAGGCCAATTTTGCAATATGGGCAAAATGATTGGAAATGTAGTCCTGAAAAAGCTTAAACCATCTGTCAGGGGCTCGGTTAAGAAGATCCACACTGTTTCACAGCCAAAGATGTGAATAAATTATGCCTGGCTAGAAATGTCCAAGGCATGTGGGTTACCATTCAAGCTTATTAGGGTGAATTACTAATTTTTTATTGTTCATTACCCTAGTAAGATAATCTTTTCAAATTATAATATGCAATAAGCCATGCAGACTGAAAAGCAAGCAAGTAGTAAACACTGGCAATAATGATTTTAAAAGCTCCGTATCCTGATATATCAAAAAGCCATGTATGCGTATGCACTCAAATGCCTATTTCTTTGCCTCCGTTGACATACCATTGTCTGCGTTTTTGTGCTCTATAGATATGTATTTATATTACTGCTCATGTTTAATCACATGCCATAAACCACTTGTCTACTTTATTCCTGAAATGTATTTTACAATATACATATATATATATATAAAAAGAACAAGAGGCTGGGGTAGCTGTGGTTAAGTTATATGGCTTAGTCTAGCAGATACATAGTCTGAATGTTATGCTGTTATTTTAATACTGCAACTGCTTTTATAGACAGCTGTTATCCCAACATTTTTAAACAAGGATTTTTCCAAAGTATTTTGTAAACACTTCCAGTCTAAAACTCTCTAAATCCCATAAATATTGCATAAAGCTTTTATCAGAAATATGAACTTGATTATTAGTTGAGGAAAGGTTTCTGGACAATACACAAAATCAAAATAAATCAAATTTTCCCATCTGAATTACTATGCTATGATTTTTAAAAACCTCACAGACACTGTAAATGCTAAAAGGTATGTGAAGATCTATGCTTGTTACATATGGGAAAGTTACAAGAATTATTTTATAAAATAATAGTCATTTTGTGCACAAAAGGACATGACTAGTGCTTAGCTATCTGAGATTTTCTGTGATATTTCCCTACATAACTACTCAAAAATTCTTACAAGTCCTAAAATTCATCCCTTACCTGCTTCAGAAATTAGCACTAATTTCACCTGGGAAAGTAAATGATCTGTTAACCAAGCCTGTCCAACTAAATTTAACAGAACCCTAAATATCTTGGCTTTCATATTTACAAGTATCTTTTTCTGATTAGTCTCTTATGGGTCAAAATAATGTAATATTTGATTTTCTCACACTGTTTTCACTACCTAGGAATGGAAGGTACTAATATACCAGAGACGGCCTATTGAGAAGGTGAAAGCAAACAAAAAAGAAGTTATGGGAAATACTGATGTAATTAAAAACTCAAACTTCCCTCCTTTCATCTTATCACTAAAAATTGGAGCATGTTTGAAATCAGGTTTTCTTGGGAAAAGGAACAGAGAATAAAAAGAGGCACAGAATTACTCTTTAGAGTGATGGCAGCAAATCAGCAGAGTGCTCGCAGTAAACCAATGTGGTGCATAGTGTACAGGCACCCCTACAAAATCCATAGTGGACATTAGTGTCTACTCAAAGCAGTAAACAAACCACTCATTTTGTACAGGTGTAATCAAGTGAAAACATACAAAGATCACCTATTCCAAAAATAGATGCTATGCATCCAAATTTCTCCACAAAACCACCTTGGCATCCACATATCCTGAATGGTCTTTATTATATTTTCACTGGATAATAAAAGCAATGTAAAATCCATTAATACAGCAAGAAACAAACAAACAAAACAAAACAAAACAAAGCAGCAGCTGGCACATTAGATACTGTTCAGGTGCCAACACAGCAGTCTGCACCAAACAAGATTATTTTGTGTTTGTTTGGCTGATTATATTCAGTGGAAAAAAGATTGCAAGCAGGAATAGTAGCTTTATCAGTAGGGCTGACTGGAGACTCCATCAGGCTTCCTGCAAAAAGTCACCTGAGCTGCTTTTTACTCACAACACTGGTTTTTGTCTCTGTCTCCATTTTTATCCTGGCAAAGCAAAGATGTGATTTTGCATGTCCACTTATGGTCGCTGAGTGTCTGACAGTACCTCTAGTCAAGCGTGTCTAATCTACAGAAGATTGGGCCAAGTGACATCTTGGACCGAATTTGAACCGATGACCTAGATGATGGAAAAATCAAATGACTTTACAGTAATGTGGTAGCTAGGGCATGGGTTAGTTTCAGACATTGCAAAAAACTAAGGAAAAATATGGTGCCCTTTCCTGATTTTATTTATTTGAGCAAATTTGTGCATCCCTGAAAGGTTATCTTGTTGTATCTTTAAGCTTCCTCCTCCACTATAGTCATGAGCCAGCTGAGCTATCATTTATCACAGTGGGCTAAAATTGTCACAGCCTTGGCTGACTGCTCAGGGAAACACAGGAAAGGAAAGTCCTGACACAGCCATAGGTCCTTGCCTTCCTCTGCTCGGAATATGAATTTCTCTGTTGTGAAAAGAGCAAGAAAGCTTCATCCAAGTAATTGGAAAAGAGGAATTAAGAGATCTTCAGCCTTACCAGAAGGATAGAATGAATAATCTGGTCAGTAAAACATTGTGAAGCACCCCATCATCTGCTAAGAAATTAAATGGGGAAGGAACAGAAGGACAAAGATGGAAACCTTACCAGCAATATCTTAATATACATGCCAACATATACTCCACTGTCTTAAACCCAGGCTCAGATTGTCCTTTGGTAGGGCAAGTACAGCTGTCCTGTGTATTTTCCACCATTCTGTGGCAGACTGTAAAGCCACAATCTAGAAAAAATAAGGTTCTTTTCCTTCAGCCCTCACAGAAGTCTGAATAGTATATTATGTCTGTAAAATGGCTAGGTACCAACAGTACTGTGAAGGGCCTGTAAAAGATCTTCTAATGGACAGGAAAACTGTATTTGAGGTCAGTTTCTTCAGCTCTGTTTTTCTGTGACTTACCACAAGTCTCATTTGCCCAAAGTCAAGCGCTGAACTGCAAAAGCAGAAAAATGTTTTTAAAGCAGCAGCTTCTTGAACAGCCCAACACCTGCAATCCCGTTTCCTGCTCAATATCTATTCTATTCTTCTACTCTCCACTAACTGCTATTTACAGAAGAATTTTGGGGTTATTTCTTGTGGTTTCGTTGGGTTTGCTTTTTTAAAAGAAAAGAAATAAAGAACACATGACAGAACTTCACATTCAGAGACCACTAAATGAAAGAATGAAAACACCCAGTGAGAGAATAATTCCTAGACTATGAAAAAAAAAGCCCATTTTGATTTAGTCTTTCATATAGCTGGCAGTATTTAAATGTTGACTGGTTTATGATCTCATGTTTTGAAGTTCAAAACAAATCCTGAATGCAATGCAAATGAGCTCATTATCTCACCTCTGATCTTTATGTATTTAATTTCTTGATGACCTGTTTTATTTTTCCTCTGCCTTAAAAGCAAGAAATAATTCAGAGACAGAGGAATATTTTTACATTTGTTTTATCTCTTTTACCCAGATCTGATTACTAATCACAATGAATAAATGATACTTAAATGAATACAGGGTAGATACAAAAGACTGACAAGTCAGTGCACCTCAAAGCAGCAAGGTTTTATTATGTGGCATAGAGAAATAAAGTAACCCTCTGGTAAGTTTTGAGATGTTAATAAAGATAAACATCTGTAGAATTTAAATGATATTTTCTTAGTTCACCTGACAAAATGACAAACGACAAAATGTTAATCAAAATAACCTTCTAGTTTAATCTATATAGCAAGTTAGTGAAATGCTTCTTGTAGACACTGAATGATGAACTTCAAAAGTCTGCATCAATGTGAATGGATCAGTCTACTGCTTCTCATTAAACTCTGGTCACAGTACCCATGTTCATCTCCTCATTGTGTGGGGATTTACAAATGGAACTTTACTACTCAAAGCACTTGTGTGCCATTTTTGTCAGTAATTGAAGTATACTGAAGATGAAAGAAGCTGACCATGAAACATCAAAAATATTGAAGTAGCAACCATGTTGCCAACATATGAATGTGAGGATCTTGAATTACACACACTTACATCCTGTCACAGGGAAAGAAAAAAGCTTTAATTTCCAGAACAGATTGAAAAAAAGCTTACATTCATAAGTCTACAGTCACTGGCAAATCTTTTCTGTTCCTTTTTTCCCCTTATATAATACACAGGCTGAAGTGAACACTCAAGTTCGCACACTGAGCGGGTAGATTAAATAAAGATCTACAATAGTTTCTGGGAACTGCAGTTTACATCCGATGTTATCTGCTATTCATTGAAATCTAAGGAATGTATATGCCACATAGGGCTGTGCTTTAGTCCACTCAGATTCATTGCCCACCTCCCTGACATTCAGCTGTTGTGGGTGCTCTCAGAGCCCAATAAGCAAGCATGGCTAATTGTTGTTTTGAGCGCCTTTGGGAAAAGGGAATTATATATATGAAAACAAATATGTAGAATATGAATATTCACAGGTATTCTTCATGGTCAGTTGGAGCAAGAAGAGTTCCTACACAAAACTGAATTCACTGGTATCCTGAAGCTCAGCTGCTACCTGATAGAACACAAACACCCATAAAGACAATTAATCTCGTGCATGGCTGATGAAGCCCTTTTGAGATAATGAACAACTCACCTGCAGGTAAGCGAGTTCAGATGCTACCCTTGGATTAAGCAGAAAGAGACTTGCAGAATCCTAAATTTCTCCAACCTGCACCAGCTAGCAGAGTTCACTGGCCATGGAAGTATGCTGTACCCTCCTCTGCACGTTCTTACTGTGGGTGTGGGGAGTTGTCAGATTCATAATAGAATTCAGTCAGCAGATCTGACGATTGCATTTAGAAGAATCTCCTCTCCTGCCCACCCCTTTGTTCCACCACTGACATTTGCCAATGTAACTCAAGTGCTGTTTAAGGAGCTAAGCCATCAGAAAACCTTATTTTTGTTTTCGGGGGGGGGGGGGGGGGGGGGGGTGGGTTTG
>JAVJGI010000050.1:78669411-78699120 GCA_035590275.1 Ibycter americanus | reverse complement strand
GGGGTGTATGTTATAGATAGGAAAGCAGCCACAGCTCCTTAATTCTTTGCTTTGGCTCTGATGTCATTCAGACTAAACTTTTATTTGCGGTAGCTTTGCATTACTTCAGTAGCACTGTGTAATTCTATCTAGTTTCAAGTACTAGCAAATACATTTCATAATCTCTACTTTATATATAATGAATAACAAAATACATCATTTAGAGACAAACCTTTTAAACAATAGACTAAAACAAGAAACTGATGTCAGTAAAGAACATTTTGCTAAAAAGTAGTCTAATACTGGAGATAAATCGAACGCCTTTGGAAATGTATCAGCTGACCTTTTTGATATTCAGTGTTAGATATAATTTGGCTCTCTGCACCTTAATTTACCTTTAAGTCTCATCTCTGAAAAGCCAGTTAAAGTGATGTTTTATGACATAAGGGATATATTTCAGGGATCTCTCTGTGGTTCTTCACATCCCAGAAACAACCACACCATCTGGCACAATAACCTCTGCACATGTAGTCAAAGTACACAACTTTGCAGCAGCTGAGCAGAACCGTATAGGAAAGGTTGCCTGACAATTTCTCTAAGCAGAGCTCAAAATAAGAACATTAGTTTCTCACATTCAGGAACACATCATTAAAATGAGTAATTAGGAATGAAATAAAAGGAAAAACCCAAGCCACGTGACAACACCACTGCTACAATGTATGAAAATACATTTACTTTTTAATTGGACTTTTACTGTCAATTTGAATTGTGGATATGTGATCCAAAATAGTCACAGCATGCCTACATGAATTGGCTAATGAGATGTCCGCTGACTGCTGAGCCCTTCAATTAATCAAATAGCTGAATACATTGAAGGTAGCTAAATATTCCTCTCTCTGGTAGTATGCTAAAACCCAACATTATATCAGACATTTTCACTAGAGACTAAAATCTGAGTTCATGTTGGGATAGCCTTCAAACAAAAAATGACACTCATTTAGTGATTCGAACATCTGCTTAATTATTTTTATTACCCTGCTACATCTTAGAAGTAATATACTGAGAATTTGACTTACAAAATAAATTACCTTTAAGACAAAGAATGGCAGATTAGATCTGTGGTTAAGATACCTGGGAGAGAAGTGAGTTTAAATCCCAACTCTACCATTCTTTTCTGTTTGACCTTGGCCATGACATTTAGTTTTCCAGCCTCATTTTCCATACCTATTCAACAGAAATTATTGGTGTCACAGGACAAAAAAAGTTGTGCAAATTTGCCTTTCAGAAAATTTAAGGTTCCTAAGATGATGTCTAGCCCCCCCATGCCTACAGCAAGTTAGCAGCCATGGGATTCCTGTAAGCATAGTACTATGAAATGATGAGCTAAAAGACACCCAACACTTCAGAAATGCATAATGACAAGCTACTATAAAGAAGCAACTTCCCAACATTTCTGCATAAAAACAATCCTTCACATATGCAGGAACTGTTCAGGGAACTTTCCAGCCTCTCTGTCCTAAGGAAAAGGACTACTATTGAGTACACTAATCTCTTTTGTCTCATCTTGTGTTTTTTCAGATACTTGTGTTTGCTGTTGAATCCAAGCCTAGACTCACTCTATAAGCTGTCAGCAAAAAGAAACCATCTCTTCACATACCTTCTCTTTTCAGTCCTGCTGAGGTGCAAACCAGCTCCAAGAAACAACTGCAAATTAGTGGCTATTGCCATTACCATAACAGTGATCTCTGCAAATTCTAGTGATCAAAATAGTAAATGGAAAGGCAGAAATATGTTTTTTCACCAAAGGTACTATTAGCTATGCTCTACATTCACCTGCAGTTTGCTGCATACAACTTCAGCCTCCTCCAGCGTGCTGCTAGGCTTATGCTGTGGATCATTTCCTGGGCCATTCCACAGTGCAGCTGTGCTGGGCACCGCTCTCAGGCAAATGAAAATCTTATAGCTGATAAATCTTGGTTTTCCAACATATGAGGCTTCTACTCCCTCTTTTCAACATTACTTGTGGTCGAGGAAGTGATCTGTTGCAGCATACCCAAGCTAAAAAACAGTACTTTAAAAAAAAAATTATTTAAGATAATAGTGTTCAGACCCCATTCAGTATTGATCAGCAATCATTTCCTGATGACAAATTGTGGTGGGTTGACCCCACCCAGCAGCTAAGTCCCCACCCAATCAGTCAGTCACTCTCTCTCCGGAAGGATGGAGGACAGAATCAAAAGGGCAAAAACATGAAAAACATTGTGGGTCACAATAAAGACAGTTAGTTAATTGAATCAAAAAAGAAGGAAAATAAAGAAATAAATCAAGCAATGCAAAGACAATCACTCACCACCTCCCGCCAGCAGACTAAAGTCCAGCTGTCTCTGAGCAATGACTACTTTGGAAAAACTACCCTCCAGTTTTATTGCTGAGCATGACTTTATATTCTATGAAATAGCTCTGACATGGTATGGAATATCCCTTTGGTCAGTTAGGGTCTACTGTCCCAGCTGTGTCTCCTCCCAAACTTTTTCCCACTTCCAGTCTATTCACTGAGATACATAGTGAGAAACATTGCGAGATGGCCGCACACTGTGCAAGTGCTGTTCAGCAATAGCTAAAACACTGGCATGTTATCAACACTGTTTTCATCACAAATCTTAAACACAGCATCATACAGGCTGCTTTGAAGAAACTTAACTCCATCCCAACGAGATCCAGTACAGAAATGAAACATACCCATGGTTTCTGGGGATGCAAATCTGTTGCTCTCCTAGCATAAAATATTGTGTCAAATAGCAGGATTTTGTTATTTTTTAAACTCATCTATGACATTCTCCACAGCCCTACAAAAGTCAAAAAAACTCTTCGTTATACTTCTTAGCATAACTTCCAAGTATAGAACATGAATATTTGCTGAATACTTGATTAATACAAGATTTTCAAAGTACCGGCATCTCCTTAGACCCAGTCATGAAAAAGTGCCTTTGTTTCAATGTGGAAACAAATAAACTTCTGTTACTCCAGCACCCTTCCAGCATGGAAATTCAATATTCCTAACAGAAAATTTATTCCAGGCTAAAGGCTGAACATCCTCCAGGTTCTTAAAAATGTTGCAACCACAATAATCATGAGACTGGCTGAAAAACTTGCTATTCTCCTGTGTCAGTTCCTCAGCAAGTGTGAAGTGGTATTGCTCAGTCAACCTAATTAAGTCAGTATACTTCAGCTGGAAAACTGGCCTTATCTGATTTTGCCTGCTGCAATAGCAAGGTGGACATGAAATAATTGCATCACTTGTTCTTCTGGTGTGAGGTCACACCCAAGACAAACCTCCCCAGTTGCTCCTCTGCCTTAAAGCCTAGAGGAAATTACCAACAAGTAACAAAACATGAAAAGCATTCCCCCTATAACAGCAATGGACAAATTAAGTGACATAAGTAATGTTCACAAGAATCTTTCAGAATGAGGATGATTCTGAGCTAAATTTAGGTGGCTACATGTAGGTCTGTGCATGTGAGCTAAGTGTCCGTGATTTCATTGTGGCTGATGGAGATTTAGCCTACAGGATCAGCAGAGTGTCAGGAAATTCTTCCCAAGCTAAAACAGACATCTACAATTTGGGTTAGTAATTGTGTTAGCCAAAACTCTAGAAGACAAAACCCTGATACTTCCTACCCTATGCAGATACATTCTGTTGTTCAAATATTTTAGGTTGCCAACATGAGAGAGGACCCTAGGATTTTCCTAGTGCATCCTGTCTCTGCCTCCACATGTTACCGAGCATGAGGCAGAGCCACTGTGCCGCATGGGCCACTCTGCAACAGCATAGGGAAGACAAGGGGGATGGACCCTTGAAGCATGTTTGGGAGAGCGGCTAGTGAAAAGGCAGACAAAGCAAGTCTAGGAATGCAGCCTGTGGTTCAACTTACATTTATGAGGTAGGCTGTTCTCCTGGTTTGTCTAGTTCATCTGTTTCCTACCAGTTCATTTCCTTTGACCGGTTAATAATACTAAAGTCTTATCCTTCAGTGCTGCTTCTGAACTTGCCCATTTCTCCTTTTCAATTCTTCACTCTGGCAGGAAGGGCTATTGGCTTGATCTTCTTTGAAGACAGATTTGCTTGTTGTCACAGCTGATTTAGAGATTCCCATGACATTCAGTTCCCCTCATTTCCCATATTGTAGATGAGCAAAGCTTTCCCTTTGGAGACACTGACAGGTAGAGCTAATTTGCAGTTCCCAGTAATTGACCATTTCTTAAAGACTAATGATGTAGTTCACACCTAACCAGCCTTGCAAAAAATGCGCAAGAGTAAAGCAAATCAGAAGCATGTATATTTCAAACCTCATTAAAGGGCTTTCATCAGCAATTCTTCCTTAAGCTTGAAAAATGTCTCTCTCCTTTACATTGATGCAATTTGTAAACCTAAACAATTGGTTCGAGCTAATCCTATTTATTAGATGCTTTAGTACACAATTACTACACTTTCTACACACTAACAGCTATAAATTATGAAAAAGTTATTTTGTTAAACAGAATAAAAAATCCAAACCATGTCTACCTGTATTCTTTTTCTCATCACTGCAATAGAAGTAATCTATTACTTATACTCTTAAAATATACAGACTTTCATAAAAAATGTGTTTGATTGTGTTCGGTGATTGCTATACATTGCTTTTCTGCAATTTCCCATACACCTGTAATGAAAGCTGGGACAAAAGCCATAGACAATAGAACGGCATAAGACTGAGAATGTGGGAGTAAAAGAAATAGACTGGAAAGGGTTAAACAGTAGCAGAAAACCAAGACAAATACGTCGATGTGAAACAGGAACAGTAGGAAAAAGAGAGCAAAAATAAACCTCTAAGAGAGAAATGGTAGCAAAAAAGATAAAATTAGGAGGAAAAGTCTCAGGAAGGAGTTCTAGATGAAAAAAAATGAGACTGGAGAAGAAAGAAATAAGATAAATTTTCCTAACAGAATATAAAACACTGGTAAAAGTCCTTGGAAAAAAATAGTCAAATTCCAAATGAAAACAGGGGAAACAAAAGACACACACCAAAAAAAGATCAATACAAAACCATAACAGTTACACATTGTTGTCTTACTGATTTCTAAACTGTAAGAGGCTCATGGTACCTATCATAGTTGGTTTATTTCACAGAAATTCATGAGCACACACCTTCTACATGCTATACCATTAATTTTGGTAGCACTTCTGCACATGCAGGTACACACAGATATTCACAAAACTAAAGTTTCAATCTCCTTCTGTATTTGATGAGTCATATCCATGTAGAAACGCCATTTCTGGTGACGTGATTGTTCTAATCCTTTCTTATCCAGCACAAAAAACCAAAAAATTCAACACTTGCGATCCAGCCTACATTGCTATGACACCCATCACTCCACCTCAGTCTCATCACCTTCTGGAAGCCTTGGTGACACACCCAACCAAACTACATGGAAAACATTTCATCCAGCTGTATTCGTCCAACAAAGCTAAGTAGACAGTCACAACACACTACTTCTTCTGCATATAGATTTTTGAACTTGCTCCAACAAGCTTGCTGGCAGCCCTTTCAAAATACAGGCACCAAGAGTTTGCTTTGCTCAGCAGCCATATAGGTATATTATTTACTCATTACTACTTTCAGACTACATTTGAAAGATTTTATGTTAGTAGATGGAGAGCTCTCCCATATTTCCAGATTTGACACAAAGAAAGAACACTATCCAGATATGTATTACTCATAACTTCATAACTTTGATCCAAAATTGCTAGTGACATCGTCTTTGGGGCAATCACAGGACATGTGTTAATGTTAAATACAGCACCATGTTTTCCCTGATAGAAGTTATTTTACTTCTCTATCTGTCACAAGAGAAACTTCTGAAGTGGAAACTTCTCAGTCATGGGGGGCTTACAGTATAATACTCAAAACACCACCTATCTTCATGTCAACAGCACTCCAGGTAGCTAAAGTACAAGTTCTCGCACTCTGATCTACAGATGAGTTACACCATGACCTAGAAGAAGGTATTCATGAGTAAGCAACCTTGTTTATGGAAATTAATTCTCCAGGAAAGTGTCGTTTCAGGCACCTCCTCAGCAAAGACAAGAAACCAGAAGAAATGCCACAGCTGTTGAACACAGAACACTTGATATAATACCAGCACAGTCTCATCTAAAATAAGTTTTAAAGCATTCTGAAATTAAAAAGCAAATACTTTTGATAGCAAGTGCATACTGAGTCGTTTAATGGTCCATGATTTATTTATGAGGGTTTTCGCCATAGTAAGGAAAAAACTGAGTTGGAAAATAAATGAAAACCAGCATGACATTAATATGACCAGAGAGAACCTCTTGCTCTTGCCTTTGGGATATGATCGAAAGACTCACTTCTGTGCATATAGTTCTGAAAAATAATCATGTCTGACATTTAGCATATGGCCCCAATCCTTAATTGTACTTGAATAGCATTTGCCACACCATCAGTGCAAAGCATGCCTAAAGACAACAGCCTTCTCCTGTGGCAGCTACTCAAAATGGGGAACTTCCAGAAACACAAAGGAAAGCATCTAGCTATCCTCAAAGCATAAGTAAAGGAAATGAATGGGATAAATACCAGGATAAAAGGTCATCCCTAAACTAAACAAGGGGTTTGCAGGGCCTTGTGGAGATGGACAAGGAAGTCAAGCAAACATGCAACCTCCGAAACTACAGGAGATTAGTAAGTGCTTTAAAATAACCTCCTTTCCTCTTGAGTTGTGATGTTCATCCCAGTGACACAGCTGAAAAGCAAGGGCTTCCACCCAAAGACTATACATAGACTGCAATGAATGCACTCCCAGATGTGGCTTATAGTCTCTGTTCACAATTAGTCAGTTGAGGACCTACCCAAAGCTGATTAAAGTTCCCCCAAAGCTCATGTGCCCTTTCTCCTAGGAAGGTGAAAGCATAGGAATGGAGAGGAAGAGGAATAAAACCTGTGCAAAAGAATTCAGGAAATGGCCAGGTCATGCACACGAATACAGAACCTGGGGAGTAACTCTTAGGTTCCATAGATTTGATACAGCCTATATGAGTAGGAAATCATGACATACATTTCCATGAACACTTCAGACCATTTGCCCTTATTCAGCGAATAGTTTTGTCCTTTGCTGCATATAGTTTCTGCTCCTCCGTGACACATCCTTGTATCAGTTCACTCAGCAATCACGTCAGCACAAAGATATGTGAAAGGAAGGTCTCTGATGTGATTCCCACCATAACACTCTTGCTCTTCCCTTCCAGAGCTCTTCCTCACTATAAACAATCCCATTCACAAAGCCATTAATTATGTGAAACCACACCTCCCTCTCCCTTCCAACTGCTGCAACAAGAACTCATCTCCTTCCCATCATGACCAACAAGAAATAGCTAAGATTGGCCCCAAAATTCACAGCTGTGTTTGCAACACTCTGTGAAAACATCAGAACTGTGATTTGTTGTCACTGGTGATAAAGACTTAGCTACACTATTGAACAATCTAGTTAATTTTGTGTTTTATTACTCCAGATCTGTGATTCACCCCAACAGAGTTAATGGAGTATAAATAGGTTTATCACATCTTCAATAATTTTCATGAAGTGTTTTTACTTTAATTTGTGAAAACAGAATTTGTACACATGAGAAAATCAATATTTCACTTCTCATACTTTTTTATTTACATACAGAGAGAGAGAGGAGAAAAGTCTCTTCCATTTCAGTTCCTTCACCTGGAACAATGAAAGGGGAGAAACCTTTTGTGAGGGACCAAACACTGAAAATTCAGAACAGAAATTCTTCAATCTGAGTGGATTTACTGCATCAGTTTCAGACACACACATTAGCATAATTCTGTTTTTACCTCTATACTCTTATGCACAGAAATACTATGACCACTCAACATGTACAGATATCAGGTCTTAAGCATTTTACAGATACACTGTTTATGTTTTAAAATTTCCCTTTAATAAGTAGAAGTGAAGGAAGTAAAAATGGATCAGTTGCAACTGATACTTATATTCATAAATTTTGAATACTGCAAAAATAATAGTGTCCAAAGATTTTATTCTGTTCACTTGTACAGTGGTTGTGTTCCTTGTTTTTCTTATTTTCAACATCATTTCCAGTACAGATATTTAACTGCATAGAAACGCAAATACATGCTGCGTGTAGAAGTGCCATACCCACATGCGGACAAGATCATTCCCAAAACCTAAAGTTTTTATTCTTTGTGTTCTTGACATGTTCAAAAATGATAGTATACAGAAACAACTTGAATTCCATACTATGAAAAGCAAGCACTTTTTTTTTTCTCTTTTAAAATAAAAAAATAGACTCCAGGGCTATCTTTCATTTGCAAGGAGTACTAAAATACCAAAATAGAGTATAAAGTTAGACATCCCTAGAGAGTCCTAGATTTTAAAAGGTACTTAGATAAATGATTTTCATTTCAAAAGCACTAAACACCCATAAGTATCTGTTGTAGAAAATGGGAGATTCTGGATTCTCACTATGTCTTACAACTTGAACTGTTTAAACACAGACTGAGGAATCTCATTTTAGGTTCAATCATGGTGACCAGCTGTTCCTGGTCTTCTATTTGCAAGATAAGTACTGACCTTGATTTGTCATTCTGTGTTTCAGATAGTCATTTATGCTCATACAAAGTAAGTGTAATACAGCTGTGTTTTTCTAATCATTGTTGAGGTCAACAAAGGGATAAGTCAGCACTGGTGTTAATAGAAAATCAGATCCATCTATTTTAATGTAATTAAAAACACATTTCAAAGAATTCTCTAATGCACTATATGGAAAAATAAATTTGAAATTTTTTTTTACATAAATATATTTTCTATTTTGTAGAATTTCCTCTATGATATGTCATCCTTAGAACATGAAAACAGGGAAAGTCATGAGTACAGTTACACACTGGAACTTCTTTACAGAGAAAGTTGGCTGAAACTTCAGTTCAAGCTTTGAAATACAGATACTATCTTATGAAATAGTTTTTTAGATGGAACTTTGTGTATTTCAGAATTCTCACAGTGATTTTAGAAACCCACAGAGGTTGTAAATACCATGCAGATCTGCTAGATGAACAACATACCATATCAGAACTAGAAGTATGAAAATAGAGTACATAATTTTAATTTGTGAGTCAGTGAACATTCAGCAATACACATTTAAAAAATATTTTCAAGAAAGGAAGCTGACTGAACAGCAAAAAAACAAGGTAAATGAAAATTAAGCCCCAACGAGCTTCTCATTTTTCAGGTTACCAATCTCAAGTTCAAGTTTGTCATAGAAAAATGTTAATTTTTTAGAGCTTGCCAATTTTATTTTCTATCAGCTGAACCAGAATATTTAATCTCGGGAGTAGAGGCAGATGTCTCTTAGATAAGACACCTGCTCCCTTTAAGTCGAAAATATAGTCAAATTGCATTAGATTATCCACCTGCATGAGAATATTTTAGCTGCAGAAAAGAGAATTATCTGCAAAGAGCTGATTATACTTAACTTGCAGCAGCTCAGATACTTGTTCCTGCTTCAAGGGATGGATGCAGACATCAGACAACTCAGACTCAGTAGCTGTACTCCGTCTCAGAATGTAGCACAGAAAACCATTTTCCTTCCTCCAGAAGTCAGAGGAGACTAATATCACATGAAGCAAATTCAACACCACTCCAATAAGCACAAGAAGACACAAGAACAAGCAGGCAGGTGAGACCAAAGGTCTACTTTCAACACCAGCAAACAAAAGGTGCTTAGGGAAGAGGGTAAGAACAAGGTAAGTCTGTAATGACATTTCCCCAGAATATCCTTCCAGTGTCTAACCATTTGTGGCTCATAGATCCCCTCGAGACAGAACATACTCTTTCTGGATACCAGTGCCCATTGCCTCACTTCAGGCAATTTAAGGTACAGAAAACCAACAGCTACATTTATTTCATAAAAATCGTGCATGGGCTCACTGGTGTCCTAAATTCACCAGCCTTGACAAGTGCTGTAAAAGTCCTGAACACGCATGATCTCAAGAAGGCTTAAGGGGCCAAAACCTCCTTTGCTTTTCACTGGTGTAAGTAGTGAGTTACTCTGTGCTTGATGCACCCATCTAAAATGACTGCTGAAGGCAAATCATGCCTAGGCTACCAACCTGTGTCAGTGATCACTGTAATGGACAGGGAGAGTCCAGGGTCCATCCTCTCCTTTTTCCATTACAGAGTAGCCAGCGTTTATGGGTAGGCAGTCACAGTGTTCCTACAAATCTCTCCTTTGCAAACCTTGTACTTCACTCCCTGATCCTCCTCCACAGGACTAGGGATGGCTGAGCAATCCTTTTACGTGCAGAAAGCTGAGAATGTTGGGTATTTCTGTTCCGTGCACCACGTAAGGGCAGTATTGAAAAGTATAATAGACTCTGTGTTCCCTGTGCACGGAGGACGTGCACTCTTTGTGCTGTAACACAACACATGCACTCCAAAAGTCTACAAAAGAAATAACTTGACATTTTAATAATGAAGATGCCAAATATTCTCCCCCAACCCTCTCGGCAGATGGAGGAAATAGGGACTATTGATAAGAAGTAGGTAATTTCCTCTTGATTCCTATTCATAAACTCCTTATGAATGTTAACACTGTAGGCCTTGCATACGATCGAAATAAAGATTTCTGCCTGGCAATACCTGCATCCCTGTACATCTTGGCCTACAAAGGCTTCTAAATTTTTAAAATCGTTTGCATAAGAAGAGAAGCTTCATTTTATTGTGAGCCATGGCAGCCTGGTAGGCAGATAAAGCTTTACCCTAGACTGGTGTGTTAACTTCTTTATAGTTCTGATCTCCCCATTCATTTACTTTTTAAATAGCAGAAAGAAAAATAGATCAGATAGAAAATGGATGTAACTGCAAATTACACATCTATCATGCTTACTGCCTAGTGGCAACCTCCCTTTTCCTTTCAAAAGAGTGAGATGGGGGCCTTTCAGCCTTTCAAAATGTAGAAATGTAAAATACAAGTTCTGCTTAAAGTGTAGGTATTGTGAAATGATGGTTGTTACAAAATACAGAAATTTTTTTTATGTTATTTATTATCTAATGAATTGGACTTCTGTGAACCAAAGGCCAAATCCTGAGTGAAAAACACAGAAACATTTCACAGGTAAAGGTTAGTGTACTGCTGTAGCTCCTGTTGAAAGGAGTATAATAAGACGTGCTTTCCAATGGGCATTAAGCTCCTCCAGCTGATGGGACAACATGCAAATGAATTACCCTTTATGCAATTACCTTCATATTCCATAGTGACACCCTGGCTGTTGTGCAGTACAAAAGCCACTAAAATCAGTAGCCCACAGCCTTGGAACCGAACATCATGATGCCATTTACATCACTCACTCAGGTTCCCACGCAGGGCAACCCACACTACAGCTCTGTAGGCAGCTATCCATGTTTCTGTCCACCCTGTATGAGCTTACACTATACATGCCCTAACGTGCCCTCAGACCTTAAGCTGTCCTCCCAGAAGTCCCTACCTACAGTTGCCCACGCCTTTAGCAGCTGCATCATGGGACCAACCACACAACTCAACTGCCCCTGCCTGAGCCTCACCACCTGATTAACTTATAGCCAAAGGAAAAGGAGACCAGGAACTGGACTTGGCTACCAGCCTTTCATCAGGCATATGTGTGCATTATAGCTGGCAGCCCGAGAGGGCCGAGTAGCAAACAGAAACCTGTTTTCCCAAGGACCCAGGCCAGAGCACTCCAGCAGACACTATGACCTGCTTACATAATTTTCCTGGGTATAACTCATGCAGTGTATATATATATATGTATAACTGGAGCAGTCTTCCCCCACTGAGAAGATCCCAAGTCACCAAAGGTCACCAAGATTTAAACCTACAGCACACAGGACAGACTACACAACATTGGACGCAACTTTCTTGGATCCTGTCCTGGTTCCAGCTGGGATAGAGTTAATTTTCTTCTTAGTAGCTGGTGCAGTGCTGTGTTTTGGATTTGGTGTGAGAACAGCATTGACAGCACACGGATGGTTTTGATTGTTGCTGGGTAATGTTTATACTAAGTCGAGGACTTTTTAGTTTCTCAGGCCCTGCCAGCGAGAGGGCTGGAGGGGCGCAAGAAATGGGGAGGGGACACAGCCAGGACGGCTGACCTGAAGTAGCCAAAGGGATATTCCATACCATGGGATGTCATGCTCAGTATATAAACTGGGGGCAGGGTTGGCCAAGGGCCACTGATCGCTGCTCGGGCGCTGGCTGGGCATCGATCAGCGGGTGGTGAGCAGTTGTACTGTGCATCACTTGGTTTCTTTTCTCCTTTCCCTTTGGATTTCATTCCTGTCCCCTTCTCCCTCTTTTTCATTGTAACTGTTATAATTATTATTGTTGTTGGTTTTGGTTTATTTTATTTCAATTATTAAATTGCTCTTATCTCAACCCTTGAGTTTTACATTCCTTTCTGATTCTCCTCCCCATCCCTCTGGGTGAGGCAGGAGTGAGTGAGTGGTTGCGTGGTGCTTAATTACTGACTGGGGTTAAACCACGACAGGTCCACACAAAGAGGTGGGAAGTAGAACAGATACTACCAAGGCCAAGGTTCTTTTCCCAAGTCATATAGGCAGGAGTTGAGTTACATGTCACCAAGTCACACCCTTTTTATTCCTCCAAAAACCTTTATTGTTGTCCAGGACAAAAGACCTTCATTCACCTCACTCCATACTTTTCTCTCTTCACAAAGAATGAATTCTGACAGCCCTGCTTCAAGGAGCAGCACCCTGAGTGCTTTTCTGTGTTCTTGGTTCGTCTGGAAGGCAAGTATGGCACTTACTACAACGGACTCTGTCCTTAGGTCACCCTGTAATATTGTGAAACAGGGAGTTTCATGGGCAGCCACACCTCAGCTGTCCAAGTCCCAACCTGAAGGCTCTGTCAAATACAGACAATGTTAAGAATCCTCTCCTGGTATGTACTTTCACAAAAGCAGGCCAAGTTAATCATCAGTTATAGACATACATGTATTTATATGTATTCACAGGTGTGCATGTATGTGCTCTTTATAGTTAATTGTGATCCAAAGAAACACTCATCTTTACTCAAAGAAGGGTACTCCTTGTCCTCCCTGGCAGATCGCTGAATCAAAGCTGGTTACCATCTGACCAAGTAACCATGCACAGTAATCTGGATAAAAAAGTACAAGGCAGCCCACTGTCTAATAGCAAAATCCCCAGTAAATACCAGCACACAGAAACACATTCTTCAAGCCATACAGCCTTCCTTACCAGCCTCTGCACTCACCCACCACATTCTTCCAACACTCAACACCTTAGCCATTTCAAGTCTGACCCTGTGCTTTAGCCACCTTCACAGGCAGTCCTTTTCTCACGTGCCTGTTCCCAGAACAACAATCACCTGACTTGGCAGGATTCACTTGGATGGCTTAAGTTGTGGGCAGTGTTCTTCCTCCCACACACAACAACAAGAGAGGATAAATCTAAAGCATCCCAAAGCATGGATGATGGCTACATGGACTAGCAACAGATGGTTATCCAAGAAGAGGAGGCAGGTGAGAGGGTAAAAGAGCAGAACCCGAAGCAGGACAGGAGCAAGGACAAACCAAATATGTGCATACCTGATAATCTTTCACAGATTACAGTCTTGGTTTTTTAGTCCCTTCAGCTGTTGGATGCATAGCCATAGCCCAGGATGCTGATTCAGAGAATGTGCAAGAGTAACTGAGACCAGGATAATCACAGAAGCAGAGATGTGGCAGCCATCATCACAATGAACTTTCTGTATAACGAGGGAAACCGTTACTACTAGATCAAGTAGGTCATGTATCTTTCCAGGTGTCACTCACATTTTGTCTTCTGCATGAGTATTTATGCTAAAGCAAACAGATTAATACAGGAATTTGCACAAACATGCACATGTGAAAGGTATTCACTCTCTACACAAGTGTCCTCCACTGTACCAAACTAAACCACTCTGTATATGTATTCCTGAAAAGCCCAGGAAGGGGGCAGGGGAGCCGTGTGGAGGGAGCTGGGCAGGCTTCACGGCAGGGAGGTGCACCCAAGCTCCTAACTGATTTTTGCTTAAGTGTGGGTGCAGACTGGCAATGGACAACACTGTCACATGCATAAATAAAGCTAGGACTGTTCCACTGGTTGATATATGAGATAAACAGAGGCAGGACCAAGTCAAAGCAGACACAGACCTGTGTGCTAGCTGTGAGAAGTCAAAGCAGTGCCATGCACTTATGCATGTTGTGCTGAACACCAAAAGCCACTGTAACTGTCTGATGTCAAGGGTTTGCAGCACAGCTGGTAGGCAAATTTGTGCTACATTTTTCTCAACACTTGGCCAGCATCTTCAGCAAAAGCATGTAAGGCAGAAAGACACTCTTTTCTGTCTAAACCAAGAACCCCAGACACATCTTGTCCAACTGTGGGGATGAGATAGGCTTTAGCTGCAGCAGATAGAGTCTCGGATGAGACTCGGGGTCATGTAACTAAGGACGCTCCTCATAATCTCCTACCAAGTAGTGGACAATCAACTTTCTACAGGCACTGAGCAGGGTTATTTTGTAATATGCACCAGAGGTTACATAAGAAAACTAATAGTCAAACAGAACTCTGACCAAAAAGCAAGTGAAAGAGACCTCTGACTTTCACCAATGGGTAACACCAGGTCATTCCACCATTTTCTCTGCTATTTCAATAGCTTAAAATTTACAGTAGGCTTAGCATTAAAACTGTATTACAGCTGGTTTTACTGATATCAGGTAAGTATTTACTTCCAAGCACCTGAAGGCTGAATTATTTCTCAGTATCCACTATAAGTGAAGACTAGATAGAAAGCCAACACCTTACCATTCGTCTACCCTACTTAAATCTTGCTTTGGATAATACCTAAATCTTCCATGGGCCTTGCTAAAGAATCCTTTGCATCACGCAAAATTATTATCACCCCTTATCAATCAAATACCCATCAGTAAGCTAGGTAACAAAGATGTAAGACACAATAGAAAATAATAAACAATTATCTTTGTTAGTTCTATTTTTTAGTTTAAATCCTCAGGCTGTTGCCTCAAGAGCTGTAAGCAATTCAGGCAGTGGTTTGTTACGTAAACTTTGGCACTGCTCAGGTGTTTAGCTTTTAATTCACAGTAAAGAAAAACGAGGTAGAATTATATTAAGAAACGTATTACGATGTAATCTTTCAGATAGAAAATTTTAATTCATTTTAGTATTAATTCACTGGCAGTAGAAGAATTTAGCCTTAAGTCCATTTTTACAGTACTCAGAGATGGTTTTGCAGGACATGGGCCTCAGCCCAGCAGAAGATGGAAGCAAATGTTTAAACATGTGAAGAGTCTCACTGCAACTTGTGTTGCATATTCAGAGTTCAGCACATGCTTTGGTGTTCGGCTTGACTGGCACTAACAGGGTTTCCATGCCAGAAAAAAGTGACATCAAGCAATTCTTCTTAATCATAGTAGTGAACAATTTAATAATTAAAACTAAAACTCAGCCTGGATTTATTTGCAATAATACAATGGACATGTGTTAAAAGCCTTTGGTTTATCTGCTATTATCTTCAAAATAATAGATAAAGCACCTAAGTAATGGGTAAAGACTTGCAGAGAGCTCAGCCCAGCTATTCAGTCTAGGTCAGACACAGCAAAACCTTTTGGCATCTAAAGATTATGGCACACCTCTGCTAATACCAAGAAGGGGGGTTGTTCACTGTTCTGCTAGGCCTCTATCAATGATAATGAGCTATGAATAGCTTTCTAAGGCATCATGAGGATTTCAGTATTGTCTGCTGCTTTTAAATCCTTTTCTGAGTCATATTTCTCTGCTCTGGGGCTTTTATTACAGATGAGTTAGTTGCAAAATCACATAATATCCCAAAACATCAATCTGAGATGGCATGAGAGCAGGATTCATGGGGTGTTTTGGTTTGGGTTTGTTGGTTTTTTTTTAATCAGTTACTGACAAATCAATATATTTTTCTGCTATTTCTGCCTCACTTTTATTTTTTCATAAGGTCTGCCATTTCAATTAAAGATTGAATGTGTTGAGATGTCATACTATTAATTGTTCTGAATTGGTGAAGTATTCCTAGTTATCATAGAATCATAGAATGGTTTGGATTGGAAGGGACCTTACGCTGGGGTCCCCAGAGCTGAACACAGTATTCCAGGTGGGATCTCATGAGAGCCAAGTAGAGAGGGAGACTCGCCTCCTTCGACCTGCTGGCCATGCTTCTTTTTGTATGAATATTCTTGTTTACGGCAGATAGGACAATTGCCTCACACAAAGATGTTGTAGTTGTATAGTATGACGTTCTACTCAGTATCCAGCGTTACTGTTTGAGCGCCTACGCTTAGAGCATGACTTGCAGAGAACTGTTTTCCACCTCCAACTTCACCACCTTGTGGTTAGCCTGTCAGACAAGTGATGTATGTTCTTGGAGTTGAGCATCTAAAATTAGAGCTGATCAAAATGGGTAGCACCTTTTACTTCCCTGCACTTCTGATTTGTTTGTTTGTTGTGAGGTTTTTTTGTTGGGGGGAGGGGGCAGGGGGAAGGGCAGAGAGAGGAATGTTCTTTTACTTTTTACAAAGCTCTAAAATCTCTGGGTGGAAGACTTCGTTAAATTTGTCTGGAGGTAGTGAGAAAAATGCCCAGTTCATTGATGGGTTTTGATCAGACTATGTCTAGCATAGGAAACCACTATACATTTCTTCCCATATTTACTGCTTTTTATAATATGTTGAGAGCAGAGTTTATAACCCTTCAGGGTCTCTTCTGCTTGTACTTTTCCTCAAAGGGCTGACATAAAAAGGCATAAGAAAAAAAAAATCAAAACAAGCTTCACTACTGCAACCATGTAGTAATTTTGGTTATAGTCAGCACATGCTCTTAGATCTCATTTAACTTAACAGTAGACTCCTTCTAAACACATTCATTCAAAAAAAAAAAAAAAAATTCTCTCTTGGCTAATAAACACAAGAACCATTTCCTTTAGATTCATGGGCTTGCTTTAACATATTTGCCTTCAAATTGAGACTCACTGTGAGTACCACAAATAAACAGTGCCCTCATACCCTTTATTGAACCTAGAAACACCTTGGTAAGCAAAGATCAAGAAAAGTAGTTGACAAGAGGAAGGATGAGACAATTTCAGAAAGATGGATCTTCTAGTTCTGTATCTCAGATACAATATTCATCTTGTTCATTTATGCTGAGGTTCAGGACTGAACTCACCAGGAATGTATTTTTGTGGTCAAATACAGTGCATTTCTTTGCCTGTATGTGAGCAATTTCTAAGCTAAAACCACTTACATTTGTGCACAGCTACACCTGTTCTAATAGTCCACCTAAGAAGCAGGACTTCTTTGCTCAAATACTGTTATTCCTAACTCAACTACATATGTTCAGGATTTGGGATGCTTCCTGTTCCCCTAGCACAAAAGACAGGCAACCAAGCACATAGTTGTCTGCATCTGGCTTGCAGTTGTGTCTTAAGAAAGAGCCACAAGCATGTTCTTTACAGTAACTCTTTACAGACAGCTCGTCTACTTTATGAGAGGTGCTGAGTTCCCCACTACCAGCCATAGTGACAACTCCTTCTGTTCCTAATATAAGAAGCTATATGAAATCCCACCACAGAAGACTTCAGAATAATTTTGTAAAAATTTAGGCCACAGCGTCTTCACTCGATACTACAAGTCAGATCTTGTTAAAGACCCATGGATATCTAGGGGGAGCCTGGAAAGTGGTTTCCATCACAATTCTGTTGCCATAAAGAGTTTGTAGAGTCTAACAGTGGTTAGCTTTCATCAGTTACTCCCAAAGAGTTAGAGATAATCTCATGGTAACATGTGTTCAGTGTGTTCCACTTGATACAGAAACGAAGTGGTGGCCAAATCAGTTCACCTAATCTAATGTCCTGATTATAATGTCCAATATCAGGTGTTTCTAAGGAAGCTCTAAATAATGCAGCACAAGAAATATTTAAGAATAAGACATTGTTCACATTCCAGGGAAGAAATATCTATTCTTTGTACTGAGCAAATGCAGAATTAGTTGCATGTAGGAACGTCTCGTGCCAGTGTTTCACATTCAAGGGTTTGTTTCTGTCTCAAAGCATGACAGCTTACACACTTTCAGAACAATTGGTCTGTAGCCAAGAGAGGAAGTAACAGCAGAAGGTATGTATAGTGACACATGGCCAGATTATGGGAACCATCCGGACTTAAAACTGGCTGAAGCTCCTGCCAACAAATATTCCAGATATCCAGAGAGAAATCTCCAGGCACTTGGGTAGTCTGCATTGTGGCAAACAAACCTCACACTTATTTCCAGGTCTTGCATTGCCAAAACTGGAAAAAATCCATTTATACCATATCATCTAAATCAAAACTCTTTTTATCCATCGCCACCTCTAAACAGCAGGCACAGTAGCTTTTGTTTGTTTTCAATTTTAGAAGAACACAATTCATGCCAAAGCTGCCACAGTGACGATCTGTGAGAGAATCGTGTGAGATAAGGACGTAGAAGTTAAAAGTAAAACTATCAGAGAGCCCTTGAATTCTTTTGCTCATCATTCCTCCTGTCTTTTGTAATACTCAGCCTTGCCATTTCTGCAAGACTGTAATGCAAGATATTCTGGCATTCTAAGAAACTTCTCTATTTGATACACAGTTATTCTGTAAATAAATCTGCAGTGAAGTGCTTAAAGGTTTATTTCTTACCTTTTAGCAACTAGGCATAAAATATTGGGCTATAAAATGCTTACAAATTAGATTACTAGAAGTGAATAGAATGCATTGTTATCTACTGAACCAATGATGGGTCAAATGGCAGTTTGAATTCTCATAGTGAATATGACTGCGACCTTCACATATACCATTGACAGAAAGCAATTTTATTTACATTTTTAAACCCACATAAAGGTGAAAGATGGTACCTCTACAAAATGAAACATTAAATTTTTTTGTCCCAAGGCACAACTGAGCTCTCCCAAGGTCACATGTAGCCTGAAATGAAGCAAGACTCTTAATCGCACTACCAGTACATCTCACCCAGATCTGGTGGCACTGGTGATCTATTTTCATTTACCAGTTGAAAAATCTCCTTATTTCCAGTCGGAGAAATAAGAAATAATGAGAGACTATTTCTTTTGTTCCTTAGCTGTTTCTGCACAAACTGATCACTAATTATGTTTGAGCTGCTATAACAAGCTACGTGTTTCAGCTGTACAGATTAAAAAGGTCTAGCCATAAAGAGATGGCAGGGTGAATAAGCCTTATTCAAAAAGAAATATGTTGCACTCTTCTGGACCAACAGCACTATAATGTCTATACTTCTAGAACAGTATGTTTAGAAAATAATTAAAGCTATGTATAATTTGACACAATCTGCACATTTAAGTATTTAAAGAACAGTGTTTTTCATCCTATGTGTACAATATATGGCTCTCTGCCACTCTTAATTTAAAAACAAAACAACAAAAAAATCTGTCTATTACATCCCAGCCTTTTCTTTGCCCTTCCTAAGCAACCTCATGATGAAAGAGTTCTTACTAAAAGTCTGGTCTGTAACCACTATACAGTAGGCAGTGTTCTAAAGAAATTATAAATAATAACAATAACTACATTCTTCTAACATTCTATTTATCACTTTGAGCTTCTCCAAAGTACAATGTTAAAAAAAGATCAAAAGGTATTTATAGGATAACACCATTTTGGAAAGTACTGTCACTCAGAGCACCTAGGAGGGTACATGTGTCTATAAATTACAGATGGTTCTGGTAGCAATGGCTATGATTAAGGTTGCCTGACACTTCCCATAATAAGACCTTTTTTAAGTTGCTTATAAGTTTGCTGAACTCTAACCACTTGGAGTAAAATTTTCCCTGCAAGGTATATGCCTCGATATCTGTTTAGTCTTTGTGGAAAGTTTGACACAAAATGGGTTTGAGAACAAGATTACAGGAAAATACAGCTTGCTTTGAAAAAAAACAAGTTCTTCTTTGAGAAGTCCTAATGTTGCCTTTTTGGAGAAAGAAAAACCTTTGAAATGTGGTAGGGCATGGCCTTTTTGTCATTGTAAAAATCGTAATTTTTACAATTCCTGAAATGCCCATTCAAAGCCAGTCTAATTTGTTGGGTGTTTTTAATCTCAAGACTTTACTTCTTCTCAGAAGTGCCTCCATTTTTACAGCTAAAAATCACTAATATTCTTTATATTCTTCAACCTTCAGAGCTATTTGTGTGGAATAACCTATACAGGCTTCAGCTCTGCAAAACAGAGTTTGCTTTTTTCAGCCCATAGAGCTAGATGCACCAATCCTTGCTCCTGATGTCCTGGACCGGTGAAGTAAGATGCCGGAGCCAAGTTCTCCTACCCTTTTACTGACAGTTCCTGCTGGTGTGCTGAGGATGAAGAGGCGGCTAGACATAAATAGAGCATGCAGTAGTTTGTTGATAGATTTTTATGGGGAGTCATAGATAAAAATTATTAAACAAACCCAATTATAAGCTAAAAAATAATGGACAGGGAGTGAGGGTAGTGGCCTGCAAACTGGTAATCTGCTTCAAGCTAACAGTATACACCCACAGCTAGCCATGAGTATTGCTCTTACGGAAAAATAAAAGTCTTCAGGATCTTGGGCACCTAAACAGCTTTCTAGAAATAATTAATAAACTGTGCTATGACAGACTAACAGGGAATTTTAAAATGTAAGGACAAGTATTGTACTTGGATGCAGCAGTGAAGATAAAGGAGATCCAGCAAGCAGATTAAGAACAGGAAAGCACAAGTTTGCTTATATTTAGCATTGGCAATTTTGGAAGATCCTCCATGCTACATCCAGAAGGTGCCTGCAACTAACACAGTGAAGACTCTCTCTGTCCCAAGGACCTGTTAGAGTTCATAACCTGGAACTTGATACCCACATATGCCCGCTGGGAGAGGTTTTCTGAAAGCGTATTCACAGAAGCTACTAAACTGTCCAAACTAAGCAACCAAAGGAAGGCAAGGAATTGACTTAAACACTTTCTGACGTTTCCAAGGCATAAACTGCTCCTAGAAAGAGGCACCTTATTTTACTCTTGCTAATATGCCCAGTGCATAGAGCTGGCGAGGCAACATAATTTCAACTTTCTGGTTCAAGAATTTCTTTCACATCAGAATAAAGCTTTTTTTTCTGATATAGGGCTCTCAGAATCAGAAGTGCTTCCACTATGAATGAACTCATATGCATAAGGTCAAAGAGTAAGAGAAAAAGACAGTACTACAAATGTCACAGAATTTACCTACAAGGAGAACCTGTTTCCTGAGTGAAGGAGTACCTGAGTGTATTAAACAAAACAGAATAAGATCAACAAACAAAATCAAGAAAATTCCCCAGATTATTCCATTGGGTAGCAGTTAAAGCAATTACCTCAGGACTGCAAGGTTTGGGTTCATATTTTCTGAAGCAGATGAAGAAACTGAATCTCTTAAATCCATAGCAAGGGCTTCAGCCACTGTGCTGATGAGAAAAACATGGATGGGGGACAAAGGAAATGGAGAGTGGAAAAGTTCTGTGACCCTACCATATTTTTTGTAAGACTAGGGTGTTACAGACCCAGCTGGAACTACTTCCCCACAGTCAGCATCATCCTATTTTTTGCTTTCATGTGCCTCTGTGAGTCAAGAGCACAATTACTAGAGAAGTTATGGTATTTTAGACTGCAGTGCTGGAATTTACGCTCAAAAATAACCCACAAGTCTAACTACCACAGCTGATACTAATTCTGTTGTAAGTGATAGGTGAATGTGAGGTGCAGTCATTTATCTGGGAGCAGAGCTTAGCTACATCTTGTTAGCTTCTCACAGCTGACCAACAGGATGCTTGAATGTGTGACTGAGGCTGACAGCTGAGCCCAGGATGTTCAAAACAAGATTGTTATGGTCTGACTTATACCAGCCATGGAAAAGGTACCATACAGTGAGGACATGCACACTGAAAAATGTCCAAACATGGTATTCAGACTGTCATGAACTGAAATCATCACACTAAAGAAAGTCAGAGCTTGAGTGGATGGTTGATGTAAAGTAATTATTAAGTAACTGAATATGAAGTGGTTAACCAGTTAAGCTAGAAGCTGCAATACAAGACAACAAAGATGAAGAATAAAGAATATTGCATGTAAGAGAAACTCTGTGCAGACATTTCATTGGGCATTGTAAAGTTTCTTTACTGTGCTCAATGGCAGTAATATTGTATGAGCAAAAAAAACCCTAACTGACGAGTTCAGGCCTGAATTAAGTCTGTGACTGAAGTCAGAGTCTCAGGTTTGTGGGTAACACTGACTCAGTCACCAATAATGACATGTGCTGTGTAAACAATTCTTAAGTAGTCAAGAATGAAATAGAGGTGAAGGTTTAGAGAGAGACAGACTCTTGTAGAAATAGACATCAAAGGAGAAGACTGTGAAAGATAGGCAATTGGGACAGGGTGAATCTTTATTCAGATTCTGTTTTCTTTGAGAATTTGTTTTGATTTCTGTGAAGGAATTTGCTCTGGGATTGCCTTTTGATTACTGTACTTATTTCTATGCAACTTCAGTGAGTCATTCGTATTTTAGAGCCAAGAGGATTTCATTACACATGAACCTCCTGTTTCTTTAGACATGAGAGCTAATAACATGCCATTCCCAACATTCCCTGCCATTCCCAACAAATCCTCTAGCAAAAGCAGAGGTGACCATAACAAACATTCCTTAGGTACTAAACAGATTAAACCATGTGATTTTTAAAAAAGATAGCTCCCATATCATGTTTACTTATCATGAAAACAAATAAAAGAGCATAACCTCAAGTTTATTTTTATAACCATTGGAGGTCACTTTTATGCTGACACTTTTGCTAAGAATTCTCTACCTAAGCAATGATATATTTACCATCCTTAAATAACCTGAAAAATAATTCCTTTGTCGAAGAGAACTATCTCAATTAAAAAAAGTAGTTGAGTCTTTTTTCTGTCAGGGTATCTTTATGACATCTTTAGTTTCCTAAATGCATACTCAGAAGGCATTGGAAACTAGGATAAATTTATCAATGCAATTTCAGTTGGGTAGACTTTTTCCATCCCCACTGGGCATATTTATTGGAATCTGACTGTAGCTGGTCACATTATTAATGGCAAACAATTTATTTGATTAATTTACCCTACACTTCAGTTCATAAAATAGCCTCTCCCATTTTGATTTCTGCGCTTTTTTTCATAAGCATTCAGTGAATGTTTTCAGCGTATTTTATTATGAAATTTATTTGGAAACTCTTTGCTTCATCTAACCACAGTGATTATTTCTTTACTGGAGATGGTGTGACTTGAAATCTTCAGTTAATACTGCCTTTGTTCCGCTAATTGACTCTGCCACTGTAAGTGTAGTATCAGGAACACTTCTGACATCTTTAGTGAACATCCAGTATTATGTTTGAAGCACTGACTTACCAAGGGATGCACAAATCCATATGGAAGCAATCTTTCTCTAAACATTCATTAGACAAACCAAGTTTACACAGGTGTATGTTGAAAAATGAAAATAAAAGGATAAGAATACAGGAGAATTGAAAGCTTCTGAGAAGCGAGAACTTTCATAGGTGGATCCTCATGCTATTATCCCAAGTCATTTCAAGCGACTCCCCTGTTTTTCTGTGATATGTTTTCCCAGCATAGAATGGTCCTCTATCCATTACTCCAACCACCACATGATCAGCTGCAGCTACATCAAGGAAAAAAGGGCGACATGGACCGTGGCCCATAGGAGTTGCAAGTAGTCTTTGAAACGAGAATTGTGGGATGTAGAAGCAATGAGTTTGCTATTTTTACATAAGTTGTTAACATAAATCCACTCTAAGTAGCCTTTTCTAAACATGCTGAAGAGGCAATTATTCCAAACATTCCTACAGTCTTTGAGGTCCTAACAAAAAAACAGGGCACAGAAAATTCCTAGAATTCAGGGATTAATGTTACATCAGTCATGCAAGGTCGACCATACCCGAAGAGGGTTAAGTGGAAATACTGTCTTAGATTCAGTCTAATTTCCCCATTAATGCACAAAGAAAAAACCTTCCAGAGCAGCCCCCTAGAACCATCATGTTCCCACCAATGAACAACTTTTACTGATGAATACATGAGCACATATGTCTCTAATTACCTGAAGTGTTTTACCGATCAGGAGGTTAAAAACTTTCCATGAGCAATGGAAATGTAGGTGCAAATTTAGGGAATGTAAAATATGTGAGCAAAATTGAGGCAGGGACCTGTTCAGCTAGCTGAATTTTAGCCTGAATCAACAGGCTAGCAAAGTCACAGCTCCACCTGTTGAGCTAAAGCAAATCATCCACCTATAACGGCTGGCAGCACAGATTCTTTTTTTAGCCAGACATAGATGACTAACACTGTGCCACTTGGATAAAACAAAACATAAAAGTTTAGGGACAAATCATGCAGTCATTACTCTAGGTGAAGGAGTGCTGTAGCCATTGAGCCATTCTGCCAGAGAGCAGAAAGACCTGGATCGAAAGGAAGGGTCTCACGGCAGACCAAAGACAGGACAGCATTCTTCTGGGTAAATTTACTAAAGCATACAGCAATGACAGAAACAATGCTAGAAATGAAAGTGTATAGAGCCCACTCAGCTCTTTTTAATTTCGCAGGAGACTAAGTTGCTCGGACCAAAGGCTTTGAATACCACATTGTCATACACACACGTTCTCTCACATTTATTAGAAATGCTCACTTCTCCCTTCCTGTGCCAGCTATGAATAGCCAATTCACACAAAGCAACTCAAGCTAAAATGTAATGATACATCATTCTCAACCACCTGATAAAAATGGAAATATTTATCAAGCTAAGGACTCCATTTTATAACCAGAGGATTCAATGCCAAAGTTCTCATCAGTCTGAAAGGTCTTGAATCAACATGCAAGTTTCCTGTGGATGAATAAGTGTACATTTTTTGCTTCACATGATCACAAAGGAAAAAAAAATCTGGAGGGGTCTGCAAAAAATGTACATCAGTAGAAGTCAGACTTCAAATCTAGAGCACAGATATAACACTGCATACAGGCCACACGTGGCTTTCTCAGATATGCCACCATTTGCATCTCTGTAATTCTAGAAAACAGTAAGTGGTGGTGCCTAAATATTTCAAAAACACATTCATTAAAACCAAAAAAGACAATTATCTATTTGAAAAGCCTAACTTTGGTTTCATTTCAGAGGTAAAGATATTTTGCAGACTATTTCTTCAGAAGCTGAATCAGTAGTCAGAGTAAGTCACAAATAGTGATTCCAAAGATTCAGAATTAAGAAAAAAATAATTATTAACTAATAATTCATGCATAATTGTTTATTATCCAATAATAATAAAGAAAATATGTTTAGGATAAGGGATGGCAGGTAGTGTAATGCTTGATTATCAGCATAACACTGTAATAAATCCTAAATAGCCCAGAGGTAAATTCAGCAAAAATATTACTTTGCAACATTTATAATAATTTAGGTTTGTGATCTTTTCTGGCATGGAAGAAGAAAATTTTATGTCCTAAAAACAGAAATGCAAAAAACATAAATGCATTCACTTTCTTATGGTCCTACTTAAGTAAAGTACCAAAACCTATATGAGAGTCTCCTGACTTCAGTTAAGCTTGTGTTTTGCTTCTAAAGAGAAGTTACAAAGCACTGGCATCTACTCTGAAGTGTTTGCTACAACCCCACAATTTCAGAATACTCTATAAATTGTGAAGCAGCACTCACACCTCCTCTAACGTGCTTAGTCACACATTTCCATATTCATTTGGATTGCATTACACTGATAGACTGAACCATATCATTACAATCTGCTGATCCACCCAATAACTTTTCCAAGATTAACACTCTGCTCTAGCTAACAGATATTCTGTGCATTTAAGATGCAAACACAGACTATGTTCTGATACATTTATAATTCTGTGAGATAGTATCCTATTGCAATGACTAGTGCTAGTAGAGCCAGTAGAGCTCCTCACAGGGGAAGGAGGCACACAGCTAGAGGTACTGCCATTTGATTCAGCAGAAAGAAGCTGAAGATACAGGAGATGGTTCACACAGACCACTGTCTTATCAAGGGCCAGACAATGTCATTCCTTACTCACTCCAAGTGACCACTCAGAGAAGTGGCTCCACTGAAGTTAAGGAAATCCTTTGTGCAGGTAACTACTCAAAATCCCGACGTTTTATAATTCAAATATTAGAAAGTATTGTTACTAAAGGGTATACTTTTGTACCTCTGTTTGCAACACGTACTACACTACCATCTACTACAAACAAGCCAATTAAGCAAATGGGATTTTTTGTGGAAGCAGGGAGAAGAAATAAGTAGGAATATAAAATTGTGTGCCTTGTTAAGGTAATATCCATTACAGATGAAGGCAGCAGGATGGAGCCCATCTTTTTTAATGGTGAAGGTTTTGATGTACTATTTATTATGCACATCTTTTATGTCACATCTCTGTGTTTGTACTCCTTCTTATTTCCCTGCTCTTTAAGGATCTGTTCACTCAGCAACTGTCCTCCATAAAACTACAGTATTATTACTATGTTTTAGCTAGCAAAATTGCTTACAAAATCTTCTTAAGGTGCAAAGCATTCCCCACATAAACATAAAGAAAAACCTCTGTATGTAATACAGAGTAGCTGCAGAAAGTGACAACAGAAATTACTCTAAATTAGAGTCAAATTACAGACTAACATTCCGATTTTAAACAGACCAATATTTTACAATATTGCTATTGACAGTGCAACAACCATGAGGACACAGCTTTAATATTATTCCTATTTTAAGTCCATATCTTCTTTTGTAAGACCTCAAATGCTATGAATGAGATTGTAAATATAAAAAGCAGTCCATTAATTTTATACAAGCAGTTTTATATACCTGAAGGCCTATGACAACATTTCTTGACAAAATAGCCCAGCAGAAGAATTGTTTTTCTAAAGTTCAATCGAGACTGGCTTATAAAAATGACTGTGCAGATAAATATTATGGTACAGGTGATCTGAACTATCCATAACAGAAATTCCATTAGTTAAATTTTTTTAAGACCTGCCAATTACACTTTCAATTTGAACTGGCATCGGAATAATGACAAGCAATTCTCAGTGATAGAAATGGTCTACTTAATCTTCAAGAGGAGACAGAATCTGTTGTCCTCGCACAAGTAAACCATTGATTTATATGGGAATCCTATCTTGTGTAAGACTGCAGAATCAGGCCCATTGGATCTGCTGTACAGGAGCCTTTGTTTTTCAGTAGTACTCTCAATATATGGCTAGAGCATGTCTTCTTTTTTTTCTTTCTCCTTTCACCCAGTGGCTCATGTGCACCTCTAAGACAAATGCAGGAAATACTGTGACAGCTGAAAATTAACTCCCACATAATGCAGGGCTGACATGGGAGGGGGGGGGCACAAGACATACTAGTCATTAAAGACGTGCTAGTCACCAATCATTTCCATTCATAATGTTACTTATGTTATTTCTAGCATAGGTATGCAGTATCAGGCAGAAGCACTATACACGTCAGGATCCAGATCCAAAACTACTGGAATTGTTAGAAATCAACTCTGAGTTCAGTGATTTCTGGATCAAAGCATCAGATGTTCTAACTAGGAAGGTAAGTAGCACCTTCTGTTTTTCAACCGACGATACTGTATTGGTTAGATTTTAAGTGACTCTCTGCTTTTCTTTCTAAATAAATAACATAATTAAAATATATATGTTATATATACATATACATATCAAATATTACAATAACAGGTGTTTCCAGGAACTGAGGCTACTAGATCACTTATTTCCTAGTATTATTTTGTCTGTCAGCTCTGTTGCTAAAAGAAGTCCGCTGACCCTAGGGATCCTGTTCAGCTATCACCAAAGTTTAAGGAAATAAACGAGAAAATAATAGAGGTGTATTTTACTTACCAGTTTTTCAAAAGGTCAGCAAAACAAAACAAAACAAATAAAAAACAAAGAACAATCACAAGTGCACACAATAAGAAACAACCAAGCTACACACACAAAGAAACAACCACGTTCTTCACTCTTTAGCTTTTGCGTTAAGTCTGGATTAGAAAATGAAATTTGAGGAAAATAGAGCACAAGTATCATTATCATTTGGTAGGCTCCCAGAAAGCAAAAAAGCCCAATTTGTCCCCCTTCAACCACCTGCAGATGTGAAAAGAGCAGATTATCTTCCCATGCACTGGTCTTATCATTGAAGAGATGAAACAGATTAACAGGAGAGGTGACACCCCAGAGGACACTGGCAAAACTACCATGTGAACAGACAGGACAGAGACCAACTAGTGGACAAACCATTTCACAGCAGACACAGGGGGCAAGGAAGAAAATATTACTAAACCACTGCCTGGAGAGGAAAAGACAGGGCACCTGGAGAGATGGATGCAGTGTGCAAGGCAGATGAACGTCCCTGAGACATTTGTCACTAGCTGGACTGCGAGACACTGACATTAATGAGGGTGGCATTTGGAAGATAAAAGCAGTATCTCTGAAGCAGACAATACAGTTTCCAGGCACCACGCATGGAGACATGGTGTAATCAAAAGGGACTGGAAAATGTCTAGCAAAAGCATCACAATAGCTACTGATATTCATGGGAGAATATGGATCAGGAACAAATGGCTTATGGTTTTGTCTGGAGGGCTGGTGGGGATTGTGGGTTGGTTTTCCCCTCAGCTCAGCTCAATTCCCATCACATTCCTTTATTGAAGGACTCTCCATCAGTCATCCACTTATACCTGCCTTGCCAAAAGTCAGTGTTTCATTGACAAGTGCTTTTCAGGCAGCAGACCTCTAGAAGACAGCTCTGTCGATAGTGAGTGGGAATTTACAGGGGTGGAGGTACTTGCCTGCGATTATCTCCTCTTGAAAGCAAGGAGGGAGCTGGGAGATAGCCTGAGCACTGGCTGCCAGGACACAAGCAAGCAGAGGAAGCAAGTTCTGGCTGCCCCTCACAGTTGTCTCAGAGTGCCACTACCCCAGCAATGACATCAGCTATATCTGAGAGCCACTCCTGCCATGACCCACAGCATAGGAAGTGTCATTAATTAATCACTCCCTGCTCTCACGTCTCAGTGTCAGCCATGTCCCACAGCTCATTTTGACTCCAGTGCTCTGGCCTCTCTCCAAAGGGAGAAGCTGTTGCAGTCCTGGGATAGAATGAGACAAAGCCGAGCATCCCACAACAGCCTTCCTGATCCCCAGACTCCTCCTGCCAGGGATCTGAGATGACAAAATCCAAGATCCATCCCTGTTCCCCCCCACACTCACATATTGTCCCTCTGGTCAGTTTTACCCCAGAAAATAAAGCAGCTGCTTCGCCATTACAGGACAGCCAGTCAGCAGCAACAGGGAATAATGCATCGATCTGCTCCTTCCTTCAGGAAAACTGACGCAGGCAGCCAAACCCCAAGTCCGGAGCGGGTTGCGGGTGAGGTGTGAGCAGCGGTGGCCCCAGACACCGACTCGCCCGGGACGGGGCGTCGGTGACAGGGCAAGTCCCGAGGCGGGCGAGGTGCCGGCAGCGCACGGCGAGCGGCGCGGCTGGGGCTGC
>JAVJGI010000050.1:78595065-78656936 GCA_035590275.1 Ibycter americanus | reverse complement strand
AAAAGAAAAGAAAAGAAAAGAAAAGAAAAGAAAAGAAAAGAAAAGAAAAGAAAAGAAAAGAAAAGAAAAAAGAAAAAGAAAAAAAAAGAAAAGAAAAAGAAAAAGAAAAAAAAAGGAACTTCAAGTAATGGAAGGGATCTGTACTGAGTCTGTACACTGTCCAGTAAATACCACAACTTGGGTGAGTTTCCTGAAGACATAATTAGATTTCAAAAATAGTGTAGGACTAAGTGAATTTCTTAATTAAAATCTAATTATTAGAATACTTCATAACAGCTACTGTAAGGATTATTAGCTGACAGCAATACTTGTTGAAATAATAAAACTTGATAACAAAAGTTTTATTAAAATCTCTCTATGTATGGTTTTTAATTGCAAAATAACAAAATGTATATAATGTCAGCTGGGAAGGCTTTATAGAAGAGAGCTAAAATATGGAAGTTAATTGTCTTGAAGTAGGAATAGATGTGGGAGAGAATCTGCAAGGCTACTTCTCTTTTCTTTCTGTGTGATGGCAAGGAAGAAAGCAGGGAAGTCCCCAAAGGCTTCTTGGACTGCCTGCAGAGCTGGAGGAAGGAAGGATGCTCGTAGCCCAGGGTATCATCAAAGCAGCTGGGTTTGGGCTCCTGGGAACACATTGGTCTTCAAGGCTTGGGCCAGAAAGCTGCAAAACCCTGAGCGTTCAGGGCAGAAAGCCCGTCCATGGAGAATGAAGAATAATGGCAAAACTTCTGCCTGAAAGCCTGCTAGGGTGGGACACCCTGGCTTTACATCATAGGTGCCAAAACACCACCATGTAGCTGCAACTTCTGAAGCAGCATAGTCAGCTTTTCTCCATTCACTGCATTGTAAGCAGGAATAAACTCCCTGACATAGCATTACTGTTGCTGAAAGGAGATCTCATAGCATCTTTCCCTCTGCCGTTTTTTCTCATTCGTACTGTATTGGTTGTGTATGCTCAACAGCAGTGCTGGGCTGACAGTCCTGAAGACAGAATTCACTTGTCACTCTACAGAGCGGCTGCAGCAGAAGCCAGGCAGGGCAGATGGCAGGCTGCACCACCAGCTGGCCTCTCCTTGGTGCTGGAGTGGTCACACCGAAGGCTCTGAGGGCAGCTCCTTCCACACACCTTTCCATCCTTTGGGCTTCATGCCAAGCACATTAGAGCAAGGCCAACCGGCAGTGATGCTGGGTCTGCTGCTACATGCTCACCTGTTCGTGGGGAGCTGGGCTGGGGCTACGGCTTTTACGCACTGCAATGAAGAGCCTTAGAGCTCTGCTGACATCAGGAAGGGAAATAGAGGCGGTGAATGATTGGAATTGCTGGCATCCAAAAGGAAGCTTATTCTCTTTTAAGAAAGCAGCTGATAAAGACATAAACAATCTTAGTTAGAACAACAGCCTGAGAGCTGAGCTCAGACACCAGACTCTTCATGCCAAATAGTGTTGCCACTGGCTGTAGCTAAGAAGAAATGGGCTCCTTGGTGAGTTTTCCGTGCGATATGTGGAGCTCTGTACCCTTTCAGATTGCTTTTACTTCATGGTGGGTTTATAAACTACCTACCACACTGATTTTGCTAGGAGCTCAGTGAGTAGCAGAACCTGAGCGAGAGAGAAATTTTAACCTTTCATAATGACATGACTTAGTATCATTTTTCCTATGAGGAAACAACTCTGCCTTTTGTGTTTTAGACCCGTAAATTTGGGTGGCCAGTCTGTTCTTCTTCAGATAGATGGAGGTTTTAAGGCTTCCTTCAAACGAGGTGGAACTAAGCCTTTGTGAGAAGTCTCATTTGGATACCTCTTGCAACGACAAGAATTTTTAAAGACAGGTCTTGTCTACGTCTCTCTCTACTAAATGATTTAATATGGCCAGGTGTTAAGGCCAGCAAGGAATATCTTTAAAACTATTCAAGGCTGTTTGCACTTCAGGATCAGGATTTTAAATTGCAAGTACAGTAATTAGGGCTAAAAAGGCCGCAACAGAGTTTATTTTTTTAATATCCAGAGGAGATTCTCTTAGTCATAGGTGTAAAAGACAACCTTCAGTCAGACATCAGCCGCCTCAAATGGACGGCATCTTGCTACTCAGCTACGAACCTGCTTCAACATTTTTGGTATTTAGAGGATAAAAAGGAAATGTGAAAATATGGGAAGGAGTTATATATTTTGTAAAATCAAGTGAAAATGTGTCAAATTTCACCTGTAATAACAATAAAATAGTTAACTGCTTTTGCTTACCGAAGCCTACATCTAGTATTAAAATAAAGAGATGTTTTGGACCAGAATATTGTGAAATCATTGTTAGAAATGGACAAATCTTAGAAGAACTTTCACCTTTGATGAAAAACTGAAATAGGTTTTCATCTTTATAAGGGAAGAGAAAGCTTCAGGCAACATATCAAAGAAATTACAGAGAAAATGAAATTCCTACTTTTGCATGCAGTTGCTGCTCAGGTATGAATACTTGGCTACAAAAAGAGAGACAGCTGTCAGGATCACCAGTATTAATGGATACATGTTTAAAAACAAAGGGATGTCAATTCGTTCAGTTACTTTGTTGTGCCGTTGCAATAGCTATACTGCACACAGATGCATTTCCATTTTACTCTTGAGAAAACTTTACTAAAAATCGCTGGGAAGTGAAGCCAAAAATAAGAAGGAAGAGAAACAACCAATTCCCACGGTTTACAACATTGAATGTAAAAATTCATGCTTTCTCTGTCAAAGTTATTTGCGGGGGGAGGCCTCAACTACACCGGATTATTACAATCTTCCAGTGCCACCTTGTGGCTTAGCATAATACTGCAAAATGCAGCCAACATTACACTTCACATTCGCCAAGCATACGCAACCCATCATGCATGCAGCAGTCCATAAAGTTAAGATAACAAACTGAGAGCAGGAAGAGACTTTTTCATCTTATATATTGAACAACTTTCTGTCCCTGTGCCATGGTTTAACCCCAGCTGGCAACTAAGCCCCACACAGCTGCTCGCTCCCTCCCTCCTGGTGGGATGGGGGAGAGAATCGAAGTGAGAAAACTCATGGGCTGAGATAAAGACGGTTTAATAGGTAAAGCGAAAGTCGTGCACACAAGCAAAGCAAAACAAGGAATTCACTCACCACTTCCCATGGGCAGGCAGGGGTTCAGCCATCTCCAGGAAAGCCGGCTCTATCACACATAATGGTTACTTGGGAAGACAAACGCCATCACTCCAAACATCCCCCCCTCCCTTCTTCTTCCCCCAGCCTTATACACTGAGCATGACGCCATACAGTATGGGATATCCCTTTGCTTAGCTGGGGTCGCCTGTCCCGGCCATGTGCCCTCCCAGCCCCTGTGCCCCCCCAGCCCACCCGCTGGTGGGGTGGGGTGAGGAGCAGAAAAGCCCCTGGCTCTGTGTGAGCACTGCTCAGCAGGAACTGGAGCATCCCTGAATGATCAACTCTGTTTCCAGCCCAAATCCAAAACATAGTCCATTGATCCATTTCATTGACACATAACCCAGAGGACATAAACTTTTTCAACAGGGAAGGAATATCTTTGAGAAGGAAAAGTGTACAAGGCAAAGGGATGTCAGCGGGAATGGAGTGACCCCAGCAATAGCTGCAGACCAGCTCACGCTCAGACTGGTACTGTGACCTGTGAGTTGTGGGTGAGACAGTGCAGTTCCCCAGGCTGGCTAACTCCACATCCTGCTATGAAACTGCCAGCCTCAGCTACACACGACTTTCAGTGATGGCAAAGACATTTGGAGGACATCAAAATTAAAACAAGGGGAATCAAGTGGCTTGATTTCCATCAGCATGAAAATCCATGAAACCCACAAATGACATGTGCACGAAAATCATCTCCAGGTTGCTAAGACAGAATTTACTAATAAGATCAAAATCAGTCCTGGGTAATTATGTCTCAGATGGCCATGCAGTGCCAGTCAAGCGTTACACAGCAGGCCTTATATTGGGATTCCTGTTCCGGAGAATCAGCCACTTACCCTTCTGACAGATGCATCTTCCACTATTCAGCCTATACTCCTTATAGATCTGTGCTGACAAATCTGTTGTTTCATGTCATCTGTCGATAGTATATATTATGCCATTTTCAAAGGTGCTGAGCTTATGAGTGTACCACTCATAAGGTAATAGGATCATAAAACATAATTGTAAGAAGCACGTTTTCAGAAGATTCATCTTTCTCTTGAGGACATAAGATGTGTCCGTGGTTTTATATCCACACATAGATTTAAGGAGGCTATCAGATGTTGACAGAGGCCTGATTTAAACAGCAATGGTGTTTAAATCTAACACGGTGGCCATGATCACTCCAGCTTCCCAGGTAAATTGAGGCTTGCAGATCTCATTTTGTCTTTACAGACCTGGAGGACACTCTCAAGATGAATGACAATACTCAGCCAAGCACATGCTAACTAAATAGGCATCTAGGTACACAACAGAACTTGGATACACTATTTTTTCAAGTTTGGATATTTCCAGATTCAGATATATAGTATATATTCTACAATAACAACAGACTCTTTAGAATAAAATCTGCTTTTCTGAGCTGACTAGTTTCAAGCACTGCAGTAAAATACATCGAGTAAATTTGGATTCCAGACATCAGTTAGTCTTAAGGGGGCATTACCTTAAATTTAAAGTGGGGTGGGGATTGCATAGTTCAATTAGGTTTTAAGTTCAGCTAAATTTAAAACATTGCCAGCACGGTAGAATGTACCTAGATAAAACAGACTTACAGGTTCAGAACTTGTTCAGTTTAAGCCCTTGCTGACTAAAATTTAGTAAATCTGTGAGCATGGTAGTTTAAACTCCTAGTTTGAATTAAATCCACAGATTTAACAATGTTTAACTGGATCCAGTATAAAGCTGGTCTGAGAGAATAACAAATAGGTAGCTGTTTTCCATTTGAGTGCTGGGCAGTGCAATGGTAGATTAATTACCCTTAATTAACTATCTCCTTTGTAGAAGCTTGGAGCAAACTATCTAATGAGACCAGGAGAGCTGAAGCTACTTGATTCACTTAATGCACAGGTGTCATCTGTACAGTCATCTGCCCTCTGAGCAGATGGGGTGCACTCACAGCAGCCGAGCTCCTGGCCCTGGGAAATCTAACAAATTGAAGGAACTTGGGGAGACAGAAGAGCACTACCAATAGTCACAGAGGCATCACAGTGCAGTCTCAGCTGTGGGCTAACAGCACCTGTGCTACCAAACAATCCTACAGCAGGGCAGCATCCATCAGAAGAGGAGTGAACATCTCCAGTAAATGGGTTCCTTGAACCATAGGATGTCCATATATTCTTTTGCACCAAGGATATCAGGCAGAGGACAAGGAATCTAGCTTACATTGTGAAGCAGATACAGCACAGAAAGATTCAGCTGTCAGGCACACAAATAATCCAGTTTCTGATGCCATGGAAAACTGGCCACTGATTTGTATGCCACACAAAAAAGTGGCACACAGAGTGCTGGACCTCTGAAGGCTTCTAGAGAGCTTCTTATACAACATCAAAGAGGATATGGTAGCTGTGGACCACGACAGTATCAATGTCAAAGGGAGAAAATTTAATGATTTAGGCTGGGGACTAAAGTGAACTCTGAAATACCCGCAGTACCATGCTCAGAGCCAGAGAAAAGATGCACTTAAAAGCATGGTTGAGAAAATAGCAAAGGCAAAAAGGTTGATTTTTTGAACCCTTTGGAATAGCTTAAATCTATGTAAGAAGGAAAGCAAACCAAACCAGAACCAAGTCATTAATTCATGTAAAGCCAGTTACGGAGAACTTTGAAAATAAAACTGAAGGAAAGTCAATGCTTATGAAACAGCACATACTCCTTCCAACCGTCTGTAATGTTATACCTCTCTCTCTTTCTATCCAAACAAATGGCATTCCTCTTCACCAAGTCCAAAGCTCTGGCTAGGCACCCGACCCTCTCACTGCGTGGGGTATCTGTCTGCCATGTTATCTGAAGGGATGCTCTCTCCGCTGTGTGCCTCAGAGGACTCATAAATTCTCATTAAGAGAGGACTATATGCATGACAACCCCTGGCGGCAGAGCTGTCTCACCTCTATGATGATGTACCAAGATGATTCAAAACCCAGAGTACCCGTAATTTCCCAATCCTTTCACAGACAGCTGATACCCCCATCCATGACATGAGGCCCAGCTCCAGAACTGACAGCTGAGAGCAAACTGCTAAGTGCCTGGTTTCAAAGTATCCTGAGATGGGCTGGGAGCTGGAGCATCCAAAACTTTGGGATGTTCTTGATAAACAGAAGGTCTGAAAGCACAGTGCTCTCAAGGACTAATTGGGAGGGTCTGTTCTTTGCTCATGGCCATAGCTAGGGAAAAGAAAAACAAGCATTCCTTCTTAGTAAGGAGATGTAAGAATAAATGGACTCATGGGACTAAATACCATGGGGAAAGGCTTCTGCTCCTGAATTTCCATCCACTTCAGACATTCCCTCCTGCTGCAAGATACTGGTGGATAAATCCAGCAGGACCCTTTCAGCAGAGTGGCAGGATGGGATCATACAATGTGTGTGATAAAGCCAGGTCAGTAAGCTGTTAAGAGTTTAAAGAACCTTCCTAGAGGTGCTCAAAGGTCCCAGCGGAGCGCCGTGGTGCCGAAGGATGTCAGAGGTACCTGCTGTGTCCTATCCTCAGGACTGCCTTAGAAAATAGCGTAGACATTGCCCACTTACGACTGCATAGCATAACAGCTTGGAAAGCGCACACGAGGAAAAGCCATTACTGACTCAGCTCCAAGCAGTGGCCTGCCTCAAAGTGGCTTGCAAAAGGGACGTAATATCTCCTTATATTATACGCACAGCAACTATGCCCATAGGAGCAAAAGATTTGAAAGAATTAACATGAACAGTGTTTGACTTCAAAAAGGAAACTGCCTAAAACAAGAGGAAGCTGGGGAAGAGGAATGTAAACGTAACACGCAAAAGGGTAAAAAATTTTTTATGATGTGGAAATTGTTTTAAGATGTCTTGTTAGAGGCACTTAGGAAGCCGGTAACAACTACCAAAACACTTTAAAAGGAACAAAATCGCAAGTCAGTTATAGTAAACAACAGGGTGCAGAAAGATTTTAAAAGTAAAAAGAACAAAAAAAGAAGTTTCATCCAAGTGAGGAGAAGAGAAGATCATAAAAACTGGCAAGTTTAAAGAAAACCACAAGGAAGCCCAAAATATTTTTAGGAGCAATTTGCTGAAGGCATAAAAATGTTTCATAAAAAAACTCTTTAAACACCTTAGAAGCAGGAAGTCTGCCAGCTAGTTAGTCAGGCAAATATATGATCAAGATGTAAAAGGAATGCTCATGAAAGATAAGGCTGAAAATGTTTAATGAATTTTTCCACTACTGTTCATGGTGGAGGATCTAAGGGAGGCTTAGGCACCAGAGTGCTTTATACAGGGGAAGAATATGATGATCTGTCTCAAACGGCAATGTTAGAATAAAAGATTTCAGAGCCAATTATAAAATAAGCTGTAACAAATCAGGTTCCAGGACTAAATAACATTCACTTGGGACTGCTAAAGAAATTCATGTATGAAACTGCTGAAAAGTCAACTCCATTTCGTAACTCAAAACATACACTTGTCTCAGTGCCACAGATGTGAAGCGTGATGCCATTTTTTTAAAATATTTGTCAACACGAACCTAGGAAATACGTTTTCCATCATGGTCAAATTGGTAGAAACTATATTAAAGAACAGAATCTATAGACTCAGAAATAAACATGGCATGTTGGAGAAGGCCCAGTATGACTTTTGTGGTGGGAAGTTGTGCTTCATAAATCTCCTACATTTCTTTGAAGTCAATTAATATGTAAACAAGGATACCGCAGTGCAGTAGGAGTATGTGGATTTCTTTAAAAGTTTTGTCAAATTCTCACTGTAAGGGCTTTAAAAACACTAAGCTTTCCTGGAGGAAAGTGGAGGTCCTGCTATGAATTCAAAATTTTCACAACGGAGGGATTTAGCCATGGGGCTCACAGGGATATGTGCAGGCATTTTCAGTGCTCAACAGATTTGCAAATGGTCTGGAAGGATCATCATAGTGATGTGCCAAGATTTGCACACCATAACGACACCGAATTATTCAGGACAGGAAAAAATGAAGCTGGCAGTGAAGAGTTGCAAAGGGATCTCATTTACAAAGTGGCTTGCATATAAAGTGGTAATAAAATGTAAAGTGAAGTTCAATGTCAGTAAATTAAAAGGTAGACCCTTATTTAAACTTGTGCACTAAACTAGCTATTTCCACTCAGGAAAGATGTGTGTGGAAAGTTCAGCTTAACAGTCAGTGGCAATTATGTAGACAAATAGACATTAAGCATTTATTTAAAAAAATAAGAGCAAAGAAGTCAGAACACATGAGTACATCACTCACAAATGGTTACTACGTCCCCATCACTGACTGTGCACAAGTCTGCTCACTCTATCTGCAAATGGCTTTAACGGAAGTAGGAAAGCTGCAGAGAATGATAAGATCACCATGGTGTTACAGCTTCCACATAAGGAAAGCCTCTACAAACCACCTCCTCTGCTAGTAAAACCAATGGCAAAGGAACAAAATGATGTGGAGAAGGTAAGCAGGCAATGATTTTGCACTGTCTCAATACAAGAAGAAAGGTTTACCCAGTGAACTGAGAAGGTAGTGTTTTTAAAGACAAGTGAAGGTCAAGACGTAAGTGAATTCTGGAGCTCATGACCAAAGGACATGCAGGTTGCACATCTGAAAGGACTGAAAAAGAGACAACTTTATGGAAGATAGAGCCATCAGGTGCTATTAAATAGTGACAATAGCCCAGCTGCTCCCTCCTAGGTCAGTCACTGTTTAAATTGCTGGTTACATGAAGCTGGGAAACTTTGTTCTTATACACTTTCCTCCAGTATTTACTGTCAGAGGCAGACTTTCAGACTAAACAGATCTCTTATCTGTCCAGTCATCCTTATATTATAGTAGCAAAGCTGCACAAAACATGACTAAAAGAAACCATTTGAATCACCGAGTCCATTCCTCGGAAGGGCAGGACTCCAACAGCAGCTGCCTGGCTCAGAGAGCATCCGTTGAACCAGCAGTCTCCCAGAGCCATAAAAAGCTTCCCCATGCTTAAAATCTAAGTAAAAGGCAGAAAGACATAACTGCAATGAATTACCAGAAGGGAACAGGAGAGATGAAGGGCACCAGCACTCTCCTAGATCCCTCCCCTAGTAAAGTAGAACTGCAAAAAGCAAACAATGCCTACCCAACAAAGGAGGGCAAAAAAAAAAAGCCAACCAGTAATTTCTGCTGTGCTACTGTGGCTGAAAAAAATTCCCTTTGAATGCAAACGTAGCAACTTGTTTGTTCTTACTTTCCTAAAAATACAGATGCCTAAGAGCCACTGTTAAAAAATCTGATGCTACTTTTTCCTCTCTGTGTCGCAATTTTTGTTTAGGTGCATCTGGGTGACTAAGGCTGTAGGAAGGCAAGAGAGATGCCAATTTTTGTAAAAGGAAATGGAAGCGCTGTTATTCAACTCTGCTATACGATCACTAAATCTTAAAGCTTGTTTCATAGTGGAGGAGCAGTCAAGCAGGAAATTGCTAATGCAAAGTGTATAAGAGAAGATACACTACAGCAGGATTCAGGCCTCATCCCAAAAGCCACTGTTGCAAAAGAAAAAAGAAGAAATACGTGAGCACAGGAGAGCACTACGTGAATAAAACAGCTTTCCAAATCAGAAAAAAAACCCCACCAAACAACCTAATCATTTTACTACTGCATTCAAAGTTTAATTGTGTGTTACAATTTTGTGTGCAGTGATTATTCTTCAGCAATGCACACAGCTGACACACAGCTCAGCTCCCCAGAAGCAAAACGGTATCAGTGTATTTACGCAGAGCTGGAATAGTAATATAATTTACTTAAAAATTAGTGATAATCTATCTGAGGAGACAGGCCAATAGCAGCACTTTTGTTTTGAAGATTTCTAGCTAAAAGTTGCTCCCTGTCCCTGTGGGGTTTGTTGCGACCCCGTGGGCAATGCTGGGGGGCAGTTCTGGGATGTCTGAGCAGGCTCACTCAGAACATGTAATTCTCCAGTACAACTATATGTGAAGAGGTAAGTTCTTTAGACCGTTGTTTAATCTAGGGCCTTTAAGCACCTGCTTTAATTCTGTTCACTTAAGCAGTACCATGCATCAATGGTACTATTAGCACTCTTGAAATTAAGCATACATTGAAATGTTTTCAGAGGCACAGCTTGTATTCCTGCAGGTATGTGACCTGCTGTGTCTGGCAGGTATAGGCATGTGCAACTATGTAAGATGACTGATAACTGAAACCGTGTGACTGCAGAAGTCTTCACTACAAAACAGTCCATGTGTGGACAAATTACATCATCTTCTCCTGAGGTGCTGTAAAACATAAGATTCCCAACCAAAATTGATTTCACACTATTTGCTCTACCCAGCTGCTGCAGTTTCTGTAGTGAATATTTTCTCTTCACAACACTGCATGGACCACTCAGTAAGCCCAAAAGGGAATCTTTCATACCTCAGATTGTCTCTGGTGTCTTGTCACCAAAGGAAGGCTGGGCATCCTTCTGGAACCCTGCTGACTGGGCAAATGTGCTATGAACAAAAATGGTATCTACACTTTGGATTAGCTACAGTATCATCTGGGGTTTATTTATTTACCTATTTATGTAAAACATGGAATCCTCTGCAGAAGTAATTTGCTGAAAAATATAGCCTTCAGGAAGTAGCCACAACCACAACTGACAGAGTTTTCAGCGTATTTATGTCTGTGATATGGCAGTACTTTAACAGACCTTAAATACAGAATTACATTATGCACCATGCTTCATTCTCGACTGTGTGAGGTGTTCCTATGTTTTAATATTCAGCATGCTCAGTAATATTCACAAATATTAAACAACTCATTCTCACAACAATAACTGAAGCAGAGAAGTTTGGTTATGCAAGTAAATTGCAAGCTGGAAAATGTAAGGGCTTGAATATACTCTAACCTCAATAAAAAAACAAATTCTAGTTTATTCAACATAAAGCTATGACTAGCTCCAGCCTTAAGGTTACACCGTGGTTTGTACTTGTTGAAAGCAACAAAACTAGTGCATCACTATGCCAACAGATGCTGCTATGGATGAAATTTCCAAAGGTTTTGCTGAGCTTGTGATACAAAGCAAAATGTTCCATATTCTCCACACCCCCCTGTGCACATTGGGCATGAACCAGGAGCATTTACTCTCAGATGGACTGTTCAGTTGATTCATTGCTCATGAATAGTGTTATCAGTACAGAGAGCCAAACATACAAAATGGATCCAGTTTGGGCAGTATTTTCCCAGATATCTTTTCTGGTACAGATTCATCACACTTAAATGTAACCATCAGAAATGTGGCCTGTAGACTTAGCTAGCTGTCTAGGCTTCACGGTCAAAGGACCAGGGCAGGAAACTCCGGAGGGTAATTCATCTCGCCTAACTCAAACTTGAACCTTTAGAGGACTTTGACATTTGATTTAGCTTCTTGGCACCAATTAGGTACCTGCTTTAGTCAGATCATACTGTGTTTTGAAGATGCCATCTTTCTCCACTTGCTGAAGAAGGGGGCACAATGCAGATTAGATCCTATTTTTCAGATAACTAAAGTTAGAGAGAATGAAACCCATTTCTTGTGTCCTCTAACTTTCCGGAATCAATAATTGTGGATTTTAAATGACGATATTTAGGCAACCCCTTGCCTGACTTCGCTTCCAGATACATCATCCAGACACTAAAATCCTAACCTTAAAGTCCAAATTAATGGTCAAAATCAGAAGCTGTTTTGTAAAAAAAACCCAAACAACAATGGTCTGAGATACCAATCTGAAATCACTTTGAAGGTCAAACTTCAAAGGCTTTTGCTTTTTCTCCTTTACAACTGTTAAGCTGTCACCAGCTAAGGGATAACGTAAAGCCCTTGCTCAGATACAGTCGTCCACATATTATCACCACATGTATACACAGAATGAACCAGGAACATTTACTGTCAAGGAAAAGCAGTTATTGTCAAACACAGCTGAGATGCTTTCAGCAGTGGCATTGTTCACATGCCGCTTTATGTAAACAAGCAGGTTTTTTATCAACTCCCTGGAATAGTAATATATTCTGCTGAGAAGCCCACCTCAGCCACCCAGTTACAAATAAATGAATAATACAATGCACAAAGACTTCAGGGATACCTTTGCCATTCTCAGTCCAAGCAAAAAAAATTCACATTCATTGTCTGACACAAAGATTTCAGTGGATGAGTAGTGTAGCCATACACCTACTCTAGATGCCACCTTTGACTGTGCAGCAAACAAGTGCCTGGAGGTCCCCAGCTTTTGGGTTTCTGTCTTGGGTCCTTCATCACTCTCTTTGAGATGCCCTAGTAGGCATCAAAATAAGCGGATGCCATGACAAACAGTCTGAATATGGCAAAAATCAGGGCGGTGGAGCAGCAACTCAAATTTATGTAGCATTTGGCCTCTACTAGAATAGGAATAATAGATCAATAGATCAATAGATTAATATTCACTGTGAAGCTCTGTTGGCAATGTTCCCTCCAAGTTTTACTGCTGCCAATAAGCAAACATAAATAAAAGACCTGTGTTCCATTTGGCTGAGTTATATGCTGCCCGCTCCACTCATCCATTGTCCTCATTAGCAAAGGCCTGAAGAAAAATGGCTCCATTTGTATCTATTTCTTATCCAAAATTCCCACTGGATACCCAGCTGTCAGAACATCTCTGTGCTTGAAGGCATTCAAGCATTTCTGAACCAAGATGTGAGTTTTCTCCTGTGTTAATTACAGGAACAACATGCTGAGCTGCTCTTCAATCAGAAATTTGCTTTTTGCCACACAAGAATGTGTGACATACAGTGTATGACTGAAAGGAAAAGTAAAGAAGTCAGAGATGTATTTAGCACTTACATAAAATTGAATTTGCATGTTTGATAGACCATTGCAAAAGAATTTGAAAGAATGTCACTGGATCAAATAGTGTAACAATAAACGGCAGAGGTATTAAGATGTTGGCTGAGCTTCACTTGTCCTAACTTTGTGCTTTCTTCTACTGGGAGGAGAAGTGCCAAAATTCTGAATTTCCCAGTCGGCAGGTTTGCTAACAACACCAATCTGTGTGGTATGGTCAACATGCTGGTGGGAAGGGATGCCATCCAGAGGGACCTTGACAAGCTTGAGAGATGGCCCATGCAAACATGATGAAGTTCAACAAGGCCAAGTGCAAGACGCAGGTGCAGGGCAATCCCAAGCACAAATACAGGCTGGGCAGAGAATGGATTGAGAGCAGCCCTGAGAAGAACGACTTGGGACTGTCGGTTGACAAGAAACTCAACATGACCCGGCAATGTGTGCCTGCAGCCCAGAGAGCCAACAGAACCCTGGGCTGCATCAAAAGAAGCATGGCCAGCAGGTCGAGGGAGGTGATTCTGCCCCTCTACTCTGCTCTGGTGAGGCCCCACCTGGAGTACTGAGTTCAGCTCTGGGGCCCCCAACATAAGAAGGACATGGACCTGTTGGAACAAGTCCAGAGGAGGGCCACAAAGGTGATCAGAGGGCTGGAGCACCTCTCCTATGAAGACAGGCTGAGGGAGTTGAGGTTGTTCAGCCTGGAGAAGGGAAGGCTCTGGGGAGACCTTCTAGCAGCCTTCCAGTACCTAAAGGGGGCCTACAAGAAAGCCGGAGAGGGACTTTTTACAAGGGCATGTGGTGATAGGACGAGTAGTAATGGCTTTAAACTGAAAAAGGGTAGATTCATATTAGATATTAGGAAGAAATTCTTTACTGCGAGGGGTGGCGAGGCACTGAAACAGATTGCCCAGAGGAGCTGTGGATGCCCCGTCCCTGGAAGTGTTCAAGGCCAGGCTGGATGGGGCTTTGAGCAACCTGGTCTAGTGGAAGGTGTCCCTGCCCATGGCAGGGGAGTGGGAACCAGATGATCTTTAAGGTCCCTTTCAACCCAACCATTCTATGATCCTACTGTAGATACCACTGTGTAGGGGTGAAAGGAAAAGAAAAGAGATGCAAGACCAGTTCCACATCAAGAGGTAACAACACAGCAATGAGATGTGACGTGACACTGTCCTTGCAAAGGAAGAGATAGGAAATGGATGAGGCAAGTGAGATGAAAGCAAGAAATGGTTTATGATTGTAAACAGGCTCATTGTAAAGGGAAGTAAAAAGGTCACTGGACTGCAATCAGTGACTGACAGAGATGAAAGAGAATGCTGTGTGATGAAAGGATTCCTATTATGTTCAGCAACAGGTTCTTGAAAATGGAAATACTGTACTACCTTGTATCAGCTGATGCTAGATGAGCTGCTAGTGAAAGATTGTATGAAAATGACATCACTCAAGGAGAAACAGGGGAAAAAAGAGTCACGGAAAAGATTAGAGCATTCATGGAATTCCTGCCAAACTGCTTAAAGAATTAGTGAGTGGTATAAAAGTGTCTGCCACTGTATGGCCTTATAAAAATGTTACCTGTTCATCAGAGCGTGCTGCAAAAGCAGCCATTGAAAAAGAGCTGCAAGAACTCAAGAGCTGGAAGAAATCAGGAGCTGCAAGAAATCAAGGCACACGAACCTGCTCAATGTTCCCAAGAAAACAAGTTATTCAATCCACCACTACTGGTAGGCCAGCCTGTGAGAGGCTCTTCGTGGCTTAGCAAAAGATGTGGCTGTGTGTGCAGTATGCCTCCAGTGATGCTGGTAATCAGAAGATGTTGGCTTGGAGTAGGTCATTCTGTGAAACCATGGAAAGAAGTTATGCCAGGCTACTGAAGAAAGTCTCAGGGAGCTGGCAGGTGACTGCATGGGTTCAGATATAATCCAAAATCTTGTTACCGGAGCTTGCTACTGAGGTGTCTGTCTGGATTTCACTTGAATTTTAATCACAGAGAACAGCAAGAGCAGTAAACAGTAAGATAGTAAGAGTAAAAAAGAGTAGTAAGTAGTAAGAGAAAACCCCTGTAAATGTCTTGGGAATAAGCAAAGTTGTGCACATGGCAGTATTGCCTCCTAGATACCTCAGTGGTAAAAATGTGAGGTGTTGGTAGGTAAGCTCAGCCAAGCAGCTGTGTGAGCAAACGACTGGGGAAGCAACAAGGGAGAGGAACTGCCAGCAAGTGGAATGTTGACTGGGGGAGAGGATACACAAACCGTCCAGGGGAGCCTGCAGGTTGCCCTCTTCTCTTGCCCTGCTCTACTTATACCACAGAGCTGCAAAGCCTGACCGAAACAACCCCCTCTCCGTTTTCATCCTGCAGGAGGGGCTGCCAGAACAGCAGGTGCTTCAGTGCGTGCAGATCCTGTCGGTCATGTAGCTCTTCATGAGCCTAAGTTTGCCTGCACGTTCCTGCCCACATAAAACAGGGGAGTCAGACTCAAGACAGTCTTCTGTCTTAGCTAAGCTAAAAGAATGAGAGATGCTAGTTAAAATGATGCCTGAAGGCACAGTGAGATCAGTTCATAGTGCTGAGCCTCAGCTGGACTCTGGAAGCTGCAGCTGCTGGGTAGTGTGGCTCTGAATAATAATAGGAAGAAAACACAGTAATGTCACTAGCATTTGCACCTTATAGAAAATGTATTAACTGTGTCAGCTAGCTACTTCTGTGTTGTACTGAAAGGGTGATGAGACCTCCTCTGTCCTTCACAGGACTGAAACCTCTGTGCTTTTTTTCTCATCCTTTACCTTCCCATGGTGCTTCCAATTCAGAAATGATCTGAACTACCCCTTGGTTATCTTTGCATAGATGTAAGATGTTCTGTCCTGAACACACTGAGTGTGTCTTTGCTGAGTCTTTTCCCTTTAGGTCCAGGCTACCACATCACAGCAGCCTTCCATATTACGTCTTCCGATGATGGTACCTGTTTGGCTTTCCTGCGCAGGTGTGCGATTACCTGGGAACAAATAAGTAGCAACAAGTGACTTATAAAGCTCCTAAATAAGCTAATATTTGGTCAACATGCTTCAAAAGACCTGTTTTAGAAGGGAGTCCCAGTTATCTCTAGTAAGTGACGCTTGTATGAAATGACATCTCATTTTATCCAGTCCTACTTTAACTTTACAATTTTTTATTGATCTTAATCAGAAATTTCTTCAGCTTTTGCAGTACTTCTTTCTGCATTCTTCATTGAGCATATAATAAAATATGCATGGCTATAAACTCTTCATTTGTTAAGTACCATAATTATTTCAGGATGATTGGTTGTGACAAATGCAAGATGCTCTGTGCTACAACTATCTTGAGAGGGCTGCAAGCATTAGCTGGCATTCCCTGAGCGTATTTCTCATTACATCCCATCATTTTACTGTCTTTCAACAATTATGTCCCTTGTCTTCATTCCAGTGTTGCCTTGGGGATAAAGTAATGAGTCCTCAGGCCATTTTCCTCTCTCTCTCTCTCTAAAGAGAAAGCAAACCAAGTATCAGAGTACAAGATAAAGCAGCTCACATAGTAGGAAAACAGAGAAGGAGATGGAACTATACATCAAGGAAATTGTGAGAGGATTTGATTCACACTGGGTCCAGGCATCATTTGAGTAATCTGCAAGAGACACCAGTTTGCTCTATTCTGCAAAACTCCATTGAAATAATTTTAGGTTTTTCACTCAAGCTGAATCCTTTCTCACTGCCTCAGCTGCTGGATTTCGAGTATCCCCTCTGAGCATTAGGTCACAGACTCAGAACATATATTCTATCTATTAGAGAATGGTATGGTAGACCTTGACATTTATGAAATAAAAGGAAGGATAGTTAATTTTTTTTTACACTGGCAGTTGCTGGAGACCTTTCCATAGCTATTGTGTCATCACTAATTTCCCATGTATAATTCTGAAACTGAATTATGGGTAACACATAATTTTTCACATCTTCAGCTTTCATCTCTTGGAAGTCCTGTGAAAACTGTACATCTTGGACTCTCCACCATTTTAAACATGGTATCATCTCTGCTTCATGTTCCTTCCTGTCCAGAGATTAGCAGAACCATTCCCTATTCCCTTTCTTTCCCCTCTCCTGGCACATCTCTATCTGCTTCTCACTTCATAGGCAAGGTGAAGGCGTTCATTGCTGACCACTGGAAGGCAAGCTGGCCATTGCTTCTCCCAGTTCTGCTTGCTTTGCTGAAGTGGAGTCAGATCTAGCCATGCCCACTTTCTGTTGCTGCAGGACTGACCCTGGCTTAGGGCAGCTGACAGCGCTGCAGCGCACGCTGCTGCCGTGGCTTCCAGCTGAACGTTCCTCCATAGCGCAGAGACTGACTTGGTCAACATCTTTGTGCCTGGATCCTCAGGGGCCTTTATTTTCATCACCCAATGGGTATTTCAGTTCCCACTTCTTTTGACCTGGAAATAAATAACACTGGCTCTTCTCTCAGAAATCAATATCTATTTGAAATCTCTACAGTTATCAGTGCTGTTGTCCTCTTTAAACTGCAGAACTTTTGATAGCTTTATGCCCTAGCAACACTAAGCAAGGCAGACTATGCTGTTTAAAATAATTTCCTCTTGCTGGGCAAGTGTAGAAACCACGTGTGATATAACACACACCTCACCACAGTCCCCCACAGCCTCGCAGGCTTCCTAACCTAAGAAGAATGTCCCGAGGAGGCTTGGAAATAGCTGTAGCTTGATGTGGGAGGCATGAAGGCCACCTGTAAACAGTACAGCAGATTGTTTGGGTTTACCCAGGGAAGTCAGAAATAAATGCATGATTTATGGAAGAGGTGTGAAGAAAAAGAGGTCCTTAAAGCTCTGAACATAGCTGTTGTGGCTCCTGATGGATTGTTTACACAAAAAGACACTTAGTTTCCTTTCAAACTTATTTATAAAGAGAAGGTAGAAAGCAGAATTTCCATAAATGGGTTTCATCCTTCTTTTTCTGTATCCAAAACACCACTTACAGAAGGACTATAGTGTTCAAAGCTAAAGAAGTCACACACACATCCAGTGGAAGAAAAGGACACAAGTCTACAAATAAGAATAAAATATCCTGCCTTCTCATTTCCCCTTCACATTGCCCTTAAGGGCAATCCTGATTTTCTTGAAATCAAACACTTCTGGCTGTAGTAGGGGCAGGGTTTCTTTGGTTGTTTCTGCTCCCCTGCCCCATCCCACCCCATTGCCACCAGTCCAGCCCTCCTTGTCAGACAGGCTCTGCTCATGGCTGCAGCTATTTCTCTCTTCAGCCACAACCAAGTAATTGCTCTGTGGCCGCACCTTCATGGTAACTCTCCAAAAAGACAAGCACAGTCCAAATGCAGAAAGTGTTTACTCTGCGTCCTTATCCTCCTTCCTTCCAGCTTCTTCCATTCCAATCACATGTGACCAAACTATATATATTTTTGTCCCCATCGCTGCTACTTTTACTTTTGCTTACACATTTGGGCCTTTTCAGGACTGTAAAGTGTAGTTTCTCATTTTTCCAACCTCAGCTGGTACCTTGAGTGCAAAAGCCCTTTCTCAGATGGGGAGAATTATCCAAATGATCCTAAGACATCTAAACATTGCCCGTCACTACAGATACGGGTTGTGAGACTCTAGGGAAAAGGAATAAACATTTTTGGTAGATAACCTTTTGTCTGGCATTTTTGTGTGATGGCACTTTCAAACATCTGCTGCATCCTACCACCTTGCACTGTGATACCATCATAACTCTTCAGTGATGTCCAGGTGGTATTTGCATAGCAAACCTCTAAGGGATATCTAGATTCTTCAGGAACGGAAAACGGTAATTTGGTAGCTTGCCTTTTCCCCTCTAACACTAATTCTCAGGTTGATATTGCAGGACGATGTAAGGAGCAATGACGTGCAGAGGGTTCTGTCTTCTAGATAAGGTGTAAAACCAGGAGTCTGCTACCTGCAGCCACTAAAGATACTGTGCCACTTTTCTCTAAGGTATGTTATTTCCTTTACCCTAGTGAAATCCCAGCTGTGAACCTTACATTCTGCCTATCTATTTTCTCCTTAAAATTAAATTGCATAGGATGGTTTTCATTTCCTGCCCCCTCACTTCTTGTGTTGTGTGGCTACGGGCAGTTAAACAATCACAGTGTTTCACCCTGGAGGTGCCTGTATCTCAGTAGAGGGTGAAATAATCCTTTTATGAAAAGATTTACCTGCCTGACAGGAATGTTGTGAAGTTTAAGCCTTTTTTTTTTTTTTTTAAGAGGATTGAGATAAAAAGCACCATGAGTATACAGATGACTTGCATATTTACAAGGAACTGACAAACTCTGAATGCAATTAATTAAGATCGTCATTTTTTGAGATTTCACCTTCTTTCATCATTTTTTGAGAGCAGAAAGTTGGTTTTGATTAAGCAAAATAAAAGCAGTTGAAAGATAATCCAGACAGGAAAGAAAAACCAACCATGGTGATTTTCTTTGAAGGAAATAGCTTTCTCTGCCAGGCATGATCTCTACAGGACGTATAAAACCTATTGTGAAGGATGGCTGTCATATTAATGCATTTTCAGGTCTTTTGCTGCAGCCACTTTGAAGACAAGTGACTCAGCTGTATTTCTTTCTATTCAGCAAAACTAGTGCTTGCTTTGAATACCAAAGAAAAAGGAAAAAAAAAGAAACACAGAGAGATCTCTGTCAGCAGTTACACAGCCAGTGCAATTCCTGATGAAAACGATGGCAGATGCCTAGTTTTCATCGGTACCTTGCACTTTCATTCCTATTTTGGTGAGTTTCACAGATCTGGAGACTTGCCATCTGAGAAAAATTAACTCCTTGAGATGAAACAAGGGAATGTGCTTAGAACTGGGCATTAACATTGATTTCAACAAACTTGGCAAAGACAGGGCATGGTTAGATGTTATTCTGTGCAGTCCTGGCAGAGGGAGACATCAGAAACATCTCTAGTTATTACACTGGACGATCATCTGCCTTGGAAGAAGAATTGCTATTATTAAACCATTTTTCTGGCAGCATCCAACATGACTGAGAGACTTTTAAGTAGCAATAAAGACCAGTCCCTAACCTTATAGCTCTAAGTTAAATACAGTGTCATAGGTAAGGTAAGTCAGTACTACAATGTACAGGGTGCTCCTTAGCATGGTCTGACCTAGATGCTGTAAATCAACCAGGCAGTCTCAAGTAAGATTTGGGATGACCTTGAGAATCCTCCAGTCCATTTTGGTCATACAGTGTTTGTAGAAACTGACTGCTTTATTCCTGATGAGTTTTGTCAAGTACCTCCTGTGAAAGTAGGTATACACACTGCAGGGAGAAAATCAAATGCAGTCTATTCTCATTTATTTTCAGGAGATTTTTCCAACTTGCAGTTTAATGAGACTTCACAGAACAAATCCAAAATCTTCCTGTTTAAAATCTCCTTTAAAAGTCTTAACTTCCCCCTCGACCCTCTCCCTCAAAAAAGTAAATATACTAACTGTGGGCTGGTCTCAAACCCTAATTTACAAATGTTTTATATTAACCAGGTATTTATTTTGTTTGCATTATCTCATCCCTTTCTTCCCTGGATATTTGAGGATTAGCACGTGTTGTGGACAAGATCAAAGAGATCAATTTACAGTTTGTGAGCCTTATAAGGCAATTATTTGATTTTTGCAAACACAACACAGCTGTTGTGCATGCAAAAATCTACTTACTTAATGGTATGTAAAGAAAAGATTTCTACAAACTATTTTGTTCAACAGAATTCACTCCTCCATCTCATACAAAAATCAATTAAGATGAAAATGCAACTGGACTGCGTATGTGTATTATTTTTTTTATCAATAGACACCCATGTCTCCAGATTCTATTGAAGTAGGTTTTCAAAGCTCTTTTGTTTTCACCTGTCTACAAACAATCATTCACGACATCCTGGATCTCAGCTCACAGTGACTGCCTGAATCCAAAAGGTAAAGTACTCCATCCCCAGGGAGGGCACCAGCTGTCTCATTGATTCCACATGGCTCTTGGCTGATGCTGAAGTAGCACTGGCATCATTTCCAGAGAGAGGTGTATAATGAGGTAGCGCCATGTTAGCCATTAGCAGGGAGAAGTAGAACATCTGGTCTGGAAGAAAAGAGGAGTCCAGAGCTGAACTATCAGCATCAAAGCATGCATTTGTGGGGCAGCATAGGCTAGGATTCACTGCCTAGAAGCTACAGATTTAAGGATGAAATACGATGTAAAAATATGAGTAAAAATAATAGGGAGAAAACTCCTTCTTCAATGTATTTCTTTTCTAGGAGTTATGTTCTTGCTAACTTCAGATCAGCACTGTCAAAATTCTGCTCTGATGAAAGAAAGGATACTCAGAATAAGCCTCACTTTGTATAAATGCACAGTTATTTCCTCAACATTTTATTTATTATCTATCTGTCCCTATTACTTTCACAGACTAAGCTACCACTTTGATATAATCCCAGTAAAACCCCAGCTCAGTGCAACATTGTCTGCCCTTTGCAGGTTGCAATTTTATGTCAGGAGTTTGCAAATGCCAGGGAGCACCCAGCCTGTGGGCTGGGAGCAATCTCCTCATGCACCTCTCTCACAGGCTGGAGGGATGAGGATGCAAACACTGAAAATTCTTCATCAACAGTTGGTGGAGATGGTGGGGAATGGTTTAAAAAACAGACAGCAGGAGAAAAAAGGAAGTCAGTCATCCTAGGCAGCCCTTGCTAGCAGGTGCATTCACACCAGGTGCTGGCTCTGTTCTCCACTGACTCAATGAAATCTGTCTATAGCAGCAGGATGCTGGCAGTTTTTGCAGTGGTATACAAATGCCTGGGTATATTTCAGCTTTATTTTTGTTGGGGTGATACTTTTAAGAAATCTTGGGTTATATGGACAAAATGAAAGGAGGGGAGAAGTGCCTTCCTGTCATTTGCAAGGGGTAAAATGTTCTCTGCATCAGCTTCCAAAGTACAGCTTTTTTGCTGACTGCACTGTCAGGTACCTGGGTGAGTGTATGGTACTTTCACAGCTCTCTCATCATCATTCTGGACATCCCTCTTGCTGGGCAGAGTTACCTCCTAGAGGACTGATACTAAGGAAACTGGTCAAGTACCCGTGGTGCCAAGTCCTTGTGGCAGGCATTTCACAATGAAATTCATCATCCTCTCTTGCAGTCGTGGTGCGGGTGGGTCTGTCCAGAGTTCGGCTGTTTGCTTTGGCGGGGTTAGGATTCCCAGCATTGCTCTGTCCCATGACTGCTTTAGGATAAACTATCTGATGAGCACAGCTTGTTAGTTGTACACCAAGACTTTTGTCCTTTTGCCCTTTTGCCTATTAATCCCTGAGCTGAGATCTTTGCAAAACATTATGATGTTGATAGCAATTTTCTTAAAATGCTAAATATGGAATAGTTAAATCTGCCAGGGACCTTTTAATCAGTATGCCTACCAGTTTTCCTGCTGTCCCATCAGGCTTTTCATAGTATGGATTTGATACAACATACTTTAACTGATACAGCAAAGAAAAGCATTGTCGGAACAAAAGACTCCCATGACCCCTCTCAACCCCAATCAGGACTCCCCAAAGTCCCTTATTTCACATTGCAAGGAGTCAGATGCACAACAGTAAGTTATCAGCTCCTAAGACAGAATACTAATCTTTCATCCTCACCCATTTCCTCCTCTTCCATTTACAAACCGCTCCAGGTAGTTTTCTACCCTGAACTGCCCGTTGTTCTTTCTCTGCTTCCCCACCTGCCTCCTCAGAGCAATACATCATCTCCTTTTCTAATCATCTTTTCTTATCCCACTTTTGAACTACAAAATATTCTGTGCCATTCTGGATTTGCTAGACCATCTTTTTCTATTAGTCTGTCCTGCCTCCTGACTTTTTCAGGTCCTCCCCTTTTTATAAATACCAGGAACGCTGAGGGGTTTAGCATATATGCTCTATTCCCCAATTTAATGTTATGAGACCATCTCAGTATTACTGGGGACGTGAACTCTGTAAACACATCTTCTCTCCTCATCCCCTCGTTGTCCAGATTGGCAGACCTCTTGGTGTAAACTGCATCCCCGCCTTCCAGCCAGTGCATGTGAATATTTTTTTTGCATGGACACTGAGGCACAAGGGGAGGAAGGTATTTCTCCCAACTTTTAGATCAACAAGGAGCTGGGTCACTGCTGGTGTGTGCCTCCACAGCCAGGAGCTGCAAAATACTTCCCAGTCCTTAGGTACAGATATGGCGGGGGGAGGGGGGAGGCAAGGGGCAAAAAAGCAGCCACTGCATTAGAACAGATCATATAAAAAAGTTCTTTACAGACCCATCTGTATGAATGTAAGTGGCTGATCCATTTTTCTATAACAATTCTGGTATCAGTTGCCTGACAAGTTACTGGGGGTGGGGGGGAAGAAATATCATGTCATCAAAATGAACTCCTTGAGTATTTCCATTTTGGTGCAGAGAACATTTGATAAAAAGAGGCACTTGTCATCTCTTCCTTAAACATCGTCTTCTGCCTCTTTTGTTCAAACCACTAAAAGCTAGAGAGCATATGCACAGGGAGTAAATTCTTCACAGGCGGGCATCTGGATCAGTACATTGAAATTGAGTCTATTTTTAGGTGACTGATGCTAGCTTCCCCATGAAACTGCATATTCGTAGTTTTCAGGCTTTCTGAAGTGGATTCTTGCCATAAATTGATTATAAGTCATTTTGAGTGCATGGGAGGAAAGGCCTGCTCCAAAGTCTATTGAAAATACATTAGAGTCTTTCTACTGATTTGAAAAGCTTGAAGATCGAGCCAGCAAGGATTCATTCCGTCCATGTAAAATACAGGCAATTTGCATTAGAAATGCAACATAAATGTATATCTTATGCAAAACTCAGCTGAACAACACACTTCACTGCCTATCTAGCAAATTCCACAGCTGGAAATATTGTTCTTTCTTTTGTATCCTTATTCTTCTTATCCACATAGTTAACCAGATATTTGGGGTTTTCTCAATTGTTTCGTTAGGGTATAAATTGATGAGAGAGTCTGTGATTGCTCTGGTACAACCCATTTTCTTTACCAGGAACAAGCATAAATCCCTGATACAGCAGGAACAAGTAATACAATGTCTTTTTTTTTTTTTTTTCCCCCAGCATTCTAAATCTGTCTTTTTAACAATCATGCTGCCCCAAAAGCTGCTTTTTTTCCCCTTTGGTTTTCCTTCAGTTATGCCACACATACTCTTCTGTCTTGTTTTTCTGGTCTTTCTGCTTGTTTTTCTCATGGCCACTGATTCTCTGCTCTGTTCACTAGATCCTTAGGCTCTGACACTGCTTTCCAGAAATCTGGGGCTGCTGGGATCTGGTGTCAGTGTTCATAGTAGCAATCCCATTGGGTCAGTTGCCGCTTAATACCTACTGTCACTAACTGTTCTCATTTACCTTAAGAGATAATGACTGTCACACCTAGTAATCTCAGTGATGTCTGTGATTGTTTCCAAATCAAAAAGCTCAGGTCTACGATCAGGTTACAACATCAGGTAAGTAGTTACCTTGCACTACATGATCCACAATAAGTGTCCAAATATCCTTCCTCTTAGGCCATGTCAAATACATAGGAAATTAATTTAGCTAAGTCCCAAAAGAGTGTCATCCAAATCAAAATAAATTTCATATTGACTCACTTGATGTTGTCAGGCCACTGAGGCTCAAAGAAGGCTATACATAGATCAATAGGTTCACATGGGGTCAAATGAGAGGAGCATATGGTTTTACACTTCTTCAGGGAAAAATTGAGCTACCAATCCAGCCATTCCTCATTTTGTGAACTTGTATTACCTTGAATGATCACACATTGTGAAGCACTGGATATATACGAAATTATTACCTTTTGGGGACACTGTAGCTTGTCTAAGCCAAATAAGGACAACAGAAATTCAGTGTCCAGTGCAATTCCGTTATATTCTTTTTTCTCTCAAGCTCAAAAATTTTTATTTCTTAAAGTTTTGAAACACATGCAAAGCCAAGATGTATTCATAGAACTTATTTTAGTAAATAAGTGTGGTATTTGATCTTGAATGGAGCCAGTAATAGTGATTCCTGGGGTTTATTCTCAGGTCAATCACCCATTTACAGAGAGTTTTGAAGACTCTTCATATTATAATTTTTGGTCTTGTATGATGGCCTGGAGAATATTTTTTGGCAGACTCATGAATTCTCATTAAGTTATGAACTCTGTTTATGACTGTTATTTTCAACATGGAATAAATTTATGCAAAAAGACACCGTGCCTGAGAGACAGAAATGAGTTCTTGGGGCCTTGTATGGCTTCTCCCCAGCAAAATGATGGAAGTCATTGCTGAGACATTCACTCTTAATAATTCCAAGCATCAAATTAAAGAAGGAACAGAGAATGAAAGCAACACAGAGGAAGGACAGGAGGAAAAGATATTTAAAACTGGATTTTACAAGCAGCACTCTAACAAAAGTAGGACATCCCCCCCCCCTAAAACAGGAAAGAGGGTCTGACAGAAGAAGACCCAGAAGTCCTGAAAAACCTTAACCACGATATTAGTGATCCTTCAAAAAAATTGTAAAGGGACATTTTTTTTTTTTTTTAGATCTACAAATCTTCTTTGTTTTCCATTTATTTCATTATTGGTATGCTTAAGTTCTTTTGCAAAGGCTGAATGTGTTTAGCTTCAGCTGTCACAGAGCTCTGCAGAGTTAAATAGCCTGTCAGAGCTACCTCAGGAGAGCTCTTCTTCTGGGCCTTGATGAAACAAAAACTATTTCAGCAGAGTGTACGTGAGCACAGCAACATTCAAATGTTTCTGGAATCATATTAGTATAAAAAGTAATGCTTTTTTATGTAAGTTTTGCATGCCCCCTCTCTTTTACTGCTGAATAAAAAAGCACCTATTTACACCAGAAGTAATAAATTGTGACATTGTGCTCATAAGAAAAACTATTGAAATTAATGACAAGAAAACCACAGCATGTTCAGCCTTCTATATGAATTTTACTTTCCCACTTATTTTGGGCCTTTGCTATGCTTTATCAAAACAAGAAGTTATAAACACCTACAAAATCTGTTTACCCAGGTCTTCTACTCCCTGATGGAAGCCTTTCACCTCTCAACCACTATATAAAAGATGGGCACTGTTGCTCTCCCTATCCTTTCCCTGTACCTTCAAAGAAGAAAAGGATTTAATTATCTGTTCTAATGAGTTGACATGGAGGCATAAGCAAAAGGAATCCCTGTCTGAGAGGCTTAAATTTCCCCATACATTAGGCACCTAACTCAAATCTGTCAACTCCAGTCCCAGAGCCAGTCCAATTTCAGATCTGAGCCTGACTATACGTGAAAAGCTAGGTATAAAAGATTTGACCAAGGTCATGTAGAAGTCTGAGATGCAGTGAGGGATTCAAATTCTGTCCCTCAAATGTCTTGTTCCCTTCTAGTGCACCTGGAATGGCCCTGAGGACCAAAGCACTAGCTATTCATGTAATGAATAACCCTTCCACTAAAAATTGCTCCAGGCACACTCAGCTGCAGGAGCAAGGGTAAGTGGGAGGACTAAGCTAGCTGATAACACTTGGTAAACTATTAACCAGCCCACATATGGGCTTGAAAGGTTTGTATGTGTATATATTAATCTTTTCTGTAAACATACAGAGGACAATTACGGACACGGTGGTTTAAACTGCCAGTGTTAATAGATTGCTGACCCAACGCAATTGCTGCTGCACGACTCCCACAGGTATCTGTCCTTTCTGCTGAGAAGGACAGCCTAGTTGGGTCCCGCACCCTGCAGAAATTGGTTGAGAAAGGCAGAAATCAGTTACGCAGGGGAAAATAAATCACAAAGAAACCCAAAATAAAGGAGTGTTTCTGTATATACGTATGTATATAATTGGTGTTTGGTTCACACTGAAAAATAGAAAAATCACAGAAAAGCTTTTTGTGACACCTACTACAGAAGATCATCTTGAAGAGTGTGGGACTTGTCCTCTTTTGAATCCAGTAACTCCCTCACAGAGAATGCATGGAGTCTGCAATTTGTTGGCACTGGTTGCCACAAGAGCTTCATGGTCCTGCTTAGTAGCCCTAGATTAAAAAGCAGATTTGTCCCCTGCAGACCATCCTTATTCCATCAATCTAAAGCCCAAATACTCAGGCTATAAAAGCAGAGCAGGTCTCAGTGAGGGTGTATAAGTACCAAGTGTCAAACCCCCTGATTATGCATTTGAGTACATGTTCTGTGTGTCCTGGAAGACCCAAGATCCCAGCAGAACTATTACATCCCGACCCAGTTTCTCTGGGCATTCTGTTTTAATGGCTGTATATTGTTGGTGGCTGTAAAAAAGGTCTCCGTTCCACCCCAGAAGTACATACATATCAGCTCTGTAAAATGTCATTCCTCTTTATATCAAAGCATCTGGCTTCCTTTTGGAAGAAGGTGCTATATAAGGCAAGATATTACAATCTGAGCAATAACATTAGAAATCCTAATCTCTCTATGATGGGCACGGAGAGAAGTTCATTGAGGTACTGGTTTACTGTAGTATGTTATCAAACTGTGATAATGCAGATAAAAAGGGAATGGAAATGGCAAAGTTATTAAGCTAATTGTATCTGCAAGGATATTAATTTAATTTATCTCACTTGATTACTATTGCCATCAAGCTCCAATGCAAATCCTGAAGTGTGAATTAAACAGATGACTGAATTTAGTTAGAGGGAGGGGAAATAAAGGATTAACAATTATAAATACCACTTACTTACATGAATTCGGAAAAGAAAATCTTTCTTCTAAGTGATTCTTTGATATCCTTCTTGTTTTCTACTCTTCTTGTTAGGAACTTTTAAAAAGTTCCCAATTTAAAGGAACCCATAAAGAGGATTAGTGTGTACAATTTTGCTTTACTGGACATGATTATGTTTGCCTGATATTAAAACTTCATTCTCTAGTGTTTCAGTAGATGCTCAGAAGCATATGGAAATCAGAAGACCTAGTGACCTCAAAGAGAAATATGAATGGTTCTTCTTCTGCCTACAAATAAACGATGTGCTCTAATTAGTTTTAGAATTTGTATTAGGTTGTTGTGGTGCTAACACACCCCAAGAAGAATTAACATGTGAAATACACAGTTTATGGTTTACGTTTCCATTTCAGTGTATGGGTTCTTTCTTTACTTATCACCTTTCTTTAAAGAAAGTTAGGGTTGTGCTAGGTTTCTTATGCTGTACATATTTAAAAGCTTATATCCAGGGGCTAGCACAATAAACTAGTGTATTCTGATAGATTAAAAGTGAAATTTGGTCTTCTTCTAACGAAATGGCAAAATTCCAGGGTGTCACCTAAGGTATAAATACTGGAATCAGAGATTGTTATCCTCATCCTGACTAAGAATATATCTATAATATACTACAGTTTCAGTCATTTGCTGGGGGTAATTTAATCTTAGAAAGACCATTTTATTAGAATGACTGTGGTGCTTCTGGTACCCAGGTAGGCTTGTTCAGAGCACTGTGCTCTGGAGATATAACCAAAGCCCTGCAGCAGAGCCTTCAGTCATCTACTTAATCGCCTTTTACTTCAGTTTTCTTGTTGACAGAGTGAAAGACAGGTTGAAAGCCAGAATTGGAGCATAAGATCTGAGGTATAATTAACCTTTATAAAGTATTATGAAATACTGAAATGAAAAGAACTAAGTAACAAACCCACGCAGCAAGAAACAAAACTCAAACTTCATTCTGTGAACTAAGTCTCCTAGCCCAACTTTACCTTTGCCTCTTTTTATTTTTTGTCCCTATCAGTTCTCATCCTTGGTAAAGTATTTATTGCCAGAAATTAGAATATCATAGACACAGTCCACTGATAAATATCTTCATATTGGACTGAAATAACTTCAAATAATCTTGCCTTTATTAGGAATCTCTAAATGAAAAACACCTGCCATCACCATCCCAACACTTTCCGAATGAAACTGTAGTCATCTCTTGAACCAAATTAAACAACAGAAAAAAGCAAAGGCATAGATTAATTTCCTACAGATTTGGGTCTTGCAACTGGGTTCTCGTATCTTTTCGGGTATCAGGACTGTGCTCACACTGCAGCCCTTCCTCAGGCCAAGAGGAAGACATTTCTTTCTGTCTCCATCCAGCTACATATTTCATAATGTGTTTGGAAATTGATCTTTGAGATTACTGTTTTTCTCTCAGACTGGTTGGAATAGGCCAAGAAATTCAGTGGTTATAATGACATGAAAGAAGGGAACAGTAAAATACACATGTATCCACACACATATTAATCAAGCAATGATTTCATTAGCCTCCTTTCTTTAGGAAACTGAGCTGAAGCAGTTTGAAATAACTTCCAAGTAGTATTAAAAAAAAAAAAAAAAAGAAAAAAAAGAAAAAACATTCAAAATTTTAGGGAGGTTGATTCACTTCTGATAAAAATCACATCATAGTGTATTAGACCAAGTCTTAAAACCTCAGTCCTGCAAAACATTTAACATTCATTCTTAAGGTAATGTGTTTAAGATGGACTACATGCTTAAAAGACTTGCTAAATTGCAGAAATACTTGGTGCTGAAAGTTAGGATTCAGATCTTACGAATTTAAAATAACAGCTAAGCCAAGGGTAGCCACGGTTTATTATTATAGCTGTGTGCAGCATGGTAATCAAACCCATGGAAATGTCTGCAGCTGTACCCACAACACCCCTTCTGAAATGCTTCCTTCACTAAGCTGAACTCAAAGTAAGTGGATTGTTGCCTACCATGCAATGTACACATTAAAAAACAGAGAATAGAAAGCAAAATATTGTTTTGGTTGCCATATCCCTAGGTTAACAATCATTGTAGGAGCACATGTTGAGTTCTAGTATTAAATAGAAGGGTTTCATATTACAGATTATAGGAAGACTCATGTGAACAAAGTGGCAGATATAGACAATCAAAGTGTCTGTTGAGGCATGGAGCTGCAATACAAAAGCAATCAGTGCAGAAAGCAAGGCAGTGACAATACAATTTAAAATCCATTTGACAGGCAAACTGTATCTGTTGAAACTTCTCAGGGTGAATGAGTATAAAACTCATTATCAGTATTGCAGTGTGTCCCATGACACCACTTTATTTATTCAGATGAAGATTGGAGAATGTGAGTAAATACAGCATCCCTGTACTCTAAAAATTATTTGCAGGTAAATCCTTTGCCTATATTTGTTCTTTGTGCACTTTCCATGAGTCTCTCCTGCAATCTGCCTGCCCACTGTAGGAAAACAAGCTTTATAGAAAGTATAGGGCATATGCCTATGAAGTGTATTTATCATTTAGAATGGTTAGTGAACACATTCAGGGTCTTAATGATACTCGAAAGTACTGAATCCTTGATCTTGGCTTTTATCATTTAATGTTCTTGGTTGAGTATTTCAGATGTCTGTGAAGCATGAAGGCTACTTAGTCATGCCTTTTAACTGGTGAGAGTTGTTTGGCTGGCAGAGTCCATTCAGTCATGCTGTGACAACATACTTTGCATCTCTACACAAATGTTTGGGTTTTACTAAGTACTTTTCACATACCGATTTTCCCCCAGGGTCTATGGATCCAAGCAGTCTGCAGCCGATTTCAACCCATATCCACTGGTTAGCACCTTGAACCTTAATGTAGAGGGATCTGTCATCTCCTCTCATTTGAATGCAAAGAAGTCTTAAATTATCATTCCTGAAATATTTCAAATGCACATGACCAATCACTATTGCACATTTTTCAACACGGCAAAACTTTTAAAGATCATAGTGTTAGTGATTACCATTGGTTTGGACTGTAATTTTTTACCCCAAATCCAGAAATAGCCCTGATTTGACAGTATCTGAAGCCTGAACACTCTCTTAGTACTGGTATGTGATTTCCAGTGAGCTTTGAGTCATAGAATCATAAAGTCATAGAATCATAGAATGGTTTGGGTTGGAAAGGACCTAAAAGATCATCTAGTTCCAACTACCCTGCCATGGACAGGGACATCTGTTGTGGTTTAACCGCAGCCGGCAACCAAGCACCACACAGCCACTCACTCTCTCCCCCTCACCCAGAGGGATGGGGAGGAGAATCAGAAAGGAATGTAAAACTCAAGGGTTGAGATAAGAACAATTTAATAGGTAAAGCAAAAGCCATGCACGCAAGCAAAGCAAAACAAGGAATTCATTCACTACTTCCCATGGGCAGGGAGGTGCTCAGTCATCCCCAGGAAAGCCGGGCTCCATCACGCGTAACGGTCACTCGGGAAGACAAACGCCATAATGCCGGATGTCCCCTGCTTCCTTCTTCCCCCAGCATATATACTCAGCATGACATCATACGGTATGGAATATTCCTTTGACTAGTTCGGGTCACCTGTCCTGGCTGTGTCCCCTCCCAATTTCCCGTACCCCTCCAGCCCTTTCGCTGGCAGGGCCTGAGAAACTGAGTTCTTAATTTAGTATAAACATTACCCTGCAACAACTAAAACCATCAGTGTGCTGTCAACATTGCTCTCACACCAAATCCAAAACACAGCACTGCACCAGCTGCTAAGAAGAAATTTAACTCTATCCCAGCTGAAACCAGGATATCATTTTCTACTACACCAGGTTGCTTAAAGCCCCATGCAGCCTGGCCTTGAACACTTCCAGGGATGGGGCATCCACACTTTCTCTGGGCAACCTGTTCCAGTGCCCCACCACACCTCACAGTAAAGAATTTCTTTCTAATATCTAATCTAAATCTACCCTCTTTCAGTTTAAAGCCATTACTACTCATCCTATCACCACATGCCCTTGTAAAAAGTCCCTCTCCGGCTTTCTTGTAGGCCCCCTTTAGGTACTGGAAGGCTGCTAGAAGGTCTCCCCAGAGCCTTCTCTTCTCCAGGCTGAACAACCTCAACTCTCTCGGTCTGTCTTCATAAGGGATTTGCTCCAGCCCTCTGATCATCTTCTCAGTCCTCCTCTGAATCACTCACATACAATGATGACTATTGTTTGCTCTGCTTTGTAGTGGAAACCCAGTGAAGATTCAGACTGTACTTTTCCTTTCTTTTTTTTTCCTCATCCTTGCTATAATCTCTGTAATTGTGATAATAGCAATCTGAACTACCTTGCCCTTTTCCTTGTTGAGTAATTTGATTTCAAAGCAACTCCTATTCTCAAGTTCAGTAACCTCAGGGAAGAGGTGAAACAGAGAGGTCATTCAAAATACAGAGACTACCAAAAAGGTTTAAATAACTGAATCATTAAGATTCTATAACCTCCTCTCCATGACAAAGATGGTAATGAGAAGAGGAAATAGCATACTATGCAATGTATTCATTGGGAAAATTACTGTAATGAAACTTAAGCACAGGAAATAATACGAATGTAGCCTGTTCTTATTATATTCTAAAGATTGACATTTCTGTATCCCTTTCTTCCTGCCATTGTTACTCTTGTATGAAAATCAAACCATGCTTTCAGTCTTAAAATTTTGTCACATTTTGTGCAGCATACAATACAAATGTATCACAGAAAATTGTAAGACAAGATATGTGGTCAAGTGCTCAGAGTATTTCTTTAGCATTCAAACAAATTGGGAAACAAATCTTATGCTCAAATTTAAATGCAGTATTTATCAGTCATTACAATTATATTAAGATTTATAAGGTACAGAACAGCCTTTGGAAATATTCAAAATAAGTCTCTAAGTGCAACCGTGAACCAGTTGTATCCTGTTGAGACATGAATTGAAATCACAAGTTCTCCTTAGGAGACTTGCATGCAGATGATTACTCCAGCCATCTACAATATTCATGGACTTGCCATCTGCAATGCAAAATGAGGAAGATGTTACTGGTACTTCCATAGCTCACTCTCCTTGTTGGCCTTCATCTAAACTCTCTAAATCTCCTATGATCATGAGCACAGAAGGGAGACCAGTATAGTGGGGCCCTGTACTCCTTATCTCATTAAATCTGACATTAACTCAACAAAATGAGGCACACTGTATGTAACTTTTTCATAATCTTAATCTAAAAATCAATTAAATGAACCATGGGCACGTGTTATCAAAGGATTCTTTGTGCAGATGCACTAATGGACTCGAAGAACATGCTACTTCTTTAGACTCACCTATAACGATGTGATGCTTGACAGGTGGGGATTTCTCTTCTCTTCCCATCTGGCTTGCTTCCTTTGAGCAGAACTGCAGCACTCAGTGCCTGGTGGTCCTCGCATCAATAAACAACCCTATGTTTCCAGTGTTACATCTTCACTTGACATAGCAAGAAATGAAAGTGTTCTGTATATCCACTTCTGTTTCACGTAGCTTTGGCAACTGTCAGCTGGAATAGGAAAAGATGTTCTGATTTCAGTAGTTGACAGAACTGATACACAGAGAAAGCCAACCAGTGACAACCAAAAAGGAACAGGACATTACAGAAAACCTGTATGTTAACACCAGAGTCCAAGGCCAAACAGATCACTAAATAAGATTCAAACCTCACCCTTTCCTGGTGCCAACTGTCACCAGCAATCAGACCTAAACAATTCCTAAGCTGATATTTTTCTTCACAGACTCATAGTAAGTGCATCTGTATGTGGATAGTGCAGTAGCTGTCAAACACAGATCACATTGAATATATTCTAGAAAGGGAGGGCAAAATCAGTGCAACTCAGTGCCTGTTTACTTTCTGGAGACCAATCTATATGCAAACTTGGAAACCACTCCATAGGCATTCTGGGGTACCTAAAGTACCAATCACACACCTGAGACTTGGGTTCTTTCATATGGCCAGAGCTCCCAGCCATCTCCACACATCAGCTCTCTCAGCCATTGCACTCCTCCAAGCAACAACCTGGTAGAAGACAGGAGTGTGAATCAAGCGAAGAGACCGAGATGTTCTTCATGGCTTCAGCTATTCTTCTTTTCTTCTATCCCAGTGAAGTCTGCTCCTGGTGAAGAAGGGGGAGAAAAGGGAAAGAGGCATATAAGAAAAACTTTGAAAACTGCTAGCAGAGTATACAGAGGGCTCACAGTATAACATTTTCCTAGTATAAAGTCTTGTCTTATATTGGAATACTGCTTTTTCCCTGTTTGGATTCATGGCCACCACTGCATACATGCATCTGTCCTTAGAAGGTGCAGGTGTCGCCTTGTAGGTACATCTAAGGATTTGAGGAGTTGGGGCAAGGGCTGAGGACTTGTCATGGACATTCTTCCTACCAAAGTCACACATTTTGATATCTGAGTGCCATAAAAAGGCTCTGTGATTCTGGTAATACATGGAGAGTTTTCTGCAGATCTCACTTACATTAATTCCTCCTTTCCTAAAACTTCAGTATAGCAAATTCCAGGACAAGCCTGTCTAGGGAAGAATTTTAATGTGTACAGAAACTTCTTTCCAACACTTCACATGATATTACCAGGCACGTGGCAAACTCTGGATGGAGCATTTATGACACCTGACATCTAGAGCATTCACATGCCTTTTCAATGACAGCTGCCAACAAGAAATAGCATCCTCCAGCTGCACAACTTTATCCTTCCCTCACTTGTGAATTGAGATGCTTGGCTTTAAAGTGGCACTCTGTACTGTACTCTTAAAACTGCAATTGCCACTTGATGAAAGGAAGCCAAATGCTCCATCAGTGACATCTGACAGCAAACAAAAATCTCCTTTCTAAGGACATAATGGGCAGGATGCAGCCATATCATTCTTTCCTCTTATTAAATCACACTATCAGTGGGACTAACTATCAGGCAGCAGACACATGGACTCCACAAAAATATACAAAACAGAAGAAGGGTACAAAAGACAAGCACGCTCCTCCCCAGAACTGAACACCATGGCATTCCATGAATAAATTAATGTGATTACTCCTCCAAACCAAGCCCAAGGAAAACAGTTGGCACTAATGCAAGGCCAGGTACCCTATCACCTTCAGCTTGGCCTTCACAGTAGGGTGAAACCATGGGGGTGGAAGGAAACAGCAGTTCCTCACTATCTGCATTCACCTGCAGGATAAATTTTAAAGAACACCACAAGCATATGCACAATAATTGCCAGATAGTTAAACAAGGATGAAAAGCATGACCAGATGAACAAAAAGTCTGAGTTTGTTCATTCTTTTCTCCCACAGCTGCTGTTGGACCACAATCTCCTTCTGAAGTCTAATTAGCAGGCCAAATTAAGCCCTCACGTTACTCTGTTCAGTGGAGTTTGCATGTGGCATACATTTGCACTAATGTGCTATGGTAGAGATTTTCTGAAGTGACTCTCTGCTAGTATTTAGACATTGAGGAATCTGATTTCAGAAATGGCTGAGTGTCCTGACACCCAGATAGTTTCTCTGTATAAAGACTGAGATGTTGAAAACAATCCAGAGTGAATTAACCAGTTGCAACTCTAGAGAGGGTAAATCCACTGTGGTCTCCATATCAGACCTACCAGGTACACATACCCTACAGTATCTTCAATGACAGTAGACACCAATGGTTAGGAATATTAAATGTGCCACATAAGTCAAACAAAGAGGGTTTTGGCTTTTATGTATGCTATATCCAGACACAACGACCCTGAGTTATTTATCACATTTCTTCAGCTTAATATACAGAGAATAATGTGGCTAATAAAAATCAGATTAAATATTGATAATAGGTTTTTGTAACTTTTAAATCCTTCCTTTATTTACTCTTATGATACTATTTTCAAATTATCACTCAATTCCAAAGGACCCACATGGGACTAGAAAAACATGCCCTCTTGAATACAAACAACTGCAAGGCCAAGGACAGAACTCCCTTCTGTCCCACTGGGTCAAAGAGGAGCAGCTTAGCTGGGACATCTCCACTATAAAAAGAACCTGACTCAAAGACTATCCATGTTCCTGCTACATCCTCCCTAGAGAAAGGCTGACCATATCTCCGCTTCAAGAAACCATAGGAGTCAGCAGAATCCTTCTACTTTTATCTATCCTCACTTAGGAGGATAGGAGGAAGGGGTTCACACTGTGGAAAACGCTCTTTCCTTTATTTGGTGATACAGCTTGGACTGCTATGACACAACATTTCTGCTTCTCTCTTGCACGAGGAAGGCCAAATTTGTGTTGCACAGGGTAAGTGATGAGTGGATTTGGGCCTTCCCAGGCAGATGTCTAGTTCAGACCCGAAACTAGAAGTGTCTCACGTAAGAGGGACTTACATGCAGGGTAAGGAAGGAGAGAACACACATCACTACACCTATCTCTGACTGCAGAGCAAGCCCAGACCGCAGTGCTCCAGTCAAAAGTATCATGCAAATTAACTTAACTGACCCCAGTTTATTCACAGAGCATTTTATTCCAGAACATGCATCCTGTGAATCCGCTTGGCAACTAGCTAACAGCTGGCAAAATATTCTCTGGCAAATGCCCATTAAACTTCACATAACATTCCAATAACCAAAGAGGCTTTATCTCTAGTTTGTAGTCTCTTTTTTTTTTTTTTTTTAAAGCATGCTGCAGTACCAGATAAGCTTTTAAAAAAGCTGTTCATTATTTGATGTTTCCTTTGTTCAGAAAAAATGACAACAAATAAACTTTTGGGGAAAAAAACCCAGACACCACTTTGATATTTTCAGTGGTGATATTCACAAGACAAAGAAAAGATACACTTTTAACATTCTTGCCCAGAATATTAAAAATCTGAGTTTTGCCAGAGAGATGATTTGGGTATAGAGAGCTTCATTATCAAAGGTCTCAGCAGTTCTTCTTGTCTGTATCCTCCCCAACAGCATCCTGGATGTCACAATCACTTTCTGGGAAAGCAATTTTGAACTTTCACAGAAAGCTATTAAAAGTAACCTGGATCTTAGAGATATAGCACTTTAACCTAAGAATTTTAAAAAGCCAGTAGCCCTTCTTAATTTTTTAATGAAGATTTAGCACTGGGTATTAGCTCCTGGGCAGAGCTGTACGTCAAGTATATGTCCTATAATTTGTTACTGAAGAACGAACATTAATGTCTGTTGCCACCTTAGGAGACAGGCTCGACCCGAACAATACTTTGTTAATAGTTTGCAGGGTGGGAGGATTTTGAATTTCCGTAATTTTTAATGATTCATTTGTGTTTTAATGGGGATCCAAGTTCACTTCACATCCTTGGGCCACTGCAGACATTTACCCCCTGAGTTAATCCTGTGTTCATTCCCTAAAATGAATATTCATACCATTCAAATACAATTTTTAATTAACTGCACCAGCAGCATTATCATTATTGCACCTGAAAGATCCAAAGCCAGATGAGAGAAATGTTGCCACAATAGAATTCAGTAAATTCTGCTCACATTCCCTTCTAAGGCTGATCACCTTTAAAGTAATGAGAATAAACTGTGGGATAATATAAGACAGATCTAATTAAGATAATGAACTGGAGATTATGAACATTGCTACTCTGTGTCTAAAGAATTTTAATATATTAGTCTAACAGAAGGTTAAGGATTTACAAAAGGAAAGATAGAAATATACAGTGCAGGGTTTTTGGACAAAGCTTGAGATTCGGCACCTAAAACATATAAATAAGAGGGATAAAAGGAAATAAAAGAGCATATTTCAGGAAACACACATCATAATTTCTTTCAATTAATTTACTTAATACTTGTATTGAACATAGTATGACAGAATTCTCCCTATAAAGTGAGGAATAAAAAGAAAGCAGGCAGGGAAATATTATGACAAGCTGAGAGGCACTTATAAGGCTATACTGTGGAGAGTTTTATCCTAGTTTCCATCTGATATGGCTATTATGGCCTTGGATTAATTTTTCTTGTGGGAGCAGCCTAATTAGCTTGCCAGAAGCAGCAAGGAAAGGAAAGGGAGGGAGGCAAGCAGAGAGGAAGGGGGTAAATGAGCTGTTAGGTAAAATAGAGTCAATATCAATAAGACCCACTGTTCCGTTTCAGTGAAGCTTCATCTTCCAAAACAAGGCAGCAGAGAGAGAAATGTTTGAGGGTGAAACTAGAACTCAACAATTTTCTGTAATCAATAGCGAATTGTCAGAAATCATCCTTCTCACATTTGCAGAGGTATATTCTTCAAAGCAAATGCCTGGGAACTGCTGCCTTGGAACGGTACCCCCAGATAATTCACTGTAATTATTCTGCTACGGATAAAGTTTCACTCCAGAAACAACCATTATTACCCTTCTAGAATAGAAACATCAGTTTACTAGCATATTCGTAAAGAGTAAGTAAAATTAGGCCAGGCTGTGTTGGCTTAGCACTGCTCACTGACTGCACACCAGTCTCCCCTACTGAGAGGGGACAGGGGGAAAACCGAGGTCTTGAGGGGTAAGTAAGTCAGCACAGAGGCATGACTACAGCTCAGGTGGGCATAGCCCGCCCGTCACTGGCAATGACAGCAGCATGTCTGCAGCGGCACAGCTTCTCCCAGGCTACACTGTCTTGCTTAAAACTGCATGTAAGTACTGAGCTGTGAAGCCTCCACTGCTGCAGAGGGACTGGTCCCCATACTCGAGTTACTGGGTGTAACATCCCAGCCCCTATGAGCCAGGAGTCTTCGTGGTGTAAGGAGTGACACAGCTCCTAGAGATCGTTTGCTCTGTGTTGCATGCTGCTGCTGCAGACTAAAAGATCCTTTGATGTGTCCAAGTAGCTGTGGAAGTATAAACGTGTCAAAATGTCTATGGTATTATTCTGACTCATCACAGACTCCTTCACAGAGCTAAGCAAGCATTACTAGAGGCAACAGGAGGCACTGGACCCCGCACTCAGGGGAGTGCAGAGTCCATAACAGAGGCTGGTCACTTGACATAACAGGGGAAGCAGTTGGTGATAGCCAGCCCAAAACACCGTTTCATGTTGCGTTGCCATAGCAATACAATATGAGAACAATGGAATCAAATTTTGCCTGATTAAAGACAAGGTTTACCTTAGAAAATATCCTTTGACAGAAAGAAATATCTGAAAATAAAATGACAGTAATCTCATTCTGGTTCATTTCTACTGCTCCAAACAGGATGCCATGGACAGTACGTAATGGCTCCAAAGTGCATTTCCAAAAGAATTCTCACTGTTGCTTCCTGTCCATTTTTCATCTTGTTCCAGACACAGAGGTTGTACTGTAGATAAGCCTAATTCTCATTGGCTTCACTGAAATATCAGGGCTGTTTCTCTGTATTTAGGAACATCCACTTTCCCTGGAAAAACAGCCATCTATGGATCTGGAGACAGAGAAATTCGATTTTTTTTGAGCTTTCCTTCAGACTATTCTACTAAAAAACCCCAAACAAACAACAGCTTTTTGTCCCTAGAGCAGCAATGAGATAACATCCACAACGTATTCTCTACGAAGAGTAAAGCCTGTCTGTGAAGTAGATAGGTGCTTCCTGGAGGCTTGTTCAATGCCTGGGGTAAGCGAGGAAATAAGGACATAACCAGTCTCACTGCTCATACTCTGAGCACCAAGCACATTGCTTTTACCCTCGCTTCTCTCCTGTTAGCACAGTATTAAAAATAATTCCAAAGGAAAACATTCGGCTGCTCACACTCGTCCCCCCGCGGAGAGGGTGAGAGAACAAACACACACCAGCTGTTCCTCATGCTGCTCCGTGCTCTACTGCATGTCACCCTGGTGCTTTGGACATGAGCTCAACCCAAAACCCCAAAAGGATAAACTGGGAACCAAGGCTGTCCTAATATTGCTGAGATAAGCCTGAAAATATCAGAACGAGAGCACTGAAACAATTGTTTATGGGTCTGCCAGCTGTGTACTACACACCCGCTCACTGGGAGAGGACAAATTAAAAGAGGAGTCATCCCTCCTTGAATTTTAAAAGAGACTCTTAGGGCATGTCTTGAAAAAAAATCAGTAGACTTCAGGGGTAGGTAAGCCTGATCTCTTAGAAAAATCTGGTTTATCTTAATGACTTGTATTGACCAAACTGACAATGCACTGCAATGAACTGTTAATACTGCCCTGATTTGTACACATTTAATATGGTCATTAAACATATTTCACTTCCACTGTGATTATGGGTAGCTGAAACATCATGGTGTTTGGACAATGAGCGAGGCGAAGAGAAGACAAGGCTGCTCTTGGTAAACACTTGGCTGACAGAAGGTTCACTAGCCCTAGGAGGGCTGTGTCAGCCTGCCAGTGAGCCCACAAATTGTCCTCCGTCAACAGAGGAGATGAAGCAATTCTGAACACCTAAAAAGTTAATATTTCTTTACTAGGAAAAAGCAGCTGGAAATATGTTGGTATGTTTAAGCAGGTATTGGCTGGCGGGGCTTGAAGAAGGTAGGTCTGCCTGCCTTTAGGAAAAGGAAACACTATTTCAGGGAGGCTAAGTGACTTTTTCTCCAACTGCTGTATCCTTACTGCTACCTTGGATTAGAAGTGATCTAGTCACTGAACTCATCCTAGTCACTGTCCACTGGAGACAAGGACTTAGCCAAAGTGCAGGAGGGTCACTTGATTTCAGCCTAAGAGTTAAAGGTACAAAAGCTAAAACATGAAATCTGAGAAAGGAGAGAAAACACAGGTAAAGCTGGCCTTCCAAATTGTTACAGGCTAGTGAAAAATCTTACTAATGAAAGATGCAAAATAATCTTATTTTCCTGTATGATAATTCTGACAATTTTTCAGACAGGTAATACAATTACAGCTTGATCATTTTTAGTGTAGCTCATAATCATCACAGAGAGATGAGACGGCACTTGTCACCTCTGTTTTGCGGAGCTGAAGTACTTCTACCAGTATTTACAGATGTGCCCATTCTGTCCAGGATTTGTTAGACTTAAAAAAAACAACAATCCAAAGTGGTCTTAGTTCACATAGATACTAACTTACCCCTTGAGCTTTTCCTCCATCCTCAGAGAAGACAGAGAATTCCTTCACAGATGGAGAACCAAGACCTATCTGCAGTGTCATTTAAGAAAATTACTTCTGATTAAAGTGGAAAATAATGAAATTATTTGTTGTGAGATTACAATCTCAACTCCAAAATTGGTTTATTAGCAATTATTTCTCTTTTGTTGTCAGTGTTTATTGTCTTTTTGACTCCGCTGGATTTCATGAATACTTTCATTTATAAATATTTTCCCTCCCCAATATTTAAATCAATAGTTCCAAATACTCTTTTACTCTCCATTATCTTTCCAACTTTTGTTGCCCTCAAGACCATATTTCTATCCCATGCATATGCATAGAGATGAAAAGATCAAGAGATATGAGCTCATTCAAATCTCATCATCTGTCTTATATCCAATGTACCGTATATTAATGGAGCATTAAAGTTTTTGAGTTAAATCAAGGTAAAAAATTCAGTTATGATGATAAAGTCTGCTATAATCCAGCAACTGCAATTTTAACTGCTGCATGAATACATGAGTAGGACATATGATTTGAATAACAATGGGAGTATTGACAAATTTTGAGTAACTGTGTGAAAGTGTAACATTTAATACGGTAGCTGTATTATTGTTAAAAAGTGAAGGGGAAAAGGCATGTCACCAGGTCAAGGGCAAATCCTGATTTTCTCACTATCTCGGTACTGATCCTTAATTAGTTCTCATACAAGCAAACTCCAGGTGCTGAAGTGTACCACTTTACAAAAGCTTTAAAGGCCTCTGATACTGTGCTGTTCTGTTTAAAGTAAACCAACTTAAGAAATGGCCATTTGGTAGAAAAACCAGAAAATATCCCAATTAGAAGAAACTAAAAGACTATGTAACTCTTATCGCTCCTTTAACTCAGCAGCTGCCAAGACGACCTGCAAAATTACCAGGACAACGAGATGCAACTCTAGCTTGGCACAAGGAATGTGGGGAGGGAAGTGTTACCACCCTGGCAAGAGCGGAGAGATCTTAAGGGAAAATTTCCAGAAGTCTGGACTTACATTGCTACTGTGATGACATTTCTGAAAGGTGTCCTCACAAGCAGAAGTCACCATAGTGAAAATGAGTCATTTGCCACCCACTACAATTTCCACTCCTGAAAAATAAAATGACTCAATACAAAGTCAGGTGTTGCGGGTGTGAAGTATTTGTCCTAATTATTTACTCTCCAGCATGGGTAGGAATCCCCAGAAAAAACTGGGCTCCTCTCTGCTAGGCCCGATGCATGGAACAAAGTCCAAACCCAACCCAAAATCTAAACCCAATCCAAAAAGCTTACAATTTAGAGACAAGTCTCAGGCATCTTATACCGGAGACTTAGGGGGATTAAACAGGAAAGCCTCATCTTCACTCTTACCCATGCAAAACAATGTGGGGACCTAAAGGGGCCCTAAAAATCCCTCACACCGAGTGAGGTTTCTTTAGGAGAGGCATTATGAAAGGACACAATAAGCCTTGTTCCCAACATCCTTTCTCAAGGTCTTCAGTAAGGAGCATGCTACAGTTTGGAGCACAGACAAGAGGAACAGCATTACAGCTATTTCAGCCATGACATTTCTATTTCATGCAATCCTATTTCACATCCCCATAGGACACTGCAGAGAAACCACAGTTTGAGCTGAACAGATTACACTAGAGCTTCCACCAGACCCTAGGGCAATCCAAGGTTAAAGTAGCACAAAAGTATCTTGAAGCTACTTTAGCCTATCTTCCTTCTGGGTCATGATTTCTGTGCTTCTACCCTAGAGACAGGACACAGAATTTCATCTGATTTGCTTGAAGTTGTCAGTTCCAGAATTGATTTCAGATGTCCTGAGTTCCCAGTATTTACACTGCAAGAACTGGGGCTGCTCAGCCTGGAGAAGAAACAGCTCATTGGGATCTTACCAATGTGCATAAATACCAGACAGTGGTGAGTAAAGAAAAGAGAGACAGACTCTTCTGGGCAGTACCCAGTGGCAGGATAAAAGGCAGTGGGGCACAAACTGAAATACAAGACATTGCATTTCTAACACAACGAAAACCTTTTTTGTGTGTGTGGTGAGTGTCATCAAACACTGGAACAGAGAGGTCAGGAAATCTCCATCGTTGGAGATACTCAAAACTTGATTGGACATGGCCTGAGCAGCCTGCTCCAGCTACCTCTGCTTCGAGCAGTGGCTTGGGCGAGACAGTGTCCAGAGGTTCCTCCCAACCTCAGCCACTCTGTGGTGCTGTGAAATCAGGAACCGCTCTAGACAATAACTTGATGGCTCCTTTACTGTAACTGAAAGGTATCAGCATCTGTAATGCTTGCTTCAAAATATTTGCTTCTGTGAAGGAACACAGGATGTGCTGACACGGAGGTGCAAATGGAAACATGCAAGTATGAGCTGCTCTGGGATACAGAATTCAGAACTACTAATTATGAACTGCTAATGCTGAACACAGTGCTGGAAGAATTTTTTCAAAGTTAGTATTTCTGCCTGCTCTAGCCCAGTTCTCAAGGGTTCCTGAGTGGAACAAAGGCTGCAGAAACTTGGAACTAGACAACTCCCATATGCTCCTGTGTCTTGAGTGATCCCCCAGCTTTACACTTAGTTATATACAGGCTTTCTCATGTCATTGCTCTCAAGAGACATTCTTCGCGGGGCGGGGGGAATGGACGACTTGTGGGGTGGGGTTTTCAAGGGCATCTGAGGGATTTAGAAAACCATTTTACACTAGAGATTGAGAACTGGGACATCCTTTCCTTTGGCTGCTGATGAAAATGCTTCCCACCATACTTATTCCTTGCTATATATGATTCCTTGCAATGAAGACTACAATTTCAGTGATGTAAGACCATGTTAGACTCACATGTTCATACCCCTGTAACAATAATAACCTACTGTGGTTCTCATCACCCCTTATGTTTCTGTCCAGTAGTTCTCTTAATTTAGGAGTCACAGACATCCAGGCTAGCAGCATGTATCAGGTAAGGAACAGAAATTATTTTCCAGAAAATAATAACCAACATGGTGAAGTTGTCAGCTGTCCTAAAACTATACAGTTCTGCAATGGCAGATGATGAGCTTACCAGGATTTTTGCACAGCACCAAGACTGACTTTCTTCTTACCTTCTCTTTCAGCCTCTATAGCACCAGCCTGTAACACTATTGTTCCCTCACCTTGGTAAGCTGTCACAGAAAAGTACAGAAATCAGGAACTCTATGGAAGGCCACATGTTTTGTATCTAGAAATAGGTTCAACTCTTTACAGTGGCTTGCCTCCATCCTAACAAAGACATCTCACCTTTCACTTTCATCTCAGAGTCCCTGCCAGCAAAACGTGAATTACATGTAGTACCCACATCCTGGACTCCTGAGCCCTAGAAGCGCAGGACCCATGAGACCACTTAGTCCTACTTTATTCTGACACTGGGATCTATGAACCTCAAATGGAAGATAAGGCAGGAATAAAACCAGCAAAACCAATGCTGTCTGTCAGGTTTGCCTGTCACAAATAGGAGCTTCTTTGACACCGCTGCAGAGCTAACAAACAGAAGGGACATTCACGGCATGCACACACTTCTCAGTGTCCCCCCGCTCTGCACCTTTCATCTCTTTGAAAAGCCAGAGCTCTTTGCATCAATACTGCATGCACAGCTTCAATGATGCTGTTTCTTTGCTTCCACATTGATATTTTGCGGATTCTTAATAACCCCATATTAAAGCAAAAAGTGCAGTTTCATACATGTTAATGAGAAGAGCATAATGTTAGCTCAAGGAGCGGGTAAGTACAGCTCCGCAATGAAGCATTTTGCCAAAATACCTCAGTATTCACATGGGCAGGTGAAATACATACTCAAGCACAGAGTAATAATAAAGTCATATTCACATGCAAGGACATCTGAGCATACAAGGCACATAATGAATTTGTGTTTAAACATCTGAACGGAGTGCCTCTGCACAAAATGCTATGAAGGGATTAAGCCAAAGGAGTCATGTGGCAGTGACTCAATAAGAAAAATAAAGCACAGTCATTTAGGCCCCAGTTTCCCCCAAACCTTAGCTTCAGCTGCTCAGGCTTCATTTACATTACCACATCTTGTGCTTCAGCTATTAACAGCATACTACATTGTGACTGGCCTTTTGTGGGGACACAAAAAGAACGAGTGGTCACAAGGAAACCTTTGTGCCTCTTCCATGGTTGCATAGGAGAGCCAGTCCTTGCAGTCCACAGCTGTATAGGGAGTTTCAGAGTTAATAATGCCAGCAGCAGAACACTTTTCAAAAGAAAGTGGAGCAGAAGGGAGGGCAGTTAAAGCTCTGCTCTCTTTCTCTCACATTAGCTACCAACTAAAGAGAGGGAGTTTATGCTATACCCCCACAAAGGAGACATACAAACTACTTGTCATTGGAGAAATCCTTTCCATGACACTGAGACTTTCCATCTGCCCTTGAGAGCTGACAGGCACAATGCTTTCAGGAATTACCAGTGCTGCAGTGCACCTGCAGTTCCCCCATGATTTTGCTGTGCCCTTGCTAGTGTCAGGAGAATAGGCATCATACAGGATTTATGCGTGTCCTATTGCTGGATTTATTTACGGTATTTTTAAGCACTGGCCATATGCATGGTGCTTAATAAGACATAAGCTCTGCCTGTAAGAGATTATTTGTTACATACTCATTCATTCTCTGCCTCAAAAAATTGCAAAGGCTATTTTAAAAGGAATATAAAAAGTCTTATTCACCCTCAAATCACAGAGTCCACCAGCATGCCTGACTAGCCAATTTGTGCTACTGATTTCATCCTAAATGTCAACCTTTATGAATGAGCAATCTGGAAAGTTAGAATTGGAAGCCCCAACCCTGAGCATGTTTTTACTGAGGATATGCTTACATTTTGTAATATGAGCTATAAGCCCTATAGAAGAATTGTTCACAACCTGCAGAAAAAAGGATAAAATAAGGAATAGGGGATAATACTAGAAAACCAAAACTCTCCTGACGAGGAGAGAATTAAAAAGACTATTTCAAATAAGGCTGGACGTCTCCCACATGCAGAAAATACGTTTGCATGTGAGAGAAAGAGCCGGCAGGTGTCAGCCTTGCTTTATACAACCAGCCTCTCCCTGGCTCGCAAGCAAATTCTTGCAAATTTGTTTGATCTGATTATTAATATTGACAGTAATTTTCTTCTGAGGAGTAACAGTTACACCAGTTAACTGTGTTACCAAAGAAGTCCATATCCAGCAGTATTTATATAGGTTAAAATGTTGAAACAGCTGTTACCATAGCAACTGCTGCATCAGATGGATTATAACTAGGTGAATGAGGAGACTGGAACAACTTCCTGATGAGAAATTCAATTAATATGTCAGTATTTGTAGGCAGAAGCTAAACAGCAAATCCTCTGAGTTGGCAGTCGCATTTTACATGTGATGTTTTTCTCCAAAAGGGAAATGGTGTCCATAATACCTTTATGCTTCTTTTCACGTTTATATGTATGCCTATTTTCAAGGTATTCATTTGAGAAGCACATTTATTTTCCTCATACCAAATTTTAACAGGTTAAATGGTGTGTAGGCTTTCATTCTGCATATCCACCTCACACAGGTAGTGTTTTGTAATGACAGTGATCACTCTGCTGTGTCACAACAAAATGTAATGTTTCTTTTATTAAAAAAATGCATGGAATATAACTTTTTAGATATGGGTCTATAAAGACAAAGTGGTGTGACACACACTATATGCTAAGGTTGAAAAAAGCCCAGCCCTTGTGCAATTCACTTTCTGAAAGGTTCCTTATCTCCTGCTATGCTGCAATTTCCACAGCACTCCGAATTCCCAGGGATGCTGTCAGTCTCGTGCAGTCTGTGCATGCACTCTCATGAGTGCAGCACCCAACCCTGTTTATTTCTGATGTTTTTCTCTCATGATCTTCTAAAACCACTCCCCATCCCTCCCCAGTACAGTCTAACCTGCAGGAAGCTCCTGTAAGGAAGAGCAACAATGTGTCTATCCAAGACTCCTGACTCATTATCTTTTCTGCTTTAAGTCATGCCATAATTTGGTGTAGGGACTTGTAGTCATTTCTTCTGAGATCCTCAAAAAAATTTTTGGCCTATCCTCATATGACAGTGTCCTTTGGGTCCCATACTTTAAAACCCTTTAATCTGCTTCAGCCACGAAAACCTTCAAATGTTAGCCAATACCCAAGCCATCTTGTTTCCATTTGAAAAAGAAATGCAATACGTGATTCAGATTATTTCCACAGTTTCATATTTTTTTTATTAAAAATGCATACAAAGAACATAGACAAATTTCTCAGAAGCTGGTATGAAGGGTTTCCCACTTATAAATTTTCAAGTCTGGATTTCCACCTAATCATCCATTCAAAATAAGCTTCCTTCTCTCTCATTCACCCTTCACCCAGGTAGTCCTTCACCCAGGACTACATTTACAGTTTCCCTTGTTTTCTAATTATTTTTGTTTTCCATTCCTATTTATCTTTAGGCAGACAACTGCACCAAATTGATGCATCAGTCCCTGAATTTGTAGTCTATTTTGAGGCAAGTCCCTTTGGATAAAAGTCTTGCCAGCCTAAAAGTCTTTTCCAGCCTAACACGTTTCTACTGCTTTGTTTATCATTAAAAAGAGGGAAGTTCAATGGCTTCCTCATTTAGAATAAAGCATAAGTATTGTAGTAATACACACCCAATAATACTTCTGAGGTCAGCCAACAAACACCACCATCAAGCAGAGCCACACCCTGTGTCACACAGGATATGGTCAAAGCAGACATTCATAGGAAGCATAACCTCAGCATGAAGCTTGATACCATCATGAGTAAATCAGTGTCAGCATATGACCTCTGAAAATTTTTATTTTTTGAGCCTGTGTATTAGTGACTCCTTATTACCACAGTTCTGTGCATTTGGAAGGTTTTCTGTGCAACCACAAGTATTAAAAACAGCCTTTACAAGTGATCTCTTAAATTTTGATCAGTGGATATTGCAGTTAGGTGGGATCAAGAGGTACGAGAGAGGCAGATTAGACTAACAAACAAGCCACTGGATGGAGACTCAGCTGGCTGAGGCTTGACAGACTTGCCTTCTATTTTCAGCCTTCTCACTTATGTGTGATGGGATCACAGATAAGTTACTTCCTCTCACTATAATTCTGTTTATTTTCTGCTACCCTTTTTCTGTCTTGCCTGTTAAGATTATTTAGAGACAAAGATTACCTTCCATTTTATTTACACTATGTTTACACAGAAGAGATCATATATTGTCAGGATGTCTGAGTGCTCAAGTGATGCAGTTATTCTGCTAACGATTACAACAAAATCATTAATAAATCACAGACACCGTGGCAAATGTCAACTCACTGAAAATGGCTTTACAGTTTTGATCATATAAGCAAGGCCATTCCATGCTTTATTGATATTTTAATTATTGGTTTTTTTACAATGTTACACTAAACATTTCCTGAAATCAGACAATTTTTGTCAAAGTTTCCTTTTCAGTTCCTTTTATGTAATGAAAGAACCAGGTAAAAAGATGTTTAATTTCTAAAGAAATAATTTCAAAATCTAGTTATATTGGGATTTCTGCAGGGAATTGCTGTTTGTACATTAGAATGCAATAAAGGAGTTAATTGTCATATTTTAACATCAATGCAGTTTCATCACATCTAAATTTATGGACCTTAGAAGTGGAAGATGTTGATTTCAATGACACTAACACAAATGTGGGTTTCTTATTATGCAGGTTATTACAAACACATGTAATTTGATTTGGATTTGTACATGATATAAGACCAGAGAAGAAAATTGAATCAAATCAAATAGGTGATTCTGGTAAAGATAAAATACTTTTCTATCATGTTGGCAACCATATTAATGAATAAGAGGATAAATGTATAAATCCTAACTACTCTTTGGAAATATTTACACCATGCACTCCAAAGACTGTGAACACAAAGGCAGCAGCATAGCTAAGTAAGCAAGGGAACCAGAGCAGTACCAAGATGGTATCAAAATGCTGCCTCTGTGCTAACTTGTCTTCTTTTATTAGCTTGGAAGCAAGGTCACGCCTACAGGATGACAGTACAATCAGACATCACCAAATATCTCTCAGCTTGGTGCACTGTACAGAATTTGCACACAAGCACAGGCCAGCACGAGACCGGGCATTTCTAGAAAGCTCCACTCTGCTTTCTAGACATATCCAAAGAAAATGGGTTTGCTGGGCTGATGCTATGGAGTACCAGCTTAAGAAATACAAACTGACAATTACTAGCACTTCCTACTGTTTACTGAAAGAAAAATTAAAGTCACTGTCTTACACTCACTTGTTCTCATCAGCCGAAAATGTTCAACGTAAGTCAATGCAGGTGGTCTGGAGAAATTCAGGCACTTGCTCCTTAACCAGCTGCATAGAGATTTTTGCTATGTCATTTCAGACCAAAGATCTTTCATAATCTGCTGCCATTTGCTGTGGTGTAATTCTGAATCTTATATCTTGACACAATCTACTGCTCCATCAATTTCTTCACTTTTTTTTTTTTTTTTAATTAGATGTTTTTTGAGATTTAGCTTGTGAATATATGCTGGTATCTATGGACCACTTCCAGCTTGTGTAAAGTTATGTAGGTATGGGGCTTTGTTAAAGGCTCAAATTGCAGAGAGCCTTAGATTTGTCCTGGGAGCTGGTTATCTAACTGTCCTTTGTGCCTTTGAAAATATCCTGTGGGGCCCCATATTTACTTTCCTAATTAGCTAAAACAGTTTGGACCTGAGCCAACAAGATTCATTAAGAGGCACTCAACCAGGTTCTTAATGTAAATTTCAAATGTCTTTATAAGCACAAGGCTAGCAAGAGCAAAGGCAATGTTAGGAAACCAGGTTTCCTTTGGACCAGTCACAATCCCCTCTGAATTCAAAAATTCCAACCAGAAATGAAACAGAGCTAATTATTTTTATAACGTTATCATTATCTGTTTTCTCTGTGTGGTACCTTGCATACGAGAATCCAAAGCACTGTGCTAAATTCAGTATTCCTCCATGACTCTGTGGTCAACCTAAAAATGATACAGGTTTTACATTTTGGAAACACAAGTTACAATTTATGAACTTTTTTTATGAACATAAATCGTAACATAAAGTTACAATTTATGAATAAGAGAAGGTGATGGGGAAGTTTAAGGAATTCTAAACAAATTAGATTAATAGGTACTCTTACAGCACAATAGTAATAAAGGCAATAAAGGCAAAAGTTACTTTTATGGTAAGCTTCTATTTAATGTGCACCTCTTCTCAAAAAAACAGAAAAACTGTCAGGTGGTGTGAGGAAAGGGCTAGAGAAAATCACCAAACATACCAGAAGGCTGTTAGATAAGCCACAGAAATAGCCCTTTCTCTGCATTGGGTGTGCATCTGATCATACACAGTGTCTCAAGACCACTGCTGAATTACAGGGAATACAGAGAAGAATGAAAGAAAGAAAAAGACGTTTTACTAATGGAGACTGAAAATACTTACACTGCTTTTCTTAGAAAGGAAATTAACAAAAGAGTTACAATAAAGGCACTTCAACTCTACCTCTTAGTAATCCTAACCATGTCTACAAACTAGTGCTATCAGGATTATAATGGTCAATACGAGTACCAAATAGCTAGCAGTAAGAAAACTTCATGGTTATGGTCTTAAATTGAGGGATCAGGGATCAGGCTGAGATCTATATGTGACCAGCAACTAGCTCCTGTACAGCTTTTTGCATTTTCCCCTCGTGCTGGCCATGGTTAGACACAGGACAGCACACAGGTCTCATTCAGTAGTGCAATTTCTTTGCTCCTTTAGCCAATGGACATAGTCTATGAAAATGTGAAAATGGACACATGCCCAAAGCCATAAACTGGAGTCGTTAATACGAGGAAATTGCAGTTACAACACTACTCAAGACTAACTTTCATTCCTGAAAAACAGAACTTAAAAGTCATTCATAATGCACCCTGCTTCCCCATTCAGTGCAGTCATTCCTTCTAGCTCTTTATCTCCAAAATGTCTTGGATAAAACCTGCAGGAACTAAAAATAACAGCATTAGCTCATCACCATGCTCTGGTCAACGAGTTGAGTAATGCAGATCTTATGAAAACATACGTTTAAAGCCCTTTTAGATGAGCTGCATAACACAAGTCATTAAACACAACTCTATTGATCTAACTTCATTACCTTCAGCAGACTGGAGTTTAGAAATTATGCGCTCCATTAATGAATACCAACCACAGGAAAAAATGGTTATAATTGATTAAATCTTAGTTGAAAACACCTAAGATGAGATGTTCGTCTTTATAGATAAAGGTTTACTATAATCTAAGTCTATGTTAATGCAAAATGCTCACAGCCTACTTTTGTTCAAAACGTCAATATGCAGAAACTTGAATAATCCTAGTGATAGGATTAGAGAATGGTATCTTTCTGGAAAAGCATACAAGATAGTAAGTTTAAACAAGGCCAGAACAGTAAGTTCATATTTGTTTGCTGAAATGGAAAGGAGCACTTTTATATGTTGCAATTAAATAAGCCATTTTTTTCAGAAGAGGTGGAGAGAACTAGCCACACAAAGCAATTATTTCCTCACCACAAAACAGTATTATTTCTTCTTGGCAACAAGGGCCTTATGGAGTTCCCTTCCTCAGTCACAGAAGTTAATTCGGAACAAATGAAAATTCATGCTACAAGGATATGCTGGCTGTAACGCCACAGCAGGGTACCTAATGTTGCCTCCCATGCACGCCAACTACCAGGAAATATTTCAATCAATTCCTACTGAACTTGAGTATAAACTTTCTAAAAGACCTACTGCCCTCTTTGTGATTCTCCACATAACAGCCACGCTTGCTTGACATGTTAAGGATCACTGAATGTCTTTTGACTGTTTTGCTGTTTGATTATTCTAGCATCATGGGTTAAATTCTGGGTTCAGTTAGAAACATACACCTGAAACAATTAAGTCCATTCATTTCACATTTGTAGCAATGTAATAGAAGAATTTGGCTTTGATGTGATGAAAGAAGGAGCAAGTAGCAGTGTTTACACATTTCTACAATATGGAAATATATGTACATTTTATGATAAAGTTTGTTCTGTGCTTTTGAGCAACATGATGTAAGGTAAATTTGTGCTATTTTCTCCAAAGGCTGTATCCAGCTGACATGACTGTACCATGAGAAGTAAAATCATGGCGTGACTGAAGTTGGTGGAAAGACATTTACATTACTGCTATTTAGAAACCTACCAAATCTGACTGTACCTGGGTGCAACACAGCCATTTTAGGATGCATTGTGTGGTAGGTGTTCTGCTTCATAACTTGAGTGCCAGGCAGGGCATAGCAGTGTTCATAGGTCTGAACCATGTCACTGATTAACAGTTCTATTAAACAGGAATAATGTTCCTACACTAAAAACACTTCATCATAATTAAGTCATACGGCAGAATAATAATAGACATTTCGGGTATAATATCTGTCCTGAGGTAGGTCTATGTATATGCATCTACTAGTTAAGACACATGCATGTTAAGCAGTACATCAGCCCCTTCATCCAGTCTTCCAAGATGCCCCTAAATGGCAGCTTTGCCCTCAAGTGTGTCAGCTGTTTCCTCCAGTTTGGTGGCAGCCATGAACTTGCTGAGAGTGTTCCACCCCATCATCCAGGCTGTCAATAAAGACAGTAAACAATGGTAGCCCAGGATCAACCTCAGAAGAGCAACACCAGCAGCCACCTAAACTTTAAATCACTGACTCTTTGAGCCTAGTGGTTAAGCCAGTTTTCCAGCTGACCTGTAATCCACCCATCTCTCTAATTTGGCTATAAGGATGCTATGGCAGACTTAGACATAAACTTTCTAAAGTAAAGGCATACAACATCCATTGTTCTCTTCCCAGTTACTAAAAGGGCCAGTTATTTCATCATAGAAAGCTATCAAATTGCTTAGGAATGACTTATCCCTGGCAAATCCATGATAGCTGTTCCTAACTACATTCTTTTCCTTTAGGTGCCTGGAAATGGCCTCCAGATGGATTTGCTCCACAGTCACCCTAGAGACTGACACCAGACTGAACAGGCTGATCATCTTTATGGCCTTTCTTAAACACAGGTGTGTTTACCTTTTCCCAGCCATCAGAAATCTCCCCCAGTCATCACAGCCTCTACCGGATAACAGATAGCACCCTCTCCATGACACCAGCCAGCACCCCATCCTGTCCAGTGAACTGCTATATGGTGTATGTTCAGTGTGCCCGAGTGGTCCTTAACCCAGCCTTTCTCTACCATGGGTAGTACTTCCCTCCCTGCAACTCTGCTGCAAGGCAGAGGTACTCGGGAGACCTGCAAGCAGATCTTGCCAAGAAATACCAATGAAGATACTTATGATTCTACACATTCTTCTGTTGCTCTCAAAAAAGCTTTATAAAGGTAGGCATAAAAGAGGTTTCTAATCTGTTGGTTTTGGTTTTTTTTTTTTTTTTTGGCCATATTTTGTAATGCATGTTTGGTATGGCTAAACAGCTCAATGTCTTCAACATGACTCAGATGTTTGGTTCTGCATTGTTTCTCCTGGTTCAAAAGAGAAATGTTAACCTGAGATATGAGGTTATAGGCATCATAAATGTCTCTTGTTTAGTTTGAGTTACATCAAGACTTCAAATTGGACCTGTACTTACAAAAAAAACATTTAAGGGGCTCAAACCCTAAATTTTTACTTAGCCACAATGAGTCTGTTCAGTGAAATTTTTCATTGTTATTACTTGTTCATCCCTATAATGTTTACCTTCAAATACAAAAAATATATAACTAGCTAAAAAATTGTTAATTGCATTTTTTAAAAGGAAAGATAACACTGGGGTTGTGTTCCTCTGCTAGAGCAGCTAGGTGCATAAAATGTTTGCCTTTGTACCAATGAGAAGACTACTTAGCTCTTGTATTCTAGTATGCAGAAATAGTAAATATCACATCTTTCACCACTCAGATTCATTGGGAAGGAGAATACAAAGACGTCTCCTTTGCACTGTACAGGAACCACCTCTTACAGGCGAAGTTAAAACGAGCTGTTGGTGTAGACCAGAGGGATGCAAGACCATAACACACCAGAGGAGAGTGTCTCAAAGGCACAATGTCTTCAAGCTGCACAGATTGCACATCATTCATGGATCAAGGCTCTGCTGAAAGGAACAGTCTAGCCCTGAATATTTTTATTTTCCAGAATTCAGTATAGTGAATTATTTTGCTGTAAAGGCAACAGATTAGAAATAGAGCTGTGAGAATATGACATATTTTGCATTTCCAAATGCAAACGAATTTAAAACTACCAATAATATGTGTTATAAGCCAAGTTTTATCCTGGTGGGAATTGAAATGAATGATTTAGGATTCTCTCCAAAAAGGACGTGATAATGGAAAAGCTGACAGATTTTTCACTGCAGCAGCTTAGCACAGTACACTATTATGGTACAAATCACTGAGCTGATCATGAGAACACAGCAAATTTTAGCAGACGTTATCTCTAAAAGTATTAAGATGATCCATGGTTTTGATAACTCAAAATGACAAATAATCGATCTACTGTGCTCTCACAATAAAAAAATAATCTGATTTCTCAAAAATTACATGGATATTTTAAGTCTTCTTACTAATGGCATCTGAGGAGTTTAAGAGCCTTTTTCAAATCCTGCATTAGGAGAGAAGCTGAATCTCAAGATTTTTTTAATGTATATTCCAAGTAAACGTTGATCTCTCTTCAGCAGGCATGAGCTGAGCACATCAACCCAGTAAGCAAAATAGTTCAAGTTGTTCATAACATTTTCACCTTTGTTAAATGTTCTGAGGATATCAAAACACTTTTCATAGAATCAAACTGAAGATAATCTCATGAGCAAAATGCAGGAAATTACTCACCCTCAGTTATGTGAATATAGTTTTATATATATGTGATAGAAAAAAGGAACAGCACAAACAGAAAATATTTAATCTCTAAGAGAGTACAGCTTGTCTTCTGGGACAAATGATCCATGCTGTTTCCAAAAGAGGAGGGGGGGGGGGAAATCATTGCTGAATGAGTGATGCAGCAGTATTTTGAAAAACACACACTTTCTCTACTTAAAAGAACACTTCAACCTTTTTTCCTCGGTTCAGCTCAATAATACGCTCACGGTGAGGTGAAGTGCTTTTCAAAGGCATATTATGAAAAGGGTTGGAAAATAGAATTTTTGATAATAATTGACATTTCTCATCACTTAAAAAAAAATCTGCCTTACACTTTAGAAAATTAAGTGGTTTGTTTTCCCAATGCAAAGATGTACTGAAGTTGGACTAGGCACTATTTTCAGAATAGCAGCCTCCAAGACTCCTGTTGGGGCAACTAAAAAAAAAAAGAAAATTATTGGTGAAGATATTTTCCTCAGGTGTAAGATCGCAGGATATTAGAAGATTAAACTTCACCAATGTTCTGTTCCTCAATTTCAAGAAATGCCACATTTTTTCTATTAGACTGTAAAAATAACATAGAGTCCTTACGTCACAAGGAACTGAAAAATATCTTCTATCTCAACGTGGTCATTTTGGGACAACCAGATCAGATTGTCTTGGAGGGCAAAGAGATTATACAGCACTGGAGGACCTGATTCAAGCTGTCAAAATCCGAGAGACTATTTAAACCATGATGCTTGGTTTTACTTCCATTTTATCACTAAGAATTCTTTGGCACATTACAAGGGCTTATCAAGCACAATGACCTCATTTTAGTTTCTTTTCAAGCAAGTATCAGAATAGTTTACAAAATTGAACATCAACATGTTTTGGAAAAAAATATTTTAAATTATCTGCAGTTTGTTAAGGGTGCTCAGTAGGAACCTGAAATACCAAGCCACAGTATTACTTGGTAACAAATATCTATTAGGGATCATATCTTCAGAAAATTCTGCAAGTATACATATTAATATAGAAGCATTTATACAATACATGAGTGGTTGAAAGTAAATCAATCTCTGTAGTTGCTTGCAATAGTTGACATGCTACAGGATTTATTTTTTGATGTAGTAGAATTATTTTACACTTCCGAGAATAAGCAGTATCTACAGTTCACAGCACAACAGCTGTTACAGTTTTTTTTTTAATAGACTTTCATCCTCCTAACATATGAAACGTCTCCAGGAGAGCTTTCAAAATTAGATGACTCATATTCTTAACAGATAAGAATATTTTAATAATATAATTGTTTCAGGATTTTCTTTTTTATATGGAACAACTCTCAATGAACGCATCAGAAAACATGGTAACATCCAGGAGCTTCGGCCTGTATTTACTATATTATTGTCTTCTAAAGAATTGTAGCCAATAGAAAATGTGCCATTCAGTTCATATTACCACCACGCAAATCTATTCAATGAAGAACTATTTTGTTGATACAACCTTCTCCCAAGAAGTTTTATTTATTAAATACAGTTTCTGTTAGTACTTTGCTCCTTTCTCATCCCCAGCCTTGTGGAAAAGGCAAGCACATCTTACGAATTTCAAGGCTCTGAAAATGTTGGCAGGAAGACGGAATGGTTAAAAGCAGTGGTAAATCAATGTAAGAAGCCTTGGCCAGGCTGGCATAGGTGTTTTTTGACAAATCATTGTATCTGTGTCTCAATTAATTCTCATTTTCAAAGTGGAAACAATGATCCTTGTTGTCTCTCTCCCATTTTGCATTTTCTTTCAGGCTGTAAGTCTCTTCGGGAAAGAAATTACCCACATGTATGCATAGTGGCCAAAACTACAGGGCCTATGTTTGTGTTGGGATTATTCAATAGTACTGTTGCAGACTACAGTAAAATAAATTTATAACATACTGCAGGGGCTGGACTGCTTACCCAAGCCCACAGTAGATGAAGAAAACCTCAATTCAAGTATATCTGCATTTCAGAACACAGCTGATGACTGCAGGTTGTGTGAGCGTTTAAATCACTATTTTCAAGTAAATAAAAGGAGATTTTATTAGTAGTATTATTGTTCTCAGATAGAAATCAGTGCAAATTGCCACCATGCCAGTTCTCATCTTCCTACTGTCTACTAGTCTTTATTAAGGATAAACCAGGTTTTTGAATGCCTCGCTGATTCTCTGGTGAATTTCCACAAATACCAACTCAATCTAAACAACTGATTAGCTAACACAGCTATTTTGATTCAAAATGTCAGGCATGAAAAATAGATGGTCACTCCACATGCTCCGTCCCTGCCACTCAAATGAAAAGTATTTGACAGTAAAGAGCATTTAGTGTGCTGTTTGCAAGAGTATCCAAGGAGTTTGATAATGACAATAAGGGAGAGAAATAGTGTAGGGTAGTGGAAGAAAGTACAACAACAATGTTCAGTATCAATTCAAGGGGAAAGAGAAGTATTGCACAACTCATTGACCATGAATTGCCAAAAAGAGTATATTAACCTCCACTTGGACAGCAACATTAAAAGTTAGGATTTTGGACAGTATCTAGAAATGAAACCAATCCTGCACACAGAAAAATCCAGGCAAGCCCCTGTGCTCATAACTGCTTAATCTTAAGTCTGCAGAAGCATAAGAAAGTAATGTTGATTAAACATTATGAAAGCCACTGTTACATGCTGACTCCTATTTGGCAAATGGAGTTTGCAAAGTTTTGGTCCTGCCTTGATGGTCAGAGATGCTGGCACACGTTCAACCTTGAGCCCTCTAATTCTAAACCTGCTGTCATTTCAGCAGCTTCACGATCCTAGTACAGATTTTCCAGCTTATGAAAGTAGAAGCAAATAATTAATTAATTAGATCTCTGAAGCTCCCAATAGGCTAAATGTTTTCAGCAGATCATTAAGCTGGAATTGTATTTATCACAGACACAAGTGGCCAAGCAGTCCTTACATTAATATAGCTTCCTCAACTGATGATTAGAACTGGTCTACATTAGCCTCTCACTAATGTAGTTGCAGGGATATAACACTCTCTAGTCTCTTCCAGTCTGTATGGATTGGCTCCTTCAGTCGATAATGTTAATGCCCAAAAGAATATCCTTTACTTTCCACCAGCTTTTCATCTAAAGGTCTCACACAAACAATACAAACGACAAGCCTCATCGAGCTGAATTATCTAACTATAGAAATAAAAACAACACAGCAGAACATGAACTGAAGAATTCAACACCACTAAACTGGATAGATAATTTTACTAAGAAATTTGAAAACAGATTAAAGATTGAAAAGCCATTTATAAACTGCAGTGGTGTTCCAGACACTGGGAGCAGTGTGGCAAGAAAAATAAAAGACAAGCAGATAAATCAGAGAGGACACAAAAGACCAAAAATTTTCATATAAGGGACTGGAGAAAGTTTAATGGAAGCATCATTTCCCTCCCCGCTGATTTCCAAATTTTGAGCAGAAACTCAAAACAGGCAGCAACTGTGTCTATAAAACACAGCATGAAATGTTGGTACTTCCTTACGTGGATGAGAAACAAAGGGCAAGTGATGTGTTATAGGAAAATTAAAAAACATCTTAACGTGTGAAAGTTCAACCATCAATTAATAATAATAATGTTACAGTCCAGGGAAGATGAGAAAGCTTCAATGTCATATCTGGGACATCTGAAACCATGCAAATTTTTGAAGTAACTAATTCACAGATAGATCTAAATTGGGGATAGAATTACAGCACATGCAAATCTTGAAAAATCTTAAGAAAAGAATATACAAAAGGGAAAATTATCACTCCTATTGCTTCAACTGTCAAACAGCTCACTACCACTGGGCTTCCAAAACACTTGAATTTCTAGTTTAGTCTCTCCAGCTCTGATAGTTTTCCTTTTTCTTATTTGAATTTCTGTCTTATTACTTACAGAAATATAATAACCTAGGTTTGGAAAAAAACAACCACAAACCCACACACACTTGTTAAGATTATATTATATAGACAGCATGGAACACAGGGGAATGTACCAAAGTGACAAGAGCAGCCTAGCTCATAGTATGCTATAGGAGCAATGTGATATAGTAAACATGACTGGATGGTGAGTCTCACTGAGTCAACATCTGATTCCAATCTTTGTCCTTTTACAAATTAAATGCAGCTGGAGCAAAGTGTAACACAAGGCTCACGCAGAAAAGATCTTACAAGAAGAGGGCTAATATTTACTGCTAGCTCACTCTTTCAAAAGCTCTAGGTTTGTGCGACTGAGGGCTTGGAAAGTCAGCTCTCTAGCATAAAATGTGACACTTTGATCTGTGGTGTGGTTAGTAGTTATACCTCAGAGGGCTGCACTTTATCTCTACTTGAATCTTACAGCAATTTTTATGATGTCATCCAAACAACCTCAGTTTGCAAGAGGATGTGGAGTTCTATAAAACAGCAAAAATGGACCTTTTTTAAGGTCAGCGGATCAACTGCTTAGTTGGTACAGTACTACAGTACTTTGACACCTAAATGGGGAAAAAAATGTTAGTAACACAATGAATGTAGCACCGTGCTTCGGGGTGTTTTTTGCATCCAGTCAGCCTTGCCAAAGAACTAAGCTTGTGAAAAGTAGTAAGTACACCTTACTTCATGTATTACTTGCAGAAACTGTTTTCTGTAGTTACATTTCTGTATTTCTGCTGCACTAAAAATATATCCATGGGAGTTAAGACAGGTGCTAGAACAACCAGATGGCACTCGCTTATATTTATAACATTCATGTCTGGTGATAAACTATATGAAACATGACAAAAGATTAAGAAATGCCTGCACTATAGTGAGGAATAAAGGGTTAAGATTAATTTTTTGAGGTTATATAGTAATCTCAGCTAATGCCTCAAGGCATTAAGCTGGACAATGCTAGAAGTTGTCTGTAACTTGCAGAATGTGGCCTCATGTAAACTAGAAATGAGCTAGCCTCAGTCCCTGATTCTAGGTATATTCATACAAATACATAACTGTTGGCATAAAAATAATTCCATGATTACAAAAGTATAATGTTTTCCAGAATCAAGGTTTATTCAGGACTGTTTGCCCTCCTACCTTACCGTGGTGAAACTAAAAAAAAACCAAAAACTTTCCAATTTACCAAATAAAGTCTCCCTTGGTTCTGCTCCTGCAACAGCTAAAATACGTCCTTCACATGCTGTAAGATTTTCTTTTTTCACACTCCTCTGGGAGATTTGCACATACAAACCCCATTAAAAGACACAGTGAGTTCTTCAGGTTCACTTACCAAGAAAAAACTACCAAAAAACAATGCCAGACCTGGCTAAAGGGATCCCAGATCCTCATCCACTGCAGAGAGACCTTTTGTTAACTATTAGCACTGCTTTCCTTTGGAGAGGTAAGAACTAACTCTATGAACATTTTTTCTCTCAAAACCAGCAATACCTGGAATTCATTTGACTAATCCATTAATACCTCTAATGCAAGCATTTACACCTGAGCCTGTTAGATTTTCATAATCAAGGGAACTCATGCCCAGAGAATGGTTACTTTCATCAGAAACTAAAATAAATCACATAAACCACACCCTAAATCACACCTTTTCTATCTGCTCTAAAAAGAGCTCTAGGTGGCCAACACAGCTTAACAGTGTCTACAGTGCAACATCTAAAGGTAAATGATATCTAACATCAGGTTTCCTGTACGCCAAACTTCCAGCTGCTGAAGTGTGTTATACCTTTCTGCAAGACTGAAGACCCCATTAAGAGATTGGTCTCCCCATGAAAATATTTGCTTACTGTTACTATGTTTAAACACAAAGATTATCCTATTAGCGTTTCTGCAGTTCTGGAAAACAATTCCGTATTCTTTGCCACAAATCCATTCAGGTTGTCAGCACACTTTCTGCACTACATACATCACGCTCGGGTACAACATGCTGTTAATCGTCACACCAGTGTCAGAGGGAAATTACAAAACCTCCCAAATCTTGCCTGAAATTCCTCAGGTTATACAGCTGCTAATTAAATTATCCCTTTTGACTTCTTTGGTGCTCTGGGAGCGCATGCTTAGCTACCTACCCATTAGGATCCCAAGTCTTTTTCAGAGCTACTGTCTCACAGTAAAGTCCCTGTTGCTGTAAACACCTTGCATTTTTGCCCCTAGATGTGCAACTTCCAGAATTCATTCAGTTTTGTCTCACAGAAACACTGCGACAGACACTGACATGAGCACTTCAGACCTCCGTAAGGTTCAGCAGACGATGCCCCATTACCATCCTGATTTCCACCCCTCTCTTCCCTTTTCATTTTCTACAGTTCCTCCCATTCCACTCTTCTTCAACCCTTTGCTGGGGCCCTACCAGCTCAACCTCATCTCCTCCACTCCCGCTTTTGTTCGCTGTGCTGTGCTTGAACTGCTGCTCTCTGTACATGCAGTACAGGGAAGTTAACGCTTCCACGTGCAGGCGAGGTAATTTTTCACCCTACCTTGCTGCTCCCCCATTTCTCCTTTTAACTCCCACTTACCCAACAGATTGCTTTCAAACGCCACCTGTGAACTTTTCCCCACATTTCAAGCTCTGAAATCAGATTAAAATCCACCTCCAGTACTTTACTCAAAACAGCTCTCACAAAATCCCAGATGGCCCGTTTCTGACCCTCACTCAAAACCAATGCTCCCCTGACCTCCTTTGACACTGCCACCTGCCCGCTACACCAAAGGGCCTTTTCTCCAAGTTTCCTTGACGGCAACTGCCTATTTACGGCGGCCAAAACATAAAACCGAGCATTCCTTGATGCTGTTGGTGGGACACCTGCAGGCTGGGGCTGAGGAAAAGGGCTTGCGGTTTTGGGCGAGGCGGTGCGAGGAGCCTCCGGAAGGGCCCGAAACCGGGGGCACCTTCCCGCCGCCTTCCCCTGAGGCCTCCCTCACAGCGCGGCCGGGGAAGGAGCAGGAAAGGCGGCGCGGCCCAGCCCAACGCCAGGAAACGGCGGGGCCCGGCCACCACGGGCCCGGCAGCCACCGCCCTCC
>JAVJGI010000050.1:78574514-78594446 GCA_035590275.1 Ibycter americanus | reverse complement strand
CTCGCTTGCGCCTGGCGCCTCGGGCCGGCTGGCGGCGGCGGGGCCTCCTGCGGTAACGTAACGTCAGTTGTCAAACCGGGCACCGGGGCCTTAACAGCTGGTCAGCTGTGCATGGCAAAACCCCCACACTTCTGGCTCAAAGCTTATATTTTGTGAAAGGTTGATCTCGGTAATAAGGTTTGTCCTGCGTCCATCCAGCCGGCACGCGAACGTTGCTTATGTGTTGCGGTTGTTTAGAAGAAGAAGGAAAATAGAAAATTGCTTGAAACATTAGGCCATTTTTTTGGTAAGAGGAAAGGGTGAAGGGCGCTGTGCTCTCTTGATTCATGGGTGTCATTGTGGGTATGTTCAGCACCAAGCCTAAGCCGGTCTCCTGTTCCACGCTGCTCTGCGTAGCGCTGACAGGCGCGAGGTCCTGCGTGGACCCTGGCAAAGCAGTAATGCAGGTTTCCCTTAGTTCAAATGTGTAAGTGTGAGACTGAGTCAGGTAATCTCAGGAGTGTGTCCCTTAACCCCCTGCCCCCAAGTTGCATTGTGTACGTATTTTGGAAGCTTGGTAGTGGAGTTGTTGTTCTGTTTGGTTGGTTGTAATATTGTGCCCCTGCGTGCAAGCCTTGCTTTGAACCAAGGTGACCATCTATTTCCAGGAAGCATCTGTTTGTTGGCGGTTTTTTATCCCCATGTTTCATTCTGTTATTCTCTTCCTCTCAGTTTCTGGATGGATTTTATTTAATTTGGGTCTCGGAAAGCAGCTGTGGCTCTTGTTCCAGAGCAGACTTCTTAGAAATAAACTGTTCTTGTGTTTTGCTCTGGCAAGGCTGTTGCCGTAAGGAAAGACACTGTGTTTGATTGCTTTTCCAAGGTGTTGAGCAGAGAAAATGGCAGGCTGGGTTTTGGAGTGTGCAGTGCAGGCTGTGTTTGGTATTGGTCTTTCATGTGATTTTTCTGTTAATCCACACTTTTCCCACTTTGTCTATCCAGGGTTCCTGAGGAGTGAGTGCAAGTACCACTTGACAGTGCATGGCACTAACCTCGGGGTTGCAGTTCTTAGTGGTACTTAGCATGAAGTCCAGGAACATGTCATTTAGACATCAGCAATTTTTTATACTACTGTTTTAATAGGGTAGCCTATTGGTTGAAACTGAGTAACTTGATTTAAGATTTATGTTAATACCACTGAAGAAGGAATTTAGCGTAAAGCCACAGAGATCTTTTGAGTAGTAAACTGCTGTAACTGGTATAACCAGTCACATTTTTCCCATGGCAAGCTCTACTGGAAGATGATGTGGCAGTGAAATGCTGCCAAACCTTGGTCTGAATGAGTTTCTAAAGTTTTACTGTCAAAACTTCATGGGTGAAACATTGTTATTTCCAGAAAGATTCAGTGTACTCAAGAGTTAGATGCTGGTAACTTGAATTTGCTGCCTTCTTAACTGAGAAAGAATTAAGTGCTTTTTAGATAATGGCAATGTCTTCCATCGTGTTTGTGGGAGCTGAGATTCAAATATGGAGGTTACTGAAGGTTTGCAAGTTCAAGAACACCAGTTATGACTGCATGGAAGGAGGAAGGTTTCTTTAACATTTTTCTTTCACAAGATCGTATTATTGGGGTGTGGAGGGAATCAGTGCAAAGTAAAATTCCTGTTGAACAGGAATTGTTTGACACAATTCAATCAACATACAGGGTTTTCTTTTTTTCACTTTAGTAGATTTTCAAGCCCACTCATCTTGCCTGTTCTTCTCTGTTATCGATACTCTACAGGGCTGCTAAATTGTTCTGATGAATTCCTAAGTAACCTTTTCTGGAAGAAATGAGTAATAACAGCTCTTTTCACTCTTCTACTAGTGTTGAAAGCTGTTGGTAGGAGTTGGCAGAAAAAATGTGCTAATATCTCAGCTAAACTAGAAGTCAAGAAATGTCCTCAAAGACTCCTTTTTAATTCTTTTTTCAAAATCTCCTCTGACAGTGTTGCTCTGAAGTAGTTGATTCTTCAAGATGTTTTTCCACTTCTCAACCATAAAATCACTCTAAAGACAAAATTATGCTATGTGATGCAGAAGCATTAAAAATACAAAAGCCTGGAGAGTGTAGAATGTCAAGCAAAGATCAAAGCAGTCAAGAACAGTAGAGACATTTGACCTTTTACGTGTTGCTAGTAATAACAGTCACACAGTAGTTTTTCCTGTGGCTATTGTTAGCCATGGCAAACTGAGGGGTATTTTGACCGGTTATGCAATCACTTACGTCAACCTTGGGAACTGTCTCTTCCGAGTCACTGAAATAGTACTCAGGTCCATCTTGCAAGTAGCTTCACAGGGATCACCGCTGCTTTAGTGGCAGTCAGCTGGTGTGCCAGGATCTGAGAACAGTGTTGTAAAAGTTGAGTGGACTGTGCATCTGTCAAGAACAGACAGCCTGTATTGGTTGTGGTGTTTACTCAAAGGGTGGTGAAAGAAGATCACCCTGTACTGTGGTTGCTGTGCATGCTAAAACTGTTTTGTTAATCAAATCTCTTATCCACGGATGTGAAATGATTTTCTGAGGGAATCTAGAGAAAAGTATTTTCCCCTGTTAGCTCCCGCAGCATTGTTTCTCCTCAGGTACAATGGCATTGCTTCTTGGCTTCTGCATGGATGTAAAGGGAGGAGGGAGGCAGAAACCTGAGAGTGTTGACTCTGCCAGTAAATAGGGTATCTAAACAAGAGAGCCATTAGTCTGAAATTCTAAGAACGTATTTGTTCATGTCTAGTGTAATATACGTGTGAAAAGAGTCTCATGACTTTTTTGTACATCCACTGCTTTTCTTAGAGGTTCTGCAGGGGGAAGGTTTCCTAAGATCAAGTCTGTGGACAGATTATGGGTAGAATGTGTCACAAAAACCATCTTCATATTGTCTTTTATAATCTGTGCACAGCAGGTGTTCCATATGGCATTTTCTTTAATAGTATTTGGCTACTAAGTTTAAAAATACTGTTTTTTAAACTGAGAGAACTAATGTGTGTTACAAAACAATCTGATAGTCATTTCAGAGAAATGAAGCGAGTCTGCATTTAGAATGAGATTAAATACTGGATTCCATGTATCCCCAATTTTGCTCATTTACAGAGTGAGGTTAGACCAGCCACTCGACAACTTATATTGAAATTATTCATCCATAAAACGCATGTAGTACTTACCTGGTTCTTTCCTAAGGACGTTTGTTCAGTGTTCTTCACAAATGTAAGTGGAACAGTAGTAGTCAAGTAAAAGATGTTATGTGAGGGCAAACTGATACTATGTGCAGTTCTTATATTATTTCACAATAAGCAGCTGAAAAATCAGTATAATCTGGAAAAGGAATTTAAAATTAATTTTATGTGTAATTAAATATCTGTGTTTGTATGTAAATGATGAAGTTCTGCATGCAAGCTAACTTATCTAGAAAGGGCTATTGTTTGCTTGTCAATCTTCCAACTGTGAATCTACCAGCATTTATTTGGAATATTTTGTTCTGAGACTGTGTACTATATTGTGACTACGTGTGCCATTCTTATTAGTGTTTTTGAGATAACCCACTGCTTTTCGGAATTTGTGATTCAACTGTTTAAAAATGGGGGGAAAAAAACCAGCTCCAAGTGCCATTTCAATACATGTTATGCTCTAGAAAGGAGATCGCTTACGCCTATAAGTTTGACTTGGTAGTCTTTGTACATAGTATACTTTGTACATACGTATAGTACATATAGAGGAATAGTAACAGTTGACTTGATCGTTGCACATCATGGGAACAAAAACAGGTTTTAAAAAACATGGTGACATAGTGCCAAATTTCCACTCTTTCATGTTGGCCAGAACTTACCTCTAACTGCTCGAGTATTGAAAACTAGTGCAGTTCAGAGGGATTGATGCTCTTAAGTTCTAGGTATAAGTAAGTAATAAATTCCCAGTGTTCAAATGTGCTCTGTTTCCCTGCCACTGTCTTCTACTAACTTGTACATGTCAGAGTTGGAAATAGAAAAATAAAAGACTAAATCATAGCGCAAGAAACAGGGCCCTGGAAGTCACCCTCTGTTTAGACTACAGCAGGAAAATAAGCAGAATAATTTCCTATGTTAATTGTCTATTCTGAAACTTTAGAAGCATGGTAATTGTTATTGGAATAAAGTAACTCTTAACAGTACTCTCTGCAGTAGCTATAGGGCATTTGCCCTGCATAGAGAATACCAAGAGTCAGTGTAAATTTCAGTGAAAGACAGGTCATTATATACTTAATAATACTACTAATTGTTTTGTTGGATGTACTGTTTGCAGACAGGTGCCCGGGTAGTGCTACAAAATGCCAGAAGGAAGACCCAAAACATCCAGATTTCTTCATACCTTGTGCGTGGTTTCTAATGATGCAAATCCTTAACCACACAATCTTAGTCATTTAAGATACCTGCTTGTGTTACTGTGGTTTATTCTCCACACAATTTGCTAGCTTGAAAAAGAAGGGAAAGGGAGTGTTATATTGGCTCAGACTAGCTCCTTGGAAAACAGACTCAAATTTCTCTGATATTTCTTCTGTTTTGAGTACATGGTTGGGGTTTTTCTGCATGTTAGATTTTTTGTTGTTTGTTGTTGTTGTTGATCCTTTGAGGGATCAAGACAAACGGATAAATGGAATGGAATAAATGAACTTTCTGCTTGGCTGTCTCACAAACCTTGATAGAGAGGAGAAGAAAATAAAACAAATTGTGTATAGGAACGTTAGTTCCAGAAGTGCTTGCAGTGAAAGAAAAAATTGGTTGCAGTGGACTTATGGGATGTGGCTGTGTCCCAAGCACAATGAGTTACTCAGTATGCTGCTGAATCTTTTTTCCCCCCAGTAATTCAACAGACCACCATGAAATCCCAGTTTTAGGAGGAGTAGAGAAGCACTTGTTATGCATGATTTAGCTGTGTGCAGTTCAGGTGCTTCATGCAGAAACTATCATTTCTTTGTGCTCAGAGGACAGTGGTGAGGCAGGTGCTCAGAGTTGCTCTTTGGAGGTTCTATGCCCTATCTGTACAGGGGCTTAGTACTGAGGGGCTTATATGGTAATTTAGGTACCACAGTTAGATAATTGGGGTCAAACAGCATGAATTTCTTTCCCCCTCAGCACCTCCCAGGCGTATGAATATAGCAGGAGTTTTTCTCTATAACAGATGCCATTTTGCCCTGTGCTTCTTTTAAGAACATACGAAACTTCTTTCTAGATGTCAGCTCCTGAAATAGTTTAGAAGAGTAATTCTGTTGATACAACTCCCTTGTAAGATTGCAGTATTTCTGCTGCGAAGTTGTGGATAATCTTTAAGATACACGCTTTACAGGATAAGTAGCAAAGTTGTGGATCTGTTTAAGAGAAAGGAATAGACAAAAAGTTGTAGTGGATGGAAGGAACTGCTAATGCAGCACTTGCAGACCAATTCTGTAAACTTTTTGAATTAATTAACAACTGCATCAGTGAGTAGTCTAACAGAATGAAAATACTCCTGGATTTAAAGCTAAGTATGGATGATTCTGCAGGATTAGAGCATCAATGATGAGCATTAAGAGCTTTAGATGAAAAATGAAATCTTGTCATTCATCACACTGATAAAACTTAGATGGTACAGTCATTTTAGCTGAATTTCAGTGGTAGCTATTAATGTAGTTAAGAGTAGAAATACTTGTAAGTCTGTGTATAATCTTGATGGTGAATGCCTATGTAGACCCAGACTTCAGTTTTTGCTCTTTTCCTGCATTGACAATATGCATAATTCAGATCAATAGGCTGCTCTATTCTCTTTTGCTTGGTAAGGTCAAAGTGAAATGCGATTTGAAGCTCGTGGTCTCTGTGTTTGTAGGAAGACCAGAGAAGATAGAACTGTGCCCTGTCTAATCTTCATCTTGTAGTGAGACAGCTTCTTGCTTTGGAGGCCCATTTACTTGTTTCAGTTTGATCACAGCTTCCAGGGTGGGGGAGGTAGGTTGTCAGCCAAGAGCTGTTGGAGGCACAGATGGCATTGATTCCATCACCCAAGCACATTTTCTTCACTTCAGAGTATTTTACATAAATGAAACTATCACTCTTAGCTTTTACAGATAGAACTCCTTAAAATTCTAATTTTTTTCTTACTTAGTACCACTCTACTATTACTGTATTAAAAGTTTCCTGGAAGATTCATTTTAATAAAACTTTTATATTAAGTGAATCAACTGCAATGCATGATTCTGCCATATTTGAAGTTACAAGCTGAAGGGGTTTTAGGATGTAGAGAGTCTCTTGGGATTTGACGGACCACAGAACATATTAGCTGCTTTGAAAGGACAGTAAACTGAGAGGACAGTGCTGTCAGTGAAAGTGCAGACTCCTCTGTATCTTTTTTGATGAATGCATTAATTTCACATAAGGGTTGCTGAATTCTGCTCTGCCTCTCATTCAATTCCTTTTTGTTGTTTCTGGATGCATCTCAAAAGAATGTGTTGTTCAGTCTACTGCCTTCCTACATAACTATGCTAGGTCATCTTTGGGTGTTAAATATGATCTGTAGATCAACATTTATAACATTTTTGCAAGGATTTCAGCTTATCTCTTGGTTCTGAGAAATTGCGATTAGATCAACAGTTTGTTTTAGGTACAGTCTTAACAGTTGAAAAGATTCCTGTTTGCTGTTTCTGGTTGTAAGATCTGTTAGCTAAGCTAAGAGCACAGTAAGAACTGTGTAACTAACGCTCAGCCAAGGAAAGATGTTTGAATTAGGGGAAAAGATTTTATTTAAAAAAAACATAAATTGATTTCCTCATAACCTAGGAGAGCATTAAGGTCTGAACTTCACCTTGCCGCGTGACACTCTTTATAATTACACTCACTGGAAACGAAACACTGTCTGAATGACATTGATATACAGAATTGTTTATTATCAGTTTAACTGTTGAGGAGAAGGTACTCATACCATCTTTTTCTTACGAATAATCTCCAGATACTACTTGTATAAAGTTGTTCAGCTTTTGGGAAACCAGACAACTTATGCTGCAACAAAAAGTATAATAAGCTAAAAAAGGTAAGCAAGTATATACAAATGTTATACAGAGCATGATCTGGAAGGTAAACCTGGAGTATGCTGGAGTTTAAATCACTCAAAACACCAAGAAAGCATTTTCCTGTTTGCACAGAAAGGTGTAGATGGTGTATGCACATGGTCTTAGAGAATATAGAGAATTGGAGGATTTTCCATAGGAATAGAAATACCATTCGCTAATGAGAGTGTCGTCCATCAAATTTCATTCCAGCATCATGGCTAAAAAATTATCTTAGTAGGAAGACAGGGTGATGCGGTACGGCAGAAATATTATGAAGTTCTGTGTGCATTCCAGCTATTTGGGCTTCCTGTGGAAATAATTTGTGGGTGAATAGCCTACAACCCAGATAAACTGCCACAGATGCAGAGGTGCCATGGTTGGCTGTTTGCAGGGCCGTCTTGGTTCCAGCATGTTTTGATAGCTGTGCCAGAGCACTACATGAATGCAACTGTACTGCTTCTGAAGCCAGGCTCAGTCTAGAAACAGTTTGGCTGTATTTCACAGCGTCCAGGCTGGTAGGCAGTGCCAGTCCTCTCTGGTGTCATTCTGCAAACAAGGAGGTTTGTGGAACACAATGCTGAGGCTTCTTGGTGGCTCCTCAGAGGGCCTACTAGGGATTTTCAAGGTTTCAGCAGGGTTTATGAACCCGGCTGGTTCTGTATGGGAATGGATGCTTCAGCACTGTGGTCCATTGTGTTCTGGGCAGACTTGTTATGAATATGGCCAGCTCAGGTTTAATACTGAAACTGAGGTAGCATCTGTCTGTCTCAAAACCCTGGGAAACACTTGCAAAATTACTGGAGCTGTGTGTGGACTTCTTCAGGAAACCTCAGATACAGCACTGTGCAGCAATAAACATGGATTTGTGTACAGCGAGCTGAAATGTAGCATTGCTTTCCCTAGCATGCTATAGATCACTTATGTTTGCTTCCCCCCCTGCCCCCTCTGCCGTATGTTAGAGTATCCCTGCCTTTTGGTCTGCCAGCATAAAGGCTGCCTGTTATGGAGATCACAACTGTTGCGTAACTGTCTATCATCAAAGATAATGGAAACTTCCCAATAAAAATGCTTTCCAATGGGTGCTTTTTTTTTTTTTTTAAATTGGTGTCAGCATAATATTATTTACTGAAAATTTTCTTCTTTTTAGTCTTAATACACTGGGAAGAAAAAAGAAAAAAAGTCTCTTTTATCAACTCCTTCTGGCAAATTAAGCTTGGTTTTATATATAAACCTGTATGGTAGCAAGTTAATTTTAAGTTTGACTGCAGTTTGCAGGGAAAGTATTGGTGGACTCTAGTTAGTGTCGTGTGTTCCACTGTAGTCAGCTTTGGCAAAATGCCACTCTCTTGTTACCTCTGTTGGGACATTTACATCTTGTTCTTCAAAAGCATAACCGAGTTCGAAGCCTAAAGGAGTCAAAGGTTATGTGCTAATTCCTTGGTCTCTCTGCAGCCTCAAGGCTAGCATTTCGTGACCGTAGGGATTCTTTGTTACATGGTTATGAAGTGTTCCTTTTAGTTCCTGGATACTTCGCTGGGCTGTTCCCAGTCCCCTTTTATTAGATCTCTCTTTGTGGCTAGACTTGGATTTGGAGATTTTTTAAAAAAAAAAATCTCACTGCTTTCAGCTATCCCAGATGCTTTTAATAATACCCTTTGTTACAGTTCAACCAGTATCTTAACCCTCTTTGGTTCCTGGACTTGGAATAGGCAGTAACAACATGTGAAGTTAGAGATGATAAAATAAGTAAATTATGGCCATGTGACTGCAGGGACAATTCACGTTGTACATGTAGCAATATCTGAAGAATAAAAACTGTTAATGTTAAAAGTTTCAACTGTCAATGAAAATAAGCAATATGACCAAAAGGTGAAAATATTGTAGGTAACTCTTAGAAAACATACTATACTTTTTTTTTTGTGTAGCCACAGTGGTCACGGTGCAATGTTATTCTGCTGTCCATTTATACCATTCTTGTGGGAAGTCTTCTGTATTAACCCAATGGTAGCAAGCTTGCTGCTCTCCAATCTCATCTTCTTTTTACATTGTACGGGTTTTCACAGAATCATATAGGTTGGAAGGGAGCACTGGAAAGTACATAATCAAGCCTCCTGTTCAACCAGGCCCAGTTAGAGCAGATTGCTGAGGGCCATGTCCAGTGCTTGCCTCACTGGGCAGCTTGTTCCAGTGCTTAACCACCCTCATGGTGAAAATTTCCTGCCTATATTATTTCACGTTTCTGCTTGTGTTTGTGGCCACTTGTCCTTCCAGTGTGCATCTTTGAGAAGAATTTGACTGTTTGTTGTACACCTCTCATTAGGTAGTTGTAGACAGCAATAAGGCCTTCTGTTAGCCTGCTAGTCTCATAGTAGAACAAATATGGTATGGGATCCAGACCCTGACTGGTGAACCCACTCTAGTATGCCAGCATTTTTCTAGTATGGAGAGCCCCAAACTGGACACTACTCCAAATGCGGTCCCACAAGAAGCTGCAGGAATTCTATGGGACACCATGACAAAGGCATTGCCAAAATCAGCGTACAACATCTGCTGCTCTCCTCTCATTCACCAGAGGCAGTTATCTCATAGTAAAAGGCAGCTGGATTACTCAGGCATGATTTGCCCTTAATAAATCCAGGCTGGCTGTTTCCATTCACCTTTTTGTCTTTCATGTGGCTGGGTATGGTTTCCAGGAGGGTTTTCTCCATGATTTTTCCAGGAACTGAGGTTGAAGTTGATGGGCCTGAAGTTTCCGTGATCCTCTTTGCTGTTTTTTTGAAGATGGATACGGTATTTGTCTTTCACCAGTCATCAGCCACTGGATGTTTCTTAAGAATAAAATCCTAACATTACAAGCAGAAATTGATACATTTGCAGTAGAATTCAGATACAAACATGAGAATTCCTGTAATAGCACATTGACTACAACCAGCTCAAGTAAATATTACTTTATTATCTTCTTCTACCTTTGTTTCAGACTTCAATATCTGTGTTAATATATACTGTTTCCATTTCAGTAGAGCCTAACTGTGAATGCTGAAACATGAAATATGAATTAGTTTACAGTTCTGCAAATATTACACCAGGGTATCTAACTTCAAACAATGTCTATGTGAATGGAAGTCATTTAGGGTACTGTTCAGATCAGTGGGACCCAAACTAAATGCACCTTTGTCATCTAAATTAACAGCTAAAAAGAATGGCATGTAGTAGTGGACATCCAGGTTTTCTGGAGTGTTCTCAGTCATTGAGGAAGGTGAAACTCAGCTGAGTCTTCTGAGGCATAACTGGTTTATTTATGAAAGTTCCTTGAACAGCATCTGGAATGAATGAGATCCAGGAACGTTCTTGATGGAAATTACAGGTGAAATACTGCTGCCCTTATCAAAAGTAATCTGATTGGTTTTTAGCAACCACAGTTGTTTTCTCAGTGCCAGTGCTTACTAAGCTGTCTTTGTACAAACAGAATTCTCATTTAGGACCAAAAACTAGCCCTGTACTGGAAATCAAATGGGCCCAGGGATTGAGCCATGTGGTGATACCACGTGCCAGGAGCCATTTCCACCAGGCAAAGTAGCTAAGACTCCACTTCTGTTTTCTGCTACCCTAACTGGCCATACAACACTATAGCAGCAGGTATTGTAGTCTCAAATGCCATCATGTCACACAGCAAGACAGGGAATACATGCCCTCATTTTCATACCATGAAAACACTGTCCTAACAGCTGTGATACAGTCCTCACTTTGAACTAAAATATCCCCGCAAATGACATCTTAAGGGCATAGGGGTGCTATGTAGGACTCTGAGGAGTATAAGTAAGAAGATCCCAGAGTCAAAATACAAGCTCACGTGTTTAGGAAGAAAAAGCATGAGCTATGCTTGCAAATGAGAACTGTTTCACCATGACCCTGGTATGCATAGGTATGTATTGTATTTTATTTTATTTTATTTATAGGAAATTGGTTTCCAGGAGAATCAGGTGGACATGTAGAGTGTGTAAAGTCAGTGCCTTAGGCCTGTTCCTTGTGTTGGTCATTTACACTTTGTTCCACATAATTAATGCATGTTATTCCATCTAGATAGACTGTTCTTTGGTTCCTGTCAAACCAAGTGTGCTGCTGAATAACTGAGTCATGAATGTGTATACAAGCTAAATCCTATGTTCTTATCTTACTTGTGCACACCCACAGTTGACTTAAGGAGGACCAGTATTAGAACAGTGAAGTTGAGCATAAAGATGTAAGAAAACTGGAACTGATGTTGCCTGTGCCTTGGGGCTGTAGAAACTACAGCAAAGCCATGACCGATGCTGTCCATTCTGTATATTGTCTGACTCAATGGTGCTATAACACGAACAACAATCTGAAACGGTTCTTTCTTCCTCTTTATTGTTTAGCTGTTGGTGTTTGCATTTAAACTCTGCTCTGAAGACAGTTAGGAATTTTCTCATGTTCTCTCCTGCAGTGCTTATGAGCACTTCACAAAAATTCCAATTCAGGAAAATTTCCTGCTCTGATACAATCTTGCAGCATCTCATGGAACTTTGCCAGGAAGTTTCACAGGTACTGACAGCAGAAAGGTTAGAATCGGAAATCTGGGATTTGGCTCCATTTGGCTTCAAATGGAAGTGCATGTGCTTCACAGTTGCAGGAAGCACTCAGGTTGTTTGCATTCCCTTGTTTGGGTTCCTGCAATCTGTTCCAGTCCGTTTGCCACTCCAGTGCTAACCATACCCTCTGTAAGCAGCACCGTGCTAGATATGTTGCCAGTGTCACCTCTCCCCATTGCAGCCCCTTTTCTCTCTCACCCAGATTAGTGCCAAAGTCCAGTTTAAGCACCATTACCTTCCTAGCTGCTTTTTCCATTAATGTTTTCTCAGTCAGTCAGCTTCGTATCTTAGTGCAGCCCGTTGGTGTGTTCCTTCGTGCCTGGTCTTAACAAAGGCCATTTTCCAGCAGCACCATCTGGCCATCTTCTTTTTGGTCTCCTCTGTGACCATGCTTCAGTGCCTCCATTTGCATGCTGGCTGTATGCTGGAAAATAGAGTCCTTTGAAAGCAGCAGAGGAGAAGCCAGGAGCTCATTGTTTATGAGGAGTATCTGGCTTCACTTGTAAATTTGGCCTGGAAAGAGTGTGCCGAGTTACTGGTGGGAACTGATGTGTGTGCCATCTTGTCAGCTCAAAGTATAGTGGGAGACTTGGGTATCCAAGCTGGAGATACTGAGTTATAAAATCTGAAGTCCAAATGCATACAAATCACATTCTATCCTTGGGAACTGTGGTGTCCCTCATAGAAAAACTACCTGCTGGTTAAAGTTCACATCCGTGGCTCAAGGTGTGATGTAACTGGTGTTTCTAAAAAAATACATCGGTGGGACATAGGCAAAAAAAGTAGCTGAACTTTGTTGTGTTTAGAACTTTGGGGAAAAAAACTTGACTGAGGAAGATGCCTAGCATGGACAATTTTGCCTTGCTTCATTGAAAGTCACTGAATTTATGCCAGGTAAATTTGCTTTTGCCTGGAAAATTTGCTAAAGTATAATAATTGGCAACATCAGCAACAGCACTTAAATGTGTTTGTCATGAGTTTAAGCAAGAATGTGTGTTACATGAGGAAAGCATTTGGTCCACAGATTGAAAGGTTTTCTGTCATAGCATGGTAAACAAGGTGCTACAACTTAGTAATTTTTTATGTGGAAAGGTAGGACTTTTCTAGTGTCTAACTTGAAAATTATGTTTTAAAGATGTTTGTATTAACTGATAATTTTGTATTTTATTTAAGTGTCTGAAGAAAACAAGAACCATGGAAGGTCAGAAGTAGTAAGTACCTTGGTCATTTTTTTCTTATTCTAAAGAGCTAATGGTGTTTGGCATGTTGATTTGTCACTACCTGAGTCTATCACACATTATGTTCTGGCATTTAGTGTTTAAATGAAGTCACTGGTAGACATTCTGTTTAAAAACAATAGAAATTAAAAAACGAAAAACTGCCAAAGAGTGGAAAAACAAGTGAATTGACTAGACTGAAAAATAGTGTGTTATCAGTGTGTCCTGCTAAATGGAAAGAAGTGTATGAGCTGTCATATTTCAAGAGATTTATCTGTGGTCATCAACCTCAGAATAAAGTACATCCTTCTTTTAGTTATATTTTCTGATAGTTTAACAAAACCTAAATATTCCCATGATTGCTTGACACAAAATCCATTTTAAAAGGTATTGATTGTCTACCAGTAAAAATTGTATAGCAAATATTTCAGTAATGTGATTATAAATCTTTCATTATCTTAAGCGTAAACGGGAGCCAGTAAATTCTCCAAATGAAATTAGAAGCTGAATTTGTGTGTAGTGGTAAGAGATTATATTCCTCTTATTCCTTCACTTGGTGTTTCAGTCTCTAATTCAGCAATCTCTATTAATCACAAAATATTTGTGTGTGTGTGACCTTATATTAGTGACTCATTTTTATTCTTTGCACCGTGCCCCCAGAATTTCTAGTGGCCTCAAGTGAGGTAGATAATAAGGCTGGTTGCTATCAGATGAATTATGGTGTTTTCTTCACTTGACCACTGAACTGAGATACTGGTTATTTGCACAGCTGTAGCAGAAGTTAAAGCACACAACTAGCCATACAGCCAGGGTCTTTATACTACCTTGCCAGCAGTTTGCTTTCTTTTATTATTACTATTATCATTATTTTAAAAGTAATGCTATTTTTATTAAACTCTGATATTCTGTTTTTTCATAATGCAGGGGGATCATCTTGTTACTTATTAGAGGTTGTAGATTTTGTATTGTAAAGGTGTAGCATATATCAGGTCAATATAGGCTTCACCTGCCTTGATAGGCTGGCTGTTGTCGGAGTGTGTAATGGTTTGTTTATGTAGAATTCCACCTGAAATTTGGTATGTTTTGCACGTGTTGTTTATTTTGTGCTGTAGCACCAAAAAGGCCTTTATTTTAATTTTAATGAAATTCATAAATTAAACTCTTGGAACTAATGTTTGAGTAGAATTAAATGGGTAAATACCTTTGCTTTTAAAGTTTGGGGAAGAAGCCAAGAAGTGCTGTGTATAGGTGCATTTTGAATTTTGTCCTTGCTCACTTCCAGTTTAATTTCTTACCGTTTCTTTGGTGATTAAGGCACTGTCTCTTAACTCACTGATAAACAATGACTAAAGCAAGTAACAAATCCTTGTGAAACAAACTTCCTTTTCAGTTTAATCTGTGTCACTAGTAACTACATAGGGAAGATGTACCAGCCTTTTGGGGAACACATGTACCAATGGCTTGTTGTTTCAGAATGGCCATAGTATTTCACAGCAAGCGTATATCTATCTATCTGTTGCTGTGTGGCTCAATACATGACATGATGTGTATGTTAGGTCTGAAGACCTTTTGGGGTAACATCCCTTAGGTGTCTGTGTGAACAGAGCTAGTGGGCAGTATCTCAGTAATGAACCACAGTTTGTCACTCCACAGGTGGAGGGTATCTTTTTTTCAAGATAAACTCAAGCTCTTTAATTTTCCTCGAGTATTTAATATAGCAATTTTTAGCAACTATGTTCTTGTACTAAAGATCTGCAAAATCACTGTAGCTTTTTATGTATGCACATAGGGGAGAAGGCATCTACTTTTGCAGAAATTAATAATGGAATAACACTTCCCAGAAGAGATCAAGATTTCATTGTAAGGCTATATTTTCTATTAAACCATCTTGGTATGGTTTAAATATTGTGGAATATGGAGTTTGTCTTTAGATTGCACTTTCTGTCAGGTCTGCTACAGGAATGCAGAATCATCTGTCGGTAGAAAATAATCCTTGAAAAAAAGGTTACCTGTTATGCACCCAAGGTTGTCATGTTGTCATTGCATAAAAAAAGATGTGAGCTAGCTATCTTTCACATATCTTTTCACATATCTTTCACAAAAGAGATGTGTTCTTCTAAGTCTTTATTGTTCAATTGTAAAAAAAGGAGAGCAAGAAGTAGTCTAATTCTATTCATAAAATGAACTTTGTGAAATCCTGACACTGTTGATATTACATGAAAATTGATGCCTGCTTAAGCAACTCTGCTAGTTCACTTAAAACTCTCCTATTAGTTATATAAAAATACAAATTTTATTCCATGGGCTGTAAATCATTCTATAATGCATTGGCAAGAATTCATTGCAGCTGATTATTTGACAGTACTACATGCTAGAGACATTCAGATTGAAAGTAGTGTATTATTTTCCGAAGTAGGATGGGAAATACAGTACTAATTTAATTGCTTTGTTATTAATGCATAATGAGGAAGTGCATTTTAGAATATACAGGTCTTCATGCAAATGCAATATTCTTGATAGAAATGTATTAATCTAGCACGTTAAAACATTTTTTTAAGCATCCTACTGAAGTTTTGGAATTTTCTTTCTTAATATTCTAGCAATTATCCAAGGGAGTTTTATGACCAATATGCTCAAAGCCAAGAAAAATCCGTGGTCAATAAAATGCAACAGAAATACTGGAAAACAAAGCAAACCCTTATAAAAGTTACAGGAAAAAAGGAAGATGAGCATGTTGTGGCTTCAGATGCAGATCTGGATGCAAAACTAGAGGTTTGTAATGTTTACATAATGTATTGTCTGTTTGTTAATTTATAAAATTTTTTCATTTCAAGCCTCTAATATGTGTACACATAGTATATAATAATGTATATACATTTTTATCACTATTTTCTTGTAATACATTCTCCAGGTTTTGACAAAGATACCTGTGTATATACAAGAAATATAGTAGCATTTTGTAACACAAAACCCCATGTCCCCCAGCCTTATTTAGAACCAACATCTCCCGTATTTATTTTCAGGTTTTGGGAGCGGGTTTTTTCTTTTTGTTGGTAGGAGGGAGCAGGAGATATCCTTTGTGCTTGTATCAGTCATTTTTACCCTTCGCTTATATCTGTTGAAGATATTTTTTCTGAAAATAATACCCTATAGTATATACAAATGACATTCTTTATACAGTTATACAATACCACATATACCAGAAAAACATGCAATATACCACGCAGGAGTGAGGTGCATATTGCACTCTGCTTTCTGGAGCTTTTGTGCTGGTAAGTGGGTTCTGACATGACCAAAGAAGCTTCTGTAAGTCCGTAAAGTGTAATCAAGAGAGAGAATCCTGCTGTGTGACAAATACAGTCCTACTGTCAGTATCCTCAACCCCATTGGAAAAAAAAAATAAATTAGGGTTCTATGAATTGAAAAGCTTGAACATCCTTGACACAAAGCAAAAGATAGAGAATGGACTTCTGAAGTGTAATAATCAAGTTTTATTGGTATTGTTTTGTTACATAAGGATAAAGGTTTTGCCTTACTGTTTTTCTTGCAGTTTCTCAGAAAATTATTGACTTAGGATTCTCAGTTTATTTGCATTTTAGCTGAAATACACGAGGCTGATTTAAAACAAACAAATCTTTGTAGTTCTAGCTATAACGGTGATAATTTATAATGTGATGATTCTAGTTATGGGGTCTTCATGGTGGGTTATAAATCAAGAGTATCGATGTAAAACAACCTGGAAAGATGGAACAATGTTTTATAAATATATACCTGATTTCCTCCCATGCTTACAGTGTTGTGGATTCATCAGGAAGGATGCTTTGTTAGCACTGGGGGGATTGGAAATAGGGAAACTTGTGTTTACCAGATAAAAAGCTAAAGCATGTTTTCCCGTGAAGAACTTCTCAACTGCAGTCACGCTGTCAGTTTAAAAGACAAGACCTGTGTAAATGTACAGCAGGTCAAGCAGATGCAAAGGAAGACAGTTACTGTGCCAGTAGTGTTTGTAATGCTTGGTACAGTGGAGCTTAGGTTTAAGTTACAGGTTGGAGGGTTTAGATGGACAGACAGAAAGAGTAGTAGTTTTCCTGTTTCCTAGAAACAGTCTCCAAATTTAGTCAAGACTGACTTACACTTCTTTTGGAAACTGCTGCTTTATAAATTTGGTTAGGAAATTGGAGCTGTGCCAGTAAAAAGTTCAGTTTAAATCAGTAATTTTCCACATTGACATACCAATGCAAGTATGCATATTGCCGTACATGACAAATGTGATAGACGTTTTGATAACTTTTTGCTCTACTGTGAGTTTTTTAGAAACAAAGATTTGTACATAATCATGTGTATCCAAAGATATCATAAAAAAAGAAAAACCAACATGAGTAGTTTGGTTAACTGTCAGCTGTTTAGAATAGACTTGTTTCCAAAATTATTATTTTCCTGTTGTAAGTTATGGTTTGTCTGTCTGTAGTTTCACTAGACAACTTAATCGAAAGGAAAGCACAACTGATAAGGAAAAACTACTTTCAAGCTGGAAAGACTACTCATTATTCAAGAAAATAGTGATCCCTAATAATTTCTACAAAAAATTAAGCTCTTGTATTTTAATTGTCGGTGTTTCTTGCATACACTTACGATTTTTTTGTATATTTTGTTTCAATATCAGCTGTTCCATTCTATTCAGAGAACGTGTATGGAGTTGTTGAAAGCAATTGAACTGTATCAGAAAAGGATTTGTTGTAAGTATGATCAAATATAGTAGTTAAAATGATAAGGAGGTCTGCATTATGGGATCCTCAAACAAGTGAAAAAGTAAAAATGAAAATGAGGATCTACTAGCTTCATCCTATTTGAAAATAAAGATTACATTCCTTGCAGACAGCTAAAGGTGGGCTTGCTTATTTGCTTGAAGATCTCCTAGTTCTTAAGTTTTGTATTTGATATGCAGTGATAGGTAGCAGTAATTATGGGAGAAAGCTTGTGGTTTAGGGTGGGTTTTTTCCATTACTTGTTTGGCTTGTTTAAATGCAGAAGTGTCTTGTATTAGAAACCCTAACTTTGTTCTGAACTGTTTTAATTTTTTAAAAATCAGGATTGACTATGAAGAATATTTGGCTTATTACTGGTTTTATAATTAAGTAATCCATGCTATTACAATGAATTTGATGATGCTCACTCAGCTGTAACAGGTGTACAGTAACTAGTGGCAGTCATTAGTGAGAGACAGAGACCTCATTTGGGAAGTTTCAAACAGCAGGTTGTATTAAATGACCTCTAAATGTTCTCTGCAATCAATACTGTTTGATTCTCTGCCCCTGTGATTTCTGGCCTGGAAAAGAGAATCCAGCTTTGGAGACATCTTTCAATTTCCTTTTGTTAAACGTTACCCATATTTTCTCAAGTGTTTCCTTTTTCTCTTGCCTGTCTAAAGAAAGTCAGAGAGAACATTTCAGGACCTGGAGGTAAAATTAGAATACAGAGTAGTAGTGTATTGGGTTCAAGAAGTGTTTCAGAATAGCAGGTGAGAACTCTTTAACACAGACATGCATGAAGCACGTTCTACCAGAGGACGTTATGAGTCTGCATTGGATTCGACTGTCAACATTTGGAAAAATGGCAAGAGGACTTCAAGAGATCTTCTTTCATTGTGTTAGGCCATTCTCCCTATTGGTAATGGGAAGAAATTGGTACTATAGGAGACAACTGCTTGGGAAGACTAATGGATAAGGCCATAATTAAATGTTTTTATAAGGATGTGAGAATGTGAAGACCCATGGTCTCAGTTTGGAAGTAGTCAACAATTCAGTGTAAACCCACTTTTTTATTTTTCTTCATCTTTTTGTTTAAAACACAATCAGTTGATTTGAAATAGAAATATTTTGGATATTTGAGATATAAATTAAAAAATAGTGTTTTAATTGTGTAGAATGTTAAAGTTGTAAAATAATCTTGCAAAGTAATTTGAAAATAAATGTTCTTTAAAATGAAGTACTAGATTTTTCGTATGAAAAATTTATTTCTGTAGTCAAGCATGAGACATGGAGAACAAGAGAGAAGCAAATGAATGAGCTTTGGGTATATAACTCAGAATTAGCTTCAGCTGAAGTATGTTACCAAAGATCAGCTGAGGCAGTCTAGGTGGTAAAACAGGATCAAAAAAGCAACCAAACAAAACTAACCCAAGACTAAAAGATACTATAATCAAGATTGGGCCCTTTGTGTGATCTAACTAACCTAATTCTTTTGTTCAAGAAAGAAATAGCACGTTTCTCCTGTCTTCAGACACTGAAGTTTTGTGATTCTTGCTAAGTATATCAACAAATGTCTCAAGTGCATTGGGTCTTCTGTTTACTAAATGCAGAAATTTCATGAAATTATTTATTTTTGCTGTGCTGCTTGGATTTAGAGTGACTTAACCTATTTGATGTTAGGCCAGTTTTAAAGCTGTTAGGAACCTATTAAATAACAGGTTTGCCCACTCATTTATTTTTTTGTTAGTTCTGTCTCAGGAAGAAAATGAATTGGGGAAATTTCTTCGATCACAAGGTTCTCAGGATAAAACAAGAGCAGGAAAAATGATGCAAGCCACAGGAAAGGCCCTCTGCTTTTCTTCTCAGCAAAGGTATATGTGTCAGCATTACTGTCTGATTTACAAAGTATGTGAGGTAATGGTAATTGATTCACAGTTGTCACAATTGATTTTGCCATTTGAAACGTGTGAGGAACCAAATAATAGGAAAGTTACAATGGCAGGTTTGGTCAATAATACTGGCAATGTTACTGGCTTGTTTTCTGTAGTTTTGCCTGGTCCTGTTTTTTGTCTTATGGACCTGCTATGTCTGTGTATCTCCATATCCCCCACCTGTGCCTGTTCAGCTCAGCAGTTCTAAAGATGTAAAGGTGCATCTGCACGGCCTGTGTAGCAGTGGGGTTATAAAGCAGCTGATGTTAGGTCCCTCTGCTGCTTTCACTCTGCAGAGAAATGTTACAGCAGGCTCATTGTGGAAGTGTCTGGGTCCTGGGAGGACAGGTAAACAGGTAATG
>JAVJGI010000050.1:78555851-78574414 GCA_035590275.1 Ibycter americanus | reverse complement strand
TCACTCTGCAGAGAAATGTTACAGCAGGCTCATTGTGGAAGTGTCTGGGTCCTGGGAGGACAGGTAAACAGGTAATGGAATGCCTTTTTCTGGGCCATGAAGTCTCATACCTCAAGTAGAAGGAGGAGAAAGGGGAGGTCTGAATGCCATTTTCTACTTGATCCTTACACCATTGAAGTCCCTCAGGAGAAGATCCTAGATCCCCACTGAGTCAATGGGTAGGAGCAAATCAGTAAAAGATAAGGACTCCAGAGGCACCCACATACACAGAAACACATGCTGTTATCCAGAGCCTTTGACATCTCACTGACCCTGTGTTTGCTCAAAGAGTTTAAAAGTAACAGTACCTGATGGCATTAAGGTATTATGATGCTTTTTTTTAAACAGTATTTGGACTATGAAAGTTCAGAATTCACCATCATTTGCAGTGGAGAATTCTATTCCATGATATTTTACAGGATTTTGGGGGGGTCTTTTAACTATTGTGATACTTTCCACCTTTAGCTTAACAGTGCAGCTGTTTGGATCAAAATAAAACATTGCATACAGAGCACTGAGAACTTCATATTTTTATCTTGGGCTAGTTTGATCGTTAGCACATCCAGTAACAGCCATGAGTGGGATCTTTAAAATACAGGTAAGGCACCTTTGAGCAGAAGCAGTGATGGTTTGCTTCTTTATAAAGCTTAACTGTTCATAGAAATCCCAGTGTATGAGATGACTACATAAAGTGAGTTTTCCTTTGAATGACTGGGTATTTGTAGAATGAGAAAAAATGGGGGCGGAGCCACTTAGAAGTTCACATTTTATTATATCTCTTAATGCATTTTTAAGGCATCTTTTTAAATAAACTCACCTAAAAATAAAACCAATTGTTTGTCTGTCTTCTCATGAGCCATTCTCAAGCTCATGTTGAAACTGGGACTGCTTTTATTTACATTGCATGCCAATAGCTAGCTCAGTAGCTGGAGATCATGAAGACACAATTTGCTAGTTACTGGAGCTGAAATTAGAAATTCTTTTATGCCTAGGAAGACCCTGAGTAGCACATTAAACTAACTCTACACTGATGTGGAACTGATTGAACCCATTCCAGTGAGGTGGCTGCTGGCAACCAAGAGGAAAGCAGAAGCAGCAGGAGGAAGCAAAGCAAAAGTTGCAGTAATCCTGTCTAGTTTTGAGATCCCATTTAAAGCTGAATGTTGACATAGGGAAGACAACAGTGTCCCCTACTGCCTTTCCAAAGTGTAGTTGCTGGAAGAAACATTTAAGAGAACGCCTAAGTCCTTCCAAAAGATAGATGTCCTTCAAAGAAATTGTTCAGGTTCCTAAAAAAAAAAAAAAAACCACAAAAAAGCCACAAAAAAACGAGGCGGGGGGAAGGAAGAAAAATCAGATAATTACCTACTTAACAGATTACTTCTTTGTTTACATTTAAAGATCAAAAAGCTAATGGAAGTGCTTTTTGTGATGCTTAACATGACAATCCTGATACATCTGTGGTATGTATCCACTAATAAATTACCTCAGGTACATTTTTTAGAGTTGTTAAATGTAACTTGTGAAGAGGAATGGTAATAGCATACATACAAGCAGCTTGGCAAACTAAAATACATATATGCAGCAGTAAAGGTCCCTTTTCCACTAGCACGTGTAAGTGAAGGGTCACTACTTGAATAGGAAGGTTTCAAACACAGTATTCATGCAAAATTACACCATTCATGTGTACCCCCAACCAAGCTGTAGAACCATCTGAACATACACTAGCACTTAAGTGAACTGTTTTGGCTGTGTATGTTTTTTTCATTGCTGGTAAAGTGTCAGTAGTTGGCCTTTGTGGAACAATTTCTTTAACATGTTCCTCTCCTTCCTTTCCTTCATGCCTTTCCCCAGGTTAGCACTGCGTACTCCTTTGAGTAGATTATATCAAGAAGTGGAGACTTTCAGATATAGGGCCATCTCAGACACATGGCTGACAGTAAACCGAATGGAACAATATCGGACTGAATACAGAGGAGCTCTACTCTGGATGAAAGATGTATCTCAGGAGCTGGATCCAGATCTTTATAAGCAGATGGAAAAGTTCAGGAAGGTATGAAGTTTCCTGTAGCTTCGTAGAAGGGGATGTCTGATGAATGACAATGAAGCATGGTTTCAATTCTTCTGAGGAAGGCATAATTCAGCAGCACTAAGGATGCCATTTATCGTAACTAATCTTTTCCGTGTGACAGAAGTCCAATTAATCTGATATGGAATACAGTATCCCACACAGAGTCACTGAAAGGAAAGATACAGTAGTACGAAACAGCTTCTTTCAGTAGTCTATTCAACTTCAGCCTAAATCTTTATAATTTAAATAGTATGTATTTTTAAAGAAGGTTATCTAATTTTAAATACTTAGCTGTGATACCTGAATGGCTAATGGAAGAAGATATGTCTGCTGCCAGCTAGGGAAGGGAAAACTGATTTTTGCAACTGAAAAGTACAGAATAACAGAAATGCTGTAGTATCTGCTGCTAAATTTTTGTGTGCAGTTAAAGACCAACATTTACAAAATTGGCTGGTTTTGGATTTTGGGGAGGAGTTGCAAATGCGGAATTTGTTTTTAAGTTCCTCATGCAGTTCAAGCATGACTCTTAGGCAGCTGCTAAACACTGAAACTGCTAAGAATGCATTTTCCATAAATCATCTTCATTCAGTGTCACGCAAGTTTGCTAAACAACTCCCCTCCCAAAGGGCTTCCAAAAATCGCAAGTCTTAGGTGGTAGTCTGCAGGTTTGCTACCAGGTGCAAGTATAGAATTTATTTGGACTGACCCTGCCCTAGTCAGTTCAGGAATGCTCATGAGAACTTCATGTTTGCTAGTGAGACACTAGAGCTGATTTTGTTAAAAGACTGTAATGTTCACATTTTGCTGTTCATACATCTTGATTATTAGGAGCAGTTAGGATCCTAGGTATAAAATGGTGGCTTGTGCTTGGAGTAAAGGCAGTAAAAAAATTTACAGGAATTGTGTGATAATTGAAAGCAGAGGCCTAATAATAGAAATTGTATTAAAGTGTATGTGCATATATGCATGTGCATGTGGCTCAGAGATGGGTAATGTACAGAAGAGAAAACCCTGTTCATTAGTGGTTTAAGCAGTCTGTGGCTGAAAGTGTTTGGAGATGAAAGATGCTTAATTTGGGATTTTAAAAGCTTGAAAAACCATCCTAACGGGAAAGAACTGGCATGCATCTAGGCGTCGCCATTTTAAACTGAAGTGGTGACAATAGCAATTAAGGAAGGGATGGAAAAAATGAAACCCCAGCTAGTCATCTAATCTTTATTTAATGCTTCAGTACAGGATATTCCTGTAAGTCTTGTGGCACCAGACATATATTTTATTATGCCTTGTGGGAAATGTTCATAATGGCATGTTCTTGCAGGTAAAATAATTGGTGTGGTCTTGGCCTCAGTCAATTGCTTATGTATAATGTTTGATTTATTAGAAAAACACTTTAAAAGTGTAATGTTAGAGTGAATAAAGTAGTACTAGTAATGGTCATACAAAACTGATTTATAGCTTTCTTGCAAAACATGCTATGGAAGGTATAAAATATATAAATGGCAAAGTAATTAAAATAACGTAAGCTTTGTACAGTGAGCTGCTGTAGTTGTTAGATGTGAATTTTCGGCCATCTTGGATTGCTATGCTTCAAGGTCAGCAAAAATAAGATTTTGTAAAAATTTTTTTAAAGCTCTCACAAAACTTAGTAGTAAAACTGTGGAAATACTAATTATTTTGAATTATTTCTAGGTCTGAAATGAGTTATATTCTGACCTAAAGAAATAATGAATGTAGATTCTAAAATTCTGTAGTGTTACCTCAAATAGTTTTTAAAAAGTAAAAATTGGAGAAAGTTCATTTTTGAACGGTTTTGAACCGTTTTTTCCTTGGACTGGCTGTCAACGGAAAACCTTTCAGATCACACCATAATGCAGAGAACAAAAAGCTCTATATTTTGTAGCCAACGAAGTAAAGAAATGCGCTTGGTATACACTTCCCTACATACCCCATCTGTGCAACAAACTAGTCTTTGAAGATTTTAACACTTGCAGAAAGTAAACTTTTTTCATTTTGAAAAAAAACCCCACCCCACAACATTACAAAAATAAAATCCTCAAGCATAATGTACCTAGATAGCTGCTGCTGAACAAGACACAACAGTTTGTCTTTAATGCTTTACAAATGTAGTGGGCAAACAAAATTAATGGTGGACACGTAGTCCTAAATAATTAAAGGAGTTACTTTTATTGTCTTTTTGTTCTGTCCTTGCTTGCAGATCTTAATCATGCCATAGTGTGGCAGTGTAATGCTGGGTTTTTAGGGCTTTGTTTGGATCGGTAACAACAATTTAAGAAGTCATGCTAGTTTTGTGTTGACAAAGACATAATTACTGATGTAAGGTTTTTGGTTATAAAATGCCATCACCACAGAGAAGTGTTCAATGTGGTGCTGCATATCTAGTAATACACTGGCAAGTAGTTAATGAAGCTGATCCTCTTGGAGCACTTGAAAGAAAGTTTTCTTCAGACTTCTAATTGTAAAAATCGTAACTATTACTTTAGTAAACATATTTTTTATTTCAAGTAAACTGTGCTGGTTTAGTGATCTTCAATGCATCTAGTGCATCAGCAGTATTTATATCACTTGGCTATAGGACTTTTTCAAGTATGTAGCCTTTTATAATGTAATCCTACATGTATCACTATATATACAGATATGGTATTTGTTTTTGGAGACCAAAGCTAAAACAATCCAGATGGGTTTTTCATACCTTCCCTCAGAATAGCTCAGGCTAAAAGATCAATAGTTAAGGCAGTATTTTCAGAGCTGATAAAATCTGAGTTAAAACATTGGCATTTTTGTAGCTGTCTTTCAAAACAATGAGGTACTTGAAAGAATTTTCTAATGCCGTTCTCAAGGCATCAGTCTAAATATGCAAGACCCAGCAGTACTGCCACTTTCAAAGTGTCCCAGAGCACTGCAGAACAGCGTTTTTACGTTGTTTGAAGAGATCCATGTGATTGTAGCTACTTGAGTCAAACCAGGGAAACAGGTGAAGTATTTGCTTTTCCCTGCAGAGTTCTAGAAATGCTATGTAGCTTCATTCTCTTTTTTTTTTTTTCTTTTTTTTCCTATTAACAGTTTTTACGCACACTCCAGTGCTGTTCCAGATATAGAGGTCTTCCATCCCAAGTTCTGAGTTTGAAGTGTTCCTTGAGAGAATCTAAATAGTACCTTGGCAATGCTGTGATATTTAAAAGAATTTGAGTGAGTTAATACCCCTTTACCAAGTTGTTCACCACTGATGAGGTTTTTAAGGTTCTTGAATCCAAGCTGTTTTATCTGTCTGGTGACTGTACACTACAGCATGAGCTCTGCCATGATGTAAAAATATAGAGCAAATCGCCCAAGTGCTGATAGTCCCCCAGTGTCCTGCCTCCAGCTCTGAAAAAATTAAGCTTTTCTATGCATTTCCTGAGAAGGAACATGCCAATATGCAGAGTGATATGCTATGATACGAGGCAACAGCCTCCCGTGTGCAGTTCACAGGAACGCAGAAGAGACTCTGCTGTTCAATTCTACTTAGCTAAGCTATCTCAGATGCCTATGGAGTGCAATATAGACTTTCTCATCAAACCTAGACATTACAGTGCCACCGATAACACGTAAAAAATGAGAACTGAAAAAATTATCATGCACACCTTTAGGCTAACTAGGAAAAATTACATCTGTGACATGGCAGGATATATATCATGCTACATTGATAGAGCAAATTAATCCTTTCTGCATTTGTTTTTTGCTTCTGTCATTCTTCTGCTCCTCTGCTTCCCCTTCTGAGGCTTGAACCAAAGCTGGAGTATCTTTGTAGATACCCAGTGGCAGTGATGTGATCTGTGAGACAAGCTGCACCGCAGCAGTGTACTCAGAACTGGATGCCTGGAGGGTTGGGCTCTGTTTCTCCCTGTTGTCTAGTCATCTCTGCTTTGTCAAAGCTGCTTTCCTAGGAGTTCTGCTTCTGTGTGAACCAAACAAAGCTCAGATGGGACAAAGAATAGGTTGAAGCTGTGTAATTGTAAGGAGTGATGCATGGGCTGGTTGCAGCAGAGGTTTGTAAATGCTTTGAGATTGAACTGCTTGGTGTACGGTGTGTCCTATATCTGTCTCTGTGGTACTTGGATATTACAGTAATAAATATCTGAGTTTGTAAACAGTATGCATTAGATGGCGTACTGTCTGGAAAAAGAGTTGCGTTTTGATCAATATATTTGCATGGGATCTGTGAGGGGAACAAGTAGCATGGTTTGTGCTGGGCCTCCTTGTTCTGGAAAGTTAGAAAGTCCCTACTCCACAGTGCAGAGCCCTGAACTACCTCAGTGGTGTTAAGGAAGTAGAATAGATCATACCATGGAAAAGAATTGTCTGAATATTCCCTGAAAGATCCTAAGTGATTATAGGACCCTTAATGCCTAGCTGTTATTTTCCGTGCAGCTGTCGAGAAACTTGCAAGCTTGCAGCTGAGTTGTTTGGGCAGTTTACCTCAAGTTCTTCCTGGTTGTAGCACTCTCTATACTTGAAAGAAAATTATTGCCCTTAAATGGCATTTTAAAGATAAATCTGGCAAGAGAAAAAGAACAGCAGTGAGAAAAAAGCAAGTTCAACAAGAACAACACATAAAAATAGCTTAAACTATTGTTTTTATAAATGTACTAGTGTAGGGAGTGGCTGATTTATGCAAGTTCTCTGTTAAGTATCTTTTATGAAATAAGAGAGAAAGCTTTTGTGGACAGCTGGGGAATAATGAAGATCTAAGTAAATCCATTGGTTAAAAGGTCAGAAGGGAAACACTGAAGTGTATGTATTCATTGTAAAGATCTCAGCAAGCATGGATAAGATATATCTGCTGCAGCCTTACAGGGAATGCTTGGGACCTACATCTCTGTTCCCCTGCTGTCCCCTTGTCTACTTGCACACTGTAGGAGTGCATTTTGGCTTGTGTGATGATGAAGGGGCTGCACCTACAGCATCATCTGCTGCTCACCTATTCGTTAACATCAGCTGCAAACCTGGAGGCACTGTGGAAATGTGCTGGAGCTCTTTTTGTTTGGTTTTTGTTTTGGGTTTGTTTGTTTTTATTCTGTTACATTTGAAAACTCTTGGAGAGCTGAGAAAATGCAAAAAGCCTAAGGAAGGAGAAGAAACAAATATGATGTTGATCTTTGACTTAAGAACAAACTTGGTAGTTGCCATCCTTGTAAACTTAATTTCAGTTCCTGTTAAAAAAAAAAAAAAAGAAAATGAAATCCACAGGCTTTTAAAGTCTAACAAACTGAAGAGTAAGTAAACAATGCAGCTTTATAAATAACATTACAGATTTTTTTTATTATTTTCCATTTTTTATCAAATTATTAGATTAGTAGGAAGAAACTGCAAATCTGGATTGTTGCAGTACCTTATGAGTGATTACTGGAAAAATGTATTTAACTTTGCTAGAAAAATAAAGAGTTCTCAGGAGCTGAGAGTTGAGAATACCGGCTGAGGGACACTAAACAAAGTTTCAGAGGATCATACTAAATAAAGATGGAAAATACCTAAAAGATCAACTAAACTCTTTTCCTGCCAGGGCAAAATTGTGCATTTGTAGAATATTTTCCAAGTGTTTTTCTACATCTAATAAATACAGTTCAGTTGAGCATAACCCTCTTAGAAGTTTTGTGGATATTGGTGATGTTCTAGTTCAATTATTAAAAAGTCAACCAAAAGAAAATGTGTTAATGATAATTACATCTGCAGACAATATTGAGCTGGAAAGTTTTTTGGTTTTCCAAGCAGGAAACTGTACCAAAGAAAAATTCTGTTGGCCATTGCAGTCACAGTGGTGTAATCAATAGACTCTGAGCTGCCATAGTTACAAATAGCAGTGTTAAGTGATCGATGTTAGAGCCAGCTGTGGTAGTCACTGTTTACCAACTTTGGTTTTCAAAAATTAAAAAAAAAACAGTCATAGAGAGCAGTTGTGTCTGTTTCTTTTTAGGTGATACTTCCACATTAAATTCCAGCATTAACCTCATCTGAAAAACTTAAAGCACGTTTGACTTTAGGTGACAAAAATGTGGGCCTTTGCGTGTGAGAGAGCAGACGATGATTGTTGTGCTCAGGAAATGTCAGAAAGATTTGAGTAGCTTTAGTAGACCACACAATTAGGTATGTGTAGCACTACAATGTGGAAAATAATGCTGGCTTTCCTCTTAGGAATGTGAGATGGTAAAATCTATCACTTTGATAGTGTATCGCTCTTAGTTTAAAATCTTCATTCAAAAAAAAGCTCCTCCCCCCCCCCCCAGTCTGTTTGCTGATTTGCATTGCTGCTACTTAGTAGATGAATAGGTGAGATTCCAGGATATCCAAGATCTCGCTGGATCTTTCACTGCAAGATAGCTGCGTACTCTAAAATTAGTAAGGTGGTGTCATACTGCACTCCGAGATCCACATCTTAGCGTAGCAATGTGATGGCAGAGATAAAGAGATAACAACATGCTCTTACAATATGATGATAAGCAACACCTACACATATCACTTCTTGTGACATGCCTGTGCCATCAAGAACATGTTTGGTTTCATTCTGGTAGGGAATAGCAGTAAGAACATTATTTTTTAACTGTTTTTATAATATGAAAGTATATGGGGTTGGCAATGTTAAATTTAATGATTTACTTAGAAATTATGGTAGCGACCACAAAAAAGTGCTCTTTATACACAATTGTAGTTTTTGCTTTGTCATTATTGTCTCTTCTTGTAAAAGCAAATGGAGTTTCAGTGCCGAGTGTGTTTTCTCTGTGCAGTTTCACTGTAATGCTTTTTCCAGGTTCTCCAATGTCAGATTTGGTAACATTAAGTGGAGAAACCAAAACATTCCAAGGTACTATACATACAAAATGCTCAAGTATTTTAAGGCAGTTGTGAAAGATGCACCTTTTTTGAAAACATGACCTTAGGTAGAAATGTTCTTCACAGTGTAAGCATTTTATAGACTTATAACTTTAAGTACCATTTCAAGTACCATTTGTAAGAATCAGGGTAGACAATGAGAATCGATGATTTTCTGAAGCCATTTCATGTATATTAAATATCACTGATGATTGTTACTGGGTTAAAAGCAAAGTAACAATGTGTGATGGAGATGCCCTTTTAAAAGCATAATAAGAGTATGCCACTTAAAAATAGAAACAGGCTTCTTGGAACAGCTTACATCATCTTAAGAGGTATTGCTTGTAGATTATAGTTGCTTTCACAGATTGATGTTTGCCCTTGAGAGGCGGTTCATCATCTGTTCAGGTTTTTTTAGGGAAAGAGTCTGAGGTGAGACTTAGCAAAATGGCTGTAGGGTAGAACAAAATGAAGTGCTAGACTATGAATACAATGCATCTTTTAATAGCATTTCATGTAACCTAGCTGAAATCAAAAAAGGTATACTTGGTGGTTTAATTGTGTGTTTTCAGACTTGTATTTATTTGAAGAAAAGTCAGGCAGACATATCCTAAAAATGTCTATTCACATAAGTAGCAGAACTTGTAATGTTTCAACAGAATACAACAATATATATATTTTCTAAAAAATCAGTGATTTAAATCAATAGTAATGTTAAGTCCAACTTTAATGTAATAGTTATTAGCCCCAGTATTAAAAAGGCACTCTCAAACATGATGTGACAAAAATCAAGCTCCAAGAATTTTTCTCGTGTCTAATTACAGAAATATGTAAGCATTAAATGTAATACTGACATTTTTTAAAAAAAGAAAGGAACAACTCAACAGTTTTCACTTAATTATTCTGCTGTGTTTTAGTCTTAGAAAGAAAAGATGATTGCCTAGACAGTTTCTGTTGCTCACATGAAAACTCTTAACTCTGCAAACTGGTCTGTGTGGGCAAAGCCCTTAACCCATGTGGATCATTATGTGAATTCAGAACCTAAATGAAGTGTAAAAATGTAAACAGAGTAGGTTGTGAAAGGAGAAATGAGATTTGGAAAATTCCCTTAGCCTTAATAATCTGAAAAGGCTAGGAGGATAGCTAAAGAAATATTTTTTAAAAATAAATGAAATACAGATGTGACTGAACTGAGAGAATTCTGCAGGAGAGAAGAATAAACAGGAAGGGAAATACAGCTGTTGGGAAAAACATTGTTTACACAAGAGAACCAAGTTTTTCTATGGTCGCCACTGCCCAGGAATTCTTCTTATACTTTCCTAAAATGCCTGGGCACATACATAATGTAGTCCATCTGCTTTTACTTCATAAGGCTTTTGCTGTTCAATTATGTGCTACATAGGCTCTGAATGATTAGAAAGATACTATGCTAGATTTTTCTCCTTCAGATAATGAAACCAAATTGAAGATAGGTTTAAAAAAAAGCCAACAAACAAAAGGTACTGTTCTAATCAGAAAAATTACTAGTATGCCATTTCATCTCTGTTTTAGCGATATTCTGTCTCTACCCTGCTTAGGTTTCAAATTTTGGTTCTTCTATAATAGCACAGTGTGAAGTCTGAAGAGCACTACAGAAAGATTTGGGTAGTTTGTTTTTTGGTTTTTTTTTTTACAATTACAATCTTTCTGAGTTTGTATCTGGACAAAATATAATTAAATTGTTTTGAGGAAAACAAGGCATACTTATTGATGTATTAAATGCCAACCAGGAACAGCAATAACAATGCGCGGGATTATGTACATCACACGTTGTGTTACAAATGAATCATGATTATTAGTGGGTGCCATTTCACATTCTGTGCTGAAAGAGGTTGAATAGAAAACAACCCGAAACCACAACTTACATGACTGCTACTCCTGCATTAGCACTGTAGACAGAGTGTCTTTGCATTCAGGACAGTGAGAACTTCTGGAGACAAAATATGAAAGGCCACTTGGTTGTCACAGTGATCTTGTTAAAGGTATCTTTCTTGGAGTGTTGGTGTCACATCCAGCTAGGATTTGCAACATATCTTTCAGTGGCATTCCTTGGCACTTTGTACATTTGCCTATCCCACCACACTTTGCAATGGCCAAGAGGATCTTGCAGGCCAGTTTACTGTTTTATGATGCTTTCACTGGGGAAAATGTTACTGCACCTGAACCCGAGCTTTTCATAAAACTTTTCCAGTTTTTGGATGCAAAGAAATGAGAAACATAAATGACATTTTCTAACTATGAGAACAGTGCACCTAAAGGAGTCAAGAAGACCTCCAAAATGTCTTCAGTAAATGAGATAAACTGAACTGTGCAATTACTAGATGAATAAAATCTTGGGCATAATAGAGAGATTCGTTTTATGCTATATTACAATTATCTTTACATTGCCCCTCAGGTCTTTCAGTGCTCAAAGGTAGTAATTACCTGTCTCCATTTCCTGCAGGGGCTGTCTAATTGCTCTCCACTTGCCAGCATCCCCCCCTGCGCTATGTGTGCCAACCATCCTTTGCTCTCAGATTGTCTAATATGATTAACACAATTGAGTTAATGATAAACTCAGAGCAATTCTCAGCACTTTTAACTTATAAGTCCAGGTTACTTCTGGTTTAAAGTTCAATATGATCTTTCAGACCTGAAAGCTTATTTCTATGCTTTTGCCATTTATTTTGGTAAGCCTGCTTCTTGCTACAAATCTTTTCAATCATTTTTGGCAACTCATAGACTTTCATCTTATTAACAAAATGTGACTCCGTTTCCAGACTACATAAAATTCTTTACATCTGAGCAAAGAACTGTTGGATTTTATCAACTGCCTTGTATGAGGAGAGGAGACATTCAAAGTTAGGAGGACCAAACTCTTCCCTAAAGAGAGGATGTATTTTCATGCATGGAAATGTGCACCCATTTGCAGTTTAGAATAGTATATGTCCAAGCATGCTGTTGTGGTATTTACTCACAGCTGCAGACTGACAGATGTGTGCTCACTACTAGAACTACATTTGGGGCTCAATGTAGAAGTCTGTCCCCAAACTCTGAAGTAATGCTATTTAGATGAACGTCATTCTGTATGCAATTTAAGAGTTTCCTGGTCACATTAACAGAAAAATCATTGGTAATTATTTTCTCTGTATGTCCTTGCTTCAAGGTCTGTATTAGTGTCAACACAGTTGGGTGGTGGGTTTTTTTCCCCTTTCAGCCTAGTGAAGCACACATCCTGGTTTTGGCTAATACTGAAACTTGTTACCAACAGAAAGTTGAGGCATGTATCTAGGCTGCTTAAAGTAGAAAAAGGCAGACCTTCAAGCAAGGCTAGAAGCTATATGTTTATTGTCTTCCCTTAATTTAAATTGTCATTTCATGTTTGTTCCCTTTTAAAAATAACTTGCATATTAATCCAAGCTGTAAACATGAATATAATTACTGTGGTAACCTTCCCATTTTAATAGATTGAGGAGCATGTTATGTTCTATGCTGGCTGATAATCAGAGAGTAGCCAGAAGGTGTAAGCTCTGAGGGGTAGAGCTGCTCTCATACACACTTTGTTCTTGTAATGACCCAATGTGAATGAGTTAGAGTACACACACCCTCTCCTCCTAGCTCTCCGCTGTCACATACCTACCTGCATGAAAACTCCCTCCTTTGATACATTTTGAAGTTAAACAGATTAACTATAAGTTGTTTGGTTTTATGCTGGAGAAAAACAGGAGAGGCCTCATGCAGCCAGCAGTGGTGTCAGCTGGGGTGTAGCTGCTGACTGCAGCCTTCTGCCTTCCCCCTGGACCCTCATTTGGAGCAAGAGCTGTAACTGTTTGGGTCAGAGCTGCTGAGGTCAGGCCCTACTCTGCATAAGGTGTGGACACGTTCATTTGGAGCTGATTTCTTTCTGCACAGGCAAGAGATGGGGAAGTTGATAGGTAACATGTAAGGAGCATGGGGTATTTGAACAGTGAGGGAAGATTTTTGGAAAGGGAAAGTGAGGAGTACACATAGCCCTTTTTCCGAGGAAAGTGTAGGGCTATGCAGAGATGCTGCTTTTTGGAAAGATGGAGCCTAAATGAAGCTGAGCTAGTGCACAACTCTGTGTGAACACTCACTGCGTTTATAATAGCATCTATCAATTTAGCTTAAAAATGTATTTTCCTCAGCTTAAATTCAAGTAAACAACTTTTAATTGGAAATAGGCCTTGTGTAAATACTCTTTAACATCTGTTCAATTCAAAATCATTTTTAAAACAGTTAAGCTGCAGAAAAGTGACATACCTCCTCCATTTCTAGGGCTGTGGGCTCAGAAGCTCTTGAATCTTTTAAGATGGGGTGACTCAGTAGCCGTTTTTGGCTTTGCCTGATTTTTATGTTGGGCTGTGATCTTAATTTCAGTAATGACTTTGAGTGTGGTTCTGAAAAATTGAAGACTGTTGCTGCTTTCAGCTTCTTAAATTTAACAAACTTTGCTTCATTTTACAGTGAACAGTGGTTGGAGTTTTGAAAGTGATCTGCATCTTATATTTGAGAGTTGGTTGCATCCTGTGTTTGACAGAATTTTTTTTTAAAAGCTGATAGATTGTGTTTTCTGTGTATATTCTGTCTTATACCTTGTTGCCATGATCTCATTGCTGGTAGAGCAATTGGATTAATATTCTGGAACTGCACTGTGCTGCTCTGTTTGGGAAAGCTGTTGTGAGGCTTAAAGCTAAAGATTTTGTTTTCTGGTTCTGGGTTGGATGAACTTGCTGGATTGTGGTGAGAAATGTAACTTTGATCAGGGCTGTGTCCAGCTGCTGCATAAGTGGAAAGGATTTTTCAGAGGCTGCGCTCTCACCAAATTATGTGCTATGTCTGCCTGCACTGAGCCATGCTGAAGGGGCAGAAATCAGGAAGGAGGAGGAAAATATCTCCTTAATTCCTGGAAATTCCTTAGAAAAAAACTTCAGAGGTTTTCTGTGGCTGTTGGGCTATACCTTTCAACCTGGGGTTTGGTGTGGTGGGGTTTTTTTTCCTGTGAAGGGACTAAATTATTTTTTAATAATGGAGGAGGAAGTGTATTCCTACTGCTGCAGGGCAGCTCTTCAGAAAGTTGTTATTTAGCACAGAGAGCAATATTACTTGCCATAGAAAGTTTTCATGTCTCAGAGAAATTTGATTTGGATGTCACAAAACTGCTGCTGCAAAGACATGTTTGGATCCAGGTCTTTGCACTACTATGGTATTGGTAGTAGGGAGGAAAAGATGTCAAATTCAAGTCAAAAAAGTAAGGCAAGGAAAAAAACACATTCTCTTGAGACATTTTCAATTAGAATATCTCGTTGATTGAATAGCAGGAAAAATTTTGGCATATGAATTTAAAGTATCTTTAATTGATGGGCCTGTTCTGATTAAATATCTAACCCAGTAGTAGGGCTGCTCCAACAATATTTATTTTTAGCAAACTACCTTATTAGAAATAAAGAGGGGGGGGAAATTAGCTATATATACTTTTTCCCAGAGGATTCATGTAGACAATAACACTGTTCAGTGTACCACTCCCCTCTGAAATATCATGAGTAAAAGTTTCACTCAGCAGACAACCCTCTAGGACTTGAATGAGGAGAGAGGAGTGTTGCCTGCATGCTTGGGCAATGAATGCTGGAAGATAAGCTAGGCCTGTCCAGGTAGATCCTGTAGGTTTTGGCAATCCGTTTCCAAAATGCAAACCCCAGGTCTTTTATATATATATATATATACACACACACATATGTAATGTAGACTTCTGTACAAGGGGGTACAAAGTGTTATGGAAGTACTGAGATCTGAGCTTCTCTCTGCACTGCAGTTACAACTGTAGAAATGTTGGAGTATCTCAAAATTGCCCCCACCCCTTCTCCAAATGAATCTGTGTGAATGCAAAGCTGTCATACAGTTACAATATGTGAAACATTTTTATGTGCTTTCTGTTATTTAGGCATGTTTGGGCGTAGGCAGTGCTTGCATACATCCTGGCAATTGAAACTGAGCACTCTTATAAAATTGTATAACTCAAGGTACTTTTGAATTTTGATAATGGCAAATCTGCTGTTACATGGTGTTAAAAAAATTGCTACCTTGTTGGAAAAGCTCATTTGACGTATCTGTGCTGCCTTAGACCACAAAATAGAGTTCTCCCACTGTGAGAAGGCACCGAGCCAGTCTGAATCCAGCATACCAAACTCACAAACCCACCTTGACCTGCAAACGTGCCTGGGGGTTACCTTATTCTTAAGGATGGACATGTTAGTTTAAACAAAAATCCACTGTCTGCCATCATCTCTCTTTGCTGGTGACCAGTGCTAGCAACCAGGGACTTGCATAGAGCAAATACACAGCGGCTTTTTTTTGTAGCCCTGTGAACAGTGGAGGGATCATAAGACATAGTGTTTAGGTTTTGTCTATAAAATTGTCTAGTTGCATTTTGAACCAATGTAAATTCTGGCCATCACAACAGATTGCTATGATTGGAGAGCTGCCCTGCTGACAGATGTTGTGAAAAGATCCACTGTCCTTGTGTTGTACTCGAATGGCTAGTTTGGTATAATGCCCTCTGTTTTCTTTGTTGACTGAAGTCTGGTCTTTTACAACTGTTGTATGTGTGGTATGAGGGACTTCCATCATACTCCTCCTTAGTCATCTCTCTTTTCTGGGCTAGAAAATCCTAATCTGTCGTTCTTTTTACAGAAACTAATTTACATCTTTGGTCAGTCATTTTTTTCTCGCCTGCTTTTTTTTCCCCATTGCTAAGCCTGAACTGATCTACTCTTGCAGATCCAACTTGGCTTTGGGTGGAAGAAAAATACAGAGTGCAAAAAAGTCTTCATGTCACTGTATAATATTTATGGAATCACATGCATAATGTGCGATGAGGTTCTCATTTTTCCCATCCTTAAAGAGACACAAGAGAGTTGGAAAAGGTACATTATAAAACAGCAGGAATAAACACAGGGCTGGGAAGGAAGTAAGGCAGTAGGAAAAAAGAGAGAAAGGAGTAAGATAAATGTGTATGTGTTTGCATAAAGGAGAGAGGGAAAGCTACTTGGTAGGATTCAATTTCTGTGGTAGCCATCATTGAATATATCAGAAGATGGTACAACCAACCTTTGTTTTTTGAAGGGGGGGAAAAAAGGAAGAATACGCAAGCCAGCTATAACCTTATATCCTCACAGGGGTCAGAGAACTGTTCACATCTGCTGACTGTCAGTGGTTATGAAGTAAGCAGTTTTGACCATGGCTTACTCATTACTGCCAGGCTGGAGTTACGTGGTGTGTGAGCCAACAGGCTCAAGGCAGTAAAATTTTTACAGGCTGAGTACTGAAAAACTTAAGAGGGAAATGTGGCGTAAATGTGACACAAAGAGCAAATTTCATGTTCTGCTGAATAAAATCCAGAAAGAAGGCATGGTGCATGTCCACAACCTGGCTGTTTGGTAAATATGGTATTTGTATAATATCTTTTAGAAAAAAATCCTCTCTTGGGATTTCAAAACAGCAGTAGTTAACTCAGTGTACCTAACATCTTTTCTTACCTTATATTTTTATATTGCTGTTAAAGAAAAAAAAAAACAAAAAACAAAAACAAAACAAAGAAAAAAAGAAAAAAAAAATGCAGCAATGTTCATTAAGCACTTTGCTCTTTAATACGGCATTCTCCTAGACTGGGACCATAGACATGGATTTCAAACCAGGAAGAAAAAGGCAGGCATCTGACCCAGAGTACTGAGAGGATAAGGACAGGGCTAGAAATTAGGACAAAGTTACATAGGCAGGAGAAAGAAAAGCAAGAGTCTGAGTTCAAGAAGAGAACAGAGAATGGAAGTAGTAATTTGTTTGGGATATATTTGTGTCCCAAGCACAACGGCCACATCTCCAGTGACTGGAGATACAAACAACATGACAGTGTATGTTTAGAGTTCTAGATTAAGGAGCTTTTTTGTATATTTAATCACAATTTCATCTCTTTAGTATATTTAATTCTTTTGTCCTCCCAGGCAGCGCATTGCTAATTGCAGCTCTGCAAATATGTTTGCAAGGTTTCTGCAACAGTTTTTGTGAAGATCTTCTGTAAAGATGTAGCTTAGTTGTCAGCCAGTGGCAGGAGTCTCTCGATACAGTTTGAGTGAGCACAGATCACAGTCCACATCTCTGGCTTTAAAAACTAGATTAGGAAGAGTATCAAAAAGTGTAAAATGTAACTTGAGGACTAGGGGAAATTACTTAAAATGAGGTGTTTCTAAGTCAATCTGTCTCGTTTAACAAAGAGAAGAGTTGGCTTGAACATGGTATTTAACTTACTGGGGCTCCTCAATCTGCTACTTATCAGGAATTCATCAAGAATCATAGCTTGAAAGCTTATACTGGATGAATTAAAATGGTAAATAAGGAATGTATTTAAATACTTACAATTATTATTAGCAATAAAGGAATTTATTTTTTTTCCCTGGACATCACTTAGGATAGGATTTATCTAACCTAACTTCAGACATCTGCTGTGTAGATGTCTGCACTTAAACTAATCAACAAGAGCTCCCTTTATTGTCCAGTGGAGAGAAACAGGCTCTTTCAGGGTAATATGAACCAGATTCTAGTCTCAGTTGTGTTGGCCTGATCTCCATCCACTAAAACAGATCACAGGGTAACAATGTGGATGTCAACATCTGAGTTAGGCACACCTACTGTGTCTTTCTGGAAGACGTGCCTTAGGATAAGTGCAGGAGTAATGTTTTGTGTTGTTAATCTACTGATATGTTCTGGTCTTAACTCTCTAGGCAAATACATGGCAATTGTCTAGGCACACTTTTCTAGAAAACCTGCAAAGCCTCACAAAGCTGGATCAGGTGTGAATGACCAAGGGGATAGCAATCCTGCTGTGCACAGGGACAAATTCTGGCAAAAACAAAGCCAAATTAGTGACTACAGTTTTGAAGACTGCTATAGGAATTATAATGGCTTTTATCAAAGAACTGCTGAAATGAGCCATATCCGATAAGGACATGTGAAAATCACAGTATCAGAGAAAATATGGGATCCTTTCTGGTGCTTCCTGGAGTTCAGAACTTTGTTACCCACAGATACCTGAATGTTTCTTTTTAAAGACAAAAATAGTCTTTTTAACATAATGAAAAAAGTAAATTAAGTATAAATTTAATTTGTTTAAAATAGCATAAAAAATCATAGTATTTAAAAGTAGTAGTTTAACTAAAACTAATGACATCTGATGTGTTTTTAAAACTGTGGAAACTTAATCCGACACAAATATACACAAACATGCTAAGCCCCTGTGAACCTCATGAAGTTCAGTGAAGCAAAGTGCAAGGTCCTAAACATGGGTCAGGGCAATCCCAAGCACAAACACAGGCTGGGCAGAAAATGGATTGAGAGCAGCCCTGAGGAGAAAGACTTGAGAGTGTTGGTTGACAAGAAACTCAATGTGACCCGGCAATGTGTGCCTGCAGCCCAGAGAGCCAACGGAACCCTGGGCTGCATCAAAAGAAGCATGGCCAGCAGGTCGAGGGAGGTGATTCTGCCCCTCTACTCTGCTCTGGTG
>JAVJGI010000050.1:78518982-78555458 GCA_035590275.1 Ibycter americanus | reverse complement strand
GAAGTGTTCAAGGCCAGGCTGGATGGGGCTTTGAGCATCCTGGTCTAGTGGAAGGTGTCCCTGCCCATGGCAGGGGGGTTGGAACTAGGTGATCTCTTGGGTCCCTTCCAACCCAAACCGTTCTGTGATTCCCTATTACATGATTATGTTGTTTTCTAGGTGGATAAGGTTTTAAAAGTCATAATTGCTAATAGATTTAAAGTACAAAACATTATCATTCAACCTTGAAAAGATTTTCAAGTTGTTCTGTTCTATTCGGGGAGATGATACTCTAATGATACATATATATATATATATGAATGTATGTATTCATAGTTTAGGGTCTAAATTATGCAACTTAGTGAAGTTCCTTCAATATAACTTCTTGAAAAGCACCTAATTTTTTTCTTTTCAAATTATAATTTATTCAGTGCCTTAGGGCAGTGGGGCATATTAGAGGCAGAAGTAAGAGCTATCAGAGTATGATCACTTTCCTGATGAAAAAACAATTAACCCCCCGGTTGTTCTATAGCATAGTACAGCATCACAGGCACAGATGGGAATAGAACACATAAACTGTTCTTTTATTTCTATTAATTTCATGGACTTCAGAAATTCTGTTGTTTTATCAGTTGCATGCTACACACTAATTTAGCGCTGTGCATTGTATCGCAGCTATCATGTGTCGGTGTAAGTGTCCACATGAAATTTAGTTCTGTCATACAATCCTTTCCTTGCCTGGTACACAGATATTCTCCTGTCTGTAGCATCTTTAACAGCCCTTCCTGAGGGAGACAGAAGGAAAAGGCCTTACCCATGAGAAATTGCAAAAAAAGGCCCCCCACAAAACTTGGAATTTTATGTCGAGGAGTTCAATTTTGTCTTCACACCAGTCAGGATATGGTTATATTTTACTATAAATCAGTATAACCAGAAAAAAATCCCTCCAAGCCCTTCAAACTCTGTAAATTCTCAGACCGGGAGCACAGCTGAAGGCTGAAGTTTGCTTGAATGTGTTATATCCTGACAGCCAGTGGCAGCTCTAATGCTTTTTAGCTGGTAGGAGTTGCAATAGAAAAGTTTGCAGTAGATCTGGGAGTGTATGCGTGTGCATATATGCCTATAGCGCAATAGAGCTTTAAGAGAACAGTGCCACACAAATGACTGAATGGTTCAGGCTATTCATGGTTATGTTTACAAGACAGGGATCTTTAGCTGTTCTATTTTGCAAAACAGAACAAGTGGCTGCTGTAATGTTAAAATGTTCTGGTGGGGTAGACTCCACTATCCTGGGGGCAAGTGTAACTCACCCCTGTAGGTACACAGTAAGGGCTTGTTTTCCGAGCACAATCCTAATTTAAGACCCTTGTCCTTCAAACACTTGGGCTTGTGCGTAAGTATTCCATAACTCTGGGGCAGACCTGTAATTTATTTGGTGCTTTTTGGTGTTGAGGACAATGAGACCCAGTCTCACTGAAACCTTCAGGAACTGCTGCAATATAAATGTTAAATAATAATGAGTAATGCTATTGAAATCAAAGGGAATAATCACATATTCAAATGAAAATGTGAATTATCATCAGAGGCTATTGTTCTTGTGTGTGAATTAAAACTATTACAGCTATTATTTTGTCTCCCATTCTGATTGCAGAGGTAGATGAAAAATCCTGGGTTTGACTAAACTCATTTTTTCAGATGGAAAACTAAGTTTAAGAATGATTCTATCATGTGAATTTGAATAGGGTAGGATTGTGGAACAGCGAAAATGTAGCAAGTTTGAATCACAAAGTTTGCGTGAAAGCTGCTGGGTTTGCGGCAATAACATATCAGTTATAATGTGACTTTTCACTAGGTTTTTTTTTCTAGACCACTTCATCATATTTTAAGGAGAGCAAAATACATGTTGAAATCATGGATATTTGATTGTTCTGACTAGGAACAAAAATGTTGTGATTAAAGGAAGAAACCTTTTTACCAGCATGTGATGATTTTATGGTCATTCTGTTTGTAGACAATTGATGTTTCGGATAGTTTTTTGGCAGAGAAACATGATTGTTCTTGGCCCCAGTAAATACAGTGAAATGCTGCTACTGCTGTGCTAATCCATATTAAGCTGCATTTGCTTCCGATATATTTGCTTCTGCTTTTTTTTTCTTCTTTTTTCCTCTTTTTTTCTTTTTTTTTTCATTGCTGTACTTTAGCTCTCTTCTATTGCTTACATTGAGTTCCAGGACTGTTGTGAACATGCTGCAGCCTCCAGTGACAAATCTGAACAGGTGAATTAGATGCTTCAATTAAATCTAAAATCTTTGGGTAATTATGGCAGGTAATTTGCTAGTAGATATTTGCAGTTATTTGAGTAGGTATTGATTTCATTGGATTATGTTGTCTGTCACTCTCTCTGTTGAGTATTTAGTTTGTTTCTCACCATGAATGTTGCAGTGACTAGAAAAATGGTCTTTGGTGGCTAAAAGGTCTTTCTGCGGTATTGTGTCTTGTGGTAGACTTGCCTTGATCAAGTCTGTATATAATGAGAGTTTTCTACTACTTAAAGATACCAAAAAGTTGTGCTAGTTTCCTTTCCAGAATCCTTATCTCTTACAATGCAACTAGCCTAAGACTCATTTAATTCAGCTTTCACTTACCTGCTGTCTTTCCATATGGATTTGCCAATACATTTAAACTTCCTCGACACGGGACGTGTATTTTCAACAGTCATTTCGAAGTGTTATTTGCTTGTACTGCTGCAGTGACTGGGAATCTGAGCCATAGGTAGCAGCTCCACTCTAATAGTCTTGCATAGGAAAAGAAGAAAAAGGCAGTCCGTATGGCAGGTGTACCTGCAGTTTCTCCTCTCCTCACACAGACATAACTTCTCTTTCAAAGCTGACACATCAGTTGTTCTTTTGTGGCAGAAAGGCAGACAGTACTTTTTGTAGGATCATAGAATGGTTTGGGTTGGAAGGGACCTTAGAGATCATTTAGTTCCAGCCCCTCTACTGTGGGCAGGGACACCTTCCACTAGAAGGTGTTTTGTTGCTTTCCAGAGTGATACAGGTAGACGTGCAGTGGTAATTAAGTCCTTTATACGAATTGCAACATGACTGCAAATTTGCTTAATCAGGCTTAATAGGATGAGGCGCATGGGGATGTGTGCATGAGCGCAGATGATCATAATTAAGTCCAAAGTGGCAAATTGAAGTAATGTATCGTTGGAACTCATTATACACTTTAGGTTATCTAAATTCATATCTCAAGAATAGTTTCATGTCTTGAACAAATCTGATGTATATCTGCTCAGCTTTTAGACCTAAGAGATACTATTTGGGTCTGTTATACTGCCCAAGTAGTCTTCCTTTTTAGCTGGGTATTTCTAGCTTTATAAATTTCTTCTCCTAAAATTGATTTTTATCAGTGTTTCTCATCAGATCATAAACAAAGATTTTAATAACCAGGGCTGTAGCAGAAGTATGCTACCTCATCTCTAACCATTGTTCTTATGTGTTATTCCTGCACGTTGATGGAGCATTGCATTAATAAATGCAATAAATACTATGCCAACCCAAGGGAACAGTTGAGTTAAAGTGTAGTCTGCAAAATGTAGACATACCAAAGCACACTGAAATCATGTTTAGTACTGTGCAAGATGTTGGAAGTCCTTACATTGCACATGGAAAAGTTTAGTTACAGGCATTTTATATAAAACATTACCTTTTCTGTTCTCTGGCTACCCAAGATTTTTAAATCTTGAATTTAAAAAAAAAAAAAAAAAAAAAGAAAGAGGAAAAAAAAGAAAAAATCCATAAGTGCTTATATATACTTCTGTAAAAGTGCAGTGGGTGCTCCTTGTCATAACACCACTCAAGCTATGAAGTTATTACAGTTTTGTGGGAACTGAAAATCTAGTTCCGTATGCTTTCTGTGCTATATGCAGAAATGCCGTAAGATACGCTAAATAATTTGTCCTCAAACTACAGCCTGCTTCAGGCTGCATTTAATTTTCATGTAGTCTTTAAAACGATCAGGTATGCCAGAAGGTGCATACCTGACTTAATGCAGAGATTTGTGCTGATTCCATCTTCTGGTAGAGTTTACCCAGAGTCTCCAACAGGAAGGTTTGCTGTATTCCAGGCATTTTTCCCTCTTGATTTACTTACCTCCCTCCTTCCAGCCTATGCACACACTGTGCATGCTTTTCAGATCGAGTAAGTGAGAGGTTGGGTGACAAATTAGACTGAAAGCATCTGTTTCTGCTTCTGTGCTGGAAATGCTGAGACAAAAATATACTCTATGTGAAGTGAGTTAGTGCATTTATCCAACATAACTTCATTTTGGAGATGATGCTTCACTGGGTGAATTGTCCCTGAAATTGGGCTACTACTGAAAATAAATTTTGCATTTTATAGCAGACTAAAAGAAAGTAATAACACAGATGTACTGTAGAGGCCATAAAGATTCACTGGAAATACATGACAAATCTGTATTTTAGTAGCCGAATAGACTCAATAGGGTTTTCTAACTGTATCTGAACATATTTTATTTTTTTTAATGCTGGCACTCTTGAAGACTGGGACTTTTCTGTTTGAATATAGGTTTAGGAACCTGTGTTAGTAAATATTTGCTCTTATAATCAAGCATTCCAGAATCTGACTTTCAAGCCTCCAGGATTTAGGATTTTAACATTTCTTTATTTACTTACTCATTTATTTTAGTCTTATGAAATTATTTCAGTTTTATCTGGCATCTTATAGTTTGTCAAGCTATTGATTTAATAAGATATTCCTTTCTAAATTTATGTTTTCTTATGTGCTCTCTTTAAAGAATTCTATTCCGTAAATATTGTACTTAGATGTTTGCATTGGGAAATTAAAAACAGGTTGCTCCAGGTTGCTGCTTGGAAAAAGAAAAAGATAAAGAGTAATAATCTCTTTTTATGTCAGTAGTATCATAAGATTTTCTTGTACAGTGTAAACCTCACAACCAGCACCTACAGTTTCAGGTGCTTAGGAGGTCTTTCATCATAAAATGTCCAAGTTGCATTTGGATCGGTGCAGTTCTCTTACAGTCAGTAAAATCCTGACACTTTTCAGACCAGGATGTTGAAGAAATTTTTTATGTTCAGCTTTAATGAAGTGAAATGTATGAATAAAATTCTGCAGGAGTGAAACCACGAGGTCCTCTTTCTCATGTCTTCAAGAGTAATTGCAGAGAAAGGAGATTAGTATGTATTACATCAGCTTTCCCTTGAGTAGGAAACCAAAGGTTCATTTGATAACTTGTGTGGTATTAAGTAGATTATGCTTTGTAAGCACTAAGGTTTTATACCTAATTCCTGAATCCACAAGTAATCTTAAAAGATGTCTAATAATAATTTGAATTGAAAATGCATTTATTGGCACACATAAAAGGCAAAAGGTCATGCTGATGTACTATGCGGTGTTCTTCCTTGGCTGTCCTGCACTGCTGCTGCAAAATGGAGAGTACTGCTCAATAAACTTTCAATCAAAAAAATTAAAAGCATCCTTAATTTAATAGTTCATTATTGCATCTACCCTGGGTGGCAAGAGAAATCTGTGGCATTTGGTAACACAGCATTAAGTATTTTGAATCATTTGTCTGAGCATGTCAAACATATGGGTTTGTATTCCACATTGTGTTGTGGATCACCTCTTCCCCTTTATGAATGCTCTAGCTTTTAAAAGAGACACTAATTACTTGTTTGGTTAAGATAAATGCTGACACTGTCTCTTGCTAAATGTCCCTGAAGACTGTATGCAGGCAAACTACAACTCAAATTTTACGGGTTTTTTGGGGTTTGGATTTTTTCTCTCCTTTTGAGAAGCTGGAGACATGAGGTAGACCCAAATCCCAGTCTGTTATATAAGGTCCTCATACAGACTTGCAGTTGTAGAAATTAATGATGATATTTAGTAGTACTTTCTTTTTCTTGTGACCCACCATCTTGGACAGAGTATTTATATCCCCCATATTTATATTCGTTGCTCACTTGAACTATCAGCCTACAAAGCCACATCTGTTCTTACAGTGTTTCACCAGTGCTATGACATACTGAATAGCAAAGGGATTCTGGTTTCAGCTGTGCCATTGTAGAATATAGTTTTATACGTGACACATTTCTACTGACATCAGTTGAATTTCTCTGGATTTTCATGGCTGTAACTGAGATGAGAATTTAGTCTCAAGTCTCACTAGGTTTTTCAAAGCCCTACAACATCTCTTAAATACCTTCTTCTTGTAGCAATTCTTTCTGGCAAAAGAAGTAGGTAATCTCATGTTTTGATTTCAGTTAGAAGTTCCTTTTTGCACAGGCCCATGATTTTCTTCAGAGTTCTCTTTTTTATACTGAAGTTGTAAATCTGTGCTCTCAGTCACTCACAGCTAAAGCAGATAAGGGATTTGAGGACCTAATGCAGGACAAAAGTGTTTTATCCAGCACTGGATAAAGCTTCCACTCTCCTTTTGCCACTATTCCCATCCTCCTCCATTGCTGCTTAGTTTTGGAGGCTGATAAGCTCTTTATCCACCTGCTGTTCTGACTAGACAATAGTGCATGGGATGGGACTCCTGGCATTCATAGCATGGTTTCTCACTCAGGCTTCACCAGGCACAAGCTAAAAGAAGTAGTGTAGAGCCCCTCGAGGATCCCAAACTAAGAGGCAGCCTCAGCTCACGCCAGTGCAGTTCCAGCTGGGTAAAGCTCTTCACAAAATATCGTACTTCGTAGGGAGATATCTTGGCAGTAGTTGCTCCTTGCTTTTTGTATCATTTGTCATGCTTGCCTAGGGAGTGGAAGCCATGAGAGCAATTTCCTCCTTCCTGAGGGAATCAAGAACTCTTCCAGCTGTGGACACCCTCCTTTGATTTGAAACTCTTCATTATGCAAAAAAGCCAAAGCAAGTCATCAGTAAGATATTGTAGTCTTGTGATTAGAGCACTGGATCAGGTCATAAGTTTGAGGTGTGTTATTACCAGAACTCGAGATTTGTTTGTTGATTGCTTGGTGTAATATGCGGGGTTATCCTGGAAGACATCCCCTTTTCAGGTGAATGCACTAACCACAAAGCTATTTTATAAAGGTAGAGTATCACTGCTGTTCCTTTATTTCTTATTTTTTTAAAAAAAAGAAATTGTTTTCTAGGCATCACATTTTTCTACAATTAAAATCTCCCCTGTGTGATGCTGCATTTATTGGTAATTTTAAATTACAGTAGTTTCTTCCTTATGAACATATCAGGCCTATGATACGTGCAGCCCTATTGTATTATGCAGAGCTGAGCTGATCAGTGAAACAAAGTTTGCATGTATCCAGCAACTTAGGAGTCCCACAATTTGTGTGAGTAGGTCATCTGATGAATTTGTGATGCAGATCTTTTGCTGGTTTTCTGCCTGGTTGGAAGTCTCATATACTCTAAGTGAGTTTGGGAAAATAAGATTAGAAATATGGTAACCCTAATGTTCCAGATTGCACAGTGAGGTATGTATTTGTCCTGTCTGCACAAGCAGCACAGGCACTTGCTGCAAGGTTCTGGATTCACTTCTGAAGATCAGGAGCATACAGATTTGTCAGATCTTGTTTGATTGAGTCTGTGCATTCTGAACAAAATCAGTTTACTCTGTGATTTAGGCCAGTAAAGGAAAGGAAATATATTTAATTTTCATTCAGTGGTTTTTTTCCACTGTGCAGGTTTTTTTGGGTAAACGTTTTATTGTAAATGTGAAAGAAGAATAATAGGAAAAATAGGAAAATCATCATGGTTCGTGATTTGATTGTTTTCTATTTCCTTGGAAGAAAACCAAATTCTGCATACAAGTTTTGTTACCAACAGATTTGTTTTGTTAATATAGTATGAACGTAAATGTACAAAGCTGTCATAAAAATGAGGGATCCTGGGTACAGAATGCCTACATCAACTTTCTACTTCGATACCTGATCATGAGAATACCACTATTGTTGTCAAACATGTGCGGCTTGTGTAACAGAGGGTGTCTTGTATGTACTTAACAGGTGGTAGATGATTTGAAAAACCAAACCCCTTTGAAACTGAAATTGTTTGCTCCTAAGAAAGGGGACCCTGATATTTTTCTTATAGCAATAAACAGGAGAAGCGCTCCATTTTAGAAGGAAAACAAATGAGCCGAATTTTTGTAGCAGTTCAAAGTTACTGAAGTGCTGTATTGTCAACAAGAGTTCCAGTTTGACTTTAAAGTTTATTAGTGTAATTTGTCTCCTACTGTAGGTACGTGGAGACATCTCAGTGTGCCTGTATGTTATGTAGTAAACTTTTAGTTCCAGATTTGTTGGCCAGGCTTTGAATTGTTATTTCTGTAGAGTATCAAAATGAGTATGTTTTCCAATTATTGTCTTCTCAGTATATATTTAATAATAATATCCATCTTATAAACAGGAGTTAGAAAACAAAATTTCTTCACTGAATATATTAGAAAAATAGTAACATAGAAGATAGTGAAAGCCATATTTTAGCACATATCAGCCATATATTAACTTATATGTAACACAAAACATATATTAACTTCAGTGGGACTGATTCTATAAACAAACTTGTAGATAAAATTTAATTGAGTCTGTTCAGTTGTCTGATTTCCCTAAAAGCTGTATTAGTTTGCTCTTTTGTGAGAAATTTAGAAAAAAATTCACTACATAAACAATTGTCCCTTTGTTTGAAGGTTCAAGCTCAAGTGCGACATGCAAAACTCAACTTTGACAAACTGAAGACTGATGTCTGTCAAAAAGTGGATCTTCTGGGAGCGAGCAGATGCAACCTACTTTCTCATGTGTTAACAACGTATCAGGTATCCAAATAAATTGTGGACCTCCAAAAGAAATATTTTCTGTTAAGTATGGGGTTTTTAAGAGGTTACCATGGCAATATTCAACTGTAAGAGTATGTAACTAGTATTGGAGGAGAGACATGAATTTTGCACTGAAAGCAGGTTGTTGTTAAAGCTAACATTGCATTGAAATTTTATCCTACCTTACAGACAACCCTTCTTCATTTTTGGGAAAAAACTTCACACACGATGGCAGCCATCCATGAAAGTTTCAAAGGTTATCAGCCATATGAATTCACTATGTTAAAGGTAAGGAATGTATAGATGTTTGTTTGCCCAGTGATAACCAGTAAGAGATCATACAAGGATGAGGAAAGTACACATTCATATTTTTTCCATATATTATCTGACAATTTTATCCCTGTTCTGTCTTCTCATTTAAATACAGGTTTTCTGATTAATGCACTTCCAGCTAGCAGGATCAAAACCTGCATGTAGAGTGCAGTGACTAATGAATATTTCAAAGGAAGACGTTATTCAGGGCTGGACTTATGTATGTGTTTAATGCTAACTGGGATTGTGTTTGATTATTCCTGAAGAATCATAAAATCCAGCAGAATTAGGGACTTACGTTGCTCTCCAAAATCTCACAAGTGAATTAATAATACTTTGCATCTGTTTTTAAAAACTCACACACTTTAAGAACACCATATTGGACTGAATAGGAGTACATGGATACTCAGGATTCCCACACCTGTACTCAGACTTTTTAACCCTTAACTGCTCTGGGAAATACTGGTTTGCTTGACTAGTGATATTTGCTGATCCTTTATAATCTTTGAGTATGGAATATGTGCAATATCTGACTGACGTCTGAGTTCAGAGTTTCACCAAGTGTCTAAAAATAATCATTCAGCACTGTGTATTTTCCTGGTCATGCCTGCCCCTGCATATGAAGTTGCTTTGCCTATTGCAGTTAGAGGTTCAGTAGAGGAATGGGAAAACAGTGAAAAAAAATGTTAATTTTCCAGTTATCCCCATAGACATCTTCGTTCTGTAGGTATTTTGTGTAACGTAATAACTATGTGATTGGCTGATCCTGTTTGCATGGGAGAAAAATAACATTTGTCTGAAGGAGTCCTGACAGAAGGGTTACCATCGGGAGGAAAGTGGGGAATGAACAGCTTGTGGCAAAGCCACTGTTTGCTTGGAGAGACAACCCAGTTTGAAAACGGTTACCAGTCATGGCCTCAGTCTATGAAACACATGTGCATATGACACGTAGAAATGGAAGTTGGGCTGCGTTGTGCTATATAGCCTATGGCTACCCCAGAGCTCCTAGAAAAGGAGCACCTGAAGGTATAAGGTTTAATTCACCCCAGATACCAAACTTGTCTGTACATGACTATGCTATATTTAAAGTTGTTTTCTAGAATGTGGGTTGGGAGGGAGCAGTTTCTGAACTTTGAAGTGCATAAAGAGCTTGTGGAGACTGTTACTCCTGCAGCTTGAAACATCACAACAGACCAACCAAACAAAAAAATTTCAAGCTCGGTCTCTCTTAGCTGAGGACAAAAATAAAAGGAGCCTCATAAACATTTTCATCTTACCCTAGCCTCTGAAGAATCCTGTCTTGCAGAAGTCCTTATTTGCTATGAAGTTAACATAACTCTAAGCTTCTTTCTTGCATAGTCCACGTCATGGAAGATGGGTTTTAGACAGAGCTTATGTGCAGATTTCAGCAGGAGGCAGCTGGGCATATAGTTCTTGACATTGCTAGTAATTGCCTACAGACTCACCAGTTAACCTCCAAACCGGAAAAGGAAGTCCCCTTTACTTCCCCACCATTGCCTCCCATTGCAACAGTGTCTAGTTCACAGCCTGCGTTTGGCATGGCCAGAGTCCTGCTAGGAGCCTGGGTACCATGCTGGTGGGCTGTTCTCATAACTTCCTGATCTTAGAATGTTTCTGAGGAATTTTTTCTCTTTGCTTTGATACAAACCAATTTCAGTCTTAATTTGTGTAGGTAGCCTACATTGTTGCTGGGTATTTATTCGTTATTCTCTTTTATATCTAAAAATGTGATTATTTGAACAAGACATATGATGTTTCAAAATGTACAGTAACATTTGGACACTTTGGAGATAAACTTGTACAGAAAATGCACCTGTTCTGAAGTGTGAAGTACCCTTGTGATAGAAGATGAGAGAGGTTTGGGGATGCTTGTATCTTCGGAACTTCCTCCTGTGAAAGATTTCAGTATATTCTAAATTTGAAATCAGGGTGGGAATCTATGATGAAGAAATACAATCTATATTGAGTCCACACGTGTAACAAGCACTCCCTTGAAGCAAAAAGTTACTGTAAAAATGGCTGTGAATATGTATTGTGTCTAGGATGCTGCCTAACTTTGTTATGAGAATCTTAACCATTTTTATTGCTGGCCTGCTGTGCTGAAAAGATGTGATTTCCTGTTTTTGCAGTGATATGTATGCTGAGAAATGATGCTAATCAGGAGGTAGTTTTATACTACGGTTTCATGGAAGTCTGTCCTTTCAGAAAACAGCTGCTTGGGAATAAGGCTTCTGTATCAGTTCTTTATTTGTTTCAGTCTCTAGAGTGTGGGACTTTTTTCTATACCAAAGTTAAGTCTCCTCCGTGATCTCTTTTCCCCCAGTTAGTAGTTTCTGTTTGTTTACGTTATGTGATTGCTAAGGAGATTAAATCAGAATCTGGTGGTTGCACCAGGTGAGATTCTGTTGCCTAAGAGAATAGAAGTTTGCTGCTACTTCAGATGGCCTTACTAGGGTAAGTCACCTCACCTCTGCTTGTCATTTCTGAAGGGTGTGGAACTCCCATTAGTCCCATGTCTCCTCTGCTAGACCTGGGTGTGGAATAACAACAGGTATTTATGGTTAGGGATCTGATCCCTACCGATCATATCATATGTTCGTGCCAGAGTAGCTATATATTAAGAAGGACCTGCAGTTAATTCTATATTGAGATTACATGGTATTACTTATTTATGAAGCACTAATAAATGGCTGTAGCTGATCTAGGGCAAGTGTAGTTTCTGATGGAGAAACTTTTGGTCTAAAAATGTACCCAGTGAAGATGCCGTGTCTGCTGTTGACTTTACGCATTAAAAATATACAATCAGAACATATAATTGCTTAAAACATACATAAAATATTTCAGTGTGCCCATTTCTACATTTAATTGGGAGTTACCCCTTTTAGAATATTTTTCCTTGTCTTATATCTTAAAAGGGATCTTTCCTAAAAGAAAATACTGAATTTGGTTCTTGCAAGTCATTTTTATCTTTTATGATTCCAGTTCTGATACTATCAGCTTAATTTTGCTCATACAAATGATTCTTCTGAATTAAACTAAGCATACATGTATGTAGGATTAACATTTTACTTTAAACAAGAATTTAAAGGAACTGTTAACATATGACTTAGACATAGATTGTCTTACTGAAAAATTAGAAGGTGCTATGTACTGGAAAATTACTATATGTAGTTTGTAGTATGAATATATTCATGTACCAGGTTTACCTCAGGAAAGAGACTCTTAAATGCCTCTTGGGATTGTTTCTGGAAAGAAAACATTGTCTTTAGAGATGTTTGCCAAACTCCCTTAATGAAAAGCAGCCCATTTGTTTTCTTTGCTTCAGGGTATATGCTGAGAGTAGTATAATTGTGCTATTGCAGCTGTATTTCCTAACCATGAGTTTTATGCTTGGTGAAAGATGATTATTAATGTGCTAACAACTCTATGTATCGTGATGTAAAAGTGTCTGTTACTGTATGCATTGCTGTAATACTAAAGATGATGGGCTGCTGTTTTGGTAAAGCCTTTAAGGTCTCATTGTCTTGAAATTACCATATATCAAATGAATTCACATTTATTGCAGGGGCTACTTTTCATGAATATTACCTCTTTCTAATTTCTGTCACTGTTTATTTGCCTTAGTTACTTAATGAATATTCAGTTGCATTTTTTACATTTTAATGCTATAATACCAAACTTCCTGAAGAAGCCCAGAAATAATGATAGCCCTGGTAAGGGAGTCAAAAGGCGTAAATCTCAGTGCATCCATTTATTTCCATGCAAAGTGGAATGCATCTGCCTGTGTTCCTCATGTGGTTTGAAGAACTCTGTCCAAACAGGTACTACAACACTGTTGCCTTCTGCTGACCTCTGCTGTGGTCTGGTATCCTTTCTTGTTCCTGTTTGCTGCAGCGTGACTTTACTCACTCATAGGCCAGATTACATGTAATTTTATATCTTAGGGGGTTTGTGGGGATTTTTTCGGGGGTGGGGTTTTTTTTCTGATGAATCTCCATGAGGAAATTCTGCGAGTACTTGCTTTTCCTCTTCCCTTTCTGTTCTCCCCCCAAATGAAACATATCCAAGTTTTTGTCTCTTCAGTGATGTTGCATATGCGCCCTGATGTCCTGGGATATATTCCTGGCTCCTGGACCCACCCTTAGCTGTATTGCTTTGATTCTTTCTCAGTCAAGAGGAAGCGCATTAGTTGTCCAAGGCACTTGGGGGGAACTGTGGGCGAGCGGGGTGCGTTGTCAACACTTTGGTGATTTAATTGCAGAGGACAGATTTTGTGTGCAGTCCGGATGATCTTGGCTTGACTTGAAAGCAGACCAGATGCAGGTGAAGGAATTTTGTGAGTAGCAGTCAGACTCAGAATGGTGCCTGAGCTGGAACCAGGGTTAACTCTGCAGCAGAGGCATCCCTTGTCAGCTTGGATATTTAGTCTGAGTACTGGGAGCATGCAAAAATATCACTTGGTGACTTTTGGTTGTAGAAACAGACAAGGATAGGCAGAGTGAATTGACTGTGAACTTGCTCTGCTACTGTGTACAGTCTTACCCCGATTTTTATAGTAAAAGAGAAATAACAAAGCTAGGAAAATAGCTTTCTGAACGCACAAGGATTAAGCTACATGCTGGTGTAGCTCGCAACAGAGTCTGTATGAGTGCACATGAGCACCCAGAAGGGTGCTGTGAAGTTACACATTTGTCTGCTCTGAGCCTGTGAAGTCAGGGACGCTGCATACACCCAGCTGAAATGCGCTTGCTTTTGTCTGAACTCAGTCTGTGTCTTTACAGTCTTGTTTAATCACTACACTTGCTAGATGATGGGACTTCCCTTCTTCTGATGTAACCTGAAACAATTAGAATTGTTAGTTTGATTTCTATGCGTGCTGACAGTAGTGATCACATTACCATGGGTTCATGTTTAGAAAATGGTTGACAATAGCTTTTTAACACTCAGTTTTATTTCATACCCATCCTCTAGCTTTTTAAAATCTTTATAAAAAAATACCATGATGTGGAGTAGAGGGAGGCAGGGAAGAGAAAAAAATATTCATTATTTGCTATCAGAATTTGAGGGAATATTGTCTGAATTAAATTGTTATATTGAATTGCTGTATTAAAATACAGCTTCTGATTTTAAACAATTTTTATCATAATCTCCACTGAAACCAAAGCTATATTTCAGAGCTTTGTTTATTTTTCTAATACAGGAAATAGTAACTGCCATTATTGTCATGCTGCTTCCTTTCCAAGGTGCTTGTGAACTCCATTTCTATATGCTGTTTCCGTGGTTTGATCACAATTCTTTAAATACGGACTTCCTGAAACACTTACAAAGGAAGCACCATATAATATAGTTCCTTAAAGAAGGAAGCTGATTCCTCTGTATTTCTCTTGGTGAAGATGCAGAAGATTTTTACTGCTGATAACTTTCTTTAACTTGTATAATTAGGCAGTGGTTAGAATAGTTCTGTTTGTTGTTCAAAACCATTACATCCTTCTTGGGGCAGGCTCTGTGCTGCTATACTTAGTGGCAGGTGGGGCACCACAACTGGTGCACCATCACCTCCTGATTACAGTGGACTGTGTCTCCTACTGTGAAGGTGTCCCAGATGGTTCAAGTGCCTGAAGGAGTACGGTCCCCATAATGCAAAGCTCTGCTGTCTTTCCCTGCACTGTACTTTTGTACAAGTATAGTGCATATTCTTACGTTTTTGAAATCTAATCCAGGTCCTCTTGGAGTCAGTGGAATACTTCCCATCAATTTGTCCCTTCCCATAGCAGGGAGGTTGGAACTAAATGATCTCTAAGGTCCCCTTCCAACCCAAACCATTCTGTGATTCTGTGATTCTGTGATTCTGTGATTAATTTTAATAGTACAAGAAATGCAGTCTAATCAATAGCCAGTACAAATGCAATTAAAGGGTAATATATTTATTCATAGGTGATCCAGCTGAGGTGGCTAGTGTCCATTATTCAGAATCCAAGAAGTACACTTACACATGATTCTAGTTAGCACTGTTACAGTGTCAAAAAAAAAAAAAAGTGGCAACCACAGAGTAAGATAAACGTCTTTAATGCCTCTATTTATTCTTGCAGCTTTTGTGATCCCTTATCTTTTGATGCATGATGTCTGCAGTGCTAAAGATGCTTATGACAAATTAATCTGTGGTTCCAGATAGAAGAGTTAACTTACTGAGAGGAAAAAAATGCAACTGCAGTACATGACAGGTCCGTTGGTTTGGTTTCTAGAGCACTGAAATATACGTTTCCTCATACAGACAAGTACTGGGCAAGCAGAAATTGGAATGCCCCTTCTGGGGACTCATCTGTCCCGGTTAACAGGGCAGTGCAAACAAGACCTGCAACATGCCTGGGAATGCCTGTCTTGTAACAGATGGGCTGGGGACTACTAACTTTTATTCGATAGATGAGATGACTTAGAGACCAGGGTTTTTATTTTGTTTTACTATTCCAATGAAACATACTACCATTTTGTTAAAACTCAGATGCAAACCCACGACATTTTTGTGTTAGTTAATTTTGGCACAAAAGGTGATTTGTTTGCTTTATCCTCAGCTTTTTGCAGGGCAGGGGGAGAAGGTGGGTGAGATGCACTACTATGAATATTGGTGAGACATAAATAAACTTAATTACAAGTGGTCAGGACTATTCGCATGCAACATGGTTTTACTTTCAGAAACTGAGTCGGACTTTGGAAAGAGGAACATGTTTTCACCTTCACAACAAAACCATTGGATAGAGCCAAATATTCACATTGCTAATATCTGTGATTATTTAATTACTAACTTCAGTTATTTAATGTTTCATACAGAAATCCTAATTAATGCATAACAGGGACAAACAGTAGTATGTTTATCACATCTGTGATCTCAAAGAGTCAGTCTGTAATCTTTTATGTGGTGGCTTGTTCAAACATCCAAATTTTCATTATAAAAATGCTGACCATGAAACTGCAAATTGTTACCTTGTAGCATGATCTTTCAGATTTCAAGGGACAGTAGGGTTTCAGAATACCACACCTGGGTCTCTGGGTAGCTAATCATCCAAGATTTTAACCCTCATTTTCAGATTGAGAGTACATGTAGTACCTTCCCACTACACTGCAGTTGCCAAGGTTGTGTGAATAGTTGTGTCAGGAAAATAAGAGAATAAAGAAGCAGAGAAGCAGTATGTGAGGAACAAACAGATGTAAAGAATGAATTTTTCTCATCTTTAAAAAAAAAAAAAAAAAAAGGCAAATTCCCAAAATGGCAAAGAAGCATGCACTCAGTGCGGGCTTTGCACATGGTATAGATGGTTTTACTTAGAAATATTGGAAACAGAACATGAGTTTAGAAGTAGCCAGGAGTCACCTTGTTACATAGTGTGTTATTGTGACCCAGTTTGAATGAGTATCTTCTAACATTTTTTATTTTGCTTGTTTGAGTCAGATATAGTTTTGATACAGCTCCAAATTGTTCTTGCTTAATTTATGTAGGTTCTGTAGTCTGGTTTGGCCTTAAATGATACGCTTTTGCTTCACTGATTCTATTTTGTTTCTTCTCTTCGTTTATATTATGGTTATGATCTAGAGCTTACAAGATCCTGTGAATAAACTAACAGAAAAAGCAGAAAAGGAGGACTTGCAGATTGAAAGCACCAAATCAGTACAAGATCAGCAGAGTCAGTAAGTCACATGGCCTGTGTATTAAAATAATAAGCTTTTTTTTTATATATAATCTGCTTTCTCATTGCTAAAGTCACTGAACATTTATAAATGGAACTATAGACACAGCTAGTCTGATCACACTAGCTAATAGTAAGTTTAATACAAGAATTCCTGAAATGTTGCAATGTGTACATGAAAACTAATAAACTTTATGGTGAAATTAAGAGCTTGAAAAAGACCCATTAAACCTTTTATATGCTTTTCATTTTTCCTAGCCTTCTTTTTATTTCTCAGCTTTTGCTTCAGTTTTTCTGTAGCAAAAGAAATGGTAAACAGCTACACATGGGAGAAGATATATGGGCATTGTATTTCTCCCTTCAGCAGCATCTCCTTTCACCTGGGAATAGGATATGGATTCCTGATTGCTTTGAGCAGCGATTAGTTTTTGTAATGTATACAGCATCAGTTAGTAATCCAATGAAGCAGTAGGTATTTAGTATATAGTACATCTAAGTGAGCTGATGCTATCAAGGTTTGAGTTACCTGTAGCTCTGAGGTGGAGAGACTTATGAATGGGCTGCTGTGCGGAGAGGAGAACAGGAGAACGAGATGCAATCCCTCCCCTACGGGACCATCAGGATTCAGTTGCGAGGAGATGCAGCGTTGATATAATCCTGCTGCCACCTGTTGTTTTGACTATCCCTGGTTAAATGAAGCACCCAGCAAAGGATCAGTTGTCAAAAAGCAGAGAACAGCTTGACTGATTAGTGGATTTTTCTCAGCTATTTATAATAACGGAGTTTTCAGTTTTGCATTCCTTTTACTTATTGAGATTCAGAACTATTGACAAAAACCAGTTTATAAATTGGTCAGGCTTGATGCTATTCAGATTAGAAAGGACTTGGCCAAGTACCTTTTAGCAGGTGGTTGGTGCCACAGCACTTCCTTGGATCTGCTGCATCTTATGACAATAATAAAGAATTTCATAAACAATTGTTTTCCTCAATGTTGAATATAAAGTTCTAGAATGAATACATGACTTAGGCAAGATGTGTGCATTGGCACCTACCAGCAAATGCATCAATGCCATGTCATGGTTGCGCTTGGTTTTATTTATAGATTGTCTTTTTCCTTGTCTGTCATAGAACAGGGGTAGAAATGTCACAATTTTTGCTGTCTAAAACAAACCATAAAGAAACATGAAAGATTCTAGAAGAATTGCTCAAAGCAAAGCTTTTAAAATCCTCATGAACTTTCCATTCACAGTAAACATTTATTATACTGGAATATAGCCTGCATCTAATTCTCCTCTGCTCCGCCACAAGCCTATCCTCAAGAGCAGGGCAGGTGGCTCCTCCTGTCCCGTCCCTAGGGGATGGGAGGATGTGCCTGCACAGTCAGTCCTCTTCATCACATCAGTCTTGTGCCTGCTTCATTCCCTACTGCTTGAATGGCTTTACACAAAGTAATAGCAGTTAGAAAGTATATATTCTTCATTGAAGAAGTTACCTTTGTATAAGAATTGCATGTAAACCACAGCTTTTTTTTCTGTCAAGAGCTTTTTAATCAACACTGCTGATCTGTTTCTCTAGAAATCTGCTGATGTAGGACAAAACTCACCTGACTGTTGATTTTTAATTAGTTACTGTTAAAAAGAGAATGCAAAGTGGTTGTTTTTTGGTTTGGGGTTTTTTTTTGGAACAGTTGTATCTCCATGATAGTTGTGAAAGACCAAATCTGGAAAACCAAATTAACTGTACTTTTCATTACAGAGATTTAGTTAAATTAAAAATGGAAAGGTGCTAGGTTTTGATAGTTGGTCTTCAGTCTAATTTTGGTTTTAACAGACTTCCACCAATGAAATAGTAAAAGTTAACAACAGACCAGCATTACAGCAAATGCAAGAGTCCATCTGAATTACTGTTTATTTATTATTGATATGATTTTATACTGATGTGACCAAAGAGAGAAAAATGTATTATTTTTCTGTAGCCTTAGAATTATCTTCTCAACTTTTTTCTTATTCTTTCAAATTAAGGTTGATTTCATTAGATGAGGAAAGCCATACCAAGGAGTCAAACTATTCAGGTATTTTATTTCATGTTATCATAACTTTCTAAGTGCTGTAATACATGTTTTTTTCATTTTTGTTTGTTTCCTATATGTTCAGCTTCACCCAGCAAATCCCTACAAATGCATCAAACTTAAGGCCAGGAATATCTGTTAAAACTAATCTCTTACATGTTATATCACACTGCATTTCATTCTATTACTCTTAGATAGGTCAAATAGCTTGTCTTCCAAAGCATAGTGCTTACATTGGGCATGTCTTCAAGGAAAGGAGATTAGTAGGTGTTGAGACAAGGAAACTATGCCACTTAGCTTGCTAGTTTGTTCCAGTGATTAAACATGTACTCTGGTAAGAACTTGATGAGTTCAGTGGAACTTCTGCCCAAAAGCTAGGCAAAGTCATATTCAGCCACTGCCAATGACCTGATGGGTTGTATTACACAGTGACACAGCCAGGCTGTAACTGGAGGTGCACAGTGAAAGAATGGGAGGCAATGGACACAAGTGACAGAAAGGGCAATTCTGATTCCATGCTAGGGAGAACAGTGTTTACAGTGAGTGTGGTGAAGTGCTGGAAGAAGTGCCTGGAGGGGCTGTGGAATCTTCATCCCTGGAGATCTTTAAGACTTGACAGAACACGTCCCTGTGGAACCTGACTTAACTTAATAGCTGACTCTGCTCTGACAAGGGGCTTGGACAAGATGACCCCCAGAGGTCCTTCCAGGCTAAATAATGCTATGGCTTATATTATATCTTTTTCCACTGAATGAATGGAGAATCATTTTAATATGTGGTATTGTATTCTCCATGAAGATACTTAAAATCAAGACTCCTCTCAAATCTTCATTTTGATAAGCTAACCATATTGATGCCTTGAAGACATCTTCCCTACTCCTTTCTTTCTGAAGTCTTTGTTTGCATTCCACTTTAGAATATCCCTTTAAAAATGTGAAATATATAACTGTGCAAGACATTTCTGATGCTGGTCTCTCCTGTCATGTTTCTGGAAGGTAAAATCACATTCCTGTTTCTGTATCCAAGAAGGATATCTCATTTTGATGCAACATCAAGTTAGAAGCTCATATTTGAATTTGTTGTTTATCAAGACTCAGGTTTTTTTGAGCACAGCTTTCCAGGATTCATTCTTCCTTTGTGCAGTATGGCTTATATTCGTTATTCCTAGAGATATGACTTATGACTCAGTGGTATTAAACTTTCCCAGCTCTGACCACAGGAACTGAATGACTGAACTGAATGACCACCTCTAATAGTCTGTTTGCACATTTTTTTCAAGAGTGATTTTCTGTTTACTTCCAGATGAGTGCTAAAGCCATTGAATAGTGATCGATATAACACTAAACCTTGCAGATCTAAACTAGAAACACTTCTACTTTGCAATTATTTCTCCTAACAACTGGTTTTTGACATCTGTTAGTTGTCATGCTCCTAATCCATTCAATATGTTCATTATAGATATTATGCAGTGCTAACTTTTTACCTGGAAGGCTATGCAGTGCAAAGTCAAGTTGTTTCTAAACAAATATCTTTACCAAAGAAAGTTCATAGTTTTATCAAAGGATGAAATTAGTTGTTTTTTTTTAACTAGGTCTGCTTTCCATAAAAACACCTTTTATTATAGGAGCACTTATTATGCTTGTTTTCTTTTGCTGAATCCCATACTGAACAGGATTCAGTTAATGTTTTGCCTAGGAGTAGTGGTGAGCTGCCAGCCCATAGTTACCTACAGTTACTTGAGTCACCCCGTTTATTGTTGTTGTTGTTTGGGTGTTTTTTGTAATACCAACACAATATTAGGACTTTTCCAATGTTTTGATGTTTCACCCATTTTGCAATTAATTAGATCAGATGTCTCTTTGACGAGATATTTTAATATTCTTGGATACAAAATCTGGCTTATATTTTCTTAGCAGATGTTTTCTAGAATCTCAGTTACTTATGGGCTGTAAAATATTTCACCATCATCCATAATATAAATAACTTGTGCTTTCTCTTTCTCCATCGCCCCTAAAAGGAACTGAAGTATTTTGGAATACTTCTGCCTGCTCAGCTAAATTTTTCCATCTCCATACACTAGTGGGTCTGTGCCATTGCTAAGATATTTTTTTTTCTTAAAGTACTCTGTATGAACTAAAGTAATACAGATGTAGTGCTACTAGTGATGGAGCTGTGTTTCTTCGTAGTTTTCCTCATCAACTACTTCATAACTTCCAATTTTTTATCATTTGCTCTGCATTTTCCCTTAATATACTATGGATGTTTTTAAGATTGGTACCATCATGTTTACAATAGAACTAAGGCAGGATTTCAGCAACAGTTGTACTTCTTTCATTACAGAATTATGGCCATCCATATCCCACCTTTCATGAACTTCCATTTCTGATTTTTCTTTTCTCCCCCTTTCAGTCAGTTTAGCGTTGGGGGTTTCCCCTTTAGCTTTGTGCGTTGTCCTTTTGTGGAAGCATCATGTACATTTGTCCATGTGTGTTTGTGCCTCTCCTATCTGTATCGAGTGTAATAAGATGTGATCATGGGTCCTTAAATGACCAGCTGATTCTAGTGCAGGTAGCATGTTTCTGTCATTGTCTTAGCAAAGCCTTGTTAAAATAATATGATTCAAACAGCAAGCTGTTCTGTTTCATGTAGTTCTGAACAGACCTTAGGGTTTGGCATTCAGTTTTATTCCCCTATAGAGAATTTTGTTTCTCCTTTCCAGCCTCAAGTTCGAGGCTTCCAGCAGATCTGCCTTGCAGTTCTGGTAATACTGTAACCAGCCTCTTCATTTGCCTTTAGAGCTACAGACTTAGTTGTCTAGAAGCTAGATTTCCTTAACGGTTAATGGGGAGAGTAGGGCATGTTCAGCAGGTAACTCATCCCTCCTGTTTTGCTACATATCTTAAATGAGATTAATCACCCGAGGGAAGTGTCTTTCTCTTCACTGGTAGACTGAATCTAGATGGTTGTTTTGACTCAGTGCCTAATCTAAGAAACTTGCTCAGAACTTGAGGTTAGTTAGAGTTGGGGCATGGTGGTGGTTTTTCACCTCTCATAGCCTATAACCCTGAGCTATACATTTTCCATCCTATTGGTCTTAGCCCGTTTATTTTCCTGCAGGAGAAGAGATGCTTATATACCGACCTGGGGTGCTTTGGGGGAAGATTCCTTTTCCCCATTCCCAGAGTTGGTCTCATGAGGAGGAACGTATTGTCAAGGAAGGTGATTTAGGGGGTGATGAGGTCCTGGCACTCTTGTGCTCTCCTGGCCTGTGTAAGGGCAAGCCTCTAAAAGAAGTGTCCTTGCTTCTGAAGGACAGCCTGGTTCTTGCAGTTGCCTCAGTTGGGTGCACTCAACCTGGAGATGGGCAAGTGTGGCAGGGCGGTGATTCAAAGGAAGATTGCCCCCCAGGTTATTATTCAGAAATTTGCCTCACCTCTTAGAAATGCTCCTATCTTGAGTCTTTCATCCATTGTGACCAGGTTTATTTTAAATCCCAACAACCATTGCATGTTGATCTTATAGTGACATTGTTTACAAGCACGTTCTTGTGCCAAGTACGATTTGACATGTTTATGGATCTCAATTACAGCTGACAATGGCAAGGATGTCATATCCACATTACAAGGAAATTGTACCCACAAGCAGAACTCAGGTGAAGAGACTTAAGAAAACTGCCTTTAGGTGTATACATACCGATTGTCAGTGTACTGCAGATCTTCCTTTGTTGCTTTTCTTTTTTCTTTTTTTTTCCTTTTTTGTTGTTTTGTTTTGCTTTTAGGTGCCATAGATGACTTATTAGACCTGCAGCCTCCAGAAAATGGTATGCAACATTTGTGCATGTTTGTTTCATCTGCTTTTCAAGTATACTTTTCATCTTGGATCCTAATTGTTTTCATAATCCGAAAGGTTGAATGAAATTATTCAGCTGCATTATTTAAACAGTGTTAAAGGAAACTCAACTTCATATACATGCAGAGGCACTGTTCCTGATGTTACAGTAAGAAGTAAACCTTACTGGGGATAAGACGCGTTGTAACAGGGATTCAAAGTTAGGTATACCAGACTATATCGTATTTGCCCCACTGAAGTAGGTTCCACTGTAAACCTTACCCCTTCTATAACATTTCACAAACTTTTCTTTTTGGTTCTTTAGCTGTTGTATCACAACCAATTGGCAATACACTAGTAACCACAAGATTTTATATCAGAAATGTACGTATCAGAAACAAATTATATAGTCCTCTTAAAACCATGTAAGAGCTGGTGACTTCTTTCAGCCAGATAGTGAATTAAATCTGCTGTGCTGTTCTCATACACACATGAGAAAGCAATTTTTCATTCCAGGCTCTACTCCTATCCTTACACTATTGTTAGATGTGTGGCAGCTCAAGGGGATGTGCTGGTTTTTTCCAAGCATACTGTTTTACCATGTAACACATTAAAGATCTGGCTAAAAGTTTTATATTGAGTTTTCATATGTGGTAAGAGTATTGCCTATAATTTCTAATTTGCTTTTCACTCAAACATCTCAGAAGAATGAGTAAAAAAACCTTCAATAACAATAAAAGCAACTGTGGCAACTCAAAAAGCAAGTAAAGAAGCAAAGAAAAAAATCGCTTTTTGCGGTGTAATCAGAGAGTGTAATTTGGGGTATTTAAGGCACTGCCTTCATGGTGGGTAAGGCAGAGAGCATTTGCAAACACCTTGACTTTGGATTTGCCATGGGCAGTCTTTTGCGCTGTGGGGGAACACCTGTGTGGGGAATCGCCCATAAAGGCAGAAACAGGGAATGTTCCTTAGCTGTCTGTGCAGAAGCAGCCCTAATCTGTGGATACATAAGGTAGTGATGACTTCTGTGCCTAATTGAAAAGGTCAGTGAATGTCTGATAGTGGCCTTTTTTCTTCTGGTTTTCCCCTTACTCAGTTATATTACTTGTTGGACCTTCTTAGTGGAGATGCAGATAATGCATACAAGTATTGGTCATACAAGTTTAGCTATGTCAGTTAGAAGGCTTTTTTTTGGGTTTTTTTTTTAGTCAAGTACTTAGATCAATACGAAAACAGTTGTGGGGTGGCTACATCAGATAAGGATGTTTATGTTAATATTATAATATCAGCCATTTACCCTGATTTTACATGCTAGCTAGCTTTAGGATAATGAGTATTGGATTATTTTAAGTGAAGCAGTATAGTTAGAGGTACACTTTTGTGTGTGTTTCAGAAGGAAGTCTTTATCCTGTGTTTCCAATCATGTATTGTTGTAAATATTTTAGTTTCTCCTCCCATTTATTTTTTTTTAAATACCAGCGAAACGAGGCATGTTTGCAAAGGAATATGAACGTTGCTAGAGGCTTGTTCAAACAACTACAAAAAGGAATATAGTGACATTGTTTTTGCAGTGTTTTATTGGGAGTTTGGGGGGTTTTTTTCATGGACTTTTATAAGGTTAGGGGCAGCATGTGCAGACAAAAAGGGGATTTTGACACTGAAAACAGGCAGTGAGAAACAGGAAGAGTAGTAATAGAAGAATTACGGGTGAGGTGACAAAGTCCCTATCATTCTAGTAATCTAGCAGAGATACCACATGAGTAGTATCTTGATAAGCAAGACTGGTTTCAAGGTAACCTTTATTGCAAGTAAGAGTAGAACCTACTGTTGCTTACTCCAGGTAGCCTGAGCCTAAGCACCACCCTATCCTCCCCTGCCCCAGGTGCGTTGTCCCTGCACGAAGATCAGAAAGACTGCTGAGACAAAGAAATGTGTCATTCCTGATTTCTGGTGGTCCTGTGCACTACAGGAAGACCTAATTGCCCTTCAGATGTTCAGCTATATGTTGTACTTTCTCTCCCAGTAAAAATGGGACTACTGCAACGCACTACCCAGATGAAGCAGAACTTTGCTCTGAGCTGTGTTGCTGCAAAGTTTTTGTTCCATTATAGGTCATTTGTGGTTAGGTACAGCGTTGGCAGTAGGTCTTAGCAGATCTGTTACTAATGCTCCCTTTGCATCTCCCCCTGCAAGGCTTCCAAGTTCATGAAGGGGCCTCCTGAAAGCAGCTTTGAGATGGTGATGCCCCATAGAGATCAGAGTTCTTAAGTACCTTTGAAATAGCAGGTGTGTTTCCCCTATGGAAGGATTTACCTATCTGCCTCACCTGCTGAATAGCTTGGAGGAATTGTAGGTGCTTGGACAATGTTAATATTCTTTGCTGTTTATCTGAAGATGGCAAGCCAGCCTGAAAATTCATGAGAACAAATTTTTTCTATGGTATTTTAGTTATAGTCTAGTGGGAACATCAGGAGCATTGACATGTTTGTGATGTTTCCATTTCTAATTTTTGGGCCCTGTCAGGCAGTACAGAGGTATATAAAAATGTGAATTAGAAAGGAGCTGAATCTCAGAGCTGAGATCAGGAATGAATAAAATCCTTATATTATGTGTTAGTTTATTTGTTTCTTAGTATGTAGGTGTGTATGCTGACTCACCAGCCTATTTTAAAACACAGTTTTGTGCTTTTTTCTCTTATGACTCAACTTCAGCCATTTCATTGTAAATTATTACAGCTATTAAAAGGGAACTTTGCTGAGAAGGCTGTTGCATTTAAATAAAATGGCCTGTTGCAACCACTTTGCTACTATCAGTCTTCTATCCTAACCCAAAAGGGTTAAAAACATCTTTGCAAGTTGTATGCAACTTGGAGAGCTCAGCGGATCTACCCAAACCTTGCAAAACTGAAGCTGCTTCTGTGCCTTACCCACAAGCTTGAAACAAGCATAATTAAGATCAATTGATCTGAGTTTCAGTAACGTAACATTATCAACGTTGTTAACCACCATTTTTGTCCTCTGCATACTGCCACAGTAGAGCTCTGAAGGTTTCCAAGTAAAATAAGACTTTGGGTTCCTTGATAGTTCTTTCACTTTCCAAATACTTGGTAAGCTAGAGAGAAGGGTTACGATCCTGGTTACAAGTTTCATGTATTTTATATAGCTATTCAACATTTCTAAAATAGGAAAACAATTTTTTTAAGGACTAACGGCTCAAGTGGTCTAAGCTTCTTCAGCAGCAGTACTGATGCTAGAAAAACTAGCAAGAGGCGTCAGAAGGAAATTGGCCCAAGTTATTTCTCAGCAGCCTAAAAGAGGGAAAAAAAGTTACTACAGTATTGAACAGTGTGGAAGTCTCACCCTGTGTAAAGTAACGTGTTCTCATGGGGAAATACCCCAATAATTCAAGCACTGGTGAGAAGGTCATCAAGGTAATCTTAAGTACGTTCTTACAAAATTCTAGAATAATCCCCAACTCTTATTTATTTTCAGTTTATACCATTCTGAGTTTTTTTGGCAGTTTCATGCTTCAAAAACCAACATAAAAGTAGTCTTCCCCTATGTTTTAAATATTAGGCTATGTAATGATTTTGGTGTGGTGTTTAATAGATTTTTAAGCATACTTGTAGTATTGTTTTTAACAAGAAATGAGTCTTAACAGCAGGGAGGTTATCTGAGATAATCAAGGAATTATTTGTTGCATAAGCTACAAGCTCAGGTGCCCAAAAGAATTGGGTCTAAAAGAGAAAACAACAAATATTGATGCAAAAATATTCCATCTCACTTCACATACAAAACCTAGATTGGATATTTTGAAAAGGTTCCTTGTTTTCTTTGTTTGTCTAAAAAATTATTTCTCTTGACTCTCTTGTTCTGAGACAGCTTCAAAGGATCAGTTTGTGAGGTCCTTGGAGTCAGAACCTGGTGATAAGGATGACATGGTATTACTGAATGAGATCCTCAACGCTTCCTCCCTGGATGAGGGGGAATTCAGCAAAGAGTGGACAGCTGTTTTTGGACAGGCTGCACTTGCTGATCTCACCGTGAACTCTTCAACTGGAGATGTGGAGAACACTTCATCTTCTGTGGCACCAACACCATCAGGCTATTTGCCCTCACAGCTGTTAGATCAAAACATGAATGACTTGCAATCATCTTTGCATGGTGAGAGCTCATCTTGTTCTCTTAGCGTTTTGGTTTTGGCTTTAGGTTTTAGAATATGGTTTTCTCTTATGGAGAAGTATGGTGACAGCTTATGTTGTGCCACAGCTGCAGAAACCCAGAAGGTAAAGCAGAGTGTGCCTGGAGGAAAACATGTGAGTAGCATATTTGGTTTTCTAGCCCTGCTCATCCAGTGCTTGTGAATGAAGTGCCCTAAAACCTAAAGTCAAAATTACTGTCTTTCATTGAGCTTCCTGAAATTTTATGTAGGCCTTTGAGATATATTTTTTGTCTGTAACAGAAAATCTGTTTGAGTGGGTTTTACTGTTTAAATCACAACTTCTGTCTCTGTTACGGGACCAGAGAACCAAAAATGGATTACTGTATCTTGTCTGGGAATACTATTTTTAAACAACCTAATGAAAATCAATTGCATTAATTCATTTTCTATTTTTTTCGAAGCATCCCGTACTGTTGTTGTACGGATATAGGTAAGGTAGAATGCATTGTCTCATCCTAACAACCATACAGGTGGATTCCTCTTGTAGGCTGGTTATCTGCTGATGTGACTCTTTCTCACCCCTTTCTTCTATGCAGTTCATTTTCTTGGGTTTTCCAAGCTGCTGCTGTGGGGGAAAGGAAAGGAGGGGGGAAAGGAAAGGAGAGAGGGGAACTAGGGCAGAGTTTTCTTGCTGCTGCTTTGGCCTTGATGGAGGGAGGGAGGAAGGCAGGCTGGTGGTAACCAGCCAACAGCAACTACCTTTGTCCTCCCCACAGTCTGGCTAGATTTCTCCTAGGGCTTTGCAAGCTGGAAGAGGACCTTGAGTTTTTGGGCTCTGACCTAAGTTACTTAAATTTCATTTGGGGAAGAGTGATATAGGAAAGACTAGCAGATTGATTCCATCCTGAAGACTGCTTCTTGGAACCCATGCAACTGGTGCTATCACACATGATGTAAAATCACCTGTGATGTTTTGGCAAGAACTAGAAAGTCAAATTTACCTTACAATTAATAGTTACCACCACCACCCCTAAAGCAAGATATTTGGGTTCACAGACTTCAGTGCTTAGATGGAAACTGGGGGAGTGACATTTGCAATGATGCACAGTTTTAGATTTATTTTTATGATGAGGTACACGCATGTATGAGTATGATTGATAGAGCAAAGAGGGACTGGAAGAGTGTAGGATTTGACCTCATAAAATACAAGCTAAAAAAATCATGAGAACTAGTTGTTGCATTGTCAAACAGTTTGTAACCAGAAGCAGACATAGTATCTATTGAAAGGGGAAAAACAAACAGTGAAAAATACCTTTCCTCATACAGAGATATAAACACATTTTAAGCAAATTACTGAAAATAGCAACAGAAATATTATGGGGTTTATTTTTTTCAGAGTTTTTACGTGTTTTTAAATATAAACATGTTTTAGAAGGAAAAATATTTTTGAGGTGTCAGTGTCAAACAGGGCTGGGCATCCTCTCTGAGGGGGTTGTTATCACTTTCATTTGCACAGTACACTGGCATTGGCTGCACTGTTAGCACTTCAAAATCAGAACTCAGGTATGTTGCGTTCAAGGAACACTAGAAATGGAAAATCCATTCCAGTCATCCTGGCATCCCAGAATCTTTTTGAATAAGAAAAGGAATAAATCTGTATTGGAAGAATAAAATATATTGATGTTTTCAAATGGATTTCCAAGGTTTTGGCAGAAGATGATGGTAATTGATCTATTGGCATTTGAAAAGTCAGGGCTGATCAGATGAATGATTGTATGTGATAACCAGCATGTTCCCAGCTGACTGTAGTTGCCAAGGAAAATGTCTTTCTTTAACTTTCTTAGACTATTTTTCTTTTTAAGTTTTTTGTTTCTTATTTTTTAACAGAAGGGGAAATTCCATCCATTTTATATCTTGTGAAATCTCATCTTTAATCTTAAACTGCATATTATTTCACTTCACAGCACTTCTTTCATAATTTGACCTTCTCAATAAATTTGGGAACAGACTTTTCTTTTTTTTTTAACAAAATACTAACTGCAGTATAAACATACCTAAACATACAAGTTGGAAGTATTAGAATATATGAATTATGGATATTTTTACTGAGGACTTGTGATGTACCTCTTACCTGTGTTCCCCCCCCGCCCCCCCCCCAATTGGTAGGATTGCTTCATAATTATTTAGTGTGAGGTGCTACACTGGAGCCTCAGTGTTGCATACTTCCTGTGTGAATTTGGCCTTAAGACCATAAAGATTCTTAAAACTCACATGCTTAACTTTAAGCACATTAACTTTTCTATTAACTTCAGTGGGATTACTTACTTATTTTACGTTAAGCACACTCATAAATCTTTGGGGCTTTGTTTTCTCTCTGCCTCAGATCTTAATCTGTAAAACAGGCACAATGCTATGTAGGTTATAAACTCTTACGGTCAGGAATTCCCAGCTTGGAGTTTTCTCTGGCTGTATTTATAGGCAGGATCTAGCACAATGGGACTTTGAATTGCTATGGGACTACCAGGTGCTGCTTTAAAATACATATAAATGTGTGTGTGCGCATATATATACACACACACACACATATGAAACAAATCTGCTGTGCACAGTCCCAACAAACCTTTTTAGTTTCTCCTCCAGATACAGCTTTGTAGTTTCGTCACCTTTCCACTCTTCAGAGAGAGCATTGGCTTTCTCTTTTGTGATGTTTATGGCCTCATTTACTTACTTACTCATACCACTAATGGCTCTTCTTTATCTTCCCTACATGTGTGTATATTCTAGTTGGTAAGAAAATGTGCAGCTCACCATTTCCATTTCTAAATTTAATTGTGGTAACATTTGTGAAGATGCTAGCTGAAAAGTAAGCTGTTTGGTTTCCTTGCTGTCTCGGCAGTAATCTTTTGTCTAGTCACGTAACAAAGCCATCCTTTGAACAGGCAAACCAGAACAGGCTTAGGGCCAACAACTGCTTTCACATTGATAGGCTGCAGTTTGGTTTTGAAAAGCAAAGTTGTTCTCTGTAGCTCACTGTGAGTGGACACTAAAAACATAATTCATGAAAGTATTCAATAAAAATTCTGTGTCAGTCTTTCCCAATACCTTCATAGATGGGTAAGTTCATTACAAAAGCATCCCACATTTTCTGGAGCTTTTTTGGTTGGATGTTTTTGTTGCTGCTGTTAGGTTCTTTTTGTTTCCTAAGAGGTATTTGAGCTACCTGCGTTTCAATGAACAGAGAACCAGACCACAGCATCTCTCACAGACGTGCTACTTGCCAAGCCTTAGTCCAGGGACTCAAAAGGAGGGCTCCAAAGGAGTTAACTAGTCCTGCAGTGTTTCACTCTGTGGTCTGCCAGTCACACAGTGTAAACAAACATCAGAGAGGTCTCAGGGAGCCAACTCCTGATCTCACTGAAGTCCCTGGGACTTGCACAGAAAGTTTCCAGGCAGCACTCCCATTCATTTCTTTGAAATTAGGATTTGGCCCTATTAGCTTAAGCCACTCAATTAATCCGTTGCCATCCGCTGACGTATTAAAACACTTTCTTGCAATACATCTCCAAACAAATGAAAGCATTACAGTTTACTATAGTTGTGCATAATGTCCTCTGCCATTCTCCTCTTTGGTAACACAAGCAGAGAAAATGCCTGGAAAAGTATGTCATTCTGAAGTGTTAACACCATACTTTTCATTATTTACAATTCAGATTTGCTTATTTGGAAGCTTAAACTGTAAAAATCTCTTTTTCAGTGGGCACAGGCTAGCTCATAAGCCTTTATCACCTTTGCCCAGAACAAATACATGTGAGCACTCAGCGTCCAGATTTTGAAGTTTTTGATTTGTTTCCTTAGTGATACAGAGGATGCCTGTGGCTTTAAATTTCCTTCCTAATTCATGTGATTTTATAGAAACGCTCTTCTTGCTTCTCTTTAACAACACAGCTTGGGCTTCAGACCTTTTATAGTCAAGGTAAGATCAGAGAGTGAGGAGAATAATCTACTGGAGAGAGGAAGGGTTTATGTGGCTGTTACAGTAACTGAGGGCACTGGCTACCAATATCTGACAAGGATCTCAAAAGAGGAGAAAGTAAGGGGAGGAAGGACAAAGAGAGTAGAAAAGGATGCGAACTTGTAGAAAAGAGAGACTGAATAAGGAAATGTTAACTGTGTGCACAGATGAGTATCCTGTTTGCAGTACTGCAGAATTAGATATACTGGATCCCAGAGACAGATGGATAATTGATCAGGCCATACTTAAAGGAGATATTACTAAAATTAAAAATATGACCTCCAGTGCTCTAAATATGATAAAGCATAAGAATTCAGATGTCTTAAGCCAGGGACAAAAATGCTCTGTTTTTTCCTAATATGATTCCTTGGTACGACACCCCTAGTTCATTTTGCCAGCCTAGCTCATCTGGCATCATTAACTGTATTTATCATTACTCTTTGTGGCTACAGAATATGCATGTAAGAACAAAAAATTGTGAATACCCAGTTTTGCTTTTTCCTGCATAGTTACTCTCTCCCTGTTGAGAACATCCTTTCAAATGAAGAAAAAAAAAATATAATGCTTCGTTAAAACCTACTTTTAAGTTAACTTGAAGTAGTGCATCTTGAAATTAATTCTTCAAAGTGTTTTGCAAGAAATTATTTTTTTCAGAATTAATAACTTCAAAATTAAAAAATCTAAGGTCTCTGTTTTTTTTCTGGGATAGTTGATGAAATTAAAGTCTTTGAAACTGTAAAAGTACAGAAAGGTGGAAAAAATGTTTAGTATGTGTGATATTTTTGCCCAAATGTAAGTGATATTCTTCTCCCTACAGCTATGCTTGACTTGATTATTGTACTGTCCTTTTTGTGAACAACTGTTAACTGTGATTAGGTAAAAGGAAAAAAATCTAAAGGTTTGAAAAGAGTACAGTTGCCTGAATCTGGAGGTGATGAAACTGATCCAGAGATGCTCTCCTCCTAAGGATGTTGCTTGTCTGCAACATCTGACTCCTGATTTTTTGTGTGTAAGGAAAGATAGGAATGGCCATAACCACAGACATAATATTCTGCTCCATCGTCTGAGGTGTGCATTGTGCTTCCAGACGATGGGGTGTTGGAGTTAAAGTAATTCTTCATGCTAATGCTGCTGCATTATTAAATTTTAGGATGGGCAGCTAACAGTGTGAGCCTGCCATCTATACCACAGCCAGCACAGAAACCGAACAGCCTGAACGTGAATGCTAACAAGACGCCTGTGAAAGGTGATAGTCATGTATTTTTTTTCAGTTACTTTGCGTTTCCTTTTTAGCTGTGACTCTTGCATCTTTCCAGTCTTCTCAGTTACTCTCTGTCATAATAAAACCTACTTTTGTAGTAGTTACATGTCGAGAATCTTGTGTTTACTAATGAACTACTCTGTTTCAGCATTGATTATGTGTATGATACGTGTGTGTATGTGTATTTTTTGGGAGGCTTCAGTGCTAGTAGTATGTCAGGAGAGTGATTTACTATATAATGAGGGAGCTGAAAGTTTCTTTTACTACTTTAATTTTGAGTCACACAGATTAGCATCTGCATGCACTTTGTCTAAGCTAAACAATGTTCCAAAGCTCTAGGAGGACATTGTGACTAAAATACAGGCTACTGATAAGGCAGAAGAGCCTTAATTGCAGATTTTTTTGATAACATACATCATATCAGTAATGATCTGTTTGAAACTTAATTCACTTCTTGCAACTGAGCCAAGAGTGCATAGTCCTGCCATCTACTGAGTCAAAGCCCTGCTGATTTTGACTAGGGTTTTATGGATAAGTGAACCAGAAATATGTTGAATCCTTATTGCCAGTTTGTAGCCTATTCTGTGCATTCACATTCAATCAGAAGCTACATCAAAGATACTCAGTGCAGAAAAAAAGAGCAAAGCGTATTGTTCCCCTGCCTCCCAGGATTAAAAGACTGGTATGTTTCAGCTCAGCAGGAAAAAAAGAGGGTTAAGGTGTTCTGGAAATGAGCATGATACCACAGCCACAGTACCTTCACCATAAAAAGGAATAGCCTTCATCTGCTTTGAAATCTGTGTTTATGAAAGTGGCAGATACTCCAGCCTTGCAGAGACCAAGATGAAAATCATGCCAGGTGGACCCTATTTTGTCCATAAATTCCGTGTGTCACAAAGAATGCTTTCATGCAACATTTTTTCCTCTGAGTGGAAGAGCACATCTTATTTCACTATCAATATAATTAATACCTGTTAAGCATAGGGTCACAAAAAACAAAGCAAGTGGTGACGTACCTTCTTCATAGCAGCCAAATTTGTCACTGCTTTAACATGAACATTTGCCTTGTTGGAATAAGAGAAGGCAGGAGACCTCTGTGAAATCTGATGTCAAGATAGGCATGTAGATGCAATAGAATATGTTGGAACATATTCCTGATTCACATTTTTTTTTATATCCATCAAAAACCACACCCTAATACTAGAAACTGTCCTTGGGACTGGCTGTCAGATGTACCCCCTCTCTCTCCAGCCAATACTTTCTTGTTAAAACTTCATTCCAGATGAGTAATGACCTTGTGTGGTCATATATAGGGGGACAGAAGAGTCACATGAACTGGATTTAGACAAAGGAATTTAGTCCTGTAAGAGAGATTGAAAGTAAAATTTGCCTTCACTTTCCTTTTACTTTTTTGCAGGCATGCAGGTGCACACACAAATAAAATACCTTTCACGAAACAAAGCTAGACAGAGCAAGATTGTTTCTATTTTTAATTAAAGTGTTCCTGTACTTAACATGGGAGGAGCCATATAAAATACACACAGGCGGACAGATGTAAAACATTCATTATTACTAAAGTTCTGTAATCTGTTACAGGCAGTGTTTTAAAATGCCATCACTCATTCCAATTTTCTTGTCAGAAATGCCCTTAGTAATAAATTAAACAATAGCATGGCATTTGTTAGACCTCAGTCAAACATTCCGTTGGTTTTGTTTTAAAATAGCTGACAGGTCTGACTTTTTTTTTTTTTTTTCTTTTCTTCTCAGAACCTACAAAGAATCCTAAAGACTTGACTGCCTGGTTCAGTCTCTTTGCTGACCTTGACCCGTTATCCAATCCTGATGCTGTTGGGAAAACTGATAAAGAACATGAATTGCTTAATGCATGAGTCAGCTGCCTATGGTAACTCCATTCATCAACATTATTTTGGGGTTTAAAAAACTAAATGAAAATTAGTATGCTGTTGTGAAACTATAAAGTATGTGCCATGATAATAAAATTCAAGGGAATTAATCCCCTTTTATATGGGTACAGTTATTTGCTCTTGTTTTGTATAAAGAGTTTGCATTTATTTTCTACATGGATTTACAAAAATGAGGTTAAGAATTAGGGCAGATTTCTTGCCAAATTAGATTGTCTGAAAACACTGTCTTTGCCTGAGGTGATGCGGCACTAACACTGGAGTGAAATAAAAATTGCAAACCTATTTTTTTATAATGTTTCTTGAGTAAATAAATAAAAAAATTACATAACTGAGGAGGCTGCATGAGTCAAACATCTATCATGTATATAGTATATATTACTGCTATGTTAAGATGTCAACTAAATTTGTTTTGTTAGTACTCACAGTGAAAAACCTGTGCTGGGGCTAATTATTGAAGAAATACATTTGGATCTCTGCAGCCATGGAAATTGTGCTCTTTCTGATTTAACTTACTAGACAAACTGCACTACATAAACAGAAGTCATGCCCAGCAGGCTTCTTTTCTGAGGTTTTTCTCCATTGCACCAACAGAATTTGCACCTGTTTGCAGAAGTTTCTTGCAACTGATGCTTTGCCATGACTTCAAAACATTCATATTCTGTTCAGAACATCTTTCATCCAGTTTATTTCTGAAGCATGTGTTATTTTGAGCTTGTTGTGACATTAACTCTTTAATAAAATGATTTTGACAAAAAAGACCTTTTATTCCCACTGGAATGCTGCTATGCTGTTGAATTAGTATGTAACACACATCTGAAGATAAAACGTGACCAGTTTTTAGACGGTACCTAATAATTCACACTGTTTCTGAACAGTAATCCAGTAGGACAGTAAGAAAATTTGAATTCACTTGGTCTCCTTTTGCCTCCCCACTCTCCTTTTACAGAAAAGGAAGGGGAAAAGGATGTCAGTAGCCACTTAAGATCACAAGTTCTGTGTACTGTGTAGGACCTGCTTTGCAATTTATTATATTTGGCCTTTTCTAATTCAGTTGATTTTCCTTTCACATTGGTGAAGTTTTTCCCTACCAGTTAACTGTACACTCAGTTAGCTAATCCTTGCCCCATTGTGTATTAGATAACTAAGTACTTGCATTGGAAACCTGAAAATAACTATATAAATATAGAAGTTAACTGAAAAGACCTGCTGCTTCTCAAATGCAGCAGAACATCATTTGATGGCCGCAGTGAGCAGCATTAATGTGCGTTTGATAGTAGCTAAAAAGCTATGTGCTCTCCGTGGATCAGGGAGTTGGACTGATGGGCATTCATCTGGCTGAACCCTCAGCAAGTTTGAAACACCTACCTCTATTCAAAACTGTCATGTTCAGAACCCCACCCCATAGCCTGGAAGTGTCAAGCTACTTCAGTTTTTGCCAGAGAAGTTCTTCAGATGTTTAGCAGTATATTTTCATGTATAATGGGAAAGGATGGTCCGGTCTTCTCTTTGTACAGTACCCAGCCCACCCAGGTCCCCAGCACTGAGGCTGGTAACTAAGACATGGAAGGTGATGTAGATGCCTGACTGTTTTGGAAGATAAAACTTGACTCCTTCCACAGCATTTCCTACTCTTTGGTACTGGCAGCATCTTGCTCAATAAGCCATCTTTTCTGAGATGCATAACTTTCTTGAGCATTAGTGGGGAGCGTGAACTCCTGACTTTGAGCTGCAGTCTCTGGCAGTAATTAAGACCTCTACAGAGTGGATTAACTGGGAAATAGCTAAGGTTTATGCTGGGGCACACACACACTTATGAGTGCTAGTTTGCACTCATAACACAGGATGTTTGCCTGAAATCCTCTTCATCTCAAACTGTATTAGCTGCAGTGCCAAAAATGTTAGGAGCTCAAGGGAGAGACAGGCTGCTTTTCAGCCCAGCTTGGTCAACACCAAAATCGTTAAACAGATTCTTGCAACTTTAAGCAAGTCTGTGGTTACTAAACTTGCTCTGGATTACGTTTGTCTTGGTGGTTGCTGAAACACTTGTGGACAAGCCACTCTAGCATTTTTAGTAGCTGAAGCAGTTGAGCTATAAGCAAAGATGAGGCTGTATTGACTTCAAAAAGCTAATTAACTGTTCTTTAAGACTCAGGAAAATGTTTGTGTTTGTATTGTAAGTCATAAATTCTAGACACCCAGGATTTAAAAAAAAACCCACAAACAAAACTCCTGTCTTGATTGGGACAACTAAGGGCATTGCACAAGCTCACCTAAAGATGTTCTGAATCCTCATCATGTTTTTAGGTAGAAAACAATCTGATCATCCCTTTACACAAGATAAACCACAGCTGCCAGGCTTGGGGGGGGGGGGGGGGGGGGGGGGGGGGGGGGGGGGGGG
>JAVJGI010000050.1:78450690-78510817 GCA_035590275.1 Ibycter americanus | reverse complement strand
CCCCCCCCCCCCCCCCCCCCCCCCCCCCCCCCCCCCCCCCCCCCCCCCCCCCCCCCCCCCCCCCCCCCCCCCAAGATGAGACAACTTCCTCTTCTCCCCTTCTCCCAGGCTTCCACCTCCTCTGCATTTGAGTTTCCAGGCTACAGCTCAAGGCAGCGAATTTAACATCAGAACTTGTTACAACCCGAGATAAAATTTCAAGTTCTTCTTAAAAAACAGGTCATCTCTCTATCCAGCTTCATCTTACTGTTATTATTTCTTGTTGTCAACTGTATTAGCAGTTTAACTTGCATGTTCACTTCCAATGTGCTCTTTACTGAGGAAACACTCCACCTTCTCGATCAGCGTTTTCCAATCAGCCCCACTTCAGTGACACATTATTTCTGTGACCTGCTGCACTCCAAAAAGACACTGCCTACTCTCCAAAATTGCAGTGCTATTAAGGATGTGACAGAAATCAAACCCACTGTAAAGCTTCTCAACCACCTCTGCTTTACTGGAGACTTCATTCATGTGTGACACAAACCAAAAATTTTCAGAAGCCAGAAATTATTTTCAAAGAACTGTTTCAGAAAGTTTTTTTAAAAAGCGTTAATTCTCTAGTTAAAGGTATTGCAGCATACGACTTTTTTAGTGATGCAAGAATGCCTACGGTAGTTTAAAAAAATCTACTTCTTTCAAGTCAACTGAAATATAAAAAGCCCCAAATAAACATGAGTTAGTAAGGCTTATAAAAACATCTTCTTTGAGCACATCCTTTGTAAAATCATCTTATTTTAGGCATATCAGTACTTGAAAAAATCCACCTTTGCAAGTTGGCCCAGTACCTAATTACCTTTAGTGCTAAAATAAATCCACATTTCTACTGTGAATTCATCTAGCTTCATTTTCTTACTGCTTTAGTATTCCATGTCTGTTAAATTTAAGCAGCTCATTACTAAGTATTTCATATGTAGGTATTTACTAACTGGAATTAAATGTCACTCAACCATCAACATAAACATGCTGAGCCCGTACAAAACCTTGCTGCATGCTTTTTCCAGTACCTCACTCATTCCTATAGCTCTTCCCTGAGCCTTCTCCAGCCTTTTACAGTGTCTCCTGAACTGGACAGTTTTCCAGGACCGGCTACGCTAATGCAAACAGGGAAAGATATATGTATTTTAACTGCATGACAATCTTTGAACAACTTCCTTTAGCCAAGTACCGACTATGAATGGCTGTACATGTACATCCCAGTAACAGGTGTACTTTCCCAACTTTCACTCACTTCTTCCTTGCATTTAGGTTCTGGCAACACATTGTAGGAACTATGGTTACTTCCTCCCAGTTCTGTAGCTTCAAATTTGTGTTTGTATGGCTATATTTTGCAAAGCATGCCAGGCTGTTTTACAACAGTAATTGATTTATACTTCTACTAGTCATCTGTCATCTTCAAGCTGCTTGGATTATACCTCAAGCAACAGATGAAGGTACCAATCCATTACCACGGAGTCAGGCCAGGAGCTAGTTTGCTAAGCCCCAGTGGTCTTTGCTTGCGACTGTGATGTCAGTCAACATCTCTAATCCATTCAGTTTCTTGTGTTTATTTTGCATTACTCTGGGCTTATGTTTAAATACTGTGAAGCTACTGAGACTCTACCCTTGGGCCAGTATCTGGCCCTTCCCAAGAGCTGGTCTGTCACGAAGCCATGGATGATTTCCCTGACCATACCCTCCTTCCTAAAAGACACAGGTCTTTTTGCCCCCTACCCCTGCGTAGGTAGCCAAGGGCTCCCCTTACACAGCCCTCCAGTCTCTGAAGAGTCCACTTCCAGAGCCATGAGTTACTAGGAAACATAACGTTCAAGTCAAGGAAGATCTTTTAGTCATAAAGCAGGGACACAAGGCAAAATGATTTCATTAGTATCTCATTTCATACTCTCAGCACTTTTCAGACTGCTTGTCTTGGCTTTGAGGAAGACATACGCAGTGAATTACACAAAGCACACAACTTCCAAGCGTGGCTGATGCGTAAGCGGCACGTTACCGCAACCGTAACTATCCAGACAAGGCCTAGGTGCACTGGGGTGGTGAAGAAGTTACCCATGGTACAAGTTGCAACGTGTCCATTCAGGACAAGCTACACATTTTTGTCAAAGTAATACTTGAGAAGAGGATGCCCTCCCGGGCAGGGACAGCCTGAAACTGCTGCAGCCAAACCCTTTTAGAGGACAAGGCAGTCGCAAAGTTTCTCCTAGCAAGCCCTGCAAGCTGATGATGAAATGGCTGAAACCAAGCCGTTTCTGACTGAAGGACATCAAGCATCTTCATAGCAGGGTGGGATACTATGCCCTTTGAGGCTCCAGAGTTTCAGCACTTTGTTACTGTTTTTAACATAGTTATATTGAAACCCTGTAATCCATGGGATGCTGAAAACTTACATTTCCACTTACTGATAATGAGCATTAAACTATTCTTGATTGTTATTGCCATAGTGCTCTTCAGTAAACACTGACTTTGGAGGATTTACATGTATTTAAATATTATTATTCTTTCTTCCTCCCTCCCCCTCACCCCCCATCTGGAAAGAATTATTCCGCAAGTCAAATGACAATCATTTGACTCACACAAAACAACATGAAACCAAGACTGTCAGTAGATTTATACCACATCCTTTAGGAGTTTAGTTTAGTTTCACATAGTGAAACATCTAATGGCTTTCATAATTTTCAACAGATAACTTGAAATTAGCCATACCACAAACATAGCAGCAGATACACAGTTTCCAATAACACTTAACTGATATTTTTTCTATGCTCTGCAGAAAGAAAAGCCTTATTATATGCAGAAATAAAATATGCTATTTTTAAGCATATTTAAGCATTCAGCTATTTTTAGATTTTTTTCCCCTTCCTAGAACAATGTTATGCAAAAATCAATAGATAAGAGATTAACTTATTCTAGAAGACATGGCACACTAGTCATAAAGATACATGGTTGACATTATTCTAGCTGTAAATTTGGAACAATATTAAACTTTAATCTCATTCTGTGCTGTTTCATACACAGTTTCCAACCCAAATAAATGAACTTTTGTGTGTTGTCTCCACCACTTTTTTTTTTTTTATAACTATAATTTTTATTTAAATAAGACACAGGAACTTCTATACCGAAAAAAATACAAAACAAAAGCCACACATTTCCTTGTGTAAAGCAATATTGTGTGATAACTTGAATACTGTTCAGCACAGTGGCTAGAAATAACAGTACAACTATGTACAAAACTTTAAACAATATTTGACAAATTTCTACAGCTGGATGTAGAATACAATTGAGATAAACAACTGCTGGGAAATTTACATGGCAAAGCATTAGCTTTAACACATTTGGTTCAAAACCTCCAAATCTGCTAAGAACAAATGTGCAATTTAATTAATATTTAGTTTCTCGTGGAAAAAATAAAAAGAACACGTAATGGCATTGCAAATATTGTACAGAGTTCATCACTGATCTAAAAACCACTCATCATATCCCTGGTAACCTAACACCAATAACTGAGACTACGATTTCTTATCTGGACATAACCAGAGCATAAAAAGATCATTATACTGCAGTGTTAATCTAGAAAGAAAAATATTAAAAGGAATCGATACTTACATCACGAGTATTTTCTCCCCTTTATCTTCAGTCTATAAAATATATAGTGTTTTCACCTAGGCCTGAGATTAGTAGGGTTAAAGATGGCTGTTGTGTTTCAAGGTTTTTCACATGAAAATGGTTAGAGACAGACCTCTCTCTCCTTCTATATTTTCTGCAAGGGGAGTCAAAAAACAGTGACTGTTTTATAGGCTGCAGATTCCACCTTGTAAGACAATATTAACAAAAACACAGTAATAAAAAGGAAACAATGTTTTATCTCCAAAGAAAGCACATATTTAGTGAGTAGTTATTGGTGGCTCACTCCCACCCCCCTCCAATCTCATCTTCAACAGAGGAAAAAACCATAATGGAGCAAGTTTAAATGCTCAGTAGCTGCAGGCTACTAATCCCTTCAATTCCTGGAAAAGGTGAACCTTATTCTCTTAGGAGCAGACAGCATAAATTTAGTTCCACTGAGCTGAAAGCAATGGAGCAAGAACACCAAGTTTATTTTGCCTTTGGGGTCCTCTCTGTATCACAGGAAATCATCTCTGAAAGCAATGCTCCTCTTGTTCCAGTACAATAGAAGAGCATCACTAACCCGTTCTTGCCATGTACTATTTTGAGAAAGTGTCCTGCCTGCAAAACCAGGATTATTTTACAAGGATTTTTTTTTATTCACACTTGAGGGGGGAAACACACTTTTACACACACAAGTTTAACTGGAAGTTATGGGCGAAGCTTTGATTAAGTAACATGAACTTAAAACTATTGTCTTCCCCACCCCTCTTAGAACACCCACTTGCTACTTCTGGACTTCAATCCAAACACAATTACTCACTACATAAATAAAATGCTGCTCATCTAACACTGCTTGACAAAATCTGAAAACCAATTTCCAACCAGCAAATGAATGAGTATTTCCAAAAGAGAAACTAAACATTAATTTGACTTTTAGACGGTAACAGTAGCATTTCACATCCTTAACTGCCAACAACAACATGAGAGGAAATCCCCATCACCCCCTGTGAAACCTGAAAGAATTTCTGTCCTGGAACAAAAACATTCTTGTCTTTCAAAATCCTCTCACACACAATGTGGAATGTTTCTCATGTACAGCCTAGTACTGAACACTTTATTTGCAACAGTTTAACAGTCATTAACTGAGCAACACCTGAAACCTTTAAATGCCACATTTTTACATATATTGAAATGACAGTAAATGCAACAGTTGTTTTACTTGTAAGCACATGAAAAAGTGATATACATCACAGATTTGCTGGTTCTCCTCATGTTCACCCATGTCCAGGGTCATCGTTCACCTGGATCTGAATGCACTTATTCCAAGAAAGTGGAATGTAATGAGGAAATATTAATGCATAAAATAAGGAAAGGCAAAAGAGTGATGTTCCCTCTTTAGCTTTGTAGCTGTAAAATATTTAATATCCCAATATGATATACATTCCAAGTTACCTGAGTTTACACTTCAAGCGAAGTACCTGAAGCTAGGCCATAGGGTGGGCACTGTGCAACTGTTGTGGCAATTTTTTTTTTTTTTTTTTTTTTTTTTGCATTGTGTGTATTACAGAAGTTAGAAACATAAACACCTGGATCAATTGTAAACATAATCCTGAAGTACAGTATTTTCCATAGGACACAACACAGCAAGACATTTTCTATTCAGACAGGCAACTTTTTTTTTTTTTTATATATATATAGAGCTTATTTATACTGTAGAATTTGAAACAGAACACAGGACACAGTACCAATCTGGTCAAACATACTATGAAATGCATAGTCTCCACTTAAAACGCTTAATGATACACGGATTCTGCAGGCATTACTGCTTTCTCACAAAAAAATGCTGAATATGAATTCGGTCCCTGCCAAGAACAGCGTTGAGATATTTTTTCGAATGCTGCTAAGTATTCTGTGTTGTTCTGAAAGGTTGCCACCTCATGCAGATGTATCTGAACGATTATCTCCTCAATCCTTGTTTCAGGGCAGAGGCCCGCTCCACCTCGGTCTAGATTAACACGTAGCTCTGAGGAGAGGAATGGTCTTCAGTCTGAATTTCTTGCAAAAGCGGCTGCTGCTGTTGGGACGGTTGCTGTACCAGGACCTCTGTAGAGTCCATTGTGCTGGTGTCATCTGACAGAGATGAGAAAGAGACCCGAGATGAAAGCTGCTCAACAGTCAGGGTGCTCAAAGCTGTGCTTTGACCAGAGTTTGGAGAGTTCTTCAGTGTCAGGTCTGAAGCGGGAAGGAGGGGGCCCAGAAGTTTTACAGGACAGAAAGCTGATCCAGTTGGGATGAAATTAACCTTGTTTTTGTCAGGACATGAAAAGAGAGGGGCTGAGACAGGCTGACGAGACCTACAACAAGAAAAAAGATTATATACCTGGCCAACCAAGATGTTTTATATGTCATGAACTTTGTGGTTCTACACGTTGCTAAAATGTGAATGACAAGGAATGGGATTAATTGGACAGAGGGGCAAACATCTTCCATATTGGTAGTCAGCTAACTGATCCACAGCATTAAAAATAGTACCGTCACATTATGATTTGATAATTACTGGATCAACATGCAACTTCCAGCAAGAAAAATCTGTAGTACATATGCACATGAAAAAATGCTGCGGTAATTTAGAATGGCACAAATTCCTCTTTAATAAAAGCAATGCAGAAAGAACACATTTAGTCATATTAAATGCCTTTGAAAACCTCCATGAAATAGACCTCTCCTTTCCCATATTCCGTAATTTGACTGGAGGCTTCCTCCACAACCCAACATTGCTCCCTTCACCATCCAGCAGGCAATGAATATTGTTAGAGCGAGAAATGTCCCCTCCTTAATTCTTTCATCCACAGGAGCTAAGCATGCAACCTCGACAGCATGTGCTCAAATACTGCTGAGTCTAGGGGAAAAAGACATGATGTCCAAGAGTTTAATTTTCAATTTGTTGCTCAGCAAAAATATTGAGCAAAGTCTATGCCATAAGTACACTACTGTCTACAAACACTTTACATAATTTTCATTTTATTTTGTATGTTTCATACATATTAAGCTGCAACCTATGCTTGAAAGCGATAAACAATTACAACAAGGAGAGTTTTTGCTTTAAGCCACGAACATTTAAAATTAATAAAAAAATATATGGAAAGAGGTTTATAAATGCTTAGGAAATCAAAGGTACCTTATCTTTTCTGCTTGGATTTTTGTTGCCTTTTATAAATGCACAAAAAGAGTTCAAGCATAAAAGACTCCATTTCCTCTTGAAACCAACGTGAACACTTCAACTTCTCTTCTGTACAAACTCTACGAATAGTTTGCTCCTGAAAAACTCATCAGCTGGAATAGTTTATTCATCTGCAGTTGAATAGGCTCAGTAAACAGGTTTACTGCTTTGCAGATACCAGCTGATATAAAAGGCATTACTTACGACATTTCCTCAAAGACCTTCACTCGCTCACATCCCTCTGGGGGCTCTCGTTTGAACATGTAGCTGTTGTTTGGTTTGGGAGATGAGGCATACTTGGGCAACGGTGAGCTACTCCCACTGTCTGAAAATTTAAAGCAGTTATATTACTAGAGATTGAGAGTGCTTTTTAATTAAATTTGATTTCCAAACAAGATGCCTTTTTTCACAATTTAGCCACTATGCCGGTTTGCTTCTACTACAATGCTTCCTTTATTGCAGGTTATTTCTAACACCCTTGTATAGCACATTTCTTCTGAATAAAGCTTCAGTGCAGCAGTAATCTATCATATAACAACACATAACAGAAGGATATTTTTATCCAGAACACTGCAATCGGAACAAAGCAGAGCTGTGATCCTGGAAACAAATACATTCTTTATTATATATTTCAAAAAACATAAATGAACAAGGTAATATGCATAATACATGCAGAAGAATTATGAGTGGTAATGATAATACGCCTTCTCACTGTATAAACACAGTTATTGAAAATGTGTGTATACAGCATGTATCTTATTTTAAAATGTAATTCTTCACTGGAATATTGACCTCATTAGTCTCATGAATAGTTCAGAAGCTACAAACATGCTTTGTTTCTTTGCAACACAAGTACTGATATCTCATCATTACAATGTCCTACCTTATTTGCTTCACAATTGTGAAGCTGTTCTAGAATCCAAAATAAAACTTTCACAATTCGATTCTCCCATCACTACTAACTACATGATATGGGTATTCTCTGTAATGCCAGCTGTCTGTGTGTATTTTACTAGACACACTTAGAAGTAAAGGTGTGAAGATCTAGGACACAAGGCAATAGGCAGATTTCTTTGTACTTCTCAGAAAATAAAAGAAAGAAGGCTCAACTGCAAAAGTTTGAAAAATTAAGACTATGGAAGGATCCACTTTAAACACTCATCTTGACAACATGATATTCAGTGCATTAAGGAAATAAAGTAGGTACACAAGTAACTACTCACAGAAAATTAGCTTTCTGCAGAGGCTTGTACCTTTTTCAAAGAGCAACATCTATTTCAGGCTAGTATTAGTGGCTCCCTAATTCCCTGAGAGGATCCCTCAACTTACAAACACACCTTATTTGGAGAAACATAACTGCTCTTGCTTTAGCTCCTTTTGAGTCTTTCCACCGATGTGGGGTACCTTATCATTTTTAACTCAGATACCTTTGTTTATTCTGCTGTTGTTCATGTGTGCCATGAAGCAACCAAAGCTTCAAGTACTATGAATCACTGAAGCATATGAAGTTGTCTTTAACAGTTTACAAACAGTAACTACATAAACTTCTGTATAACCATGACTCAAATACAGAGGCTAATCATTAGAGGTTTTGAAACATCTCTGCTTACTCTTATAAGACACAAATCAACTCAAATGTCACACTTCCCTCTGAAGATTTACTATGAAAGATACCAGAAAAAAGCCCAGTTGAAGTGAACCTCAGGAGCATATTGATTATTCAGCTCACTCCTGCTGTAGAGCGAACACAGAACTTCTATTTACAGAATTTTAGGTGTTAACTGCACGAAGGCAGAAAAAGCTTGGAGACAATACAGATATCTGCCAAGCTGGGAGCATGATGGTCCTGTTGGCATCTTTCCACTGTTGGCCCACACAGCTCATTCCAAACACAGAAATCATTAACAGAACCCAGACAGTTTGTTTCCTTGTTCTAATATTGAAAATTGAAGATCCAAGTTTCTATTTAAAAACTTTGAGACACAAATGTGCTACTGTTCATTCCACCAAATAGTGGGAAACTGTGGAAGTACATCCAAGGAAAGAATCGAACGGAATTCAAATTTAAGTCAGTTCTTGGAAGATTTAGAGTCTTGTCTAGCCAGTTCAGTTTTCAATCAAGTTTTTGGTTTATTTAGCCCTGTCTGGCTGAAACTTTCTATATAAGACAGCTGTTAAACAAGCAGAAGAAATTACATTGTATAACTTCACCATGCTGTTTCTCCCTCTGCCCTCCCTGCTTTTAAAGCTTACTAAGTTGTTAGCTTTTCATTTTGGCCAAATACACACCACACTACTATTTGAAAAACATGTGTGGTTATTAGCAGGGTCACATGTACGAGCTTGGTGTTGGTTCTACACCTACAGCAGCAGTGCAAGAATAGAAGTGTACTGGGAAAACAGGCTATGAGTTAAAGTGGCAAGAGGTGGAATGTAGAGCTTAAGCCCGCCTCCATCTGTGTATCCTGTAAGTTCGTAAGTGCTAAACTATCACATTATCAATCCTTAATGACGCTGCAAATGTTGTGTTCTCAAGCTGTACTATTTACACTTTTTTTTTTACTTTCTGCGAGGCTGCAATCAATGCATGAGCCTCCACGTCAGAGGACATGTCTGTATCTTCCATGCTCCCACCAGCAGGGTGTGCACTGCTGGCCTATGCCAGCTAACTAATCAACTTTCATTAAGATGATAATGATTGAAGATTAACAGATGTAACCTTTAAAGTGAGTTTCGTTACCATAACCGCAGAGCAGATAATATGGAGCCTTATTACACAGAATTTGTAAACATAAATATTCAAAATTGATATATTCTGTTATCTAGAAAATGTTTAAGACTGTAATTAAACACTAAAAATACTATTTTAACCAGAAGACTTAATACCACAAATTCTGGCTTGCATATATTAGAGCAACAAAGGAGGAAAACTGAAAGAGAATCTATAAAACAATTTTTTGAGTGACAAAACTTAAAGGAAACAAGAAACTTTACCAGCGAGCCTTGGGATTTGTTTTGATAGGTTCAAAACCACCTTTGCTTCTTAAGACTATTCAAATATCCAAAGACTTCACACACAATTTTCATTTTAAAAACTATGAATCAGATGCCCAGAAGTTAAAAAGTATCTTTAGTTCATCTTCATGAACATTTGGCTTGTAACAGCCTGCTAGCAGCAGTGGGAATACTCAGTGCTACACAAAAGCACCTAAATCAAAATCCCTGTAAACAGGTTACACTATCTATTTTTGTACAAAACGCGCCCCCCCCCCCCCCCCAGATTGTGCCTTTGAACTTTACCTCTGCTGCAGCTACTAAAGTATGCTGTGTAGCACACCAGATTATATCTCATGGACCACAATATCATAAAACAAACCTAGTGAAACTGGTAGCTTTAATGCAGCAAGGCAGTCACTCACCTTGCAATAGGCTGATACTTGAAAACAAAATCATAAAGCCAGACGCCATTAAAATACCTTCTCTCCCACCCTTCCCTCCCTGCTCCAATCAATACCATTTACTGTCACTGCTCCATTTGGAGAAGTATTGTGGGCCTTTTCTGAAATTTAGCTTTCACTATCTTTTGAAAAATTCAATAGATTTAGCAGCTTCTTGCAGAAATGTAAACCAAACAGCTGATACAGTCCAAAGAGCAGCTGTGAGGGCCTCAGGCCAAAGCACAGCTTTGCACAAGAAATAAAAGATGCTTTAGAAATGTAAAGCAGTGCTGTGTCTGTACAGAGTTCTGGCTCCTCTCACTGCTCATGTCTCTCAGTCAAACTGCTAACCTTTCTTTCCTATTTAGCTACACACTCAGGAGCATTCATAAAGCTGATAATTATATTTTTTAATGGTAAAGGCAAGTTATTCCCATAGAGAGGAAAATAAAACCTCAACTTGAGAAAAGTAACAGAAAAATATCTTAGGTTTAAAATGTCTACATTTGGTTATACAATGCATTTTTCAAAACTTAACAGGCCTCTCAGCAAACTCATGACAGTTTTATTCTAGCAGAACAAAAACCTTTAAAACAAAGGTGCAAAAAACTTCCTGAGTTTTGTTTCATAAAGCAGTTAACATCCACAACATGTTAATAAACTGTGCCTCAAAACTTATTATTCTCTCTCTTACAATTTCTACCTATATCCCTCATTTACCTACCATTTAACTATTTTGAAGTTCATTCTTATTCAGAACAACTAGCCTGTGGGATCCTAATGATCTGAGAATAAAAGGCACCTTTCTGACTATACTTTTACAACCTCTAAACAAATTACTTTGTCTTAGAAAATCACTACACATTTTTCTAGTTTCTATCTTGCCCTTAAAGAACAAAGTTGTGATGAGAAGTTAAAGCTTTTATCTTTTGTAAGCACAGTATTAAGTACCTTACTTTAATTGAAAAATGTCATTACGTTAGCTTTACAAAGCTGGCTGTTTATCACCATCACCTATACGCTACTGCTACAGCAGACTTTTGATATAAACATAGCATTAAAGCCAGTCTTAAAACCAAAATCCACAAATAAGTATCTACTCATTGTAAAGTTCAGCAATAAATTTTACTCCAATTAGCTGTTCAAGATATCCAAGAGAGGAGATAAAAGCCCTTGAAAAGCATTAAGAAGATTAGATACACTATTGTCTTCACTCACTACTGCCAATAAACTACCACTGAAAATTCCAATTACTGTGATAACGGAGTAGTAACTGCAAAAAGGAATTATTCTTTTAATTTCCTTGCTTTTTAACTCATATTTACTACCAGGACATATAAGAAGAAATTTTACCTGTCAAGATGTTTCTTTGTGTGCTAATAATTTAGTGGATGTCTCTCCAGTGATTCAGTGTTGACAACACATTACAATTCACATGCATACTATAAAAAAGACAAGGGGTGGGGAAGCTAATATTTGTTATATTTGGAGAATGGCCAACTATCATGTTGAGCTAAGACTTTGACTTTGATGTGGTTAATTTACACACGTGCACACAGCCACCCCCCCATTCAGGATTTGGGCAGGTGGATTTGTTTTCCACTACTTCCTTTTAAATCCAAGATGGGAAAGCAATACTTTTCAGAAACCCAAGAAAAGCTGTTATTTCTCCTGCTACCTTTCCCCAATCTTATTCCCAAATTACTTTAAGAATTATTAAACAGAAAACATTTACACAGAAAAAGCTTAAGCTTACTTATGACCTCAAAATACTACTGTCTTTAGCTCAGTAAATCTACAATATATCTTGAGTTTTCATTTCCTCTGTGAAACTCACTACGCTTAGCTTGCATGTTTTACCCGAACACTGCATCCCTCCCAACTAAAGTCCGTGTTTCCAGCTAGCTGACCAGAAGCCCAAGAGTAATTTCAGTAGCAAAGCTGTTCAAAAAATCAGTCTTTTTACACTGCTGCCTATATTTTCATACCACGTTCTGTCAGTAACTCTTAATTACTGAAACTCCAGTTTACTCCCTCTACAAAACCAAATGACATTTTACAGACTTTGAAAAAAAATAAAGGATATTGACATATAAACACATAAATTATTCAGAAATTTTGGGTTGTTATGCAACATATAGAGAGAAGTAATCACTTTCCATCAGATCGTTCAAAGTCATATCTGAGGCTCCTCACCAAATAGCTGAAGTGGAATGTAAGAGTTCAGAAGTACTTTTAAAAGCAGTCCAAAACTTCATCATCACCATTTTGATCAGCAAGTAACTCACCCATGATGAATATATACTCTACCACAAACCTTCTTGAAACCTTTTTTTAAACATAAACATATTAAAGTCTGAATTCTTCACATTAGAATCTTCATAAATAGTTAAGACTGTTTGCTGTGCTCCTCTGACGTATTTATGGAAGATGTTTGTGAAGTTTCACAAACAAGAGGGAAAAAGATATGTAAACAAACAAAACCAACTTTAAGATAAATCCTCAATCCCTCCCACAATCATCAAACAAAACCAAAACTGATGTAATGAGTAAAATGAAGGTAGTTGTAAAAGCAGGACATCACATGCCTCCCATAGGTAAAGGCGGGCCATTCTACTCTCACCTTTATCACGGTCATAGAGTAAATCTTCTGTTGAGCAAGGACTCCCATCCTGAGATTCAGGAGGGCAAAAGGGAGAGACACATGGTGAATGACTGCTGCAGCTGCTGCTGCGCTCCTGGACAGACGGAGTCTGAGTGTCAATGCTTCGTGTACTACTACTACGATAGTGAGCAGGTAATGGGGCCCTTCGACCATCAGGAATATCCAAAGGCTGCAAGAGAAACAGGCAATTCATATTACAGAGGGAAGATCAAATTCCTAAGCAGTGTCAGCCTGTAGCACCTCCTAACTACAGTAATGAGCCAAGGCCTTAAGAACAGCAAACCAGCCATTTCTGAAAGAACAAATTTGACACAAGAAAATAATGCAATGGACAACAGACACAGCATTAATTGTGCTGAATCCTGGGACAATGTACGGAGGTTCCAAGCCAACTATATCCTCTTAATGCAAAGTTCACGCCAGAACACACATGCTAGTATTATGTTTTTGTATTTTTAGTGACAGTTTAAAAAAAACAAACATTGCAAATAAACAGATCTCTAATTACACTTAGTAATACAATTTTCAATAAAGGTCACCATTGTTACAAAAGAAAAACAAATACCCTGACAGAGATCATATCTGGATAGAAGGGAAAGTAGAAAATCTCAAATACAGTGGCATACTATTGCCATAACAACCAAATGAATTACAATTATAAATGAAGCCATCCAAGTTTTGCTAGTAAGTCATAATTCTCCGGCACACCTCTACATTCCATCCTTCACTTCTACAGGTGACTTCTGACAAAATGGCAACTAAGTAGATGATGCACAGGCTTACACAAGGTTCACAAGCTTTGTCTTGAACCAGAGCTAGTAAGCACTGCCTGCTCCCATCAGCCTAGTTGGCACTGGCCAGAGTGATCTTGCATCCCGTTCTGCAATATACTGTGTAGGCATGTTCACAGTAGTGGATTGGCACGCTCTACTTACTTGTCCTTCCCATGGAAAACCAGTTTTACCCTAAATACAGTGCTGCTTTAAATGTAAGAAATCAAATGAGAATTACCATTTTGCTTAAAAGGGGAAAAAATGCCTGCAAGATTTAAATATAATTTTTATCCTCATTTCGGTGAGGACTGTATCCAAGCCATAGAGAACAACCTAAATGATCTAGCTACAAAAAATTAATGTCTTTTTCCTTCTCACTTCAAGAGAACATTTTTATTCTATTGCTTTCCTCTTCCCCATATATTCCAAAACTATAACAGCTTGTTCCAGAGCCTAAAACTCAACCCAACACTTTTGCTAGCAATGAGGACATGAAACTTATTGGCCAAGTATTGCATTTGCCCCTTTTCAGCAATAGTCTATCCAGAAAACCACCACATATTATGCAAAGAGGCAGACATAGCAGAGCAGGAAGATCCTTCTCTTATGAGCCAGTTAATACCATTTCACATTTCAATTAAGAGCAAAGAAACACACTATAAAGAGAACATTACAGTTGCGACATCAAATGCTGAAAAGTTTGGACACGGCTGTGTGGTCTGTTCCAACAGCTCCTTCACACTGCATATGTGTTACAACACGACTACATGTTGCTATTCCCATCACCCTCAACAGGCCATGACTCATTCAATGCACAAGATAGACCTGAAGCATTGTATCATTTGTTACACAGACAGCAGAGAGGTAGAAAACAAGACTGAAGCTGTAGAAAGAAAAGTCTCATAATTAACATAACCAAAAAATAACGGCTATGCAGAACTGCATTTTTATTTCCACCTCTGCCACAAAAATTCTGTGAGATGCCAGGAAGTCCTCTGAACCAACCTTTTCTTTTATGGTATCTTTTCTGGATGTCCAGTCTATATAGGACTGATTTGCAAAAGTCTTCAACATTCACAGGTGCAGCAGGAGACTATGGGAGCTGCACTTCAAACTCCTAAAATGGCATGCAGTATCCTGAATTACCTGAAGAATCACATTATAGAAGCCTGACGGATTTGTGTTTCTCCATCCATAAAGTGTAGATAATATCATCTTTCTTCTCACACAGGTGTGAAAAAAAGAGAACAAAAATTCAGACTCTCCTATTATACAGAAGCAAAAACCCAGGAAGAAATTCAGATTTCTAACTTCAAAGCAAGGTTTAATCGTGAGCATTAGGACACATATCTAATGAGGAGAAAACAAAAACACCGAACAGCTGCTCATTAAGTGCATATACTATGCTCTATGTAACAGGTAAAGCAAGGATTCCAGGGAGGGAAAAAAACAGTAAGTGATCACATAATTAAAGACTTCAGGATAACACAGATGTTCTTCCACACCTGGAAGAACAACATAGTCTTATGTAGTCAGGAAGCATATATACCAGATCACATATTTCAACCCCCACTGAATTAAAATTTGAGGTACAAAAAGTTATCTGTATTTTTAGACATGCCTCTAAATATACACACAACTAGAAAAAGCTAAATATTTATCACTCTTTCCAAGTAAAATAACTTTTAAGGCATAGAAAATGCCAGCAAATATTTCAGATTACTGTGCTTCTGAATTTCTTTCCTTATTTCTGCATTCAAGTTTTGACAAGTGCAAAAAACTTCATGAAAATATCAACTAAAAGTATTCCACTTTTTAATAATTTTATGTATTCAACCTGATCAACGTTAAAAAATACTCTAGAAGTTACTTTCCAAGAGTCATGCCTAAACTATTCTAAAAACTAAGTCCTCACAATCTTACAACATAAGAAATAGGGTAACAAATCTGGTGCAACTGCAATTAGTTCTCACAACACTCAATGCATGGAAAACAACTAGAAATTAATGCATCCTATCTGCTGGAGTCTGGTTGGTTTGGTTTTTGGGGTTTTTTTTGCAAGAGTGTCCAGTCATGTACTACCCTTATGCCAGATGCATTCTGACAGGACACCTGCCAATCCCTATAGGACAGTGTGTTCTTGGACACAGTTACATGCTACCTTCATGTCCCTGCAATGGTATGGAAATGCTCAATTTGACAACAGGCATTTCTCAATACACCATTAAAATTCAGCACATTGTTTTCAGCATCAGTATTTTCCTGGAAAAAAAACAAGAACACCCTACTTAGTAGCATCAGGAATGCTACTGTGATATAATATACTAATGGGAGCCTTAAAAATAATCTGTTCTTCACAAGCCTTACATCTATTTCAGAGGTGACTTCTTGAGAGCAAAACATTCAATGCTTTTGATTTAAAAACTGTTGTCTAGAGTGGAACACAAAGGCAGACATAGAAAAGTGCTTCTTTCCTCTAGCATCAGTGAAGTCATCAATGTATTAGATAAGGTGCAAGAGCAAAAACCTATAATGTTATCCTTGGAAGGAACACTTTGAAAAAAACTCAGACTTTTCAGATGAAGGACATGAAGATTTAAGAAAGGATCCTTTGCATACGTACAAATTAGAAAAAGTTCTTTTATTGCAGGATTAAGTATTCTGATAGGTACATAAAACCACCTTGCTATTTCCAGAAGCATCAGAAATCAAACAAGAAACACGTTAATCGTTTTACTTATATTTTGTGATAGTCCATCAAAATTGCTTCATTTCGAATTACTTCTGTATACCTGAAAGAAGTTCTGGTAGCATTTTTTGTCCTATTAGGAGACCTATGTACATGTCTGTGTCCTGCTACAGGGCACTTTTTATTATTTTTGCAATGCATTCTATAAGAGGGAACACTTCCTACCCCCCACTCTCTACAATAAGCCCATCATCTTATTGTACCAAAGTCTCCAACATTTGTGTTGTGGAGTCACAATGGGACAAAACAAAAGTCTGTCACAACTTCACAAAAAGTTGATTCTCTTTTACAAGTTATGGTGGGAACAGAGACACACCATCACAATTTCCTGGAAAACGAGTCACCAAGTTATAAAACAGGAAGGAAAATATATCCAGGATCTTTGAATAAATGCACGAGAAGATGAATTAAAGCTTATTAATAAATCTAAGGAGAAAGAGGTGATTAAGAAGTGACTCAAAAAAGCCAATTTTGACTTAGTTTTATGAAAGAAAAGAGAACACCTTCAGCTAACTAAGCAAGATGAATGATCTGAAAAAATATACACTTACATGGCTAAACTGAAAAGAATTAAATACTTGGAATGTTTTGACCACTTACAATGCAAGCCCTCTAAACTTTATAGTCAATGAGATTATTAAAAGGTAATGACATAATGACATTACTGTATTATCACCTATCTTTGTGAAACACATAAACAACAAGACTGATGTCTACAATAATTATTTTTACTTTTATAAATAATAGTACTTTTGAAGTACAATTTCTATTAAAATATTATTAAAAAACAGCAAAGAAGCACGTTTCAAACTGCTAACAGAACTAAGTCAGCACAAGAGAAGACAGAAGACATATTCCAAATCAATTTATCTGTATTTTAAGAAGCAGGATTACAAAAATTCAAGTCAGCAAAGGGAAAACAGAAAGTATGGTAACATCATACCCTACAAAACTCAAAAACAAGTCTAAAAAATAAACTGATTTGTGTATCTGAAGACTAAGCAAGGAAGTATGAAACTGGGAGGAAAGGTGCACTGGTTACTCATTTTAACTAGGAGCTAAATTAGAAAAGTAATTCAAGTAATATCCATAAAACTATCCATAAAACTGCTTTAACATCAAGCTTATTTTTGTCCTATATATCACCTAGTCTGATTTCAATATATGAACTAAGAAGCAGTTTTTTAAAAGAAAAAAAAAAATTAAAATCACAAGTTTATACTGAAGAGATGAGACAGTAGTAGAAAAAAATTCAAGAACACTAGACTAAAACTTTAAAAGGTAACAGAAATAAAATGCATTTTATTTTACTTGGGTGGTTATCGAAATGAAACAGAAGAAATTAGAAAGCTACTAATGTAGCACCTAAATTTGGGGGGGGTGATGTGTGTGAAAAAATTAGGTAGTAAGTGGCACCTAAAATAAAGGTAATATTCCTTCTTGGGTGGTTTTAGCAGGTTGTATGTTATTCCCCAAATCTTTCCTGGCAAATGAATACAGATTCACCATAGGGCAACAAAGCATTTTATGCAGCTGGATATATAAATTCCTATGAAAATTAAGGTTTGAACATGCACTGTTAAAACTGTAAAGTAAAGGTAGACACAGGTTAAAAGAAACCAGCTGAAAATCTGAATGCACACCAAGCTTACAAGTAAGCCTACAGAATAATTTATCCTTCACACATCACCCAAAGCAACCAACCACATTTGATTGCTACTTGAAAATACCTTCTAAAAATACAGAATGTTACAGCAAGAAAGAATGACAGAAAATTGAAAGAAAAACAAATTGTTTCACTAGCAGTGAAACTTATAAAGTTTGGTTTCCTATGGTTTATCTTTTGTTCAGTAATTCCTAACCTTTAACCTAGCTGCCCCAGATCCCCCTGGCTAAAAACAAGTTAAATTGTTGTATTAGGAGAAAGTTCACCAGCAGTAAGACTGAGTAAATTACTCTTGTTATGATCTTCCTTAAGTAAGCTATGAGATCTAGTAAGCTCAACGACAGTGCTAGGAGTCCCACTTCAGGTCCCACTAGACCAGACTTCACAGAAATTAAGAGTTACATAGCAGGAAACAACCCTTTACCCACAAAGATAGACTTGACTTCAAGGGCAATGTCTAATTTATGACTTTCTTTTGTGTCTGAAGACTCACCCCAGCTAGATGTTTGCAAGAAGGGTTCACTATTGCCTTGGTTGCGTAAACTGCTGAGCACCTCTGGCCCCAGTCCAACAATGCACTTAAGTATGTGCTTAACTGTTTTGCTGGATCAGAGCCAGCACATTCAGTAACTTAGGAGTCTGAGTTCTGCATCCAAGCAATAAGCTGTCAAAGCCCAAGGACAGCATTTATGGAGATGATTTGTCTGATAAATAAATGACATGTCCTCTAACCATAGGAGATTACAACTTTAGCCATAGCAACATCAATGGTGGCACTGTAATACATACCTTTACATACTCTCTTTGGAGATGGTGCAACAAGTTTTATTGATTAGGGCTTTCTGTTTCAGTTTGTGTGTTTGTTTTTTTCCTTATTACCTGTTACAACACACATCCCTTCTAAACGGATGAGACAGCGTTAGGAAAGCAAACTTGGCATAAAACTTCTACTACTACAATATTTCATTCTTAAGACTGCTTCGTCTGCACAACTAAGTCTCTGGAGAAGCCACGACTATTCCAAAACTTCTTAAGTTTACTGCTGAAATGCAGAACTACAAATAAAGGTTTTGGAATTCTAAACCTCTGATTAAAGTTTCATAGGTTGACTTATACACTGAATTGCTACTACATGAGCATTCACAAGAAAAGAACCTACATCTTAGAGAACACTAGAAAACACAGTACTTTATTCCACAGCAGAAAATCTTCATTGACTATTTAGGAAACAGTGGCTGTAAACCAAGTATTTCACATTTTAAAGTGTCATCTAAGCACTCCAGCACTCCCCAATGACAATTCCAATGATCCAGTTCTCCCACATAAGCAAAGCTGCCCATTTATCAGTATTTCCCATACAGAGATCTCCTATGACAGATCACAGTGGTTTCATGGAAGTAAAATGGTCCACATTTGGTTTATGGAAGAAAAGCATTAAAATCAAAAAGTTGAGCATAGCACAGGAAACTTAAGTCTTGCCTAAAAAGAGAATGCAAAATGAAGCAAATAAATTAATCTCCTGGACTCTAATTATTACTGTAGCCTGAAGTATCTACATTTTCAAGCACTTGCATTTCACACAAAAACTTTCAAGTTCTCTACAGAAATGGCATTCTAAACAAAGTATATTTGGCCAGAAGCACTTTAAAAACAAAACAAAACAACCAAAAAAACCAAACACCACCCTAAAACACTAGAACAAAAATTTCAAACAAACAGTTCATTGAAGAAAATTATTTTTCATTTCAGCCACAAGGAAGGTTTCTCACTAGGAAGGTTTCCCATGTGTTTATAGATTATGAAGAAAAACCAACCATAAACATGTTAATATAAGCTTACCTTGGATACTTCTTCTTTTCCACTGTTTTCCTTAATGAATACCTTTTCCAGTTCAGGGCTTATTCCTTCTACATTACACGGCACACGTGAAACAGTTGATTTTGGCACTGAAATGTTTGACAGTGGCATAGGGACTGATCTGGAAATAGAAGCCTAGAAGGTAGAGAGCAACATGATTTGAAGTTGGAAATGGAATAAAGACAAGTCTGAGACCAAAACTCTAAGTACTTAAGTACTAAATAAACCTAAAAAGCAAGAAGCTGTGTATTAATTTCGCCATCTAGAAGACCATCTTTACTTGGCAAATTTAAATAAGAAAAAATGCTTCCATAAATCAAAAGCCACTAAAATTACCTCTACTTAATTCAAAGAAGTGTTCTCTAATAAAAGCATTCTACTACTTCATTTATCAGTAAGTAGGCAGGTATATGTGCTTTCCAGATGTATTGACTACAGAATACACTGTAAGGGGATGCGGAGCACATGGGGTGTGGGTGCTGATAGTTTAAGCGGGATCCAAAAGACATTTCATAACGTTCCTAAGGCTTAATCACTCAACTGAAATACTCACTGCACTTTTCTCTTTTAGTTGGCTTTAGAGAATAAAAAAATAGAGCATTCGTTCTGAACCTTTAATTTCATTAGCTTACAGCTTTTCAGAACTTAATGTCAAAGATCTTAAATCATTTCAAGTTTAAGAATCATGCATGTAAGTAAATACAAGTACGGTTTTCAGAAAAACCTGCTGGGAGTGGAGCTCTGTTACCAACAGGAACCATTCAAAAGAGTGCACACGCATCTTGCACAGTCAACCTCGAAAGCTACCTTGGCAGCAGCTACACAGCATAGATGTACCTACGCTGACAGCCATAACAATGTTCACGTCCCAATATATGTTCTTCTCTTGTTCACAGAATCACAGGATGCTTAAGACAAAATCTAAATTTTTTTCTGAGTTCTTGACAGATGAACCTTGCCCAATATGCAGCTCCAAAGGTGCACATCACTTGTGTGGAGGCATTCTCTGACCTGACAGTGACAGCTTCCCACAATGATTTCAGCACTGAAAACTTTATCAGCCTCATCAGACAACATCTTCTTGAGAAATCAAAATGTTGCACAAGCCATAACAAAGTGAGCTCCAAGTACTAAAGGAGTGCTCCTTCAAAGCACATGTCCTAGGTGGATTTCAGTTAGCATCAAAGACTGTGCCACTGTTTATAGTCACAGTGAGAACAGGTACCTGCGACAGCTTACCTTGAAATGGGAAGCAAAACCCTTTTCTACGCAAAATGTAGTCGGATCCTTTGTTATAGAGGCACAAAAGTTTCAGGAAGAAAATCAATTTCCTGTATGTCTTCATCACAAGATTAGGCTTTAACCATGAGATTTTATCCAAACAGAAGGAGGAACCTAAAGGATCAGCCATCACACCTCAAACTCTTCTTTCTAAAACACTAGCTATTTAAAAAGGCAGTCAGAAAATACACTGACAGAACCAACACTTCAGGAGTTCACACGGTGGCCTGTTAGTAACATGGGGTCCAAGTTAAGGATCCACTGTAGGTGAAATTTAAGAAGGACTCAAATGTCTGCAACTGTCAAATGAGACATAATTAACTGCTTTCTACAGTGGCTTAAGGTTCACGAAGTCATTGACTGAACCTTGTCTGAGCTTTAGAACTCGTAACTGGGTTTCAATTTCACTGGCAGCTTGTAAAGGCTAGAGCAGACACTATATGGGGTATCCTCCATTGTACCCTGCTCAGAATCTGCCTCATAGTCAGGTAACTTGGCCAGGGAATCTGTCCAAAGCTATTCTTCGTATGTGTCAGCATGTTCATAAGAGGAGAAATATAGATATACTCAAAGCAGAACTAAATTTTTCTAACGTCGTGAAACACGAAAATTACCTGAAAACAAAAATTGTCTTAGCCAGGCTAATGTTAAAATGATCAGCTGTATTAACATTTGCCTAAACTCACACATCACTTTGAAAAATAGGTAAGAAGGCAACACAAAACAGAAGCTGTCAGACTAGGAACCTGAGCTTAACCTCTCAGACAGAAGGATATCAAACACATAGACTGATGGCTAAAGAGAAGTCCAGTCATCACAATGCCCATTGGTATAGAACATGAGAATGGTCATCAACTTAATCTGCACATAGTATTTTGCATCCTAAAGATTGCTAAAGTCTGATGGAGGTTTTACTTTAAGTCACTGTGTCTAGAACAAGAACAGGCTGGCGATGATAGCAATTTTTCCATTTAGCATGATGTAAGCTCTCAAAATATACTGTAATGACTGAAGACGTAGCCACTGCAAGTACAAACTCTCATGCTAGAAGAAAGGATCCTGTATTGATAATGATTCTGAACTACCGTAACAACCAAGAGGTCTCTCCTAGATAAAGCCATGTAGAACAAGAGTTTTATCCTGTAGTGTGACACTTCCTCTCTAGTCATCGGTCTAGAAACTAGTCACCAGTTTCACAAGCAGCATCTTGATTTCAGTTGAGTTTAAATTCAAGGTGAATTATCACTTTCTTTTTAGAAAGCAACCACCACAATATTGTCTTCCTTGATGTCATGCAGAAATTGCCTCTCTGGCCAGGAATTGACCAATAAGCAAAGTATCAGTAAGATTCTTAAAATAGGACAAGGAAATGAGATCTTCCCTCAAATCTGGTGATACAGCATTGCTGTCTTTTACTGATGAATACATGGTAAAGTGAATTACAAGTCTGTTCATAACTATCTGTTAGCTTGTTAATTACTGCTCAAAGACTAATTAATTGTAAGGCTGCCAATCCAGACTGCTTAGCCTTGGTATTTTATTTTTATTTATTTTCTATTTTTATTTTTTTAACCAGTTGAGATGAAATTGGGCTGTGAAACTGATAAGCAAATACCTTCCAGAGGAGCAGAGACTTTTGAAAGTGTACCACAAAAATTAGTCTTGGAAGCAAGTATGTATCCCTGGAAACATAGTCTTATCTGGCCACACTCAGAATTTTTACAGCATCTTGATATATTTTAGTTGCTATCCTGCTTAAATTTTCTTTCTTTTATTATATGGCAACTATCAGATAAATGTCGGTGAAGATGCAATGGTATCAGGTTGTTCAGCATTACAGTGCACCACACAAGAAAACAAACAGAAGAAAAATGGGAAGAAACAGCAGGTTTTTCACTCAAACCTGATAAGGTAGGAGGCTGTTAATATAAGCAACTATCTACTTACCTGAGTCTGACTGATTGCTATATGGTTGCCATGGAGAGGTGACTGACGTTCTTTCTCTTTACTGTGACGACTACTCTGCTTACTGCGCTGAAGCTGCTGCCTCAGTTTGGCAATCTGCTGAAAAGAAGTTCAGGTGAAGTGATAATGAGTTATCGAATGGGTAACTGCTCAAATCTTCGCATATGAAGTGAATCACAGCCATTTTAAGTCCTCTTTGAAAGATTTTACAAGCACATGGGATTGCCTTCTCTCAAAGTATTAACATTTCTGCTTATCAGATACTCTCTCCAAAGCATCTGCCCTAGTCACCAATCTGAATATGGCAGCAGGCTTAGTCTAGTTACTAAACTTTCTCATTTACAAACAAGCACTGTAATAACTGATGCAAACAAAAGCAATCAGAATGAGAATTTGTAGCAATTTCTAGCTTATAACTGCTTTAAACTGGGGCCTATACCCTACAGTTTAACTTATTTGATCTTAAACCAAACCAAAGATTTCCTATGATAATTCATCATAAAAGCAAAGAGCCTTCACAAACAACTGGCAATCAATATCCACTGCTCATCTTGGAGAACTTATTTAATGCATTTAATAGCGTTTCCCTACAGGCTAAATTATCACAGGTTTCTTCAGGCAGACAGAATTATCTTTTGTGCTGTCTCCTGCAAAGATGTTGAATAAAAAGTTATGTATTTTAAAGGTCAAATACAACTAAAGCTATTATCCATTTGACCTGCTCCTTTAAGAAGAAAACAAAAGGATTTATTCCTTATTTATTTATAATAAATAACATTTATTTCTCCTGGATAATTTCTATATGAGAGAGAGTATTTACCCCTATAAGCATTGTCTCAGAAGTTTAGACTACGTGCAATTTCACACAACAGGTACAGACACTTCCTTAAGACTGGATAATCTCTTCCTTTGGGCTCCAGTCCCACTATTCCTCATGCTCAGCACACTGGCTCATAAGGCAGAGCATGCATGGCTCCATTTCGTTTTTAACTCAGCTAGAGATACAATTGTTAAAAACTTGAAGAGCAAGTAAGGAGAAGTGAATGCACATGGAATTCATATTTCAAAGAAAAGTAACCTCTCTTTCTGAGTGACAGCTTACAAGTGCACGCACTCCATGGTTGATTCCAAGTAGCTGGATGTATCACTAATGCTCTTGCAAAGCAACTCTGTGGTACAGAATCACTTCACATCACTCTTCACAGTCTCAGAGATGACAGTGCTTGGTGAAGAAGTCTGGATGAAGCTTTGCTCTAGGCTGTGACCTGTGATCTTTTCTTTGTGATATTTCTGGTATCACTCACAAAAGAAGGATCCACCTTTAAGGATTCATATCAAGTCTTGCCACAGCTCGTTACCCATATTCAGAGAACTGCTAATCAGAAATGGCTGAATACTTTCACCTTTCAGCAACAAACAAATGGTTCAGACTTCCAAAAGGGTCTGTATGTAGAACGCATCTAGAAAGACAGAGCCCTAATACGACTGAGTTTCTAACACAGATGAGCTAGATTTACAGAACTGGGAGACTAATCTCTCCATGGAAGGTGCAACTCGAGCACCATGTTGGAAGAAACTTCGAAGGAGTCTGAGGACATACTTTACCTCTACAAAAAATAATTTGTCCAGAACTTCCCCATTCTCTCAGTAGGAGTAATGGCAATTAGGAAACCTAGCTCCATAGAGAGATGAAAAAGCAAGCAGGTAACCAGTCTGGTAAGTATACACACATCTACAAAGATGTAGATCTTATATGAGAATGGGGAGAACAAGGAAATAACCTTCATCTTTCCCTTTAAAAACTTAAAAACAGAGAGAAAAATGATGCCCAGAAGACAGAGTAGACTGAGATGGCTGGCTACAACAATAATCAGAAAGCAGGGAAAGTGCTGTATGTAAATCTTTCATTTCTGCTGCCTCTCCTTGATGCTGTGTGCTTCCTCATAGTTAAAAAGTTAAATACCCTATTTTTTTTATTTAAATAAAACGTGGCTTTCTGAGCTTTCCTCAGGAACATGCTATAAAAAAAGATCTATACAATTCCACCTCAGAGATCTGGCCAACTGATTTCTGTCACAAACAGCCTGCAAATCTTTGAAAGCACAGCCTCTCAATGTAAAATCTGGAGAGTGAAAGCACTAAATGGGAGAGTGTTGATAGGCTGGTATGTCTCTAGGCTGACCAAAACCTTGAAGTTCTGATATCCTGAAAGGAACTGTGGGCCCCTGGAATCTGAGGTTCTCTAAGCCACCTCAAGAGTATTTTTATTTTGGCAGTCAGTAGTTCTTGACAGTAAGAGAAAGAAAAGTCTTCTTGTGTCACTGGGGATAAACAGAAAAATGAAAACTTGTTGAAGAATCTGACCGTGTATCTGGAGCTGATACAATCACTGAAGCCAAATGTGCCATGCAGTGAAGAAACAGATATGCCTTCTCAAATCATCTGTCCTTAGCCCTGAAATTGAAGGGCCCTAGCTTTACATGATGTGGTAGTTATCATCAGATGAAAAAAAAAAAATATGACAAAGTAAGGATGGGCATATAAAAAGGTATTTGCCATTTTTTGTTCATCCTCCAGCACAGAAGACAGAGGCCAGCACAAAAAATCCAGCTTTAGAGCAGCCACACTAAGCAGGTAGTGCAACCAAGCACACGGACAGAAGAATCCTCCAAACTAAACAATGCTCCATCTCTTCATCGAGGGTAGTTCACAGTGAATCTACCACTTGCTAAAGCTAACCCTTAAATCCCAATAGCTTTTTAACTTCTACAAGATTATCTTTTTATTGCCAATTACCTTCCATCTCAAACTCAAATAAAGCCACTGCTACTAACAGGAAGAGATGGCTGCACTAGCTTCGTAGAAGTTTATCTTCACCTTCTTCCCCAGCAGCAGAGAAGCACAATCAAGAGCATCAAACATCACCAAAATGAGCTGCAGTCAGGTATGAGGTACACTAATCCTAGGAAAACATATAATTTGTGTAATGAGGAAAGAGTACAAAATGTATGTTTTGATGGTACCTGTCTTAGCGAGTATCTCAAAGAAACAGCAGATTCTGTCTCTTGGGCACTCGAACGATGCAACTAATATGAGCTAGGGAATTTGCTGTGCAAAGGAAATGGTGCAAAGTCAGGGGTATCAGGGAAACGTACTTACTTGAAGATCCAGCCATTACACTGCTGTAAATACATTCTAACATTTAACTCCATTCAGGGCAGCAATACAGATATTTCAGTTGGGAAGATGAGGCAGAAAAGGAATAACATGCTAAGCTGGGGGAAAAAAGCATAGTAAAAAACCACTCCATTTTAACAGGGCAGCTAAGAACAGAAAGGGTTTGGGTCACCATTTCCCTCACATGCCCAAGTACTGAGCATGAAGGGGACTGAGGCATACACAATCACATTAAGGAACACAGGTAAATCATTACGAAAGATCTAATGTGTATCCTCTAAACCATCAAGTTGCTGAAGACATTAAAGCCTTCGCCTTGCACATATGTGCACTCAGATCCATAAAATGTGACAATGATTTCAGTATACCAATTCAAATGCTCTCCCTGTCTACCTAGCTTGAAGATGGGCAGAAGGTTCTCATTATATAATACAAGTATTTTCTTAGAGGATACAGCTGAAAACACAAAAATTAAAAAATAAAAAATCAAGGAACTCCTCAAGGAACAAACACAATTTGAACCCTACTTACACTGTTCAGATACAATTACTTAAAATTATTTTGCTACTTTACAAGGTGTAAACATATATTGTATTAAATTTCAAAGTCTGTCTTTTAATTCACACTTGGCAAGTACTCCCATGTGACTGTATGGCGGGGGAACACGAAGCACATATCTGTGCGCATTTCAAAAAGATTAAGAAGTTTTCAGCCTTTCCTCTTCCAGTGGCTGTTCTCTGCAATATTGTTGATGTATCAGAAAGACTCTTTTCTTCATGTACTTTAAAGTTTTATAAAAACAAAAACCAAAACAAACGGACAAAATAACCCAGGAAAACACAAAGACCAGTGCATCCTACCAGTAATAAACCTACATCAGGTCATTCAGGACACAAACTTGCAGTTCAGCCTTGATGGTTTACTGTCATACAGTAAGATGTAACTGTAAGATGACCATCAAAGATTATTAAACAAACAAGAGGTTAGGAAAAAACCCTATATTTTTTGCTTGCTGAATAATTTAACAGCTAGAAGCATACTTGAAATAAACATGAATCTTGCCTACACCACTTGTAATATGCATGCAGTCTAATACAACTAATGGCACAAACCTGAGAAATAAGCAAATTGGTTTGGTTCTTTACAACACTGGAATAATCTGAGTATCCAGATAATTTTTCATTTGAAGATACCTAGGTCTGCAGACTACGAATATGAAGGAACATGTCACGTCTCACCATTCCTGTCCAAATGCTCATTAATATTTACCAGTCAATAGGTTGTATTTCTACAAATCAGGCTACACAACATGGTAACTTCCTACTGCTGAACAAGCCACAAACTCCTTATTAATGAGAGCAAGCTCTAACTCATTCATGAACCATTTGTTAATAAACAAGTTAACCAGTAAGTCAAAGAGCAAAACAAGCATTAGAAATTCAACCTAAGCCTTCGGATACAATCTTTCAATTCGTATATGAAAGCACATAAAAAGTGCAAGCTCTCATATTTGATTCTCTTTTATTCCGAAGTCCGTTTCAAGTACTCTGTTAGAGCAAAAGGGATCTTCCAATGGGGTTTGCTGGTGTCAGTGTAACAGATACAGCATACAGAGGTGCTTAAGGGAAGTGAAAAATCAGCTGTCTGAAATACTCATGTCTTTAAAAACCTACACAAACTGAAAAGTATGTGTTTTAAATCCTGGGGGTTTTCCAGTTCTGAGTACATTCCACTTCAGGGTAAGCTATAACTAAAATTGTCCCTATTCAACTTCAACAGAATTTCAACTATTCAGGTTGAAAGGGGAAAAAATTCCAGTGGTTCAAATCACCAAATTCACAAACACTTGGTTTGTGTCCAGTAAAAAGACCAATAACAATGTTTATCTCCCAATCAAGACGTCTCTATTAAAATAATGTTAAAGGAGTCTGGCATTGTCTTACAAGAAGTTATATTCAAGACTTCTCAAAAACAAGCAGTAGAACCCTTCAGAATAAAAAAAAAAAAAAAGGAGTAAATTTTATTAGGAAGTGATAAAAAAGGTACTCTCTATCATTACAAAGTTCATATTGAGAGCTGGGGAGTTTAAAATTTTTCAATAGACCCACTACAAGAAAGCAAGCATTGCCTGTTTCACTGCTAGACAGATTCAATCCTGACACCCACCTATTTCAATTCAAGGGCAAAATGATTTTCAGCTATCCCAAATGAATATTTTTTTAATGTGGCAATACAGAATTCATTTGCTTGCTTGGGATCTTAAGTCTATACACTCATTTTTAGGTTTTTTAAACGTAAATCTTCTAAAAAGAGCTCCCAGCTGTGTTGAATAAATGCATTTAATTGCAATAGTTCTCAAAGTAACCAAGGAAAAAACAATATTATTTTTTTATTTAAAAGTACCTTAAATCTTCTTTATCAAAACCAATTAAAATTATGCATACAAGTACTTGGCTAGTTTACAGTATCAACAGAAAAAAAAATATATGCTAGAAATCGGTCCATTAATTGTTGGAACAAGAAAACATGAATCCAAACTGCTAAGACAAGCCAAGGAAACTGTAAACAGCTACTTGTTTACTGTCAAATCTATGGGAGACAATTCCAAATGCTGCGCAGAACTAGTTACCTATGTTACTCATAACAAACACAGTCACCTAGGAGAGGTGATACTTTCATTTCCATTATTTAAGCTCTTGCTTTCAGCTACCTATAGCTTTGTCAAATTTTCTCTGAAGTCTACTATGTAACATATTCAGCTCACCTATCCCCTTCCCATCAGAGATTTCAGCTGAAGTATTAAGAGTTGTTTTAAGAATGAGATTAAAATGAAAGGGAGGTGGAAGTCGTTTTACCATTTTATGTACTGAAACACATCATCATAGCTTTTTACCTGGGAAGCTCTTTTGTCCAGTGCTTTGGAAGAAAAAGCCAAACATTTGTCTGCCGGTCCTTTATGCTGGGAATGTGCCCCTCTATTCCCTCGGAAAAATCTTTACATTGGGCAAAGCTTTACCAAAAAATTCAGTTTGCACAGGTTCAAGAAAGATGTTTGGAACTGACAGCCACATTTGCGAGTAATTCTGTCTCTAGTGGGCTTTACAGTTTGAATAGAACTGGCCCAGAGAATTTTTCCTTCCCGAAACTGCAAATTACTGTGGCACAAAGAAACTGAGTGCACAGATACTGTTGGTATTGAAAAACTCTTAACACAGGCATTAAGTAGCCAGACAGAGAAGTTGGAACAGGACTGAGAGGGGAGGGAAAGGAAAAAGAAAGGGATAAAACTGAAGCCAAACAATGGAGAGAGAGAGAGCAGACAGAGAGCTGAAAAGTACTTGAGTAAGAGCTCAAGTATGGGAAGATAGGCAAAAATTGGCTGGATAATGCACATAGAACAACACTGGGACTACGAACCTGGGGAACTAGAACAGGCAAGAAAACTGGTTCGAATAGCTGGAGGAAGGGGAAGAACTATAAAATGGAGAAGACAAGGGGAGGTTTTGGGGTGAACAAGCATTGCCAAATTTGGATAGAAACAATTCCCTTCCACACACCCCATTTTGGCCACTATTGTATTCTATCGGAAAGGAACCATGAGACACATTGGCCCCACGTTTCTTGTATTTCTTTTGTGGTCGCTCCATAAAGAAGATGGCAACCTAGCACAATGGATCACTGCTATCAAATGGCAGGGACTTGCTTACATGCTAAAGGTTTCACTACCACTGACAGCCACAGCCCTGTGGTGAAGAAAAGCTGCTTGCTGCAGAACTTGACAGGGAACTGCCAGAAGACGAAGGATGGTCTCTCAGTGAAAGTAAGCAAGCGTTATCCTGGAAATGTTGATGCTACTCCTGCCCCTCCTAGAATTCCTTTGTGCTGGTAGGTAAAGCCAAAACTTTGCAGACACAAAACTCCTTCTGCACTAATTTCCGGGCACTTGATCTGCAATTCTGAGTGCTTCCCCACAGCTGCAGATGAAGTCACCCAGGCACCTGAAGGCCCATGTACTAATAAATCAGCTATGATGGGTTTTGTAACAGGTACTCAATGAGACAGGAATAGACAACCCTCTTTGGACTGACCTCTCTTTAGCCCAGGTCCTCATCTTTAAATATGAGGCTATTGCCACCAATGGAATACAAGATTATTCCATATTTGTCAAATCTGATTTTAAAATTCAAGTAATTAAACTTACATTGCCCTTCTTGACAACTATTCTTCCTATCAATGGCTGTCCGGAAGAGGACTATATACTGCCAGCAACCTCGTCTCCTCAGGCAACGTATACTTTTTTCTCATTTTTGAATGTCCTTTTAAACAGGGAGCCAGGAGGGAGGACACAAAAAGCCCAGAGTATCAGGGAAAAGTCCCACCCCATAAGAACATGCTGCTGCAAGATCCATTTCTTAAAAATAAAGGTGTAGCTCTTGAAGGGGCTGCACCCCTCCTGACAGGGGCATCAGGCTGACTGCAGGTCAGCTCTTAGGCACTGGACAGAGCTAGAGTTACATGACCTCTGGACAGAATGGAGTTTATTGGGACAAAAACTGAAATACTGTCATTTCAGCTGAGCTGGAGACCATTTTACTCTTATCTACTTTCTCATGATGTGAATCCACTTCACTTCTGGTGGGTTCTTTCTAGTTGCAATTGTAGTCTACAGAAAAATACATATGATTAAAGAGCATTTCAAGTAATCATACCGTTACTGTATCAACACCTACCCTCCTTTCTCATTTGTGAAAGTGACGCCCTCTCTATCTCAACTGTAAAACTTGAATTAAATTTCTAAACAAGAATATGCTAACATACCAACTTATACTTCGCCTGTTTCAGGAGAACAGTGTTAAAGAACAGAAAGCTAGCTAAAGTAACTCTGAACAGAACAGTTAGTAAGCAACAACAAGCTGGTTCCCTAGCACTCACTCTGGCCACTCCTTCACAGCCAATACTGTGTAGTAGGCAGGGAGGAAATACAACAGGCATAAAATAACAACCACTCTTAAAACAACTCTTATGTTGGAGGTAAAACCTGTTTCAAAAGCAACAGAGCAGAGGGAAAGGGTGCAGTTTCCTGGACTCCAGATAGAGATTAAAAAAGTCTTAGGCATATTAAAACTTGAAAGGCTCCACTGTGCCAAACTTCTCACCTCTTTTAGTTGATCAGCACTTCCCCACGATGCTGAGCGCTGATGTGATCTCTTTTCTGCTCCTTCTTCAGCCCAACAGCTAGGTGTCTAGAGGGGAAAAGAAAACCAAAAGAAACTTTTGGCATGAATTACTGCTTTACTCTTTCTGCAGTGTTAGAGTGCAGGCATTACACATGAAAATAAACTTCACAATCTGATAAGCAGCAGTAATAGTCTCAATAAATAAAAAGACAATATAGAAAACTAAGGCTTTGTAAACTTGCATTTACCACAGAGCAGGACAATGCACATCACTGAAGAAGGAATCAGAGACCTGACAACCACAAAAAACCCTTACCTGGCTATTCACATCTGCACTTTGGCATCCATTTCTAGTTTCCACTCAGTGGACGGTTTGGAAAACCACCAAGTTAAAAAAAAAATATGTTCAAACAGAGACCAAAAGCCAGGATTCACTTTTCCCACCTGTCTTCCTTAATCACTGGGCCAGGCAATCAACTCCTTCTTGCTAACGCTCACTTGATACAGAGTTTGATACACTTTTTATTAGTTTTGGCACCAACCTACACGAGCAGAACAGTGACGGACAATCCTTTTCCAGCCTTGTCTGCAAGCCCAGAAGTTTTGACTGTCCTTGGATGTAGGATTTATAAAGTTAAACCCCAAAGACTGAGAAGATCTGTAAGCCAGATCTCCCAACTCCTGTGCTTATTCACCACAAGACTATTATGAAAAGTGAGGCTATCCACCAGCATTTCTGAACAAGACAGTCACTGGCTGCCAGAGGAGCAATCGGGACATCTAAAATCCAGGGACAGTTTGAGGTACGAACTATACAAAACTCAAGTCTACAGACACACATATAAATATGTGAAAAGAAAAAAAATTGGGTTTTTTTCAACAATTCCTACTAGTATTAGCTGAATCTTTCACAATAAGGCTGCAAGAAATAAAACTATACCACTGAAAATTATGAGAATTTGGCAGTGAGGTATTCCAGGGAGGGGACCACTGCTGATACTTCACCACAGGAGACAGGACCCCATCCCAGCAGGACAGATAGGGCCTGGGATCCACCGCCCCGCGGGACTTCTTTCTCATGCATGGAAACCCTGTTCCTCCACAGCTACTCTTGCTTCCTCTCTAGGGTCTAGAAACTTCTGGAGCACCCACACACATCGCGGACACTGTTCTGCTCGGGAAGGAGGCTGGGCATCAGCCTGGAGAACACCACAAAACCAGCGCCTGCAGCTCCTCTCCCTCGCTGCCCTGCGAAGGGAGGTGGAGGCAGCCCTCCGGCGCCAGGCCACCCAAGCCAAGCACGCCATGCACGGCACCATTAAGCATTGAACTGCAGTTTCAGAGCACAGGCTATACCTTAATAATCACTGCACTGCCATAGTATTATATGGCCTACTGCCCAGCACCTAACTGGTAAGTGCTAATACTTATCGTGCTAAGTCACTTTGTGTGCACAGGCCTACATATCCCTCCTGTGTTTTTCACCAGCCCTGCATTTGCCATGTGTTTGGTGAGGGTTTTTCCTCCATTATTTTTACACCACCAGGAATACTTCCACCAAAGGCCCAGCAAGCTGCGTGAGCGATTAGAAAGCATGCTGGAAAAAATCAGTAATGAAGTTTTTGCTGCATGTTCCCAGAAAGGAAAAAACAAGTCTTTATAAAAGTTAGGGTTCTGCATATTTATTACATGACTCTCTTTGTGTGGGTCTGCAGAAGAGGCCAGAAGATAATGCAGTTATGAAAAAAATTATATCAAGAGTGAAGAGTTAAACCAGCTATTTAACATATGGAATTCCCTCAGCCAAGCAACCCATGACTCCCCACCCAAAGCAGAGCTTCTGCCACACGCACACTACCTGTGTGTTCATTCGCTTGCTCTGCATTTTAGCAGAGCCATGTTCTAAACAAGTACTTGTTCTTGCAGATTGGGTACTTACCGCCTCCCTGAAATTTGCGTGAAAGACATTGTATTGCTTTTGGTTTTTAAACACTGAAGTGGCTTGCAGATTTGTAAAGAACTAGAGAAAATGGGGAAAACTTGCTCCTTTTTCAAAATCATGGGCTTTCACAATCTATTACAATTTACTTTCCAGTTTAAATTGACTTTTTCTTAAAGTATTTTACTATATCCCAAATACAGCTGGAACCTCATACAAAACCAGAAAAACATCAATGCAGAGGGAATTCACTGAAAATTTATCTTCCAAAGAGTGTTTTCTGAACACAACACAGCTTCATAGCATGGGGGACTACTCCAGGACAAAGCAGAAACAGGCATTTCAGGTGCTTAAATATTTACCTGTAGTGCAGGAGGGTGTACCAAGGATCACTACAAGCTCACAGCCTTGCAACTACAGCTTAATAAACAGAACAGAGAAGACATGGAGTGTCTAAAAAGCCAAAGTGAGTTTCTCAACAAAGAGAAGTAACTGTTACAAAACCCCCCCAAAAAACAACAAACAAACAAAAAAAAAATATGTAGAAAACAAGAGCTTGCCAGTATTTTTTAATAAGCACAGACATTGATCCAGATAGCAAGGACAAAAACCAAACTCATAGCGACACTCTGAAGAACTTCATCAACAACACTGGTGACTGTTAGCAGAGAGGTGGGAATCCTTAATGCTTTGATACTCTCTTCCACTCAAATACTATCTCCCTTGAGACAAGGATACATGATTGCTTTCAATCTCTAGTAAATTGAGTCAAGTCCCAGTCTTTCAAAACATACATACAAGTATCAGTATAGAGGGGGCAGACTATTTGTGCCCCTCAATTTTATTTGCAGTATTAGATTACAAATACTATATGAGGTTCATAGCCCAGTACTGAAGTCAGGCAATGTTACATTAATGTGCTATTTATATTCAGATGGAAAAAAGAAAAAAGGTTAAAAAATAACACAACATAAGCAGTTACTAAATTATTATAGCGAGCCAGTCTTCTTCAAATCCTAGAAATTACTGCTTATAATATATTGTAACCCACATAATATGAAGGTAAGTTTCGGGGTTGTAACCCAAAATCCTTACATTCAAGCAAAAACTTTTTAAAAAAAAAAAGGCATAAAACCCAAACAAAAGAACGCCACACTTACTACGTGCAAACAGAAATTCTACTTTCATAAGTTTAGCTCATGTCTGAGCACCTCATATCTCACTAAGTTCGTGACTTACATCACAAATAAGATGGGGGTATACAGCACCCTTGACATGTCACATTTCATGAAAATTGTTTTCCCATCTTTATTTACAACTTCTACGGAACAGGTTTATCCATGGAAGCCTTCATTTGAAGAGGCAAGTGTACTTCCCATGTGTTAAACGTATCAAAAAAATAATGAAAGCTTAAAAAGTACCTCAGAACTGTATTTGAAGAAAAATTTCTGAATTACAATAAATAAACCAAAGTTGCTGCACCTCAAGTCAAAAACACAGTAAGAGAGGTCACAGGCACTATCTGTGAAACTGGTAATATTTCAGAGCTGAAAAAAATCTACAGCATCACCTAAGTATGAACTGAACTTCATGAAACTGAAGGATTATTCCTGCAACCCTATATTCAGAAACTAAGATTTAAAACATTGTAGGAGGAGAACCTTGAAAACATTAAGTAACGCATGCTACAGCTTCAAGAGGAGGATCACTGATATTTTGACATGTGAAGGTTCATGCTCCCAGCTTCAGTGGACACAATGCTTAAAGCATGTGCATGGGCTAGGACATGGTGAGAACACCACATCTGGTTGCTCTCTTCAGTCTTAATGCAAATCACAACTACCATTGTTCTAACTCACCCAACCTTATAGAGATTAGCATTTCTTCCAACACGTTTGGTAATTCTGCCTTGCTTTTCCACCCGTGTCAGGGATATACACCTACATTCTTTCCACTTCATTTAGATCAGAATGACTGCATGGAGTATCAACCTACCTAAACCTCAAATAAGACTGAATTACTCCAAATCTCTCACATTTTATTGCCAGCCCTTCGCTCTAATTCCTATATCTAGCCTGCATTCCAGACTAACTACACTGGGGGATGAGTGCAAAGATTAAGGACACAAGTCCATGTTTCACAGGGGAAGTAGTAATGTGTTTTAAGAACCTTCACATTCAAAAGAAATGCAACAGCACAAGAAGATAAAGGCTGATGACTCTTCAGATGTTTCTGAAGTATTCAAAGGCCCTGCAGAAATTTTACAGAAAGAAACGGCCTAAAGAGTTAGAAGTTAATTTGACTATAGGTGATGACTCTTCTTAAACATCAGACAGGCTAAGAAAAGTTAAGAATGATAAATTCATAGTTACATGACATAGTATCTCTTCCTCTTTGTCCCTTCCACCCAAAATACTTTATTAAAATATCCATGAAAGCAATGATAACTAATACACCAATAAAAAAGCTTCATGTAATTGAACCTCCTGGTTTATGATGTTGATTTTTAGGCAAAAAAATTTCTACCCAAAAGAAAACAAAACATTACTCAGGTGACTAATGAGAGCTAACTACATTAAAGCCTTGACCCACACACAAGAAGAACAAAAACGTATTTTAGCCAAGTATTCCAGTTTAATAGCTCTTCACTGTTCTTTAGATTAGAGAGGAGTAAAAATGCTGAAAGGCATTTTGCAAACTTTCTTAATTTCCATTCGTGTAATACATACTTGCCATATACAATGAAAAAGGCATATCCAGGCATATTGGAATCCATTTTAAGTTGTTGATGGGGTGGGGGCGGGGGGATCACTGATTCATATTCCACTTGGTCATTTGTACTTTTCTTATTATTTAGATTGAGAAAGATTACATAGATGAACTTTAAATGGCAATACCTTCATTATGATGTTAATATCATATGTTTATCCCTAATCTCTCCTTCTGTTTAATTTTATAAATACCTTTTAAACTATTTAGTTACTGCCAAATAATTATATTAATAAACTAGTACTATTATCCAAATGTTTCTGAAGATTCTGAGGTTAGGCATAACCATTTAACATTGAATTATTCCTTAGACGAAGAAGGGGAAAATACTTACATGTAGAGCATGAAGAAGTATACAAATTTGCTTCACCAGTGCACCCAAGAGAGATGGAAAAAAGGGGAAAAGAAGCTATACTGTGTTTTAAATGGACTTAACCAAAAGTTCAAATTTTACTGAAAAGGAGAGGGAGGTAGGACAACAGAGGAACTTGGGAAGGCGATCACAAAGTACATCAACGCATATAATAACTTCCTATAACAGTAAAGTAAGTTTCCCTGCATTTCTGAAATCCTTAAAATGCTAGTAAATAAAATGGTGTACCTTTGATTATCCAAAACTTGCTACTCCATAAAGATCAGCTAGTTATATGCATATGCACACATACACACGTGAACTTAAATGCATGCAGAATTCTGAGAAATCTGGAATTGTATAAATGTCTCAATGCAGACTGTCATAATATATTTTGCCAAAAGCAAACAGTAGTTCTCCTCAGTGTTTTCAGTCTGAACACGAGGTGGGTAAGAGGGACACAGAAATAAGAACTACAGTTACTACTCTCCAAGACGCAACAGAAGCTAAAACAAACAAAATTCCGTTTCCTCTGTTTCAGTAATAAAGGTATTATTGAACTCTTTTTCAAAAATCCTGGTTTAATTTTAGAGAAAGAAGAAACATTTGATTCATGAGCACTCTACAGGTTCAAAGAACTTAAGTGGGAAACAAGGACTTGAAAAAAATTCATTAAAGGTTCATCTGATCCCAGTGAAGACCAGAATCTGACACATTATTTTTTTTTTTTAATACAAGAATTCTAAGAAACTTGGAACAGCTATAATCACCACTTCCACACAACTGCACAAAATTTGCATTTAAATTAATGTTTCATTAGGGACAAAAAGTACCCTTGAAAGAGAAATAATTATTCCACCTACAATGTAAGTTATACCGACAGTACTGTTCATGAGTTTAGAAGTAAACCAAGATAATTTATTCTACAATGAAACATGCTCATACAAAAAAAAATTGATTTATTGATTTTCATTATCTTGTTTTTGTTTTGTTTGTTATCATCTTCCACTCTGCTAAACTACCAAGTATTATTATTTTTACCTACTACAAATTACACGAACTCCCATGAGCTACACTGTTACTTAGCCAACAAACATGAAGTGGCAGAAGTACTTGTGCTGGTACTCGGGCAAAGAGCAAGGTTTTAATTTAATTTAACTCAATTTGCCATGCATACATCCTACCAACAACTTGGAACTCATCCTTACTTTTGAAATGAGATATACTTCAAATTACGCAGACCTCCAACAGCAAAAAAACCCCGTGCAACCAAAACGTAACCCAAGTCAATATTTTATGATCATCTACAAGTCTCCTCAGTGAACATTTTATTTAAAAAAAAAAAAAAGGAATTCACTGTGCCAATCACTATGGCTTGTTACATTTTACATATTCATATAGTCCTGAGTAGTCAAGACGTATGTTTTTCAACTCAACTTAAAACACTGCAAAATGCTTGATTTTTGCATAATTTGAATAAAAAGACAGCTAATATAATTCCTTGTTAGAAGATATCCACAAAAATCCAAAGCATGAAACTTCCCTGCCCTTAGCCCTTTGAAATAAGACTTGCAATGACAACAGTACTGCCCTTCCTTTCTGTTACATTTGATTATGCTGAAAAGGTGAAACAATTTTTTTGTTTCTTTCCTCCCTGAGCTTTGTTTCTGAATGAGGCAAAGGGTGGCAACCAAGAGGTCAAATAACCTAAACACTTACTTGAGCTCACTAGGAAAGCAATTTTATTGCCAAATGCTTGGAGCACAAATATTTACAGAACAAGTTTGCTTCTCTTTTCTGTAACGAGTGAAAAGGTTTGTTTGTGAATGTTTAAGTATTCTAAATTTTCTATTCACAAGGGTATTTGCAAAGTTTGATACGGATATGTGTTTTAAGAGAGGGGTTAAGAAATACAGTAACTACAAAGCATGCTACCAAAAATGTCCTGAATGGAAACTATGGTTTCAAAACAGAAAAATTTTCGAGGCATAGTATTATGAAAGGAAGGCACCTTGGAAGTAAATGCAGGATTAAGGGCTTTTTAGGTAGATCTTTCATGACAGTAAAGATGACTGCTGCTTCCTTTTTGCTAAAACTGGCTGGCTGGTTTCAAAATGAATGAGTAGGACATGAAGACAGCATTTTCTAAAAAGGGTCCCACCAGAGGCTATAAAAGTTTCCTTGTTCATTTTTAATCATCAGATTCCCAAATTCATTAAATAGGATTTCTGGAACACACAGATATTTTTTTTCCCCTAAGCATTCTACACTTAGCCACTCCACATCAGAGGACTTCCTGTGTGGCGTTACAGTATATTTTCAAGAGATGTGGAAAATGGTTTATACATTCTAACTTGTCCTGAGAAATTCATTATTACATAAAATACTAAAACCTAGAATCAATTCAAAGAGCTGCTGCATTGGCTCTAAGCAATGGTGGCAGAATCGGTGACAAGTAGTTGCATGTCAGTAGAAACTAACCAAAACCTATACACCTAAAAGAGAAATTATGACAGAAAAATCCTTGATGTTTTAAAGGTGTCATATGCATTGGGACAACATAAGCTTCCATTAAAAGCAAATCCTAATGCAAAAGACAGTTATAAGCAAAAGGTAGGATGTCAGAATTATAATTTTTCTTTGCAGGACACCCATGATAACAATGGACCTGAATCATGGCACAAGAGACAGAAAACTGATTTAACACCCACCCCTACATGGCCTGTAGATTGAAAATGCAACCAAAGATAGATAGTTTCTTCTAGCTTCCAACTGAGTTTAGAATACAAACTCAGATGACTTGCTCCATGCCCTAATAACACTACTGAAAAACCAAGAATTGAACTCCTTTGCTAATCATTTGCGGTTTTTAGAATTATGTATTTTTAAGCTGTTTGATAGCAATCATCTTTGTGGGCAACAAGCTTCAACATGAGGAGGAAGCTGGCAAGAAACAATGCTCACCAGTCTAGCCAAAGAGCACTGGAGCACTATGAATGCCATAGCAGCCTACCTGCCAGAGGTTCCCGCTAAGAATACAGCCCTGAGAAGGATCCAAGGGTATCACAAGGGTATCAGGCCATAAACAATCTCAGTAGCCTTCCCTTTGTAGCTGGTGGTAAGGCTCTCATTCTGATGTCTGGCTTCAAGAGGCAGCTCTTCCACAGAGCATTTTTATTCATCTTTCTTGCTGCTATGCAGCAGAGGGGACATCTCAAGACCATATTGCATGCTCACTCCCAGCTTCTTCTTGATTTCCCCTCTAGTGACAAACTGATCAGCTCTTGACAGCAACCACTCTCCTTCTCTCCACCCCAAATACACTTTTTGAGACCCACAGATTTATTACCATGATTTACTAAAATCTTTAGCTTGTCAGCCACTACTATTAAGGAATCTTGTTTTTAAATAACACTCAGCACAATTTTGCATAGAGCAGCTTCAAAATAAACCAGATACAAGGCTGAGATTGAAATCTGCTTATTTAGCTTCAACAGATCTGCCCACATACAGAAAATTATTTTTAACAACTGTTTTCTAAAAACATAAAAATATTACCTGTTGCATACCATGTTACTGAATTGACACCGATTAAAAAAAAACCACTACTGTACCCTACTTTTAGGGCTTCATATTTATAATAGAATTAAGTGAATCCACATTTTTTCAGAATTAAGTTGAGCTAAGATTCCAGATCAGGTGATAAAAGTATTATCAGGAAGACATCAATTATATGAAACATCTCTGTTGTCTTGTTTTACAGCTTTTACCTGAGTAGATTTATCTTTCATACATGAAGGGTAGTGTACATGGGGATCACGTGGCCACTGTCCTGTGAGGTAAGGTCCTGTTATTGTGTCCAAAGAAGAAGTTCGCCTTATGGTACCAGAAGTTCTGATTTGCTGGGATTTTGGCCTGTCCACTGTAGAAAACCAGAACAAAATCAACAAAAAGTCAGGCTAAATTTGATGTGAAATGTTAAAAGCTAGCTATGACACACAATGGCAAGAACACATCAGAAACCTTTGTCTAAATGCCAAGCTGAAAAGAATGCCATCACATCAAAGCAAATAACATCAGACAAAGGAGGAAAAAAATACAAAAGGGAAAACTTAAGAGTTACAGAAAACAACAACGCTTAAAGTGTTCATATCTGCAAAAAACTGGGCTACTTAAGTGATACATTTTCATCAACAAAAAACATCAAGCAAATTTAAATACAGCGATGATGCAACTCAGGAAAGCCAGACATACAGAAATAGAAAATATAAGGAAATATATCATAGTAACAGTATTGGGTTACTTTTTGGGTTTTTTAAAGTCAGCTTGCTTAGCTTTCTAAACACTAAAACACAAATCATGACAAAAATTAAGAGTCTTCTCAAGAAGACGCGTATCAGATTTCTTGCTCTTGTGTACGTCATTCCGTAGTATTTACAAGATCCCAATACAGGCCTTAGCAAGCTGAAAGCGTGTGACTGTGTATTTCCCTCTGACACGGCTCAGGTCAAGGCAGCTACCATGTTTGTCTTCACTCATCACAGCGCCTGCAATCTATGACTCCTCCCTGTATTTCTCTCCCCATACACCTAGATCATGGAACACTTTTCCCTGTATTTCATTTGGAAAGCAGTGAGTAGGGTGATTCATGAGATTGATGTGGGAAAGAACAGTTTTACAGCATGCTCTCTGGATTGTCTTGCTTTGTCCTTCAGGCAAAATTGTTTCACATACTCATTCTCTAGACTTCACATAAGCCAGCCTTAAGCCCTACATTACAGCTACTGTCTACTTTGCTCATCCCTGCTAAAAGAAGTTTGCAAGTGAGACTACTTTCAAGTTAGTCACATGCTATGCACTGATCTGAGCCATCAAAACCCTACTCACTGCTCAGAACTTGAGAGCAGACCTACTAGCACACTTCTGAGCGCAGACGTGGCCAATGACCTCCACATGCGTTTTCTCTTTGTATATCATCTGGAATTGCTGGATATCAAAAGTCAGGCTCCATCATCAATGTTTTACATGGCATTCAGCACAATAATTAGGTTATAGCTTGCACTAATACAGCATGTTTATGGTATGATGTATAAACATGATAACATTAAAACAGACCATTTTAGAGAAATTTAGAGCTGCTGAAACATATTAGCTGCTCATTAGGTGAAGAGTTCTAAATAATGCTGGAATTGGAAGCATGACAGTGTATCACGCTGCCTTTGTTAGAATATAATTGTTTTGACTGCCTTATCTGTAAATCAAATCCCTGCAATTTCAAACAGATCTATCCTCATAGTATTCCAACTGTGACAAATTTACATCTAAGAAATATTTTTGAACTATTAAAAGTAAAGGAGCCTGAAATCCGAAATAAAGGTGACAAATTTTAAACATGAAACCAGTATTTACATTTGCACTGAAACACAAGTGCACCTAAAGGATGCATACCTACAAAGCATTCTTCCAGCCTTCACTGTCATGCTATGGCATGAGGCTACTCTCTCAGGTAGCCTGAGTTTTGAACATTTCTCCAAAGGCTCTGTTCATTAAATATACATATAACGTGCAAAAAACTTATCAGGAACTTGTTAAATTTGTAAGTAGCTAAGTATGTTCTAAAAAAGAACTTCTAAAACAAGCTAGACACCACGCAAAGACAAAGTGGTAAAACAATGTCTTTTTAAATGGTAAAATGGTAAAAAAATGAGGACATAAGGACTAAGCATACCTTTGCAAACTTTAAATTTAAAAAGCCTTGCTGCAAAACAACCCCCACAAAATACAAGCCCAAACGACACAAATAAAATATATACAACCAGAAGATGAACTAAGGTCTGTGTCTTGTTCTACACTGAGAAGGCAGGCAACTGCAATCCCAACATTAATAACTCATGTAACTCCATTACAACTAAACACCACCAGAAGTTACTACATTTATATTTTTCCATGGCCATCTTGGAAGCAGACTGCAGGACACTGTCAAACCCTAAAGCCAAGAGAAGAACAGTTCAAGATGCAGTCTCGTAAGTCCATACTACTCTTCAGTATTTCTTTGAATTACAGGAAACAAACCACTTCTCAACTGCATACACCAATCCAAGTTAATGCTAATTTCATGTCAACTCTATTCCATTGTTGTCTGCGCTCCTTCCATCTACTTGGAGCTGGCATGCTCACAGATGTGTGAACCCACCTAGCAGAGTGATTTACTGAGTTAAAGAAAACTAAAATGTACCCCCAAAAAGACATAAATACACGGTTTTCCTCATTACAGGCAGAACTGCATAATATAATAGGCAGAAACAACCACAGGAGAGCCAGAGGGAAGAGGGCTGTAGCAGTGCTGAGGTCTGTTCAGTAACAGTTTCCGCTCTCACCCTTTTATGATATATCCTTAGGTAATAAAAAATAAATGAGAAGGGATCCGTAAGCATGAAATTTGAAGGAACTTTTACAAATTAGCATTTGACAAACTGTCTTGTACAGTAATATACTTAAAGATGACAGGATACCACAGAGAGCAGTACTGAACTGGACCACAACAGTGGTGGCTCAGATCAGCTTAAATTGTTTTCGAAATATTAAAACTGCTGTCAGGACTTCTTTCTTAATTTTGCTTTTCTCACATCATGACTCCTCCAGCCCAAATCACTTTCTCCGGATGGAAACCTCATGCTCCAGTTTTCTCACAGAAGCAAAAGAAACAAAACAAACCAAAAAAAAAAGCAGCAAGTACCATCTGACATCTGAAGCATTTCAACAGCTCCTGAAGTTAGCCAACAGACTTCAGCATTCAGAAGGGCTTCATCAATATCCAGAAATTTCTAAAATTACAGACTGATTTTACCCAAGTTTCAGACTATACCTCATCTGACAATATCCAAGTGTACGAGTGGATTTTACTACAGCAGTAAGTCAAAATGATTGTTGTCTTCCTCAGCGATGTGTGACGTATCTCACAAGGAGCTCAGCTCTACCCCCAGAACAAGTAAACTTAGCAACACAGCACTTAACCAGCATGTTACTTGAAAAATTCAGTTAGAAATTACGAAAGCAAGATGTATGCTCACAGGAAGGCAAAAGACCTCATGTGTTATTTAAAATGTGCCAAGTTTTAATGGCATGTATTTAAGGGCTATTGCTACACATTTCTAGTTACAAATGATGTTACGCAAAATGACACAAGGGTCCATCTGAATACTACAGCTGGTGAAATTCGGCATGATCCTACCTCCCAGCAGGAATCAACTGAAATAAACTGCATGAAATCATGAAATTATGGTTCTGCATGCTGCAGAGAGCCAAAAGAATTCTAGTTATACCACCTAGACTGACTGAAAAAGGTTTCCACTCCTCTGCCAGCAAAATGTAATTTCGTAAGAGACTAACACACGACAGCTCTTTTGAAAAGGACATAGGGCTCAAATAAAACCATCTGCTACAGCTCTAAAATGAAGAGACTGCCTTCCCATCCAACACAGAGGCAGCTAACCTGCACATAATCTCAAAGTCATGTTCACAGTCCATGTTAGCTTAAATAATGCTTTCTGCCATGCGTGCAATGAGGAAAATCACCTGCAGCAGAAGAGCAAAATTGACAGCTAGCATTGGTACCATTATAAAAACTGCTTCAGCTAAATCCACCAGAGCTCATATGTCAGCATCTTTTCTTCCCATCTCTCTTTCAGCCGTTAGCAGATGCAGTTCAAATTTGGCCAAAACTTTTCCACTCACATCCTTGCATGGATATATCCAGCTTTAAGAGGCTAAAATTATCAAAAGAACTTCTCAGATGACACAGATTCCTCTCAAGTTGAGTGAAAAACGTGAAATAAAAATAAAATTAATTCTTCCCTAAAACTAGGAGTATTAATATCATCATCTCACTATTGATGTCAGCTGACTGTGACACTCTCCTGCCAAAAGGCTAGCCAACATTCTTACAGTAATATCTTGATTTTTTTCTTGAAAGTTCATCTATAACTTAAACTATTTACCCAAGACAGCCAAGTCATGACACCATAAAATAAAGTTTCATGGAACACTGTCTTCAGTTCAGATGCTAGCACTCTGCAGAACCTTCTGGTTTACCTTCAGAGCTACTAGTGAAATGAGACCCAAGCTTACATCTCATCTGTTCCTAAGGAATTTCAGATTTTACCTAGGAAATGAATACTACAAAAGAATTTTCTTCAAAAATACTAAGACTCTTGAAAGGATTCACTTTGATGGATATCCTAGTCTGCTTAAGACTCTTTTCAAGAGCCCTGAAGTCAAATTTCAAGTAGTCTGGCTCAAAGGAGACACAGAATAGGTATCACATTATGAAGGAGTAACAGGTATTTCTAGGACATTTCTACAACAGATTTACAACAATCTACAAAACCAACGATTCAGATGTGCCTGTGTGAATGCCTCTTAAATAATGAAGTACATGGGAACACAGCTTGGGAAATCATAAAATAGAAACGGAAAGCCGAATATTAAGGAATGGTGACCCACAATGACTACTAAGAATGATGGCCCAACACTTAGGTCATGGTTACCACAGCAGTAGCTGCTGCTGCTGACTGCCCCATACATATCTACTCAAAAGTCCCCTCTTCTGTTACATCTTCTATAAGCACGGAAAGGGATACCTCTGCTCTTGCTTGCTTTGGACAATGATTCTTTGAGTACTACAAAAGTAGACTTTCAGAAACAAGAGGAAGAACAGTCTCTGAAGAGTCTGTTCAAGAGTTCATTTGACTTTTTGTTTGTTTTTTAAGCAAGTATATAGTGATGCAGTACTGATTCCTGAATATGTATTTGATAGGTCTTTCCTGCTCTGATTATGTAGTACATGGCCAAACTGGTACATGTTTATTTGCAGAATTTGTCTCTGACTTTGCGAGGACAAAGATGGAATAATGGGGATTTAGAAGCCACTCCAAAAAAATATTTCAATCTTCATTCTCAAGAAGGCTTTCCTCTTGTAACTGGAACTAAAATCTCTCAAGAAAAAGATTAACAAGGGATTTGGGATCCCTAGAAGTTTTACTCCACAGGATAGATTTATTGGCCTAAAAGACATTTCTCAGTTGCCAGTGAGTGAAGGACCTGTTTCTGACCCAATCTGCAAAGTGGTTGAATACTTGCATCAACAGTTTAGAACGGTACAGAACAACAAAGAGTATACTGTTTGTCATGTACTGTTCATACAAAACAACCAAAAATAGGATTTTAAATAGCAACGTAAAAACCCCCAACACCTTAATATGTAATTAAATGGGAAAAATATGAAGTTATCGCACTCTTTCTTCTATAATTTCAAATTAAACAGGTTAATCTCTTTAATAACTTCAACCAAAGCAAAATATTAGCTTTTCCAAACATTTAAAATGCAGTACATTGTTTTGCTACCAAAATGATATTTCTAAGTGGACATAATAAGAGATGGTCATTTTAAGTTACCTTCTGATAGAGCTCTAACAATACTGTATGTTCAGTCCCGTAAAACATCTGTCTTCATTATGTGCACCACACTGGTTTTGATTCAGTTGTATCAACTTCAGAAATTATTCCCAAGTTTCAGTTTTTAGAAACCAAGACAGAGGATGACTAAAAATGAAGGGGGGGCGACATTCTGAAGTAACTACTCCAATCAGGCTGACAATCCACTCTACTTTCTTCTCATTATCCATAACACTGAAGCGACCAACAAAAAGGCACGAACAGCATCATAATCTAACCAAGGCTCCAACAACCAAACTGAACAAGCAGTAAGCAGCCCGCTTCACGAGATCCGAAATCTTTCCAGAGATCCAGGTCCATGAATGTGCTTTCTACATCCAAGATTCTTCAGGGGAGGAAGAAAGGGCGGGGAAGAGGGGAAACAGTCTTCTACATGGGTCATTTTACAGTCTGATAGTCAGAGCAAATTCAGTTTTGTACCTGATGAGGCTTACGAGAATTCAAACTGAACCGCATGAAACAGCAAGTCTATGAATACAAGAGGTAACCTATACTGGGAAAACAAACCGTAACAGAAACAGCTTGCTCTTTCCAAGGAAAATTGTAGACAAAGACCCACAGTAAGGGGTTTGGGTATCAACCATATTGAGTTATCTTTTATAGCCATGACTAAGCCACCTAGAAAGGGAAGAGGTCTTCTGATTAGTCACCGAATGCAACAGGTAGATCAAGGCACTGCCTTCCATCAAGGAGGTTTTATGCATGACTCATCAAGGACATACAGCTCTACTCACCTAACTGCACAGGAACACACTGCGCTGAGCTAGGCTATAGATATGTGGAGGAACAGAACAATTAATCTGTAGGCATATGAATTTCATCGGACCTACAATTGACTCTCAAAATCTTGGTTGCCTGTGCATCTATGTTGAAACTCAGTCTCTGCCTCACACCCCTATTTCACCCTACTGCAGGTCAAGTAAAATGTGGTTACAGATATCTTTCAGAAGTCAGATTTTGCTCAGAGCAAAACTCTCCTGTTTAAAATCAACATTATCCTTAGAGATCAAGCATAGAAAGAATGCTCTAATCTCAGTAAGAAAAGTAAACAAACTATAAGGAAGAAAGTTTCGGCCCTCTAAAGCTAATTTATTCTTCTAACAAAGATCACTGCTGGTATGTATAGGACCTATATACAAAAGATGAAGCATTTAGTATCACAAAAGCTTGCTTTGTTGAACAGATGTAATCTACACATTTGCACTCTAACAGGACACCAGGTACGTAAAACACTAATTACAAACCTTTCACATTTTTATATAGTTTACATTTTTTAAATATATTTTTCTTTTTAAGGTTATTACTTCAAACTTACACAAATACCTAAACTTAGTATCATTTAATAGAAGTATCTAAAAAAATGTTCCTACTTTAAAAAGTTAAAACAAAACTGATTGGAGCACAGCAGGTAACTACTTGGGAAAAAGAGCACATTGAAATACACAACCATACATTGACTGTTGTGTACTCCTGCAAGTCCAGAGAATTTTCTTCATTTTCGTTCATTAATTTAGATCTGTTGAATGATAAATTAATCCAGTATTCAAAAATCAACTGGGAACAAAAAACAGCACTAAAGCTGTTGGGTTTTTTTCTTCCAGGGTATTAATAATTAAAATATTGAAGGAAAAAAACTTAAAAAATCAGAAGGCATGATTGACCATTTTCACCATCAAAATACACAAAGAACTGTAATCAATGCACAGTGGGCTATACAATGTCATTGTAATGATCACCAATGACCAGCGATAGAAAAGCACTCTCCTAGCTAGAGCTAAATATATTAAACAAGAAAATTTTTTTCTGAAAAAAAATACTGAAAAATAGAAACATAAAACAAGATTAAATCTGGTTGTTTAAATCAGGCTGCTGAACTTTGCTGATTAAATACATTGTCTTTTTCATTATCACTTAAGTCACAGAAACAAAGGACTAGAAATAACTTCCTAAATCAGGAGCCCAGTTCTCAGCCATCACTGACAAAACACACATAATCACTTAAAAACAGATTACAAACTAGTCTTACAGCACCTGAGCATTTTGGCCCCATGACTCCTAATGGAAAAATGATCCAGGAAGATTTTTTTCTGATAGATTCAGTCCTTGTTAATTTTCCACATAAATATTCCCATTGTCAAATCAATCCACCCATTCATGTCCTAGCACTAACTTACAGTTCTTCCTTCCCACCTCTCCACTGCTTTTCCTGCTCACCTGAATTCAGAGAAAGCAACTGTATTTTTATTCAGTAGATTTTTTGTTGTTATCATTGCATGGTTAAATGCCTAACCTAGTAGTCCTTTTCTGAATCTGCTCCAGTTTGATTTTACCTTTCTTAAACTGTGGGGCACCAAAGCCGCAGTATCTCAGATGTCGTCTCAGCAGGCCCCTGTGTGGCACATTGCTCATTTGTGCAAGACCTGACCTGTGCCCAGTACGTTTTCAGTCACTTCATGTTGGCAGTTTAGAGATCCCACCATCACCCAATTCTACCCTCCAGCATTTTCAAATTACATGCTTCCCCTTACAGCAAAAGATATTCTGCTCAAGTACAACCTCACATACATAAACCTCCATTTTTTTATTCTTAAATCTCACTTTTTAAAATTATTTCAATTCCCAAGGTCCTTCAACATTTCTTGCATAATCTTCCTGCATACTACTTAAACCTTTCAAAATTCAGCGATGGTTTCATCACCCTAATTTTAAAATTTGCCTAAGCAGATAAGATCTACTTCCCGCCTAGAAAATCAGTTCTCTTATCAAAACCACCAGGTTAGCATGACACAATCTGAAAAGCTTATTTTGCACTTTAACATTTCTCCCCGCTTTCCACCACCCCTTAGAATTTCTTCCAAAGTTTCACCTATAGCTGAAGTTAGACCAATAGATCTCTATATTATGAACTAGACTCAATATTTTTCATTTTTTAAAAGCACCAGCATCCTATCTACTGTACTTGGGTATCTAATCTCAAATGGTGTCACCTCCTATTCAGGAGCCACCTTAGAAATCTGAAGGCAAGCATGAACTTCTGAGTAGGCTTTTCTAGAATCTGCAATGAAGATCACTGAATTGACTTTATTAAAATGTGCAATCTATATTTATTCTAGTCTTGGTAATTCCTAACTACAAATTACCCTCTCCATTAATATCTTTTTTTTTTTAATCTTCCTCGGTTAAAAAAAATCACTGTCCTTATTGAAAGTTGATTACTAATACTTCATCCCAGTGAGCACAAAGCATTGAATAATTATCTGTGCTGTTTCCTCTGAGATTTTTGCCACTATTCCTTGGAGCTGATTTTGAAACCATACATCCCAGCAAATCAGTCTCATAACATGCTTAATCTCTTTTTTCTTGGTACCGAATGGCTGCAACTACTTTTTCCTTATTTTTCTGTTTGCATGTTTCTACTGTCTGTCTTAAAGCATGCAAAGTCCAAGTCTGGTCAGGTTTTAGTAATTCTCAGCTAAGATTCATTTTCTGATTGATAATGTGACATTCTTTTTTCAGTTCTTCCTGCTGTTTCTTGCAGGCTTTCTGCTTATTCCTAACAGCCTTTTTGAGATGTGTCCATGCAATCAGATCACATCCTTGAGTTCTTCTGATGTTTGAAAGATTCCAACCGTGTTAACATTTTTCATTAAAACAGATTCTCTCCATATTCAAGTCAGAGAAACCCTGTTTAGCCAAGTTTTCAAACTATTTCCTTCTGAAATCTGAAACTTTACTTTGGATTTACAAATTTTATAACATACCTCTATGTAGGATTTTTTGCTTTGCTGTATATGCATATAAACTTGCATGATTAAAAAAGGCCTAGCTGTAGAACACATGTAACATTTATTGCATATACAGTGCCAGCACACCCATTTCTTCCGCTTCCCCCAGATTTTGAGTTGTCAGCCTTGGTAATCTCCAATGTGGCCAAACTCAGTTTCTACTATAATTCTTGCAGCCAAGCGATCTCCCTGCTTCCTCCAACTTCATATTCAAGGTTACACACACCACTAAATAAAATCACGAGACTCCGATCATCTTTATAGACTAACTCTTTCTTTGGAATAAATTAAGGTAGATGTACACAACAGTTTCAAAAAATTAATATTTTAATCAATATATGGACTGCACACTTCAGTACAACTTGGTTTGAAAGCATGAGCATATCTCTTTCTACAGTAATGCCCAAAAGTTATTTGGATCTTCAGTGTGGACAACCTCTGAAGCTGGGTAAGTGTCTCCGGTCATTTCCTTGTATGGATGCTTCTCAAATACACATTACTTCTAAACACACGTGAGTTAGAAAAATTTCTCATGGGCAAAAATGTCATTCTTTCAGATTAGGACTTCTTCTGATTCCCCTTGAAAAGAACATCAAGTATTTCAAATGTATTTTATGGTTTCTTTTGGAGGTAAGAAAACATTGCAAAAATTATTATCCAGGGCAGGGTATCTGGTACAACAAAGGAGCCACTGAAGGTGAAATACCAGAGAAATCAGAGTACAAGAGAAAGGATGTGTAAGGGTATTCCTTTATCAATTGCCACAATTAAGCAAACATAGCTATCAGTTAAGAATGAAAATTTTAAGACCTTGAACAGAAATTTACTTCTGTGAAGACAGCTTCTCCTTTAACCTGGCAGCTTCCCAAGTACTGTGTAAACGTTAAGTCTCATACTGCATTCTTCAGCAGTTAGCTGATATTTTTAGAGTCACACTGTTCAAAACCTGTTCCGGGACACTCAGCATAAATCTGGGTCCAATTTTAGTGAGCAAGTCAACTCCACCATTACTTTGAAAAACAGAAAGTTAAGATACCATGTATAACAGAAAGATTTTTTAATAATATATGACATACTGGATATGGAGGTATAACACCTAACTGCACAGTCAACACTGCAAAGCCACTTGGGTTTTGCAATGTACTTTCCCATGGCTCCAGACTCCAGAAAGACCGATTAGCTGACATGCAGGTGCAGTTGGGTCTGCATGGCAACATTTTGGTAGCAGGAGGGCTACGGGGTGGCTTCTGTGAGAAGATGCCAGAAGCCTCCCCCATGTCCAATGGAGCCAATGCCAGCTGGCTCCAAGATGGACCCACCACTGGTCAAGGCTGAGCTAATCAGCAACAGTGATAGCACCTCTGCGACAGCATATTAAGAAGGGGAAAAAAATATCTGTGCCAGCAGAAGAGAGGAGTGAGACTGTGTGAAAGCAACAATTCTGCAGACACCAAGGCCAGAGAAGGAGGGGCAAGAGATGCCCCAGGCACCGGAGCAGAGGTTCCCCCGCAGCCCCTGGTGAAGCCCACGGTGAGGCAGGCTGTAACCCTGCAGCCCATGGAGGTCCATGGTGGAGCAGATCTCCACCTGCAGCCCATGGAGGACCCCACACCAGAGCAGGTGGGTGCCCCAAGGAGGCTGTGACCCCGTGAGAAGCCCATGCTGGAGCAGGTTTGCTGGCAGGACCTGCGGCCCCATGGGGGACCCACACTAGATCAGTCCATTCCTGAAGGACTGCACTCTGTGGAAGGGATCCATGCTGGAGCAGTCTGAAGAACTGCAGCCCATGGGAAGTTTGTGGAGGGACTGTCTCCCATGGGAGGGACCCCACAATGATGCAGGGGAAGAGTGTGAGAAGGGAAGAGTGGCAGAAACAACTTGTGATGAACTGACCACAACCCCCATTCCCTGTCACCCTGTGCTGCTCAGGGGGAGGAGGTACAGAAAATCCAGAGTGAAGTGAAGTCTGGGAAGAAGGGAGGGGTGGGGGGAAGGCGTTTTCTGTGATTTGAATGGTAATAAATTAATTTCCCTGACTCATCTGTTTTGCCCATAACAGTAATTGGTGAATGATCTCTCACCATCCTTATCCTGACCCATAAGCCTTTTGTCGTATTTTCTCTACCCTGTCCAGCTGAGGAGGGGAGTGATAGAGCAGCTTTGGTGGGCACCTGGCATCCAGCCAGGGTCAAACCACCACAGCGGTGCTGAATTTAAACTGACTCCATGTGCAAGAACTGCACTCACCAAACCCTTCCTGAGCACAGATCACACCAGACTGATACCTGCTATAATCATCAGCTTCTTCTAGTCCTACTCGACTAATGAGCTCTGCCACAATGTGCAGAAGACATGGTAGTGAAACCATGTCAAATACCTACAGAGACCCATACGTCTTGTAAAGCCACTTACTGGCTTCTCCGTGCTGTGTGTCTCAGTGGCCTGAGTTCTGGGAACACTGTGCAAAATTTTCAAGGTTTATCCAGCAACATTTCTGATCCAGCATGGGTACAGCGCTTCATCTAATGAGACCCACCACACTGCTATCCCTGCAAACTATACGTTCATGAACCTGGGCATTTCTATCTGCACTTAAGTAATAGGCTTCCAAGTAGTTAATGGCTGACTGCATCTCATACTTTGAAGGAGTGGGCTTTGTATTTACAGGCTAATTTCTGCAGACCAGAATTAATAGAATTAGCTAGTGATAGAGTACTGAATAACCAGAATTTGTTTTCTGGTAAGAACACATTATTTCCAAATCAGTTTGGTTCCCAAATGCTGACAGATGTCAACAGATTAGTAGTGGTTTGGGGTTTTTGGGGTTTTTTTGTTGTTGTTGTTGTTGTGTGTTTTGGTTTGGTTTTTTTAGTACTGCAGCCTAAGCACCTATATTAAAATGTTTAGTTTTTTCTAACCATGAAGCCTTTTTAAAAAAATGTAGATATGCAGGTAATCCAGCTAGCCAACTTTCACAAAGTATTTCTATGTTCAGAATAGGCACTGTACACCAGCATTAAAAAGCACAAAATATAACAAGACCCATTTTGCTATACATTTAAATCTGTTCAGAACCGAGTAGGTACTGTTACAGAAAACATTTCCAAAAGACAGATTTATACACTAAAAAAAAATACTTAAATTCATACAGCTACAGAAATTAATTTCACGTTTGTAGTATGAATACCAGTGATCCTGTAATGACTTGTCAAGCCAGTTGGATATGAGTGTTAATTCCTGAAATTCAGAAGTGTGTCTACAACTAATCTCCTTGCTTAATGCCTGCTGGTGAGAGTTCAGGAAAGGAAGATGAAACTAACCTTGTTCAAACAGGTGACTTGCACTGTTCAGGGAATAGGACACTTAAAATTATTATTCCAGTTTAGACTAAATCAGGCAGGGTAAGAAAAGAATATTCTATAGTGGATTTTAGGTTATTCAAAAACCATGACGGAACTGCTATTGTACTGTTCTTAGTCACCACTCCTATGAGCAAAACACAAGACACGTTCTTCCTAAAGAGGAAACAAAGCGAGTATTTTGGGTAGAACTAGTTTCAGGTTGTGCAAAACAAGTGGCGTACGAGAACCACTGCTGTTAATTACTGATTTGTATTTGCTTCAGAGGATAATACTCACTGCAAACAGCTACTCCTCGATTTAACAGTAGCAGCAGTAAAAGTTAAATCCTTATAAACACCAACATCTGTGTCATTGTTTATTGTTAGGGCACATGCAACAGTAAATAAGGTCTAACTAATACAGCATTTTGCATTAAGGTTTCAAAACCCAAGCTTGTAACATTTTATAACCTACTGGGAAGCATATATTGTCTTTAAAGCAGCCATATCTAATACGGAAAGCTAATTAAGAGATCTACTACTACAAAAAATTAGAACTTTCCCTCAAAACCATCTTCCATTGACTTAACACCAACTGGTTAGGTTAATCCCCATTTACAAATCGTGCAGAAAAGTTATTGCTTGAGTGTAAACACCCACACCTTCTGGGTTACCCCACCCCATCAGAGAAAGCTAATCTGTTTTTAACAGGGTGACAGTCAATAGTTTGAATAGTTTGGTAGGATAGAACAGCAGCAGCTAATAAGAAGTGGTGCAGATACCAAAGGAGCAGGGAAGGTGCAAAGAGGAAAGAACAGGACCAGGGAAGAGGTGGTATTACAATGCCAGAGACAGCAGGCTGAGTGTACTCCCCAGCACAGCCCCACATGGCCTGGCTGGGTTTCCATCCCCAAGATAGACTTCCAGTAGCTACATGCCCTCTTCTCTCTTACTACCAGCAGTAGACATAGTCTGAGCAGAGTCATCACCACACAGTCCAAGGGGACCATGTAAGGGAACAGCTCTGGCCCCAGGTCCATATTCACACAGCTTGGAGAGCAGGAAAGGGTTCCTGACAGAGCATGTATTTCAGTTTCAGCCATGAATGTTTCCATGGATGAGGTCATACCTTCAGAAAAATAAGAGTTGGAAAGACTGATTTGCCATTCAAAAGGATTGGTATTACACACTGTATCTTGATACTCTGTGTGGTATCTATACTGCAGAAGTCTCAAATTGTGATCCCTTTCAGTACCCATCAGCTATTTGCCAGATTTAGGACTTAATTTCCATTTCAAAATTAGTGGTGGTAAACTTCAGAGCCAAATCAGGAGGGGGAAAATGAAGAACATCACTGAAAAACAATCTAATTTTGGGGAAGAAGTAAATACACACTCAAAATGTAAGAATTAGATTATTAAGTATAAACACCCATTTTCCTTCACTCTAATCTCTGATTCTCCTCATTTTGCAATTGCCCACACCTTAAAAATGGTGACATGAGGGAAAGGGGATAATAATCTCAGGCTGACAAGTCACTGCGGATGTATCCCTTCCAATGATGAGATGTAAATATTATTTTACTTGCCTGAAAATGCCTTAAGCCATTGTTTAGGCACTACAGGTTTACATGGGAGGCTGCACTGAAAGAACTCAATGCATTTAAATATTAACATTAAAGCAAGTTCATGATCATTAACACAGTTAACTATCTCAACTCTTGAGCAAAGTTTTCTAGTTCTGCATTTTTACTACAGGGTCCTGTATTTCATCAATAAAAGACGTTTTTCTAAAATTCTAGTGGATGTTTAAACCCTACTATATTAACAATTTTCCTGAATATATACTAAATCCATGGAAAGCTACCATGTCAAGTGCTGGCAGTGTTTTTTTCCACTTAAGATCTTGCCAACCAATTTAAAAAAGGAACTAATTTCTCACTGGAGGGGAACACTATTACCTTCTTCAGATGAAAACAGTTAACTAATCAAGACCCATTAAAAAAAAATTCCTTCAAATATTTACGTAAACTGAAATGTTCACGAGCATACACTTAATTTTCAATAAGTTTTGCATTGTTAAAACTCTTGCTTTCAAGTCGAGGTTGAACTGAAATTCCAGAATTACTGCATCAGGTTTGGGTTTTTTCATTACATCTACAGTAACATAAAGCCCATTTTAAAAATAACTAGCTTTCCACTGTGAATTTTAGCAGTATAGCAAAGCTTCACAACTCATTATGTGTCAGTATATACTTGGCAAACACTGACTTTTTTGTAAGATTCTAAGATACATTCCCTTGATCTACCCTCACTGCATTTTAAGATACACTTCCAAGAACCTCTATTCACCCCACCACCATGGGAAAGAAGTGGACAAAACACAGGAACCATGAATTTCAGAAACCCAATTTCAGTACCAGCCACTGTTTTACTATGCATGAATGTTGGCAAGCAACTTCAGGTTGGCCATATGTGACACTAACACCACTAACACTTGCTTACATCCAAAGAATAAGAAGTAAAGGTTAGGCAGTTACTTAAAATAGATATATACATATACTTTATACGTTATTTTTTCCATGGGGCACGGGCGGGTTCTTAATAGCTAATGCCTTGCTATAATACAATTCAGGTTCAATGGAGAAAATACCTATTTTTCTTTCAGGTGTGAAAACAACTGCAGGAAAGAAATTAAATTAATTTGTCTTATGAAATGTATTTATTAAGGACATCTAATGTACTATTCTCGTTTAAAGTGATGTTAAAACTTGTAACTAAAAAGCCTTTGAGTTCAAGACAACTGATTCAAATTTAACCAGTGTCTTATTTCTTCGTATTATATTCCAATGAAAGCTATTTTGGGAAGAGAGAGGGACAAAGCTGGAGCAAAACTGTTTTGGCCATACAATTATGGGAATACTGCTATTATTCAGGCATCAGGAAATAGGAAGCGTCACAAAAATTACTTCCTTACCTACATTTGTTAGAAATAAAGGAGAGATCTTCTTGATCTCTGATATAAATGCTTATGATGCCAAAATATTGGATGGCTTGAATCCAGGATATTAAAATAGTTCTGCCTTTTGAAGTCTGAATTTTGGGTTTTTAAATACAGATATCCCTTACAAGTCTAGAGATCAGCAATACTGCCCATCTTACTCCACTCCTCACTCCACTAGCCTTTTATCTACTAGTATAACAACAGATATATATACTTATTACTCAGAACTGGGTTACACAGTTGTTTTGCCTTTTTTGATTCCTTTCTCTTACTAACATTGGCAATACTTCAGGAGCTATTTTGGGAAGTAAAAGATATTGGGAACCCTTAACAGCCAAATTGGTTACAGTATTTTTCAGATGTCCTTAAAACTAACCTTTGCTTCCAAAATTCAATATGGAAAAAAAGCTTTACTACAAACTATGTAAGTGAAAGTTAGAAAAATGAGGCATAATATTGCAGTACCACCAGAGCTAACACTAAACAAATTAAAGCATTTTATGACAGCAATACTGAGCTTGAAACATACATAAGTCATTTACACCTTCCTTGAAGACAAAACATCCCATACCATGTGAAAAAACAAACTGAACAGGAAACCCACTCATATTTACACAAGCCACTTTATGTAATAACAGAAACTACTGATTTTATTCAGGTAAGGCAGGAAAGAAAACAACTTGCTCTTTTTCTGTAAAACGTAAGTGTTCACTTGCAAGTAATGTGTTTTGTTTGACCTATCCATGGGGTTTTTTTTTTTATTATTATTGGAATGTCCTTTGTCATAAACCATGCAGCTTCCCATTCTGTTGACAGTACATTTATGCTATCAGATGTATTAGTTATATTCCCTCTAAGAAAACCATGCGTTGTTACACTTAACCAGACACTTTTTACATTACCAACTCTGCAAAACATGAATACAGGCTATAAAAATGTATCTACCAGTAAGGAATAAACACATTTAAAAAAAAAGGAAAGGAGGAGACTCACACATTGCAGGTTTATCCTACAATATCAGAAGTTTTCCCCCCTCTTTTTTCCTTTTTTAGCACCTTGAAATTAGTATATAGCATTCATGATTCTCATCCATTCAGTACCAACACTAACTAAATACAAATACTGGCATCTATGGTTTCCTAACAACTACAAATCCCCAAATTTGCCTAAAGAAAACATCATCAAATTCTTAAAGTTTCAGTTCTAAACACACAAGGGTTTGCTGCAGAACAAAAACATTTATGGCATCCTAGAACGAAGGAAGAGAAAGATGATGATAGGAGAAGAAACAGAGCATGCTACTTTCATTCATGTAGTAGTGATGTCAATGCCTGCAATGGTAGTTGCTCTGACCTGTAGAGGCTCAAAGCTGGAGTGTTTCCACAGAAATCTGCTTTACAAAAAGAACCTCTGGCAAATCACTAAAATTTCCACAGCAGAATGGCTTAGTAGGATAGCCAATTCAAGGAATCCATACCGGAAAAGGTTGAAAGGAGGTGGGGAAGGGGCAGATGTCTTAAGAAGAGAAAAACATCTATCCATCAGAATCATAAGCAGTCTCCAGCACAAGCATATTTGTGAAACAACCCAAATCAGACTGCAGAGCCAAAGAAACAGATCTCCTGCACTGGTGAGAAAAACAACAGGATTATACCTAGAGCCTAAGCTCACATTTTACAGCAGTGGGAAATGGTTTTGAAAAACTGACAGAAAAACTTGATCAAGCCGCTTCCCCAAGACTTGCGTACTGATAACAACTATAAATAGCTGGAATAGCACATTGTTTAACAAGCCACAGCAAGATGGTCCACGTTTGAAAACAGAACATTTTTTTTTTTCCCCCTCAAGTCCTCCATTATTACTGTAGCAGTCCTCTGGTTCAGCAATTTTCTATATACTACCATCACCATATAGACTACAGACATCCTTTTTATTATCTGTACATCATGTACTAAAACACTAAGAACAAGCAGGGAAACAAAGACAAAATCCTGCCCTATGGCATGCAACTATATTCCAAATTGTGTAAAAACAGCTCTAGGTTTTTTGGGGGGGGGGGGGAACGGGGGCGGTGTTGGTAACCTTTTTCCATTTGCTGGGCTGAAGAAATAGGGTATCTTATTACCCTCGCCTGCTAGAAAATGGTGCCTGTATTTCGGTAAAATAAAGCTGTTGACGTGTGCAATTGTGGTCATTATTAGGGCGATCACGTTGTTTTCATTCATTCATTCAGGATTTGCTAGAGGATGTCAGCTTCTGCAGCAGCAGCTGGCTTGACCTGGAGGAGGGGGAACAAATTCCTCGCAGCGCATACAGATTACAGGGTGCATTTCTTGACGAACCATTTATGATTTTATACATTGCACTCAATTAAACCAAATCAAGCCATGTATGCTGCTAACGTGGTTCACCATGAGGCAAGCTCAAGCAAGTTTAATGACGGAAGAGTCATTCAGTACTAATTTACAGTCTGATTTATTAAGGCTAAAACAGCCCACAGATGAAGAAGCCTGGAACCACTTTCTAAAATTAAGATCTCCCCTCCAACAAAAAATTCATATGTAATAATAAAATACTTCACAGCTTTGCAGTGTTTTTCCGTGCTTGCAGGTAACTGTCCACAGTTCTCTCTTCAATATACCTTAAGCGTAGACCTTTATACACTGCACCACTACAATGTTTTCCTCCAGGTTCCCGTAATTAAATAATTTACGGTATTCAGCACCATCACTATTCATACGCACCGATTTTTTTGTTTTGCCTAGTTTCCCATTAGTACTTTCCAAAGGTTGGAGAGGGAGGAAAAAAAGGAAGCCTACATGTAGTATTTCACACAGTGGGAAAAATATTAAGTTTAAAATTTTAAATAGAGCTTGAATGAAGCAAAACCACTGAAACTCAGTTCCATTTTCAAGCATGCAAAAACTTCTGCATAAATAGATGATCTTTTTGAGAAGTTAGTTACAAAGTATCTCTGTTCAGATTACAAGACAACCAATTTGGTCATCTGCATAAGCACAAATACTGTATAGGGTAAATTAACTCCACACGTAACTGGCAGTGACATTTTGCTCATTTGCAAAACGCTGCCCATGCCCCAGGACCATTCTGATGATAGATTTGCCAAAGTTACAAATACTACAGATTGTAAGGTTTTACTACACATTAAGGGGGGGGGGAGGTAGCAGGATGTAGCAGATTCCACTGCTACAAAACACGTTGGCAACCAACACACACCACAATTTGCCACAGAAATGAAACACAGTAAGACTTAAGGGACAGAACAAGCCAGGGGTATTGAACCACATAAAACGTTCCCAGGAAGAGATGATGTGCAATACCCAATAGCTACAGCAGGATAACAGAAAAAGTGCATTTAGTCTGATTCATTCAGCTGCTAAAGTGATGGGGGAAGGCAGAGGGAGTGGGGGAGGTAAGATGGCCACTGCCACTTTAACACATTCAATAATTTAACAGACAACCTGACGCAGGTTAAGTTGGACTTGCTGGGAATCAATTTTACATTTTAAACTTTACAGGCCTATTTTGGCTACATTGGGTATTTTTTTTTTTTTTAAAACACAGTCTCAAGGATTCAGTATTGAGTATCACACTGATTCAGGCTGTGTTATTTGTTTTTAAGCATCTCAATACGGAAATTTCCGTTTTATTTTGGGGTCTCTGCCTGAGAACATTACATATTTTAACCCAAGATGTTATAAAAATGCAAGTTTTAAAAAAACCGAGCTGTGCAGAAAGGAAGCGCGTTTCAGGCTCGGTTTTCACACACTCCCAAGAACTGGGTTGTGACACCCCA
>JAVJGI010000050.1:78336092-78448836 GCA_035590275.1 Ibycter americanus | reverse complement strand
CGGCGGGGTGCCCGCGCCGGCGGGGCCGGGGGGTGGGGAGCACCGGGCTGGCTTGGCACGGGGCGGAAAGGGAGGACAGCAGCTCCCGGGGGGCCTGACCAGCGAGGGGACCCAGAGGCGCTCTTGAGTTTGCAGTTGCTTTCAGGAGGTGCCGACTTAACGCTGATTAAGGGGAGCGGGTGCCCTGAGCCTGCCGTAGCCCTCACCCCAGGCCTGCGGTAGCCCTCACTCCAGGCCTGCCGTAGCCCTCACCCCAGGCCTGCGGTAGCCCTCTCTCCAGGCCTGCGGTAGCCCTCACTCCAGGCCTGCGGTAGCCCTCTCTCCAGGCCTGCCGTAGCCCTCACCCCAGGCCTGCGGTAGCCCTCTCTCCAGGCCTGCCGTAGCCCTCTCTCCAGGCCTGCCGTAGCCCTCACCCCAGGCCGTGCGCTGCTTCCCCCACGGCCCCCGCTGCCGTGCGGGGAAGGCGCAGCAACAGGGCCAGAACTACCTGCAGTGAACTTCATTCACATCCGTCGTATGTGACTGTCAAGCCTTTACAGTAATTTTCCTTTTGCCAGAAGATCATGATGTTCTTCAAATTCCAATTAAGTGTAGTTTCAGCATTTCATACAAATGTATATGGAATTTATATGAATATTTTGCTCACATAGATCCAAAAACCCTTCCTGGAGAATGTCAAGAGGAAAATAAAAAGTTTTACAGCAGTATTAAGAAAAGTGCTTTTGTTCTAGGAGAAAGCTCCCACTAGATGAATTGATAACACAAGACAATGGGACGGAAAGAAAATAAAGATTAAGATGAGTAGCTTAATAGCTAAGAAGATAAATGGCTATAAGATCAGAAAGATAAATTGAGCTGAGTCCATCAAGAGAGCAGTGTTATGTTGGTGTGGTCACTACAGAAAGAGTTGGAATAATACGCCCCACATCCACATGTGCTCGGTCAACAAAGCCACTCGTGTAAATTAATTTTAAGAAAAATCATCAACCATGTATTTTTCCAGTAGTCCAGTCTTTTCTTTTTTTTTTCTTTCCTGCTAGCATGAGCCAAATTTGTTTGTATAACTGTGGTGTAGAGACTTATTCCCCCAAGGCTTTTGCACCATGCTTAATCACAGTTTATGAAGTCTATCTAGTTTATTTTTTCTACTTCACTGCACTGGGATCAAAATGGCTGGAAAGCATTCACCTGTAGAAGTAGTCTGCCCACACTAACATCAGTAGTGTTTTAAACAGTAAGCACACTTTTTCTATATCTGTAACTTTGTTGGATAACATTGCTGATACAGTTACATCTTATAGACCCAAAATCATTCGGTGATTTTGATGAGGGAGAAGGTACATCTCTGACTAGGACAACAGCTGATACTTTGCAGCTATTGACAGTGCTCAGGGTTACAACAGACTGAAATAAAGATGAACTGGTATAACTCTTGGATTTAGCTGTTTAGACGCTATTCTACAATGCCTGCAAATACTTCTCCCACATTCTTCCCCATCAAAACAAGTGGGATATTTGAATAGGAGGAAAAGATGCATAAAGACAAGGTAAACGTGTGACAAGGAGAAAATCCCACAAGCCCCAAAACAACAACAACAACAACAAAAACCAAACAACCCAAACCATAAGACATGGCAGTGTAAAATACCAGTAGCAAGTCTTCCTTTCCAAACAAGCTGAGGACCTTGCTGCAACCTTACAGTCCAAACTGAACCGACGCATCACCTGCACAGCCTTCAAAGCAAGCGGAGAGGGAAAGATCCACTGGGGCCTCTTCTAGTCAAACTGTTACCAGACACATCGACAGCCGTACAGGGGAGACTTCCCTCCCCAAAAGTTATTTCCAGCTTCATCCCTTTTTTGACTAGAATTAGCATACAGAGTATAACAACACCGTGCCATGTGCCCAGGAAACTGATTTCAGAAGAGATGAAGGAAATATTCTTCCTTATTTTAAAGTGGTATGCCAGCTGCTGAATTTTTCATAATGTTTTTGGTCCAGGTTTCAGAGTACTTCCCTCAGGGAATACCATTGTTTTGTAATATTCAGAGGATACAACACAGGAAGTGAAGCAAAAACAGCTCCTATCAGAATCTTCATATCTTTCGAAAACCCATGTGTGCCTTAAATACCTTGAGACAACTTTTCAAAAGCCACATAAGAGGCATTTCTTGCTTCTCATTTCCATTTTAAGAAACTACCTCGTCAGACGGGATGTGCTTGAGGGAGTTTACACTGGAGGTAACGGGTATTTCTGAAACTTATATCCTTTCGGGAGACACAGGCATCCTTAGCACAGCTTCTGGGAGAGGCATCCTGAAAGCAGTAGAAATTATACATCACAGCAAGAGCGTGGGAGCAAGGGAGTGAACTCCAGGAGTAGGGCAACAACAGGCAAGTGTGGAGCAAAGCTACACACATCTCTCCCACTATTATCAGTTGCTAATGGGTTCATCTCTTGAGGGCAGAAACAGGTTTACTTGAGTGCCATGAGCCATGGAAACTGAGAAGGTTTCAGCAGTCACTAGACACCGTGCAATCCTAATCCTTACTTTGTTCCTACTTGAAGGTTTTAGAGAGGAAAAAACTCTTCAGATCCGGACATGTCTTTTGCTTCTAAGCGCTTGCCTGGGCGTAAGGCCATGAATACTGCACTCCCAGTGTATCTACCTGGTTGTTTCATTATTTTTATGTCTCTCTTATCTCCCTCTATGTTTCTTCGCTGCCCTTTGCCCACTCCACTTAGAATCGAGTCCTTTGTGACCATCCCCAAGGTTTTCATGCAGTGCCTAACACGAAACAGTAATGAGAAAGGGTGCATTCATCTTCACGTATCTTTGGATCCATTGCCTATATTTCACTTACTTGTAATGAATATACAGTTGAGAATATTACATTTGGGAAGAGAAAAATAACAACATGAAGTACTTACATCCTGTAATATTTTGAAAGAGACAGCTAGCAAGCATTAGTTGTGGCCAAAGACTAGAGCAACCCCAAACAACCCAAGGTACAGCTCTCAAGTGACAAAACTGGCTCTAAAATAAGCTTGCCACTGTGCACTTGCAGCATCCCTAGGCAGGAACGGGAGCACCACCTGTAGTTAGGGCCCCCATGTGAAATGCTGCTATTGGGCACTGAGTAGCTCTGCTGAAGCAGGAGTGGCAAAGTTTCCTAGAAAATGTCTGTCTCAGGCTGTGGAGGTGTTGGTTTAGGTTTTGGCCTGTTTTGCCTTTAAAAAAAGTTCTAGCTAGAACAAGCCAGTCATGGGAAAAATGAAACATATAGAATTATTTTTGCTACAGGTTTTTTGACAGCTGGACACCATCTTCATCAACCACGCTGCATCTTCTCATAGCTCCCAAATGTTCAGTGGCATGGATACGATCTCTGCAGATCAGCTGAGCACTTTCTGTCCACAGGCTTCTTGGAATTTACCTTGCAGTTGTGCCCTTGAATTCTCCAGGGCTGCTGAGGCAGAGTCATCCCCACTGCTGGTTTTGTTGACAGTCACCGGGGAAGAGACTGGAGTAGAGAAGTCTGGGTGAAATGCAGTGAAGTGAGAAACGGGGAAAAGACATGTAAAAATATATTAAAGAGAAGGAAAGTATTTGGGAATGGGGTAGGAGGGCCAGGATTCAGGCACAGAGAACAAAGGAGAGCAGGAGCCAAAACAGGACAGGTAAAGGCAGGCAAAACTTCTGCCTCCCCATTCAGTGCCACTTACAGCGCTTCCAACTCATGATGACTTTCAAGTCTCTACATGCTCAAGTTATCTTCCAACAACAAAAGGAAACCCACTGCTGAGGATTTGCCTTCACATTGCTGATCATCCAATTTAGGGCCAAACATGTGGTCAAGCACTAGATTTCCTTTCCTCATGTCTGTTTTCCTGGAGATGGGGAAAAGGCATTAAATAAACAAAAGTTAGACCTATGGAGTCAAAAAGTATACTAGGTCATATTAGTATTTATGAATACTCACAAACTGGAAAATTTCAGAATCAATTTTAGCATCGAATTTCAGTGAAAAGGTATTCTAGTGTCATTTTAGTCAATCGCTACTTGTTACTCTACCTCATTCATGCACAGGATTGTTGCTATGAGTAAGGACTGCATAATGAACAAGCTAGGAAACTACAGAATGAGAACTGTAAGATTTTCCCTTAAGAAAATTGAATACCATTTTGGATAATTGTCTTTTTTTCCTGTCTGCCAGAACCCTTTCTGTGATACTGAATAACTCACTTAAACCAGAACCTGCCCATTAACCATTACCTTTGTTATAACAAAATCTTATCTCATCTGGAATCAGACCTGCTGCTACATCTTCTTCTCTTCTTCAGGAAAATAGGCCAACCACTTGGGACTTTTGAATTATGTATTCCTTAGGCATCTGGTTTAGCACAAAGGCGAACATTCAACTCACAGCTGAAATCCCCAATCCTTCTTGTTTCTAGGCTTCTCATTCAGTCTGAAATTTTTCTTTCTATCCTTTGGTACAGGTAATTTCATTCAACACTTTCCTTTAGCTAACAAGTCAACCGTGTCAGACCATACCCTGCGAGAAGGTGTTTTCTCCAGCCAGCAGCCCTGCCCTGTTACTGTTCTAATTTTGGTCACTTGACTCAATCTCCATCTCCATCCCCTTTCCCCAGTTCATCATCTGGGAAAAAAAAATCCAATTTGCACAGGTGGGACCAAGCCCAAGTCTTGTCACAGGAGTAGCTGAGGGCTTTTGCAGGTTTGTTTTCCCTTTATTCTATTCCTAGGCAACTGGTATGAGGACACTTGCAGCCAAATTTGTGTGGTTGCTGTACACCAAAGTGAAACTGATTGAAACAGTGTAAAATGGTAAGCGTTCTGATAACCTGACGTGTCAAATGTAACGGACACTTCTAGCATTTCTTACCTTAATTCCTCGTGCCAGTGTCTTATCTGTAAAATATTGATATAATAGCTAAATAATGACACGCTTCATGTTGCAAAGACATAATGAAAATAATTCTTCCTATTTATAAAACACCCTCTTGCTACATCATAGAACCATCTGTGAGGAAACAAATTATGTTTTCAGAGTAGATTAGTTACTCTGGGTTAAGTAGGTATAGCAGTAGTACCTTAAATGAAAAAGGTAGAAACAGTAAGCAAATACCAGTAGCAATTTGAATATGTTTATATTGTGATATTTATTGCTGATCATATGAAATATAATAAATGAAAGGAAAGGCACCATTTCATATGAGCAGTTACCTTGCTAAGGATGTTAGGAAACCACAAATGTGCTGTATAGTACTTTGATTTATATGGCATTTTACTTTTTAAATGAGCAGCATCCCCTTAACGAGGTAGATTTGAAGCCATTATGATCCATTACAACAGTTATAAGTGCCTGATAGTAGAGTCCCTGACATCTTTCTGTTTAGATTTCTTGATTTGGTGTCTATCTGGTTTTTTTTGTTGTCCTTTTTGAACTACATTAACTGTGAATGCCCCTACCACACCAGTGCCCTAGCTGTCAGGTTTGTGCTGGTGTTAATAAAGGTACATTTTGACAATGCTGATTTAAAAGGCAAATCTGAGGGTTTGGGAAATCCAACCTTGGTTTCAGAGAGTCCTCTGGATTTCTTCTCTCTCTCTATTTATCCTAGTTTACTTTTTCTCACAAATAAACCCTTGTTCACCACCATCTCTCTTCCTGGGCACAACAAACAGCACCAACCTTTATTTGGAGCTTGTCACCACTGTTCCTTCACCAGCCAAATGGGATGCTGTTGAGTGACAGTGCACTCCACAACCACTACTGGGAAGTAAATGTGCTCTCTCTACATCTTCAAAGCAGGAGAATATTCTCTTGTTAAATAGATTTTGCAGCCTGGTAAGAACAAAATGTATTAGACAACAACATTGTTTAAATAATTTTAGGGTTTGCTACTTTCTACGTGACTGATACACTTCATAGGGATGTTCCATTTTGAGAGCTTCTGTGCATACAACAGGTTATGGGGCCAGACCAGAGTCACAGCACCGAGACAAAATACTGGAAATGATTGTTATTTCCAGGCAGGTAATGTATTCGCCTGTAGAACAAATATTTATTTGTAAATGTGGTTTCTTGGTGTGACAGCTATAAAACAGGCTTTAACAGTTCACCTGATGCTAATTTACATACAATAAAAGTGCATTTACATAACACCAAGGAACAAACCTGTAAAACCAAGGAAGTATGCAGTTAGCTTAAAAGTGTACCACTGAGGTGGCATGGTATTTAAGTGAAATACATGATACATTTCTGGTTTAACTGTATGTTTCCTTGGGTTTGTGGGTTTATGTTAGGGCCTTAATTCATTTAAAAGCAGGTTTGGGGATGTGAATTTCCTTTGTAGCTTTTACATCCCAAACTAAAATAGAATGCAAAACTTAGGCATCGTTAAAAGAGAGACAAAGGAAAGGGAACTGCTGGTAGGTCTCAGCAGCTGGGATAATTTCCCACAGGGAGAGGTGGAAACTTTATTCCATGAGTCATTTAATACCAAATAAACAAAGCACTGGAGAATAAATTGTAAGGCATGATTTTTTTGTTGTTGTTCATTGACAGAGGGAGGGCTACTTGGCTTAATGGAGCTTTTTTTTTTTTAAGTTCTGCAGTAGTAGAAAGCATGGACAATATTATGGGTATAGTTTCTCTTTATTTCTCATTATCATTTTGGTTCTTGCTGTAACTGTAGCATAGTAAAGGCATGAGTTACTTCAGCCCCTGCACCATGAAGTAAAACTTTATTTGCAAGATCAAGCCCTCAAGAGTCGCTGAAATTCAGGAGCCTCTTAGAAAGTGGCCATCACTGATGTACTTACATAGTGCTTTAATTACAGTTCCATAAAAGGTTTTGCATGCCCGACTTTCACAGCTCCTGCTGTTAAATGCTACGCTTTAGTGACAAAGCTCTGAGGAAGGCAGCTGAGTAAGCTCTGTGTGCTGGCATGGTGTGCTCTTGGTCTCCAGTGAAATCCAGAAGACTGATAGAAGGCAACAAATAACCCCTTTGCATCGGTACAGTAGGAGCATGTCTGTAATCAAACATAATTATGGAATCACTACCAGTCAGAGCAGTTTTATTCTTGCCTGTAATCAAGAGCAGCATTATTGCAATATTTATTGTTCTCAAGAGTAATCTGAGATTTATGGGTCCTTGGAAAGAAAAGCATTATTTGGCAAATCTATCTATATGTGTTATTCACCCATAAAGAGAGTTCTTTCTCTGAGAGATCAGAGCAGTTCCAATGAAATACATCTTTTGGATAATTTCTTCAGATTCTTCATAGTCTTAAATGACAAAAAGCCCACACATTACTTGAAGAAATTCTTTCCAAGCTTGTCATGTGCAATCTTGGACTGGCCAGCCAGGTAGATGTAGGCACACATAATTTTTCTGATGCTCGACATATAATGTAACCACTACTGGTGGAGATGAAACTACTACATTCAAATAAACAGCTGAAATCAGTGTCACCATGCAGAAACCAACTCTTTAATGTAATTGTTCAGTTGTTACAAGCCCAGGATAAAACGTCTCAAGGGAAAGACCTTCTCCTACAGTACAGAGTTATGGCTTTGGCTCTTCCAGCAGTGTGTATCTCTGTTACGTGAGAAGTAACAGTAAACGTATTTGGAAAAAGGATGATATGTGAGATAACTCATCATAAGAAATATAGAGAAAGGGAGTAAGAAGTGCAGTTAATCATGCAAGGATAGAAGAAGATGCATCTCAATGTTGGAAAGAAGAGGGGGAAAAAATATTTTTTTTGTGACTTCTTATCTCACAAGGGGATGGAAGACAGCTCTGAATTCAGAAGTGGATGTGGGTGGGAAAGCAATAGGAGCAGAAAAAGCTTGTTATTTTAAAAATGTTACCTCAAAAGGTTTGGAAACCCATTAATAAAACCACCTCAAAGCTCCTCAAGGAAATTGTGTGTTTTGTTCTACAGCTTATGTAGATGATCTGGAGAGTTGATCTGGAGGGCACAAAAGCTGATACAGACTACTCCCCATACCAAGCCTCTGTTTGTGTATATGGTGACAGTTCTGCCAAGTACTTCTCAGATACAGTAACTTTATCAGTGAGAAGGATCTAGGCTGCCATGCAAAGATAATCCTCCCAGTGGTGTGTCAGGCTTGAGGAAGGGTGTGATTATCATTCCAGAGGAGTGTAATGTGAACCTGTGCCTCCTGTTCAGCTGAGTGGTGGCTAGATCAAGGAGGCTTCTGCTCTTTGCTCACTCTTTCTTTCTTTTTTTCTCTTTCTTGTTTCTTCCTTTCTTTCAGCAAACAACTTATCTTCATATTAACTTCTGTTATCATGTGCATTTAAGATGTCCAAAGTGTGAAGCAATGCCTCAAGGCACAGGGGTCCTTGGAAATGGATCTCCAACTAGACCATGAGCTGTGTACTAGGTAGATGGGAGTTTCCTACCTTGGGGTGCTTGGATGGCTGCTGGCTCTGATTAGCATCTTACAATGACAGGTTTTCATTGAAAACAGCCTAGTGGAGTCTTTCACCAGAGTGAATCAGCTCTGCTAAGCCTGGCGTTTCACGACTTCTCTACCAGCCACAGCCAGGGACACACAAAGCTCCAGTCCCCATGTAAGGGGGATTATGGCACTTCCATGCCTTTGATTGAACAGGTCTTGAAGATGGATGTTGCCTGTTCTGTCACTTCAAGGAAGCAAGTCCTCATCTAATGAAATCAGGTGTCTGATCCCCCAGGTCTCCCAAAGTCCTGTGTGTCCTTTTTTTTTTTTTTCCTTTTCATGGGAATGACAAGCTCGTCAAACACCAGATGGGAGAGGAGAATGGCCATTCTCTAATGACATTGGGCTGTGCTTATTTATGGGTCATAATCCAGAAACAAAATATTTCTGTGTGTTTGGGGTTCTATTCTGGTCTGGCAGGTCCAGTAGCAATAATGAAATTGAGCCTGGAATTTAATACACAAAAAACCATAGAAAAGTAAGGCCAATAAAATTCATGGTGAAACAAGTGGCTGCTGCATGACAACAGCAAGTGAGCTTGATCTTTTTAAACCAGACAAATTTCTATACTGAAACCCCTTTCCTCACTGCAGGCTGCATAAAGGAAGGAGCAGAGGCATCTGCAACCACCTCCGCTTTGAAGATGGGGCTCCCAGTACTCAGTCCTGCAAGAGAACACCTGGCTGGCCTTAACGAACGTTATTTTCTAGAATGTTCCCCGAGCTCTGCCGGCAGGGAAGTATACCTGCCTTATAAGGGAGAACATAAAGAGGCAGTTCTCAAACAGCACATGGTTTCACTTACAAAAGCTTTCCTTAAGGGCAGAATTAATTATATATCATGCAGATCTATTATATATTCTGTTTATACAATTATAAAGCATTATGGTTAATTAGTTGTGGTGCAGACTCCTGAAGCAGAGTCTGGTTAGAGAACAAACAAAATGCTCAGTCAGCTGCGACAGCGTTTAACAGCTTGCACTTTCACATCACCTTTCACACTGAACTCCCTTGAAGTGATTTGTAAGTTATGCAATCCAGTGGGCTTGAGCTTTGTATTTTGGGGGTTTGTTTGGTTTTATATGAAATTAGAATATGCTGATCTGAAATGGCCTGGGATTCTCACGCCTGTAAGAAATCAAACTTAAATATTCCCTAACCAACTTTGATTCAACTGTTTTTCCCGTTTACTGTCATAGCACCTGGGTGACCTAGCGGTTAATTGTGATCCTGTTATGGCTGGCATTGTATATACATGGAACATAAGTATTTGTCCATCCCCTTTTCCTCTCCTGATATATACAGCTCTGACTGGCAGCAGTGGAAATCTCTATCTGCCTCACTATCCTAAAAACAGGTGTGAAATCCTGATTATGAAAAGATTTTGATTGGACTGAAGTGTAATACTGCATAAGCTGGTTTTCAGACTATATTTTAACATTATTTTAATACAATGAAATGGGCTGACATGCCACAGTATTAATGCCTCAAACCACCTGACTTCTTTGAATTTAATTACTTTTTTGCCATCACATTATTTAGCGCTGAGTCGTATTGTTGTGTATATGGTGCTACAGGTGTCTGGGGAGAGTAAGTGTTTTTGGAAATCTCATCAGTGTCATGTGAGTAGAGCTAAAAAAATATAAATTAGTATTATCTCTTGTGTCATGGGGTATTGTACTTCTTACTGTGCACACCCAAAAATGCAGTCTTAAAGCAAAAGAGCTTGTAATAAGAGAAATTGAAGTAAAAAACAGGAAAAAGGGAGCAAGAGTGAAGTCAGAGTATGTATTTAGTATAGACTAGATATCTATACTGTGAAACGTAGCACACAGCGTATTTACAAATCTAGAAATAAATTAAAAAGAGCACTCCCCACTGAAAATGCTGCATGAAATGGAAGAAATTCTGAGAGAAAAAGATGTATGGGCAGCTGAAAATGGCATCATCAGCTTGGAACAATGAACCACACAGTAAGATACAAGGTAAGATTATAGATGAGTGCCCAATGGATGCCCCTAACTTGTATTCAAAACGGCAGTAAAGGGGAATGCCAGGAAAGGATACAAAGACAAGCTGATAAAATCATAAAAATGATTCAGGAAGGTCATCTTGACTTCAATGTTTTAGGCTCAAGGGGAAACCAGGTATCTGTAATGAAAAGTGGAGGACTTGCATTGTAGAGATGACAGCTGCACTGATGCAATCACAAGAAGTCACCTAAGAAAACACACGAGCAGAATAATAAGAGGTAAAAATAGAGCCTGGTGAGATATCTGTTGAAAGAGAAAGCTAGGATGGAGATCTGATCTCCCACGGCTGAAAGAAAGGTTGAGGAGCCGGCAATGATTTGGAAAAGAAAACAAGAAAAGATGCTGAGTCAAGAGAGGACAAGATTTCAGAGTCACAGTACGATCAATAATGTCACAGGCTGTGGAGATGGAAGGAGTCCTGAAATTCGGTCACATCATTAATAGTGACCTCAGAAGAGCTGAGTGGAGCGTGCACAGCCAAAATTAAAGGCAACTTGGGAAAAGATAAAGTTGGCAGAAAGCCATCCAGGTAATTGTTTCAGGCAATGCATTATTTTCTTTGAGACGTTACGGACAAGAGGAAAACTCAGCAGAAATATAAGAACAAAATTATGTCAAATGTAGGATTTAAAAAAATACGGATGAAACAGACATCCTTATATGTATGTTGGGATGGCCATGAAGAGTTAAGAAAAACAAAGAACAAGGGAAAAAAACACAAACAAATAGAAAATTACAGGATTACTGGTAAAGGAGGAGGGGTAAAACGAAAATCTGGTAAGAATTGCCAGGATAAGGGATTGGGGGAGAGAGGGAAAAGTGGGTGAATGGATGGAAGGAGAAAGAATGTGGATTTGTTGATTAGATCTTTTCTTGAAAAAGAAAGAAGTGATAACTTGGATAAGAAGATGGCAGAGGTGTGTGAAGTTGATTTCAGGAGAGCATTATTTAAATTAAATGTTTGTCTTTTACAAAGCAAATGTCTTCTTAGATTATAAACATGGAGAAGTCATTACTCAATTTGATTCAATGTGACAAATACGTAAAAAGTAAAAAACTTTTCCCAATCTCATGTCTGAACTGTAAATAATACTAAGATCCTTGGATGGTGACAAAAAGTTTAAATATCATGAATTTGTTTGGGAACTGATTATTTTCCAAGTAATTATGAGTGCGCCAATTTTTGTCTTCTGCCACTCAGGAAATGTGTGTCTCTGTAGATCAAAACAAGATGACATTTTCAGAAAACATTACTCCCTAGTGTATATTAACATTTGAGTTAATATAAAGAGATTTTTTTAAAAAAATTAGAAGTCCTATTCCTATGTTTTATGCAAGTGGAACTCCACTAATGCTATTAGTGTTTTGCCAGCTCCCAGCATTTCTCTGCTTTCTCAATAGCCCTGTGATAAATTGCCCGTAACTGTTGTGCGAATGTCATTTCTTACGTACCTATAAAAAAAGCTTTTTGCTGCTTGATTTTAGCAGTGACAGTGATCAGACACATGGGGGTAGAAAAGATTTAGAAGCTCCGCTTGTCCATCCAATAGTCCAAAAAGCTGGAATATTCTATCCAGTGGAGGTTTAAGTTCCCAAGTAAAATAGCTTTTCTTCTTTCAAGTGGCAAACTTTCCAAAGAAGAGGTCTCATTTACAAATTCCCATTGAACATCTTATTACATTTAAATTTCAGTACTTTATTGCTATTTTCCATATACACGTTAGCTATGCTAAATAACATGAAAAGTATCCCACTTTATTATATGCAAGTAAAGAATTTTAATTGGTATTAGCTTCATAGAAACACTCGAGAACCTGAATAGCTGTACAAGCATCGCACGTACAAGCCACTATGTAAAGAACAACTATAAAGTTTATGAGAACAAACATCCCGTTGGTTTAGCTTTTGCAACAGTGCTTTAAGTAACATATTTAGAAACTGTAATACATACACTAGCGTGATCACTTGGATCCTTTGATTCAGGCATTGGGATGCATTGAAAGGACATCACTGTGACATCTGAGCACTGTATTAATACACACCTCTCACTTTTAAATATTTGTAACAGGCAGGCAGACCTTTTGTATTTGTGTATCGTCTTTATTAAGTGTGCCTGTAGTCCAGCACCACCTTTCTGAGGATGTCTTAGTGTTTGGGAAACCCCAGCTTTGCCCACAGCTAGCACAGCCCTGGGAGCCCAGCTGTACCCTGAGCTAGCATGGGCTCTTAAGAGCCACTAGCAGTGATAACAGCTCCACAGCCACAGAAATAAAATACAACTTTGCTTCCCTCCCACTGCCTTTCTACCCCAGTGCAGAGGGGAGGGAAGGATATTGAGTGCTGAAACTAGAGAGAGTTCAGGTAATAACAGCACTTTAGGAATAACTTATGAAGTTACACATATTTCAGGCAGTTCCCACCTGCCACTAAATTATAGCTTGTAGTGCATGACTCCCCGCAGCAGCCTTAAACACTTGGTAGGAAAGTACTGGGCTGGGCCTACGTATAAACTAAAATTTAACATGTTCAAAAAGTAGCATAAATTAAAAGTACAGCACAAGCTGTCATAAGACCTTTAGGTTTGTCTTGAAACCACGATTTTCTTTCAAGATGTGCAGCATCCTCACGAGCACACAGCAGCAGCTCCAAAAACATCGTCCTCCAACATTCCAGCTTTTATGGGCATGCTTTAATTAAAAGGATTCTGAAGAACAAGGAAACCTGATTCTTTAGGAGAAAAACATCGATTATAAAAGGACACTATTATGAATTCATATAGATTCAGAGAGAAAAGGAAGTGCTTATTGTAATTGCATGACAGAGTTTTAGGAAAACCAAGGAAGTCAGTTGGTGTGCCAAATTCTGTTATATATCAGCAGTTTGGAAAGAGAAACCTTGATTTCATTCTCCTGTTATCCTATCTCTAAATAGTAATGGTACATCAATAGAAAAGCAACATAATAAGGGTGATCTGATATAGTCCATGGCTTATTTAAGGAAGAAACTTCTACAATAAATTAATTGGATAATGAGACTCAGAATTACCAGTTAAGTTTTATATCCACATACCTTATCTTTCTCCTGAGATACTGAGCGTATGATATACACAGAGAAAACATGTAGCTATTTGCACCAATAAAACATGTCAATGGATTTCCAATGAGATACTTTACCAAATCAATCCTAGATGTTTCTAATTATATATGATTTCTTAGAACATGTCTTTGGTACTGGTTACAGTACATTTGCTCTGGAAAGGCAAAGAACTCCTACTTAAGGTAATTCTGCCCTTTTGAAGTGTTTATTTGTAAGAATCCTTATTGCTGGTATTACGTACTACGTAGTTGTCCTGTTGTCTTTTTTTTTGTTCCCTGAATTGATCTTTTCTGTCTCAGCTTATATTGAGATCATCTTTCATTTCTTGTGTGAGACTACTACTGCTCTACACACAGTGGACTTGCATGGATTATCAATGGAAACAGAGCGTCTGCTGCACCTCAGAGTAAGTTGTCTCTCCGTTGGTCTTTTTACAACCACATCCAGAAGATCAGAAAGAGCTTCATCACGGTCTCTTTCTTGCCTAGGAAAAAATCCTTCAGAGGTCCACCTGCCTGGCCTCACTCCTGTACTACCTGTCTTGGAACGATGCTCCAGTCTTGAAATAAAACACTTTACAACTACTTCTAATTACGTTCGTGTTTAATGTTCTGAAGGGGTACATGATACACAAAAAATTGCAAAAGGATAACTTGCGTTTGAGCAGCCTCTTTTGTTTTCATGTTAAGTATTGACAGTTTTTATAGTAGATTCCATGCTGCAAATTGTTTTATCAGCCCAGTGAATACATAATACCACAGAATTTTATTTTTTTAACTATTCAGATAGACATGGAAGGTAAATGACATTATGCATTAAATTAATTGCTTAAAACATACATGGCATACGTGGGTTGACACACCTGGATCCACAGCTGCAAGCTGAGATAAGCCTTCACTCCAGGGAAACTATCAAGGTTGATTTCAAAGGACTGTTGTAAGAGGCAAAAGCTTGGTTTTCTAATGTAGGAAAGTCAAAACAAAATTAATCTTTGCAATGGGGCATACTCCATAAACACTTGTTAAGAGGGGAGATGGCCTTTTTCCAATCACTTTCTTGATGAAGTTGTATCTCCTTTTCACAACTAAAAGTCTCTCAGATAGGTTGGATAGATCATAAATACAGAATAAATACATTGTAGGTGAAAAAATAATCTATGGTAATACCTGAATAACACAGCCGAACTGAAAGGCTAATGTGATCCACGGTTTCTGGGAAGTATGTCAGTGGATGAAATTCAAGCGCAGCGTGAGCTCCTTGCAAAGCACGTAAGCACAGGCACAGCCGTGGCCCAGCTCACTGCTCGATTCCAGTGACGGACTCCTGGAGAACAAACAAGGGGCAAAAGTGCTGGGCCCCTCTCTTCCCACTGCAGGACGTGGTCCCCCCTCACCAACCAAGGAACTGTCTGGGCTGGCACACACAGGTGCACTGCAACAGAAAGGACCATTCCTGGGAAGAGCAGGGAGCCCGAAAGCATCCCTCCCAGCAGCACGGCTCACCCAGCCGAAGCAGCACCGATCTGCCACCTTTTGCAATGGGAATGAACCCAAAAATTCTTTCCTACCTCTCCGGCAGTAGCTTTTACCCCAATAAGAGCAGCTGATGTCACCTGTTATCAAGCGAGTGGTTGCTGGCCAGGAGATCTGCGTTACTCCTTTCTGGTTTTAAGTTTTAATTTTCACCTGCTGCAGAGAGATAAAATGCATTCCAGTTTAGCTTGACAATCCTGCCTGCACAGGTGCGCTGTAAGAATTCCACTCTGGCGTTCAGCTGGGTGAATGTTCTAGATGACTACAGTAATTACCAAAAGTATTGGTTTTAGTTTCCCCCCACTTAAACCTGGATCAGAGTTGCCAAATAGTTTCAGCTGGCTTTTTTCCTCTAGATAAATAAAGCTGGAGGAGGACTAGAAAAAGCTCCCATCTCCTTTTGATGCAATCCCTAGCACTTGAATAATGCAGAATAGGGGAGCTGTATTGCCAAAACCTTCCTCTTCATGAGATTATTTGAATTTAGGTTTTTAATTCCTACCTAAATTAGTCCTCTATTTGCCATGTTATTAGCTTTTCTTGGGTGGGGTCCTCAGTCTTGCTTCTGATGCTGGTGTATTTTGTGTACATAACTAAACACCCAGGGTGGAGCAGCACCTCTACAAGCAGGGCAGGGGGAAGGTTAGGAGGAGCTCAAGGTCATTGCCCTGCAGGTGTCCAGCTGCAGGCTCTTCTGTCCTCCTTGGCCGGGGAAGGGAGGTAAGAGGCAGTGTCTCTCCTTCTCTGCCATCCTTCTTTCTATCCCTTGGCAGAGGAAAAAAACGCGAGGGCCAGAAGTAAGGAGTTTGTGGGAGGGATGGGGTCAATTGGCTTACAGGGATGCGCTCCAACCGACCTAATATTTATCATGCTTTTCATGTAGAAGTAGGATGGAAGAGCTGCAGCAGCAGAGACTGAGGGACATTCAGCTCTGAATGCCCTGTCTCCTGAGGCTGGAGGGTCCCTCCAAATTTAACCCAGGTTCTCACACCTCAGTGAGTCAAGCAGCATGATCACACAGCTGTTCAGCAGGGGGAACCCCTGACTCCAAATTTCCAGGAACTGAGTGCTTTGATACCTCTTGTTCTAGTTAATTCTAAATAAAATAGCAAATTTCCTGTCAAAAGGAACAACTTACTCAGTTTGGGACTTCTTCAGGTTTTTCTTTTCGTAATGAAAAAAAAAAATATTTTGGGTCAGTCTAAACAAATTTTATTTAATTTTTCAGTTTGGCAACTGATCCAAAAAAATAATTTGCACAGCTCTAGTTCCACCGTTACCACTCAACAGTTTCTATAAATATAGCAATTAATTTGCACTCTAAAAATAGTTAGTGCAGCAAAAAAAACCCCTAGGATACAGAAGTACACCTAGGTGATTTCTTTCTGTGTTAGTACCAGCTGTGTCAGTCAAATGAGGCCATCTGTAATATCCTCATAATCTACTACAAGTTTTAAATTCCCACCCAGCTACACCTATGCCACTCCTCTGTTTTCAGCAGCATTAGATAGGATTAACTGAGGAAGGAATAGAGTCTTCAAAGTTAATTAAAATGTTGTTGATGATGACTAGGAAGGCGTACTTAGAAGCTATAGGTGGAGATGTGGATGTTCAACACAGGGCAGTTGTGCCCAGGCTTTCAAGCTCGTGATCTATGGAAGAAAAATGCGTCTGGTTTCCCACGGCGGTGACGCTGCCAGCTAAGTGCGGAGTGAGGTACGGCCGCTCCGGCTGCCCCCGGAGGCCCCTTCTTCTCAGTCTGGTGCTGTTACATCTTTAATAAGATCAATAATCTTTCTCGGGTTTAGCAGCTTCATGAATTCTGATTAAGCTCCATGACAGTGGCTGTGTATTAAGAATAATAGGCAAGAAGAAGACTTTAGTGTCTCAATCCATGAGGCATGATAGTTTCTTCTTTAGGCAAACTGTTATTGATTTGATCTTGGGTTCTCTCAGCACGGCCTCTGTAAATAAAGTGCTAGCGCACAGTACACTTACTGTATGGCTCCTCTTCCCTGCAGACCAATTCTTTCTGATGGGGACTTATTTTAATTGTTCCGTGACTACTAATGTGTTTAATTAAGGCTCATGTTGCTAAGTCTTCAGTGAGAAAATTAGACGTGTTTACAGGAATTAATATAGTAAGAAATCACAAAGGTGCAATCAGGAGCAAAAGATTAGAATGGTCTCTAGCACTGCCTTTCAACCAAACACCGACGCGTGAGTTTCTGTGTGTCATTAAAATTCAATTATTTGGGGGAAAAAAAAGCCTGGCAGTGACAGGATACGTCATCTGACCACAGGAAGCTGTGCTGACAAAAATTCGTAAGGTGGAAACTGGAAACCCATGCTCTGAAGCTTTCCTGTATTAACAGTTTAATGTCCAACTATGTAATATATAATTTATGAGAATTCTCTAATGTGATCCAGCCTTGCATACTTCGCAATTTATTACTCTTATTTAGAAAGAAGTGAAGACCAAATTACTCTCTCTGATTTCTGAAGCCATTTTTAATCATTTTTAATATGTACATCTCATGGCAATTTTCCATTGACTCCACTTTGCAAACCCTTATTTTCAGTTCTCACTAGTGGGCTCATTTGGGCTCACTTTGGGGTGAGGAGAGGGGAGGATGATGCAATTGTGCAGAAACATAGATAGAATTATATTGTTGCTTCACTGTTTTATGGAAGTGTCATCTAAATGCAGTTCTGGAATGACTCCTATTTTCAACTTTTGGGATTTAATCTAGCCAAAAACATTCACAAATCCTCTCTCCATATGCTGAATGTTTTGTTTTCTATAGTGTTGTATATACTTTGTGTTTTAAAAGTGGATTTCTTTGTCGCTTATGGTCCTTCTGTGACTACAGTAACACCTAAGCATCTTGGTTTAACTACTTTATGGTTTTTGTGTATTTAAACCCTTTCATTTCTGCTACTTTTTCTGAAATGAATTATGTGGAAGATCATTCTGCAAAACTTCTTTGTAAATCCCATTTTTGTTTTTAATATCTGCTAGTAGTTGTGAGTATCCACTCCATCGGGAGCCTCAAGAGATATGGTAGATGCCAAAAGTACCATATTTGGGAGTGAACCTACAGCGGAACAAGAAAAATCATCATAAATGTGCTTTATTTGGGAAGGAATCTGTGGCCTTTAAGAAATAGAAAGGGAGGAGAGAAGCTGCAGAGTACTAAAGTGTGGCCGTACGGCCGAGGCTAGCAGGCGGTGCCTTACCGTTTGAGAATACGCAGCAGTGCGAGGAGAAGGCGCAGTCAGCGGGGCCTCTGGCAGCTGCCGTGGCGAAGGTGCCTGTGCCCTCCGGAGCAGTTACCTCCACAGTCAGACTGGAAAGCAGATATCCACAGCCTTGGCGAACAGCTTGTGGCAGGATAAATATGCCACAAAGATGAAGTAAGGGGAAATTGGATCCAGAAACAGGGAAACTAAAATTAAATGGAAAACAGTCTGATAAGGAAAAGTGAAACACCAATCAATGCATGGAGACTAAGAGAGAGAGATATATTTTTTTAAAAAAAAAGAGTTATTTCAAGGTGCAAAAGCTTCTCCCACTATTTCCTATTTGCATGTTAAAGTAGTTAGATGGCTTGGACTCAAGGTATCTAGAAGAGGACTAACCTGCTTCAGGTCAGTTCAAAGGTGACAGTGAAGAGTATTCAAAACACGTTTGTTAAAAAAGTAAACTTCACTTCAGGTTACCTCAAACTTTCCCATAGTGTTGCCCCAAGAACTGTCCAAGATTAACTGAAAAGCGGAGCAGGGGGGGGGAAAGCTCAATTTTATGGTACTTAATATTGCATATCTAGATATTTTCACATTGCTTTTTTATTATTATTTTTATAATAATAACACTCCCACTGATTGTCTGGGTCTTTCATACAGCAAGAAGGGGGAAAAAAAAGTTTTAAAAATTACCTGTACGGGCCCAAGTACTTACTGCTACTTTAAAGTCATGTTAGAGCAACTCTCAAGCCGAGGGTATTCTTACAGATCCCAGTATGACAAGAGGCAGAAAGTGCCAGAAAGGTCCATAACAATCCCGTGGACAAAGATCAGGACCTAAATCCAACCAGCACACCGTTAACTTCAGTGCAGTTACTCACAAGCACTTGGCTTCTAGTGTTTGAGCACAACAGTGCATTTTTTCACCAATTCCATACACAGAGACAAAACAGCTTTGCCAGATATGCCACGGTGCAAAATAAAGGAAATTTTCTTCTTTTTCCTTTGTAATGATTCCTGTGTTTCCAGCCTAATCTAGCTTGCACTGCTGTACATGTGCAACAAGGTTTCATTACATAGAACCAAGATGAAACTGGAGGAGCCCAGTAACCATGGAGATTAGAGATCAATAATATAACACTATTTGTTTGTAAATTATCCATAGCCCATATATCCTTTTGTAAAAGGCAAATAGGCAACTGAGATCCAGGCAACATGCTCAATTTATTATTATTTTCTAAAATCAAATCTGATTATGCTTTCTGTGGGTGACTACCTTCCCATTAATAATGTTATTTTCAAATTGTTCAATACAGTATGGATTAGAGGAGATGACTGTATTTGGAGCAGAAATATAAACCTCCTTGATATAGGAGTCATATAAATACACAAGTCATATAAAGTTATATCAGAAGAATGTACAGTGAAAAGTGCTGCTTCTTTTGACCAAAACCCTTAGTAGGCACAACCAGTCTGTGTTACATCTCATGGTGTGATCAGGAAGAAGTTATGAAAGCACGTGCACCATACACAAAACACAACACACATTCCTAATTCTTTTTCCAGTTAAAAAAATCCTCATCATGAAGCTCACTAACAGTGGCAATCATGATTTGAAGGCTATCTCAGATAATGATGATGAAGCACCTGAACAAGGTTTCAAAACCTTATAGTTGCTTTTTCTTTTGGGTAGATAAGACACTTCCTGACTGAGCATTATTTATCTTTCTCCTTAGTTTTAAAGAAGGAACTAACCAGTTTTACTAAGAATATTTTCCACTGGTGAGTTAATAGTCATCAAAATTTAAACACTGCACATGTTTTACTATTCTGGCAACTTTTGACTTGGAAGGAAAAGAATAGTTTTTCATTAATATCTATTTTAATGGTTTGGTTTAGTTTGCTTTCAAAATTACTTTGCTGAAAATGAATATTAAAAGTGGAAAGGATTTTTTATGTTATTTTACAGTTTTAACTAATGCAAACCCAGAAGCGACCTGTTTTATGTTTCACTCCATGACGAGTTTGTTTTCTTTCAATTGGAAATAATAATTTTTTAAAAAATCTTCGAAAAAATACAAAGCCTGTCTCCTCAACAGTTGGAGAATTAGGAGCCACTTCAGAATAATTTATTGTACTGTTTCAGTATATCCAGAGATATAAGGTATGATATATAAGGATGAAGGTAACTGGATGATATTCTTGAATAAAAATATTGTTATCTGATCTGCATTGAGAGGATAAGAGGATAACTGATTTTATGACAAATCCCAGTTTTGTAGCAATTACATAATAATTATATAATTGCCATAACAAATCCCTGGATAATGACTTTACAGGAACATTCAGCACCTCTTCAGCTCGAGTCTGTGCTTGCCAAGCTCTTGCAGTAAAGTCCTATTTAAACACAAGGGGAGCATATGTGTTAGCATTTCAGCTTGGGAGTCTGTCTCCAGAAAATTCCAACCCATTGTGTTTCTGTTTGAATCACGGAGCCATCTCGGAGCATGCAAACTGGTTTCCTTTTGAATGAGACTAAAGCAGAAGATGTGCTGTGGAATGCAGGGGACGTTCAGCCAGTATGCCAAGAGCAACAGTAGTCTAAACTAGAAATGCTTGTAAAAGTGGGTGTTAAGCCTTCAGCCTTGTTTTATTTTTACTCTACAGATCCCCTCCTCTTGGGCTGGGTTACTTCCTCTAGTATGAACATGGCTAATGAGAAGTGTTACTACCCTGAGTATTAACAAAGTATACTAGCCAGAGCATCATCTTAAACTGATATCCATTTAAGAGGATGGATAGGGCTCATGATTTTCTTGTTCTTGAAAACCCTGTGTCCTCCACAGACGTTACCATCCTGTATGAATTTCAAACCACGCCCACTCCATTACTCACTGCTCCCACCGCATCCTTGCTCAGTGGGTTCAGAAACTGAGATGACACCATGCCTGCCCTGAGACAGCTTACAAGTTCCCCTTATAAGTCCCCTCTAACAAGTAACCAGCAGATTGATTTTAAGTTGGCTCTGCTGGCTTTCCAAGTGCCTAATGGAGCTGGTCCTAGTGGGATGTGAATGCTTGTCCCAGCGGCTCCCGCTCAGGAGCAGTACTCCCGCAGCCTGCAGGGACTGTGCCAGCCTGCCCGAGGCATGGCGGGAGCTGCAGTGTTGCTGTGGTGAACCCCGCTTGTTTGCCCATGACATCAGGCTTAGTTCATCCTTCACTCCAAGCAACACCTGGAAACATTTGTTTTCCAATGGTATTCTATTTTGACTATGAACAGACTGTACTCAAACGATCTTTCTCGCATTGTTTTTCTTAAAACTTTCTGTTCATTATAGCCGGCCTCTAAAGGTAGAACACATACCCCTCTGCTTGAAACAGAGGAGGACTGCAAGGATTTAACCCTGAGGATCAAAGACCCCCACATGAAAGCCATCAGACTGCTGTTGAATGTGTACCTTGGGAAGGGATGCTCTGGGACGCGGGATGCTGTGTCCTACTGGCCTGGATCTCTGATGGTCCAGACGGAGATGTGCTGAAATGCACCACAACTCCTCCTCTACCCACACACATTCTTTCCCAATGAAGGCAGCATAGGGAAAAAATAGCAGATGCCACGGCCTTGACTTGATGTGTACCCAGGATACCATTTGGGTGTGCATCTGAGGCTAGAAGTAAGTATTTCTGACACCTGAATTAGATGTATAATTACTAGCAACTGTGAAGTAGGAGTCTGTGTCCATGAGAAGGAGAGTACAGATCCAGCAGGAGCTTGGAAATGGGAGCAACAACCAGTCAGAGGAGCAAAATTTTGCCTTCATAAGACAAAAAAGCTCCTGGCTCCCAGCTGATCTCCTTGCTTCCACTGAGATCAATGATCACTCTGTCTCTGGGAACAGCAGGTGAACGCAGCGAGGGGCTGCAGGCTCCAATCTGTGTCAGCGAGGCAGGTAATTAGCTGAACATGCTGGCCTGCAAAGCACAGCTCCTGCATCGGCCGCCTTTTAGGAACCCTGTGGTAACAGCCACTTTGCTGAGCTTCTGGAAATACTCCAGATGCAGGCTGTTCCCCCCAGAGCAGCAGAACTCCCGTGCTTAGTTTTGCGATCTTAATGCGCTTTTAGGTTAGAATTAAATGGCTGAAATTGTCTAGATTTAAAAAAAAGGAAAACAACCCCAGGACAACATGAACCCAGCTCTCGCCCCAAAATCCATCACATTGGGTTGAACTGCTGCCCCCCCGGGCTATCAACAGCAGTGGGGTTCAGCTGCCTCACCAGCCTGACCAGTTGAGACCACCATGAAGAAGGTACAGAAGACTGGACCAGGCCCATTTCTCAGATACTTGCTAAGAGCAGAGCAAAGGTGAGGCAGAGTTGCCGAAAATGGAGATGAGATGCAGTTGCAGGGTGTGCGTGGTTGACTGGAACACACAAGATGCGGGCAGGCTCCTTGGCAGGCATCGCACACACAAACAGCACATTTTTTAAAAGCATGGGAGGCAGCCACGTTTTCATAGACTTTCTCCCTGTCCTTTTTTAATCTTACTTCAAAGAAGAGGTCACCACAATTCCTTTTCCCTGAGCCTCATTCTTGCAAATATCTATGTCAGTTAGATTAAAAGAAAAAGTAGGAAAATGTAGACTACAAAAAATGAGCTGGACGTGATTCCCTACCAAGAGGGATCACTGTTCTTGACCAGATTCTGCCAGCTCTTTCATCATGAGGATTTTCTCCACATTTGACACTTAATCACTGGGAGAGGGATGGAGAAGGGGAGTGAAGGGAAGGCAGCAATCAAAATAATAAACAATTTCATGCATGCGAGAGAAAGTGTCCTTCAAATGACAAGAAAAAGATAATAATGTGTTTTCTTTTGTGTTCATGAAATCAAGTATTTTCACACTAAGTCAGTATTAACATTTTAAAAAAGATTTAAAATAGACAACCAGGTTTTGTAGTTAAGATGTGAAAACATTTTAAATTGGAAATGTGAATTTAATCCCCTCAATTAAATGTAAAATATTTAAATACTTAACCTGATTGCTGCCAACTGCAATTTCCTATAACAAGGAATTATAAGGATAGAGTAGTTCTAACAGGCACATAGTTCATTTGAAACCAGCAAAGATTCAGGTCTAGAAACTGCAACTTCATCTACGAATACAGTCACTTTGCCCCTTCACACATGTTACAATTGGAAAATTTCAAATACAATTTTTTACAAGGCATTACAAAAAAATCTTCCCTCCCCACCCCCCCTTCATGTGGACTAGCTGGTAACTGCATTATTAAGAGCAGATAAGGCAAAACAACACGCTTCCAGCAAGTAGAGTCATATGAGGCATCTGACATCTGAATTAAAAAACGTCGGAAAATTCTTCTGGAAAAACTGAAGACCAGTCTCACACAATGTATCTGCTTGTGAGTAATCATCTTGTATATCTATCTAGCTATACCTACATATATACACACAGACTTAATATGTATCTAAATTCTCTGTATATGTACCTGAGTTTATGACACATTTTTGTTGCCCTAGCTTTTTACAGTAATTTTGCTAAAACCTTTAGGACAAATCCTCTTCCCAGTTATGATGATGTGAATTATTACAACTTTGCTGCAACCCAGGTTTATGCAAAGATCTCTTTTTCCTTTCAGAACTGCTTTTTGTGTGTGTGCATAGAATACCTCTACGCTGTAGGCACCGACTGGCAACTGAGCTTCATGGAAGTTATGTGGACTCACAAGGCCATTTTCTCACACACTAGGAGAAAGCAGCGGAGTGAAAAACGCTGGTTGCTGCCTACAGCTAAGTAGTATATTCTGAATTTCACCTCAGTCCATTTTAGGAAGTATTCACTATAAATTAACCTCCTCTACATCTCTCTACTTTGAACTGCTGTTCACTTCATAACTAAAACTGTACCTACAGAATGAAGTTTTATTTTTATCTGACTCCTTCCTTAAAAGCTGCATATTCTAATTTCCTCCTCCTCCCTCCATGGCTGGCAACAGACCAGCTCTTTCATTATATGTGGAGCAAAGAAACAGCCCACTGAACCTTTCCCAGACCACATTGCCAGGACTTAAACACTTTGAAAAAATCAAAATACTTATTTAAAACTAAATTAATTTCCATTAGTAATACAGCTTTCCACTGCTAACGACAGGTTTGATCTCTGCAGAAATAATTCATTGGGAGAGAAGCAGGACAAAAAGGCTGAGACAGATGAATTCACCCCATTTCCAGGCACTTTGCTAGAGCCATCTCTGGCAGCAGCAGTCACGCTCGGCTCCCTGCATCGATGGCCAAAGGAAGAGAGGACAAGCCAGAGGGTGATTCTCATCTTAATGTTGGCTGAGGAGCTCTTCTTTCCCTCCTCTCCTGTAAGCAGATGGAAACCAGGCTGACTGGGATTGTAATTAAGCACATCAGCATGGAGGAAGCAGAGAAGAGAGATTTGTATCCGAGAAATTCCCCGCTTGGACCTTCTGGCCTGGCCTGAGCCAGCATACCATCAGGCACTTACAAAACGCACCTACAAGTCCAGGTTGGATGTATTTGTGGGCAAGAGGTTCAAGGGAGGAAATTCTCAGATAAGAATCATCCCTCTTTGCTTACCCCAAATTTCATCATCTTAATAATGTAATAAACACTGTACAAGAGGCTTTCTCTATGTCTTTAAGATCAATAGATACATACAGGGGGAAAAGGTAAACAGAGTAAGCCAAATGTTGCTGAGTTACCATGTTTTCAAATTCTCTGTCAGCTATTACAAAGTAGACCCTCAGCATTTTTAAAAATAAGATCAAAGTGCCAAGTGCCACCTCTCTTTTTTTTTCTTCCCCCCCGCAATGAAAAGCATAGGATATTCTAATTTCTGATGTCACCAGTGCTCTACATTAAATCCCATTGTAGGGATGCCTTTTCTTGTCTTCCAACACTCTGGCAATGCCTATGCTCACCCCATTTGCTGAGATGGTTTTGCACAGATTACCTGTTCTGATACCAGTTTTGGACTAAATCCTAAAAGAGAGTGGACTGTTCTCTTGGAGACCGACAAATTACTGGGTCATCATTTCCAGACTAAAGTAATATATCAGAAGCGGATGGTGTTTCAAAGGAGAACTTTTTCAGCATTATCTTCATAGTCTGCTTCTTTGGGGAAGCAGAATATTAATTTGTGTATGAGCCAAAACAACTCTTTGAAGTAAGATGAGGCAGTAGGTGCCAGAACAATCTTGTTCAGTTAATTGCAATTTATCTAAAAACACAATAATCTCTTTGCAAATTTCCAAGATTATATCCTTCACTTGAATTACCTCATTTGTTCAAGAAGGGTGTACAAGTTAGCTTTTATTCTTCCTAACACAATTATTTTTATTTTGGAGAAAATAATCTTTGTACAGCTAGGTTGCTGTTGCAGTGGACACACTAGGAACACTTTTCCTACTCTGTGCCATGACAAGGATATACAAACCCATCTAATACCAAAAAGTGATTTTTTTAGTCACCTCCACACATATTCTTATCAATAGGCAGAGACTTGCATTGCTACAGGAGATCCTCACAGAGCAAGTGTTATCTGACTTCTTTTTGATGTCTGTGATGAACAGATCAGTCTTGGGATCACTTCTTCTAGGAGATATCCTTTAGCATCCTAACCTACGTCTGCCCTTTTGGTCTAAGCAGGGTGAAATGGCTCAGGCAATCTGGTAAGATTGGCAGACCACCAGAAGATGATCTTGCTCACTTCAAAGTTTTTAAAGGTAAATTGTTTTCCAAGAAGATAGAGTGGGACTTCAGCACCACCTTGCATGCTTAGAGGAACTGTGTCAGGTCTCTGTCATGGGCCTCTGTCATTGAGTGGCTAGCCATGTATGAGATAGGAATGGAAGCTGGTCAAGTCTGCATTGCTTTTACCCACAGGGTATCGATGTCCAACATACCTTTTCTTTAAAGGCTATCACCCTTGAGATGCCTGTCTACCAGGATATGCCCCATTCCAAAAACAAACCATCTGTCCAGACCCAGCTGGATGGAGTATCCCCCAGAAGGCATTGGACTGATGCTTCCAAAACAGGGCGCAACTTTCTTCTGAAGGAGAGACAGCCATTGGAGGTGGTGGTGAAGAGGATTAGTTTGAGATGACTTAGAGGTCTTAAACAGGAAGGTGAACAGTTTTGGACAAAACCTATCATCCTGGAAAATGGCTTTCTTCCTAGAGATTCTCTCAGATTTGTACAAATCAATAGCTGTAACAACAGTCTGCCATACAATTTTTTAATGGAAATAATTGCAATATGAATAGAGATAATTTTCCTAGCTAGCCTCTACATACACAAAAATACATCAGCCATCTTTGTTCATTCACTCTATTTTTTTACAGCTATACTAAGATTCAAAATTTGTCTTCAGTTTAATTTATGATATCGATATTCAAGATTAATCTTAAACCTTAAGATTCAAGATGAATCTTCATACTGATTTCTACTGTAAAGCATTTGAGGGATCTACAGCAAAACACTACATTTCCATTTCTCAATCACGTGTCTCTTACTTGATGCCTTTTAAAAACCTGATGGCAACTTTTAGCTTTGAAGCAGTTATTGTATCTCTGGGTGGATGCATATACTGCACACTGCATGCAGTAAACATGTAAAAAGGAAGTAATTTTAAATCTGTCTATTAATCCAATATCAATTGCCAATATGGCACTTTCCTACTTTACCTGCCCCCAAAACATGAGCTGAATTACAACATGAGTTGATCTACATCAAAAGATAGGGAATATGTTAACCTTGTGTGTCAAAATAAGATTGATATGTAACATCTTCAAGTACTGTAATACTACTTGAAATAAAATTTGGCAGTCTTTTCTGGGATAAATTTAATGCATATGTTCTATTCCACCCTATCAAGTATAGGGAGAAGTGTAAATGTTTTTTTATTTGAGAGATAACTGAAGGAGAACTAGCCAAACTACAAAAGACACAGAAAGTCAAATAACAACAAAAAGATCCTTTGAATCAATTGGTAAGATAAATATTAAGTCTTTGACAAAAGCCTTATCTAAACATATAATAGACAAAATCAGAGTTACAGGAATCTAAAAATGTCTTTAAGAGCAGAATAAGCCAAGCAGATGCACCGCTAGTTTCTAAAAACAGCTGAAAAAGGAAATTACAGTACAGTTTCCAAAACATCACACATTGCTTAATTTTCTCAAGGAAAATAGACAAATAGCAGATCTCTTCATAAAAGGGTGACACAGTGGTCAGACTGAAGACCCAATGTCTTTTTCAGTTCTAACAAGTATCAGTTGCTTTAAATAAGTAATTCCCTTCTCACTGTGATGGTCCGTTTCACCTGAGTCTTTGTTTTCTGAGCCCATATGCTTCAGGCTTCTTTTCCAGTGAGATTTAGATGGATGCCCAGAGCTGACCTCCCAGAACAGTTACATAAACATTTGGATGCGAGTGACTACTCTAACCATAATCCTGATATCCACAAACAGTTGGATGAGGCATGTTTATAATCGAGGCTCATCTTTTTTTTGTTTGCTTGTGAGCAGTTTCTTTTATGTTCTGTTATTGAAGTACATGTGTCGACTGACTTAAGAGGACAGCCTTGTAAATTAGATCTTTGATCTCAGGAGTTTATCTTTGCAGCAAGGAAAAGTGAATTGAATTGGCTGAAAGAACTAAGCCCTCTCTTGTCTCTGTTCTACAGCTGCTGCACCCTTCTGGGGTCATCATAACTTCCACTTCCACCACTAGATACTCTTTTACTACAGAATTGAAAAAGGGCTTCCCCAACATCTCATAAGCTGCAGTACTATGCCGAAAGCTTTACAGCTCCTGGTTTACTATACAAACCATGCAGCATGCTCAGACTGTTTTGTTTCTGTAGAAGTGACATATTTGACAAACCACTGAGCTGTGATACAACAAAGTTCTTTGACCTACCCTGACACCTCATCAGTAAGTACTTGAATAGAATATTCACTGACTTTTTTTTTTTTTTTTTGAGTAAAGCACAGTCTAGAAAGACTACTGCGTAGAAGGCTGCAGACTCAAAAGAATTATCTGCTCTGAGATGTTGAAAGGAGTATGTGATCCATCATTTCTCTCCCATTATTTATGTTAATGTACAGAGGCATTAGCATTAGGGACCATTGTGCTATCTACTACACGTACACAAAAAAAGACTATGGGGTGTAATACTGATTTACTTCCTGATTCAGATCACCAATATGATAGTGTCATCATATTCCTACCACCTGCACTTCATTTAGTTTCCATATTTTCATTGTAGCCAATGTTAGCTACTACAGAAATGTTCAGTGAAAACTACTTACATGTCTTTCCCCCACCTTCCTCAGTTTTATGTAATTTTACTACTTATTTTTCCTTCTATACTACTAAAGTAACACCCACGTGAGAACCTCACCATTTCATAGTAGGTACATAGCTGTAAAAAACTAATAATTTTTAATGGCCTCAAAGTAATTTTATGTAGAATAGCCGGGCTTAGTCATGATCTACTGCACTCACCATAAAGGTAGAAAAGCTTTCCATTAAGATGTTTCAGAAAATAAAGCTTAAAACATTATTTTTTAGGAGTTCTACTGAATGCTTAAAACCATTTATACATGGAGGAAAAAAATTCTCCATTGCACGTGCAGGAGAATTAAAACAGTCTTTCTCATTAGCAACCTACAGTGCAAAGAAAAACTTCACACCTGTACGTAGAACCTAAAATGTGTGCTCCAGAACTAAACAGACAGTGAGATGCCATGCCTATAACATCAAGTTTGCTTCTTACACTGCTGACATCTGAAAATGATGAAATTCTGAACTGACAAAAATCTCAGTTTCATTCTACAGGCAGTAACACTTCCAAGTTAACTGTCAACACAATGGGAACAAGGTAGTGACTTTTCTCTCCTTCCATTAAGCATGAATACTTACATTTCTTCTTTTGGATGGCTGTGATTCAGACAGAAGGAAGGCTAAGAAAGTGTCTATGGGAACAGATCCCTTTTGCGGAGTGAAGCCTAGGTCTCTTTTCAGAAAACAGTCTCATCTCTGTGAACGATGTTGAAAAGAAAGAGGTTTCGTCATACGTAAACATATTTACATCAAAGGATGTAAATATCTAACTGGTAAAGAAAGAACATGGTCTCAATGGAGGATACAGAGAGGTAACTTTCCTTAGTTTAAGGAATCTGACATACTGATGGGAAGAAATCAGGCCTAACATACCTCTTTCTAACTTTGCCAGCTCATTACGGAACGCCAGGCTTAACACTAACGAAGACCTGCAGCACAGCAGGTCAGCTCAACAAACCCAAGTTGGCTTATTAAACCTTCTTCTTCCTACAGTGCCAAACAGGAGCCTACCTTTGGAATTTAAGGAGGATTTTCTGCCTCTTTGTTGCTGTAATAGACACTCTCCAGCTTCAAAAGAAAATCTGGTTAACCTGGAATTGCCCTGTTATCAGCAGAAGAGTTGCAGTTACCTAAGAAGGGAAGGACCTACCCCTAGGAGTTGCATTTCTCGTTCCTCTCCATAGTCACTAGGCTGAGCAGAGAAAACCCAAAGCAAGATGAATTATCATGTCATAACAAAAGGGGAGTTGTGGGAAGGAGAGGAGAGCGATTTCTCAAGTCCAAGTTTTATGCTATTGTTCATAATAACACACTCGTCTTGCCTAGGAGGTTGCTTTAGTGTTTCTGTGAACGTAACAGGTTCTCCAGCTAAAAATGCAATAAACTGTGTGTTATTTTGAGATACTGTAATTACTGTGCTGAATATGCTCTTTGCCTTTTTCCTTCAGTTGCTCTGGGGTCCAAACCTCTCATCTGTGACCACACAAGTGTCTATTTGCCAGCTGCAGGACTGTGGTATCAGGGTTGGGATCATACTTTACATAAAATGTCAGAAACTGGATCTGTAACCACCTCCTTGACTGACCTGCCAGACATGGCATTGTCTGGTTCCACTTCTGAGTTTGTCACCAGGGAGTTGTCTGTAGGGACCAGCTCCCAATCAGCCTCCTGTCAGGCTGCTCTGGATGCAATTATTCTTTAATTTACCTTTGAACATGTGGGCTTTGCTCCCCTTTTTCTACATTTAAAATTAAGACTTTTCCAGAGTCTGTATTTACAACTTTTCCAGGGGAAATAAGAAGTGTCTTGTTTTGTTTGATTTATTAGAAAGTTCCATAAGGAAGCTATCACACAACACAGAGTACATCTCTTTCAGGGAAAAGGTAGAGAACTGCAAATGAAACTCAAAATCTCCCATGAACTAAAATAACTCTAAATAAACTATTTAATAAAGGAGTGCAGGGCTAGTAATATGTCCAGTAATGGCAGTGACAAGCGTTTACAGCACTTCACTGGCCCAGGATCACACCTCAGTCATTCATTATTAGTTCTGAAGTTGGCAACCTGTCTTAATTCTGATGTTAACGACATCAGCTATGAAATATCATTCAGTTCTGTCTAAAAAAATTATATAAATATGCGTAACACAAAGCAAACAGTTCTGTGAAGTCCTCATTATTATATACAGAATCTACAGAAAGGACAGCCAAGGTGGTTTACTGTTTTGATATCAATATCGATCATATTTTAATAGTTTTACATTTTTTTAAATTAACTATATTCCTTCATTGGTGGTCAAGAATGACAATATATAGAACCATCCAGTATTTGTTGACAGTGACAGATACACATATATTCACATATATTCTATGCAATAATCACTTAGATTATGATGTTAAACATGTCTTACACAAGCAATTAACTTTTTTTTTTTTTCATGAACTAAGACTCTTTGAAATCTTTAATTTTCTGATGATTTTGTGCCATCTTCATGTTATTTGTGGGCAAATAGTAATATCCATAAATCTTACTAATTTATAACAGTTTGTGTGTATTTTTTTCTCATCCCAGTGGGAAGAAATTCACCTTTGCTGTCTGGATACCATTAGGCTTCAATCCATTTTTTATGGATGATCTCAAGCAAGGGAGAGGTCTGAGCCCCAGCCCTTGCTAAAGAAAGGGCAGTCAGGAGACACATTCCCAGTACCCTTGCTCATTACTACTACTCTTCCTAGGTGTAAGTTTTACCCTTTACGGAACATGATTAAGGATGAAGGCCAAACGTTTAACCTACCACCCACATTTCTCATCATGGGTGAATACAACCTCCTGCCTACTCTCCTTTTCTTTAGAAAGGATGCTTGTGAGTGTAACAGAGTGCAATTCTGACAAGATGTGATTATTTTAGATAAATTACCTAATTTTAAGCAAAAATTAATGCAAAAAATTATACGCCAAGTCAGCTAGCAAAGAAAGAAAAGTATTGTGAGTTTGTGTGGTCTTCAACAGTATTTTGCAGTTCTGCTTCTAGACCAGCTGAGCTGCAGCAACATTTCAGATTCAAAATGGATAACTTGAATGGAAACATGCATTTTGCAGAATGATTAATTTTTTTAATGATTAAATATAAAACAATCATGAAAATTAAGATTAGTGTTTCAGGTATGTGTTAACTAGAACACTCAGCACACAAATCAGTTCTAAACAACTCCGTAAAATTCATTCTTCCTTCCAAGAGATCTGAGTACTTCCCAGCTCACAGCCATACTATCCTCAGAGAGGCATCATGGATGCCACCATAACCACTGCAAGTCACCAACATAGCACACCGAATACCTTAGATGAAAGTGTGATATATTTGATTAAAAGGACCTGATTTTTAAATCACACTGAAAAGACTCCCAAGTCCAAGCTCCCATGAAGTCTGAATGGTCACAGCTATAATAAACGATACAGGTGAAGCTGAGTAATAATTCTTACACATAAAAGATAATTCACTATTATTTAGCATTTTTTTTTATTGGAGTGCAGCACAGATACTTTCCCTGAAACAATAACTTCAAAACATTTATGAACACAGATGTCAAAAATATTAAATACATACATTTTAAAAATCTAAAACATGAATATTTAACAGCCTAAGACATATTCACAACGTAATTTCTCCGTCATTTACAGTATTTATCTCCAATACTGCAAGAGGATGCAAATCTGAAAATGTATGTATTTTAAGCTATCACAAAGCATAGAAAATATGTGGAAATATCCACTAACATTTGGCACAACATAAATATTCTACCCCATGAGAGAAAACAAGTGTAGTCTTCTGTGTGACACAGATCATTATTCATCACAAATCATGATGTTACATCAGAGAGCTGTTGCTCATGCAACAGCAGCTCTGGTTTTAGTTGGGAAAAACACGCTCAAAGATTGTGAGCAGGGGACACAGTGGCCTGTGAGAATGCATGTTTAGGTACTTAGCCATTTAATTTAGCTGGATAAGAAACAATGTAATGTTTTCCTGTTGTTAAACATTGCCATCTGTATCTCTGGCACACAAATTGAAAAAAGAAGGGTGTGACCGTTAAAAGTACGTGTCCTGAGATTTCCTTCTTCAGGGGGCAAAGAGGTTAAAATGGAAAAGCTGATCTGTGTATAAATCAGGAACACATGTGGTAATGAGAACAAACAGCAGCCAACAGGCAGGCGGGGAGGACTTCTCCAGGCACAAAATGAGATGGACAAAAATACCATCTACTGGAAAGGGAGTGGAGCAACTGATTTTCACTTAGAAATTGGTAAGTTTAACCAATTCTATTAAGTCTTCATAATTATTTAACTACTCAGAATTAACTCTGAGTTTTAAAACTTGGTCTAACTGAAAAGCTGTCTGTCCAGTAGTGCAAAGCAGCGTTGCTTTAGCATTAATACTGATTTCTATCTGTAGAAAATCAGAGGTGATCTTAACAACTGTAACAGGATCTATGTGTTTATTATCTGAGTGAAATAACAAAACAGTGCAGAGGTGTGTAGACTTCATCTTAAAGTTATGAAATGTTTGTGTCTGCTGCCTACCTACTGGAAGTAGGTACCAGCAGCCAGTCTCCTACTCAGGCTGAAACAGTTTTGTTTGATTTCTTTGGAGATAAACAGAATATTTAACATAGTAAGTTACAGTTCACTTAAAGCTAAGAAATACAACACAGTCGTGAATAATAATCCTTTTGATGCAATGCATCTGATATACTAGTGGCAGGCCCCCAAAATACAAAGTCAATTGAAATAAGTCTTTATCTTTACCTTAAGACTTGTTCCTTGACAGAGACAGAAAAAACAAAGAAAACATTACGGATCACAAAGCACTGAATTTTCAAGTGTAAAGTCATACCAAAATCTTGATAAATTATCATTGATGTCATAGGTGAGCAATCGGTCAGGAACATCGTTAGGGATGCCCTGTACTGCTAACACATGTGGTGCTAGGGCAAACGGTACGTCACTCAGAAGATCTGACATGAAAGGGCTGCTTTCCAAATTTTGACTTCTTTCGTTTCCCACCTCTGCACTTGATACAGTCAACTGCGATCGGTGCCCAGTATTTATCTAAAGAGAACAGAAGAACAGAAATTTAGACACCACAAATCAAGCAGCTACGGCTTTGTACTTAGAACCATCATGACCTACTAATAAATAAAAACAAAAAATAAAATAATAAATAAAATCAGTTTCAGAGTTTGGTTCAGGTAGATCTAAAATAGCAGTTTTTAACAGTTGTCAATATAATTCTTTGGGTCAGGTTGACTTGAATTAAGGCTTAAAACAACAATAGATTTTTTTGAATGATTATTGAGATTTCTCCACCTAATGTTACTCTGCACTTATGAAACCCGTAAGGCTGGTGGGACTTTCTGTCACTACATCCAGTTTTGTTTAAGGGAAATTACTTCATGTAATTCCTTTCATAAACTGATGAAGCCTCATCATTTGCTCCCCCTGTGCCTTTTCAGAAGTTGTCCAACAAAGGCATAGGCATGATTAAAAAACACTCCTATCCCAGTTATTTCAAAGTATTAATGATGTTGCTTTCCAATTTGAAATGGAATTGGCATGACTGGCTGGTGATGTCTTATTACATATAGCAATATATGCATTGCCAAATATGTGCTTTATAGAAACACAAAGTCAACAAACCTAAAAAAAACCAACAACCAAACAACACAAAACACCAACAATGAAATAAAAAAATCCTGCCAGACAGAAGTCATCAATATAATTTACAGTAAATGCCAGCAGATAGGATGCTGGACCCAATAGTCTTGCAAGCTTTGATATTGGCCTACTAATATGACCTTATTAAGTGTCTATCTTAAAACTTACACTGTTTTAAAAACAAAGAAAATACTATTTACTCTGCCTCTAGAAATCAAATCTAACTTGTTTTACTATTTATAGCAATAAAATGCTATGCAAACTGATAGCTCTCACATCACCTCTAGGAGTAAGATGTTATATGGATTTCTATTTTGTATAAGCACACATACAGAAATAATCAATATTTGTTCTAAAATGCTTAACAAGTCATGTCAGAGCCAAGAACTAGACACAGATTTCTGACTGCAGTCCTGACTTCTTCCTTTCAACCCTCCATAATGAGCGCACAGCCAGAAAAATCCAATGCTTACACTGTTAAGGGAAGCACTGAAAGCTTTAAATGCTAATTTGGTATTCAACTGATCATAAGTGTTAAATGGGTCTAGTTGTATGGAGGTCGCTTTCATCCTAAATTATTCCATGATTTTTAGGGGAGTTGTGCTGCTCAAGATCTGGCCTGTGCTGGAGCTGAATGTTACAGATCATGGCTGTTGCAGAGAACCTGAGGTTGTGGCTGTTGGACAGGACAGTTTGGGCAGCAGGGTGGCAGTGGGGTTGCTTGGTTTTTCGCCTGGCAGTATGTAACACAGCTAAGCACTTAGCCAGGTAAAAGGCAATCCAGCTCCTTCTCAAAGGAAGGAATGGCTCTGACTTGAACACAACCTGAGCACCAGTCATTCCTTACACAACCCAACATTTCACCTAGCAGGACAGACAAACAAACATTAAACCTTCTATTAAACTGTCAACAATTAAATAGATAATCTTGCCAATCTAAGTTAGTTCAGAGTCAGTACTTGCCTTAGGTGATGGAGGAAGCCTCCATAAGCTACTGGGACAGAAGGGGTTTAGTGGTGCCGCACCCTTTGAAACTGACCCTCATTTGGAAGCTTTTGTTTATACTCACAATGACTAGAAACCTAAAGCTTCAGATAAACTTTCCAAGATCTGTTACTATAATGTCACAGGATAATAATGTAAAATTTCTTAAGGTTAAGAAGTTTTATCAAAAGGAATGACTGCTAAATATAACTACTAACCTTACTGGTTATGATCCAATAGAAAAGAGGAGTCAACGAGCTCCAAAGGAGGCAAGTGAAGAAAGCACCTTCCTACTGAGCTGCTGGAATTCACCTCCCAGTGTAAATCCTACTTGATTTTTCCCCTTCTCTTTCAGATCACCTTCTGGCTAATTGCTATAAAACATTTTATTTTATAGGTATCAAAAAGGAAAGAGTAGTCCCACCTTTGTCTGTTCTTCTAGGCCACTTCAGAGCCTTCTGGAGATAAGACAGGGTATATCGCTGGGTTTCTCCTAAGCTACTGTAGTACTGACACATCTATACTACACAGTTCCTACAGCTACAGTTTACAGATGTTTCTTCTTGTTCTTTATTTTCCCTAGCTTTCCTTTTCTTAGTTCTGTATTCTTATGAGTAGCTAACAGCTTTTCAGAAAGCTACACGCAACAGCAGAGGCAAGAGTTGATAAAGATTTCTTTTGATTTCCCTTACTGATTCTGGTATCTTTAGAGGGCAGGGAAAATAGGAAAGCCAGCAGAGAAGTCAGGAAGATAGCCTGCATAGTTCTCCTACTGCTTACTGTAGCTTTCCAAGCTCTGAGCAAAAATACCCAAAAACACTCTGTAAGCTCAGGAAAACCCCTAAAACCTCTTGTACTTGGCTGTTCTAATCAGCACAGTTATCTTCAAGTTGAAGATCAGCAGCTTGTGCTTCAGATGGGATCTTAGGCGTCTATACCTGCTAATTGGTAACACTTAGAGGGAAGTCTTCCTTCTTGTCATGGCCAAGCAGGCTCAAGGTGGGCTTCGTAACAAAATTCATGAACACCATCTGCTATAGACATATTCCCTTGCTAAGAACACTGCCAAACACACAGAATATTTATTTACGTTTATGATATTTATCTGAAAACAAACCCTGCAATACTTCAAAAAAGTACTTAAATTTGTAGCTGCTGTAAACTTAAAAACTTCTCTTAATTTCTACTCTGTGCAAATCTGTTAAATTTTCTCTTGAAAGAAATAATCTGTGGAGAATTCATTGAGGTGCTGGTATTTGCTTGTATTACATCAGTCCCATATTCTGAAGGGGAGAACGGAGCCAGAAAACCCCCAACAAAAAACAGGAAAAGGTTACATCTAGAAATCAATTAAACAAGATCCTCAAAGACCCTGCCGCCTGCTCCCACTCCCACATTCCAGAGAAAAATGATCCATCACTCGCTGTCCTATTCCCATAGCTCAGATGATAATCAGAAATCCTTAGAATCTAATGTTTATTTTGTTTGGCAAATTGTACTTTTATGAACACCTGTTTATATCTTAATTGTCCCACAAGCTGGATGAACTCAATTTACAATGCAAATTAGACTATCACATGGCAAAGAGGGGGGGGGAAAATTGGAAACTGCACAAAGCATCTTGGATCATTTTTTTCCCTCCAGAAACCTTACATTTGTTAATAAGGGTGCCAATTGGGCACCTCCAGAAATTAAAGAGTGGATACCATGTATTGACAATGACAGAGCAAGAACCAGCATTCCTTACTCTCAAGTCCTACTCCACGTTTCAAAGCAAGACCACAGTAAGGAAGGATGAATTGCATTAGAATTACTTTACTGTTGAACACCGTTTTACAATACTCAATCTCTGCATACTGTGAGCGAGGTTCTTATATAGATTCTTGATACTACTTGAATAGTCAAAACAATATCATAAATAAAGCCCAAAATGGCTGGGAGCAACACAGTACTCAGGAACAAAGTGGCAGGTCAGTATAAAAAAATGCCATAATCTGACCTTGGATCCAATGGTCTTTCGGTCCCAGTCTACCCAACCCCTCACGAGAAGGTCTTGGGTCCAATATGACAAGATCAGTTTACAGCATAAATGAGAAAAAGGCTCGAGATTTCCTGTTTCAGTTTCACACACAAACTACTACTGTCTCTGCCACGGAAATGACTATTTTTCGCTATCTTAAAATGTTCACATTCACTTTTTCATTTATAGCAAGTCACATTTTATGCCACTATTATTAGACTGACATCCCAACAAATAACGCAATGGGAAAACACAAAACCTGGGGAAGATGATTCTTTTATGTAGCATGCAAAACCCAAACATGGCAGAAAAACAGTGGCCAAAGTTAACCTGGAAATTCAACTGAAGATAGGCTGCTGGAAAACTGTCACATTTGCAGTTTAACTCTGTATATTATGGAGCCCATCCCTTTATCTAGGACACAGTGTGTCATATGCATTAGGGTATATATTATATTATCTATTAGGTATCCACATACATTGAAAAAAGTTCCCTGTCCTGAACAATTCGGGTTGCAAGAAAGAATTCTTCAATTCTGCCTAGCAGAGTCATTACAGGGAATCATTGCCCTTTGCTATGCAGGATTGTTTCTGAGCACTCTTGCAGTGATATTTAGATACTGGCCTCATGTGCAAGATCTTATCAAGCTAGATGTATTTCGGTACTTCCAAATCATAAAGGCATCCTTTAAATGGGCTAAGACACTTCACTCATATGCTGGAGAATCCACATCCGTGAAAAGACCTTGATGAAACCAACCTGACCAGCAGGCTTCTATATCGACTGTGGTAACGTAATGAAGAACTGGACACTCTAGCAGAGAACATCAATCACCCATCAGTGCTGAGATTGCCCAAGCTGGTTACAATGCAAACACCAGCACAAAGCTGTGTGATGCAATCAAAGTCAAGGTTATGAAATAGCTTATGTTTTCACACATGCATTCTTCAAGCATATATAGAACTGCAAGTCCTAGAGAATTTGATACCCCACATTAGTCACACTGGTTTCTACTTAAATGCCTAACTTATTTATCCGGAATACAATCTATTCAGAGCACAGTCTCTGGACATTAGCTAAACAAAGCACTGCCAAATGCTATGACACACAATCCTGCTATGAGAAATATTAATTGAATGGACTTAGAAGATCACCAAAAAATTTACATTTTGCCAAACACCAGGGAGTCAAAAAAATCAGATAAAATTACAGAAGGTATGGTAATCAAATCTAATTCAAATAAGCAAGGTGTTTTCTTCATTCTTGATTTGCAATCCAAATGAACAGGGATATGAGAAAGAGTACGTAAACATATATGGTAGCTGGCCACCAGATACCAATTGCACCGACAGCAAGGATGTTCTATGTTATTTCAAAAATAACAAAGTATAAAGTTAGCCTCTAAATTAAATTATTTCTTTTTGCTCTTTTCTTTTTAAATGTTTCTCAGCTGCCTTTAAAAACATCTAACTTGCTGCATCTCTGTGTGCTAACCATAAAGTCTGCCAAGAGTCTCGTAAGGAAGAAAAAATGCCTAGTTTACAATGTACCGAGAAGCTGGATTTACACTGCTCTGAAGAAGAATCAAGGATCAGTGCTAGCATTATTATCATCCAAACTATTGAACAAGGTTTTCTAACAAAAAGTGATTCATTTAAAGAATTCTGTACTCTCTGTAAAAAAAGGGGTTTTTTTCACAGAAGTGGACCAATTTTCCTTAAAAAGACAGCCTTGAGAAACAAACAGTACATTCAGTCTTCCAGAATATTTAGTAAATATCCAGCAATACCATAATTATGAAAGACCTACAACACTACTGGTGATATAGAAATATTACCTTTATTTCAGGCAATTTGTGGTATTACAGCAAATAGTGTATCATACAATATCTCAGAATTTATTTAGCATTATGAAGTTATTTCTGATGTATCTAGAAATGGAAATTATCTTAGGGGATTGTTCTTCCAATTGTGTTTCAGTTGATGCTTTTTAGGGTATTCACTGGGCCTTTTTAGAAAATTTGTAGGAATTCCAGAGTGAGCATCTTCATTGATGACAATGATTCACTTTTCAAATAAGAATAGTAATGACAAAGGGGAACAGAGGGGGAAAGAAAAATTACTCACAAGGCACTCTGAATGTTTAGCACTTTGTATTCAAAAACTTAAGCTAGGAGAAAAGGATCAGTAAAACCTTGCTGGAGAGGGGAAAAGTGTACATGACATGATAGTTTTTAAATGTCACAAAAACTCCCACCTAAAACATTAACAACAAAACACCCTCACACCCAACACAACAGTAAGTATGTGACCTATATCCTTACAAAACTGTAAGGAGGGAAGAAACCCACCCAGACAAGCACAATGCAGATGTCCCTGAGATGGTTTAGAAAACCTCACATGAATCATGAAAGCTGCTATTCTTTCGAGGCTCACTCAAGAGTTTAGTCAGCATCCCCTCCAGGGACCCAAGTAAAAAGTTATTTCTATCTGGGAGAACAAAAGTAGATGGAAGAAGCCGTGCTGGAGACCTTGCAGTAGCTCATTGCTGTATCCAAATGGCTTCAGGTCACTTTTTCTTTCTAAACAGAAATGCAATGAATGGGACTGTAATACTAGCCTAAGATTGGTGTTGTCAGTGGTTGCAATAGGGCAGACTTCCACGCTGAAAGCTTCAGGCTAAGATCAAGTCCTTGGAGAGGCTTTTAGAAGTAAGAATGGCTGTCAATGGAAATCAGCTTTCCCATTTGCTTTAGGCCTTTGTTTCCCAGCTTCTTATGACCCTCATTCTGTAATACAGCAGTGATTTGTCTTTCTTAAAGAGCTCCTGCTACCTGTACAAATTTTGTGTGATTAGTAGGCAGCATGTTTTTTCTCCATTTATCAATATTGCTGTTCAGAGTAAAACAGAACCAGATTTTTTAAAAAGCATTTAAAAATATTTGTGACATACATTTCAGGTATTTTTCTTTTTCATTTTCCTCTTTAAAGCATGCTTTTCAGCTGTTTCTTAGGCTAGAATGCAGTCAAGGTCAGGTTAATGTTGCTGAAATCTTAACGATAAAATTCTAAAGAAACAGTGAAAAGTACCTCTGACATTCTACAGTGTTTCATTATTATAGCAAAGCTCCCCACAGAGTATCCTGGCCTGCAAAGAACAGCAGGGGAATCTTTGCTAAACCACACTTTCAGTATCAATAATGATGTACATCCTTATTGGCATTAAAGCAATTAGAAAAGTGTAATTATTCAGAACTGGCTTTTTCTCTAACGTAGGAACAATTTGATATTTTAAATGCAGAATGGACTCCTGCTCCCTGTACATGCTCCCTGCCCTCTCAAACAGCTAAAACTGTTAATCTCTGCAGAGGGGAAGAATTGCGAGGTTGCCATTTGAACTCCGGATACTCCGAACGGTCCACGGTTAAACCGTGTTAGTTTAATTATCTTAGTAAATACTAGAAATGCCTGTGACTTTTATTTATGAAACACATATAGACTGTAATTCTACCTTGAAAAGTTTACATACCACAAAAGACTGCATACCCAGTGTCTAAACCAACTATGTCATTTGTTCACACTAGACGAAAAAAAAATGGTTTTCTCCATTAACAGTTTTGCAAACTCAAACCAGAAGATTAAGGTTCTGTTTTTACTCAAGCCCCTATAATAACAATTGGGGACAGGAAATATTTGGAAGGAAGTTGGTGATAAATTTAGCAAATATATTGAACTTTATGTAAACAAAATTGTAAAATATTTTTATTCCTAATTCCTACTTTTATTCCTATATTCCTAATTCCTATTATTTAATTATTTCATTCAACCATTCTTTAAAGACCAAGAACCATAACATCTCAAATGTGGGCATCTATAATGAGAAACTACAAAATTGTGAACAAACAGGGGTAAGATGCCTGCAGAACTAAGCGAAAGCAGAAATAAGCAGAAAGTAGAAAAAGATTCTAAATCTTTATTACAAATGCTAACTCTTACTTTCCCACCACAACTAAAATAATTATACTCTTATCTTTCCTTCTATCCCAACCAATTTTAGTGCTTTTGAATCTGATAATTGAAGAGCTGTATCAGCATTTATGCCCCCTCAGTAGCAGGGTTCCTGTTCTTGCTGCCTCCCTGGAGGCCCCTCTGCTTAGGGCACTGTTCTAACAGGTGAATTTTGGACAAGGCTCCCCTCTGCAACATGAGTATTGTGATAAGAATTATCTCAGAAGAAAGAGAGAGGTGTGGGTTCAGTAAGGAACAGTTTATCTGGTTCCTCTGTTCCTTCGAAGTACTATGCAAGCTATTCATAGCAAAGATCTCATACATTATAATAAGCAACACGAACAATATTCAGCACGTTGTGCTTCTGCTAGAGCCAGGAAATGTTACTAACTAGGCCAGATTTTTTTTTTTTTTTTTTCTGTAACATGTATGCTGAAATATTAAAAAATTCATGAAAATCACTATATTAAGTAAACTGCAAGCCAGAAGGACTGTAATTGAAAATGCAGGCAGCTCTAGACATCCAGCAGCACATTCCACAGCCACAAACCATAAGTGAAGGACAAGTTTATATGCTGCAAAATGAATAGGGAACTCTGGTAAATGTTGATAATGGATTTATCAGTTCTGTAACTTCAGTGTCATCCGAAAGCACAGAGTACTCGCATTTATTTTGCCTCTACCTTCATTCCTGATGTAATACAAAACTCAGGTAACTTTTCAGTATAGTCAGAGAATATACTAAGAAATTAATTTTCTATATAACTTTAATTGCATATTAAAATAAACAGTATTTAAATAATCTGTTTTAATTTAGCAGCTACATTTGGTCGATGTAGTTAGTGACAATAAGATTTGAGTTTTTCTGTACTGCTCCAAGAAAAAAAATATCCTGAAGACTTTTTGGGAAGCAGTTGTCTTGAATAGGAGGAGCTTAGACAAACTGGGTCTCTGCCTCTCTGTCTCTACCTCTTGTTCCCAACCCCTGCTATTGTAGAAGCTCCAACATAGTAACCTGCTTTGGCAGGAAAAAAGATGACAGTTTCTCTGAGTTGGTAGATGTCCATGGAGCAGAACCTCTGAAAAAGAGGGATAATGCTGCATTCTTTCATTATTCTACTAGATGTATGAAAATCCAAGGACTTGAATGGTAAAGGAAGCTGTTTACTTAAGAAAATAACTTAGACAATTACACATAAAAGACTAGTAAGAAAATATTTAGCAAACGTGGTTCTACAAAAAAAGAAAATAATGTTTTCAGAAAATTGGAACAACTGGGAAAAGCTGTGTAAATCCAAAGTTATTGTTTCAAGAAGAAAAGGAAATTTCTCCTCGAGTAATTGAGGTAGTCAGCAACATCTGTGAAATGTCTCCCTAGAACGTTAGTATCATTGAGAGGAAAAGGACAGAGGTATAACAATTTCCATCTACAATAAGAAGACAGAAAGGAAAAGGAAACTATCTTAGATTTGGTTTTCAGAAAAAAGCAAATTAAGTAGAGTGAACAGAAGAGAATTACTAGTCTGAACTCAGGGGAAGCCTCCTCCAACGATACCTGCTAACAATGTCCTCAGCCATGCTTTCAGAAGTTTTGTTAGGTGACTAAACCCCTGGCTCTTCCCAATGGTCTCTCTCCTCAGTCTTGAAGAATATAAATGGATTCTCAGGCAGATGCGTGAATAAAAATTGCTGTGCTAACTGCTGTGTTCTGAGGTTTTTATTGTGCTCCTTAAAATCCAAGCACGTAGCAGGACTAGAACTATGTCCGATTTACAAATTTAAAATATTCTAATGCCAAAAAAATGAATTAGGCAAGTATCTCCTAACATCTCCTACCTCCTAACTTTCCACCTGCTCTCTCCATAGTGATTCAAGTCAGTAAGAAAAAGGAGGATGGATATTTGATTTTAAGTTCCTCCATACACAGTCTGTAGCTGGAGCACCTGTCAACAGCACCTTCAGCAAACAGGTTACCAGGAGCTAGAGTTTGTAAACCTTCACTCTACAAAAAGTAACAAGACTGGGTTGTCCCCAGCACCTACTGCTCAGGCTTTTGAGATGCAGGAATAAAAGCATGATGACTTTTAAAGCAGTAAAGGGCCACACAATTAATTAAATAAATAAAATAAACAAATATTGGTCATCTCTTTCAATTAAGGTGGCCTCTTTCAGCCTCCTGGTTCTCTGTGGAAGGAAGATAATTGGACCATAATGAAAGGAAGAAGGGTATTTTTTTGACTTTAAAATAGATGTGTTTTTATCAAGCAGGATTACTAATTGCATTACAACACTAGAAAAGTATTCTTAAGATTTGTAGTCCTGTGGAAGCAAAGAAATTTGCAAACAAATAATTTTGATTTTGTCTTGTAAAGCACTTCTAAAAAGTGCTTTAGAACAAAATTTGACTATGTGCTACCCAATGCACAGTCTTTCACAAGTATGATGCGACGGAGGAGTGGTGAAGTTTTGGGATTTTTTTTAAGGCAGAAATTACAGCAGCACATTGAAGTGAAAGAATCAGACCACACTGATGGAAAGTAAAGAAAAACATATTCCTGCCTTATCAATTATCAGCATTTTGGACTGAAATGAGGCAGTTTTCATGTCATATTTCGTTTCCATTAAAATGGATTGCCCACTGCTATTTGTGGTGGGGTTTGTGGATTTTTTTTCCCCCAGAAAGTGGCAGCAAAACTAATTTAAAGAAATTGTTATTTTCTTTACTTGGTGTTTAAAGTAATTATTAGTAAGCTGCCATGGTCTTTCAGCCACCATTGTTATGCTAATGCATCATATTGTAAATATCACTGTACCATCAGGCTGTATTAGCACACAGTCTCATCAGGTGATGTATGAACTACATTGCATTTTAGATCACTTTTAATATTTGGAAAGCCCGGAAGGGTTGCTCCCAGAGGCAGGATGACTGACCAATCAATTTGTTGACAGCAACAAAATGAACCAGCATTACTGGCTTTTAGTCCAACTCCATGTGTTTGGGCAAGAGATACAGGATAATCAGTAGTTTTATCTGGGGATTAAGCTAGTCAGAAGATCCCAAAATTACAGAAAGGCTACAAAATATGATGGGAACATCTGGGCACCCAATTTGAGCATCTCCTGCTACAAATAACCATCCACTAAGCATGCAATTAAGTCAAGCATATTGTAAGTCTCTGCCCAAACTAAAAAGGGAGGTATGCAAATGGTGCTTCTGGATACATGTGCCTCGGCCACTATTTGGAGTACATGTTCCTTTACTGAAGCCTGCCTCTCAAAATGAAGAGGCTGCTAATCAGGCCAGTTTTACTATTTTATGAACTTTTTCATGTATGTGGGCACGTACATTGCTATTTATAGGTACCAAATGATGAAAATATACCATGCCTGTGTTCTTTCCCTACAGGAGGTGATTCTGTCTTCTGTTGCTCACACCTCACCAATAGTATGAACTGACCACAGCACTGACTCTGGACTCCACAGGCAGTGCTGTGGGAGGGAGGGCTACTCCAGTCCATTTGTTGTGTTCACGTGTATTTGCTGGCCAGATGAACATTCAAGTCCCATTTTAAAAGACTATAAGGCTTCCTGAGTTCTTGTTGTAATGAAATCTCAACTGAAGTTAAAGGAATTAACAGTATTTCACACTTGCAAAGTGCTATAGAAAAGTGCTTTGTAAGAGCCCACTGCATTACTTCTTTGAAAATGACCTGTTTTCTGAGTTCAGAGAGGAAGTTGGTGACAACCATGTTAATTCACATCTCTCAATTCCCACTCCAGTTCCCTATATCTAAAAATATAATGCTTCCCTTTAAGAAAAAGACAACGGACATAGCATTCTTGACATTACTATGATCACTGAGTATCTGAAATAACCCCAGCTGCATTACTATGTTACACAGATAACAAGTCTAACTATTCACTTCAGAACTGAAAAACACCCTACAAGGTGACGGTCTTACAAGACACCCCCAGGTCTTACTGGTTGACCCTGGGTCAATAGATTGCACAAGTCAAAAGTTTACAAAATGTTGCTTGTGAGGTCATGGAACTAGTCCTTTGTGACATGCAGAAGCAGACTTTCTTATAGATGATCACGTTGCTTAGATTTTACATAGGTATGTACATATACCTAATATATTTATATATAATATGTACATACAACCTCCCCTACCCCCTAAGTAGCCCAGCTGTTGAGGGCAAATAGAAATCCACTGGCCCTTACATTCTGGATATCTTCCTAGTATGAGAAGACCTCTGAAGTACTTTGGTCAATTATCAAACAGAGAGCAATATGAAAATATAATTTATATCATATATTTTATAATATAATAATATTGTATAAGTAAATATGCTATTTAGTGGGGGGGGGGGGAGTTGGCAGACTGGGCTATTTACCTTCATTCTCAGTAAGACCACCACCATATACTGTGCCTTTCTTATCATACGGCAGCTCTATTTCATACACACTTTCAATCTGTGGCTGCACATGAATCCACCAAAGAACTGCCAGCTATTTATTATACATGGAAAAGGTGGAGGGAACTAAGAAAGATGATGCCCGTTGCAGCTGCCAACACTGAAAACTAGTCATCCTCTTTAAAGGTAATGTTAAAACTTCACTTCTAATAGCTTATGATCATACACAATAGTTGAATAAAACATAAGATCTTTCTTCTGATGGTACCAGCATTCAGAGAAAAGTACATGCTTGATGACTTGCTGCAGACAGTCTTATTCCAGTCCCTTCTAAGAGTGGTTAATTTCATTAAGTGATTATTGCTTACATACCCAATTAAGAAGAGAGAAAATATGGACCAACATGCTTTAAGGGCTTTATATGTGAAAAAGAAGATCTTGGAGTTAATATAACATATGACAAGCAATTAATCTAACCAGGCCATGACTAGAATTCTAGCTTATGTGAGCTTAAAAAAAAAAAAAAAAAAAGACAATCTAAGCAGCAACATTTCCTATAAACACTATATTTTGTCAAAATGGAGCAAACTAATCATGAGCATTGGCCAATAATTTTGAAATACAAACCACCTTCTCTAAAACAAATGTAGGGAATTTAAAATGATGCAGTAAATCTAGCCCAGAACACCCTTCTTGAGATTTTAAATACGTGACCCTCTGAACCATAAACTAAGAGTTGGGTGACTGAAAAGAGACACCATCAGTAATAGCTCCTTTTCCAATAACTTGTAAAAATAATCCAGACAGCCAAGCTTTAGGAAAAACTGGGCAATAATAGGTCTGGAAGAACCAATTAATGGTTTGTTTGTTTGTTTTTTTTTTTAAAAAAAGGAAAATAAGATAACATTAGCAGTATTCATGACCTGGAATTAATCAGGTGATCTGCTCAAAGGATATCTTAAAAGTCCATCAACCTCAGCATATCTGCTAATTTCTCTAGAAGAGTAAAAAGAAAATTAAGATTTTTTTTTCCCCTACTGTGTGTACTCACAGCTCCCATTATCTCTTTCTTGATATTTTCTATCTCATAGTACTTGTCTTTCCAATTGACTAATATGACCCCTAACCAGATGCCTAGGAAACTGTTATCTATTCAGAATCCTTACATAGCAGCTTTACAAAGGATCAATTTAATGAGAGTATTATCTGCCAATTCGCATATAAAATTATTTTCTCTATTTTATTTAGATACTTGCCCAAAACAGTGCACACCACTTCTGCACTATATGCAGAAAAACATGGATAATTTTAAATTTACTTCTGGAAACATGGGCTTTCTATCTGCTATGTTCTCAGTTTTTAGTAGCAAATTATGAAAAGAAAGGGCACAAGAACCATAACAGAACTATTGCAATTCATAAAGAAAACTATGTCCTACGATGATAAGTACCACAGCAAGGTATATAATTAAGAGTGGCTATAACAACAACATATAAATTAGGTAATTATGGATTAAGCAATCCCTTGGGGGATTCTCTCTTGCCCTAGAAAACGTATAACAAGCTCCTTACACAGAATGCAATAGCTATTAAGTATTTGAGGGAGAAATAGGACTATAAAGAAAAAAAAAACACACACAGAACACACAGCAAGAGAAAAATCTTAATTTACAATCTAAAGACAGCTCTCATTTTTGGCAGTTTATTTTAATACACTTACTTTTTTCACCCATTAAATCTGATGACATCTGTTTGCTAAAGAGTGCATGTCAGATTATCAAGAAGTGCAGTATCAAATAAACATGAGCTGCGTCTTAAGGTGACAGTAGGGAGATACAAAACACTGCAGCTATCACTAGATATGTAATTTTTTGTTGTTGTTGTTTCTTACATCAATTTAATAATCCCAGGTGTCCTGGACACCAGGCATACAATAATCTTCATAAATCCTAATTCACAGCCATACCATCTGTCAAAAATATTTTTTATGTCTCCTAACAGACATACTATGTAATTGCTCTCACAGTAGGACAAAAATACATGGTTGCACTAATTTGCTTTACCAATGGAACAGCTCATTATCAAAAATAACCCCACCACATTACTAGGGTTTCTAGCACTCTTCATATATCAAAACTAACCTTTCAATTCTGTTACTTTCTGTAACCTCACATTCCCAGTGAAAGTAGATTGAATTATCTGGAAATTGTACCACAATAACGGAAGACTCACAAACCTGAAAAAATAAAACTGTAATATCTCTATTATGATGGTGTTGCAGTTAAAATTAGAAGCTTTGTATTTCACAGTCACAAAGAGACTAATTTAAGTTCTCGGCTCTGCAAAGCGCTAAGCATTTTGGCCTCAATCCAGAAAAGCACTTAAATGTGCGTATGTTTTTTAGTTCATGAGCCTCAAGCAACTTCAGCAGGATCATGTATGCTTGATTAAGCCCAAAGCACCCATTACCCTGCCGGACAATACATTTCCCTAGAACTGACCCGGCATCAGGAGATGACCCTTCTAAACCTACTCAAGGAGACAGAGAGAATACTCCACATGGGACTGTTCAAAACAGGAGCTTCTGTTCCCACTCTCTGCTGCAAAAGGTAACATGTTTGGACTAACGTTGGCCTTTGAGAACACCCTTCCTCCAACAAGTTTCTAAATACCGGCAGTTCCTCTAACGTGCATGCAATACCAAAAACTTAATGCAGAATGCAGGTATGGCAATTATTACAAGAGGTTCTGTTCAATGTTGCTGGTTGCAGCAAGACGATCTTGGTGTAAGCATTTATTTGTGCACTACTTTAAATGATTTATGCAAGCTGATATAAAAATATGTACTTGAGAATTCAGTAATTGTACAGCAAACAAATCCAATAGTACATAAGTAAATGGGAAATTCCAAAGATTACAACAGTTACCAAAAAACAGTTCAGAAGATACTTTCTTCAAAAAATCACTGAACCTCATTTCCCTTTTGAATAAGGAAGTGACCCATGAACAAAGTATTACTTCATTCATCTTTAAATCCCATTTCTAAAAGCACTTCCCATGTTCTACAATGTCTACATCCAATAAGTTCTAAAATAGTTTATATTTAAAAATAAAAGCAAGTTTCCAGCAATTGGAAGATGCAGTTAAAGAACTAAACACTCTTCTGCTCAACTCAGCATGACAAATATCTGACACTACTTTGCAGTCTAAGTATCTTTTAACATACTGTACTATGCTTACAAAGTATTCTTATTTTAATGCTAACACGTTTATTATTTCACTTAATGTTCTATGTCTCAATGACATTGAATATGTAGTACAGTGTTTTTCCAGTTTCACTAAATCAGCAGAGTTCTCCCACAAATTTATAAAAGTATAGTCACCACTGCAAATAGGAATATTGCTTTCCTAATGGCCAGAATTATCCATTTCATTTCCATGATCCTCAGTTACTCTATTTAGTTTGAGAAATTGAGAATTCCTTCAAGTAAATGTGAAGTCCAAATACTGAAATCTAGACTGGAATGAATAACTTAGATACTACAAAATGCTGTATCTTAATTTGACTGCTGTTGTTGCAAGTCAGTTCATACAAATACCTTTGTGACACATAAGTCTTTTAATAGAAAGGTAAAAATAAATCTTTGTTTTACTTTCACTGTAATATCTGATGTTTTATTTTGAAAACTTTGCTTCTTTCCTCTAACTCATAAACGCTTAAAATCTAATATAAAGTCCCTATTTTACTGAAATTCCACACAACTGAACAAACCACCGATGCTACAATAAGTGGCAGTTGACAATACCTAGTAAGAACATCACATTAAAGGAAACTATGTCTTCTGCCGTAGGTAACCACAACCTCAATGCGTTATACTGCCTCAAAATTGCAGGACTTAGCTGCAAAACATCCTGGCTCTGATGTGCACAGATCCAGAAGTCAGACTAAAATTTTGCGATTAATTGTTAACTAATTCATACTTCCACATTACCAGAAGGCAAACCAGTCATTACTTATGATGAATTAAGGATTTCTGTATCAGACACAGTTTTTAAGTTGAAATCTAAAAAGGAGACTACAGATCACACATGTTGGCCAGTGTTAAAGATGCAACATTATCACACACACCCCTGATATACCAAAGGACTCAGCAATAATAAATATTAAAATGGCATTGAGAAAAGAGAGACAGAGACACAGTCAGTTGCAAGGCTAGATATGAGAAAGACAGAAAGTCTAGGTTAAGCAAAAAAGTAAAAAAAAAAAATCTACCACGAAAGCACAAAAAGTCCAAGCAAAATGTCTCACAGTTATCTTGCAAATATCTAAAACTATATGGCAATGGAACACTCATACTCATTGCAAAAACATTTTCAGAGGAGGCAGAGAAGAAAATATGTGTACATCATATGCAGAAATATTCTGAAAAGCACTCTGGTATACATGGATTAAATAAACCAGATGAAGAAAAAGAAGTCCAGCTTTACAGCCACAGAATATTGGAACAGAAAGCAAACACAAAATAAAGACAGTCTATTATACTCACACATTTATAACAAGTTACTTATAAAGGTAGCTGTGGAAATGAATGACTTAAGTGTTTGACATTTTTCATCACTACTCTCCACACTAATATTTCTATGCAATTCATTAACATGCTAGCTGCAGTTTCATGCTTGCACATCTCAAGTATGAAAATAAGATACTCAGCAATACCATACAGCCCAGCCTTCTTTCTATTTCTTCTTCAAATCGGTATCAGTGGCCTTAATAATATTGCCATCTACTTACTAGCAGTGCTTCTTTTATGATAGATGACAGAGAAGGCTGAGTAGGCACTCAGTCTATGGAAGATATGAATATGTTGAAATCTTCTCCCACAGGACATCCATGCTTCTTAAATAAGCTGCTATGGAAGTTTCATCATGTGCGCATACGGAAATAGTCTCCTACCTGTGGAGGCTGGTTGTACATTGGTCTGGTCTCTGGAATTGAAGTTTTATCCTTTGACTCTCTACTTTCATCATCAGCTGTGTCACCTAGCAAAGTAAAAAAAAAAAACTATTAAACCACTGAAATCCTTCATATTTTATATAGAATATGAAAAACTCTTGAGTCTTCTTAAAATCAAATTATACAATTCCCTGGAAAGGGGGAACTCTGTTGCCACATTTATATTTTATGGTTTTCACAAGGAAAGAGAAAAACATTGAGAAGTGGTCTGCAAAACCCAGGAACAGGTCTGTGTCAGTTAAAGGGAAAAATTCAGAGGAAAACAGAGAGAAAGAAAAAAAGCACAGCCCCTACTTCTGCATACTTCAGGACCTTCAAGTTCTAATACTGGCAAAGCATCAAACAAAGGAGACATAGCAGTATGAGTATCTGGTGCAAAGGCAATACCAGGTGCACACATCCATCATGTCCCAATCCCATGTCAGGCTAGGAGGACATGGGCACCCTTACTTTATCCTCATTTGTAACCTTGTTTCTATAGAGAGGATACCTGCGCAGGAGTGCCGAAAGAGAGACCCAGCATACCAAGAGAAATTGCCTGGTTGTGACTGTACCAGCACAATGACTACTTGGCAGGCTGGGCACTAACCTCCCATTGCATATATGTGGCTACCTCTGCTCAGGACTTCACTGAGGAAACAAGATTCAGTTTATCCCAAAAGCTGCACCTGGTACCAATCTAAGATATGCAGATCACAGTGATTAAAACTAGAGACAAGAGTACTTAAATTTATTTTAAAGACAGAAGGTACATTATTAATTTTATTAAAAAGGTAGAGGTAGTAAAACAAAAAAACCCAGAACCCAGCATTTGTTTCTCAGATATTGTAAAACATATATGCACCTAGTCTATCTTCTCCAACCTTCTTTGTCAGTGGGTGGGTGTACAAGAAGCTGGAAAGATTTCATGGCTTACCTACTTCTGCGGTTTGTGCTACTCAGTAAATAGTTGGTAAGAGGAGACAACTTAGAAAGGTGAAAGATTTAGTCACATAATTCTAGTTTTATTTTTATTTGAACTGATACTGCTTTCTGTAATGGAGTATTTTGAAAGTCTGTATCCTTAAAGAGTCCTGCAGCAATAATTCTAAACAAAAGGGTTTAAGTTACCCTAGCTTAACTCCTTTGCTAAGCCCATGTTTTTGGCTGTCCTGTTCCATTTTCTCCAGATGAAAATTAACTCCATCCCAGCCAAAACCAGGACAGAGTGCAAACAAGTTTAAATTGCAGCAAATTCAGGCTAGATCAGTTTCTGCGGTAGTAAGGGCTACTTAAGCAGTTGAAAACATCCTAAGGAAATGGTGTCTCTAAACAGTGGTCCACCTCCAAAAGATTTCAGAGGTAGGCTGAAGAAACATCTGTCATGAATGGTTTTAATCCTGCCAAGACAAGGAAGATGAATGACCTTTTGTATTTCCTTCTAGTCCTACATTCCATGAAGGATGCAGGAGGAAAGACTCCACAGGATACTCCTCCCTAAAATCAGGATTTGTCAATGAAACTTAAGCTGGCTGCATGGAGATGCATGGAGATGCAAGCAGACTGCAGTAAGCTGGACAAAGACTCACCAAGTGTGTAACGGAAAAGCTGCACAGCCAGTCAGTAGCAAAGGGACAGCTAACTGAAGTTAGTGGGAGGACTCATACTGGGTAAAGTTGGGTGTATGCATAAACATACTGAAAGAGATACACCAGGGATTTAAGAAACACAGGAATCAACTTCTTACTCCCTGTCTTTACTCCTGAGAAAAGCACTCAGAAGTTTTTATATGCAAAAAACAAAATACCCAATTCATGTGTGCTAATGCTACCCAGAATACACTTTCTTCCTGGGATGAGTTTTCCTTAAGATGAAAACAAATCTTTGCTTGAAATCAGGACAAAAAGGTCAAAAATGTAAAAATTTTCACAGGAAAGGAAAAGTAAGAACAGCTCACTTGGAGAGAAATGAAATTTTTTGACCTAGAATTTACATCCAGCTCCTAGAGGTCATAAGCTCTTAAGGAGACCAAAATGTAACAATATTTATAGTGTTTCCCATTCAAATTGCCTTTATAAACTGGGGGAGAGGGGAGGGGAATAGGAGAGCCCCAAGATCTTGCCATCTTTTCAGGCATATGGTCCTGCAAAGATAAGCCATGAATCTTTGCAAATGCAAAGACTGTTGTTATTTGAGTTAACAGAGTTAAAACAGTTATAGGCAGCTGCACACCAAGCTCCCCGATTTCCACTAGGATAGAAGAGTTTTCCAGAGAAATCAGTATTTTTGGTGCACTTCTTTCACTGGTTCCTATCTCAAATATCCAAACAGATTAGTCATCCTTATTTCTACTAGCCCAAATAATGACCTAACTCATGTACCTCCCCAGCTCTACCAGTTCCCAACCTTATCAAGGTCACCACAGCTGACTTGTCTTGTTTAGCCACCCCAAAATTTTTTGTTCAGCTTGCCATTGACAGAAATTCTAATCTCTTCCCTTAACTGGAAGTCATGGTTTCTCATCCATCTTCAGGCTCAGCCTTTCAAATACTTCCCTCTGATCTGCCTTTTCCTCTTTTACAATGCAATCCTGCAACCTCCTCTTCCCATCTACCTACATGTTAGGAAGGTGGATAAAGGTAAACACCAAATAGACAGACATCCAGTGAGAGCATAGACCTTTGGGAGCTGGAACTAATGTGAGTTCTTTTGAGCACTTCGCACATTCTGGTTGACATTTTTTCACTGGGGGCAAAAAACCGAACAACCAAACCAGCCCTCCTCTATAAACATCCTGAAAAAAAAAAAAAAATCTCAAACCCAAACAACTCCTCTTACATAATCCCCACATAAATACGTATATAAATACAATTTTGCCAAATTTTGCCAAAGCAACTGAAATCCGGCCCTGAAAAAAGTCACAAACACATGTCCTTAGTAGGAAGGACTACCAAATACCCACCACCACTCCCCAAAAAAGTCCTTCATCAGAACTGAATTGCAAATATGTTCACAGATAAGGCCAGAACCACCATAATCATCTAATGTAACCTCCTGTATAAATATAGGCCATAAGATTTCTTGAATTAATTTGTTTGAACTAGAGCAAGTTTAAAGCTGCATTTTAATTAAGAGATAACAGACAAAATTATTCATTTTACAAAACAATTAGATTCTGGCTCATATATCCCTTGGCTTAAAAGCATTATGCAAAGTTTTAGTTGTTAAAAATATATATATAAAAAAATATTGAAGTCCTAAATCTAAAAATGTCATATACTATTTAGAGACTGTAAGAATTAGAAACAAAGGCTGCTCCATGTAGTGTAATATGTTTTAAACATCAGCAGCATAATCTGTAATATGCAGAATATCACATACACAGGAAAAATATATTCATGCTTACTGCTGTAAAATATTCCCTTACTTATCAATGGGAAAATATTTTCAAGTTTGAGAAGAGATCAGTAGACATATTTATCCTACTGTCCAGATGAACCCATATTTCAAATCCGCAATCTTGGGAGGCTGTTTTTAAGTTAAATTAAGCCTCTTCCAAGCCCAAATAAATGGTGTTGCACTCAAAGGTCAAACATACATTTTTTCTTTCACTAAGCTGGTGCTGGATTTACACCAACATTCCCCAAGTTCCACTGGTATCTTCTTTTTCCAAGAACTGAAGCCAGGTGTTGCACAGGAAAGAAATACCCAGTCCAGTCTTCAGTAAGTACTACGTACATCCCCCCTCAGACCTCAGAATTTTTGGTTTCTTCAGAAATCTGCATTCAGCTGCCTAGCTGGACCTCAGCAACCTCTTGTATAGAAAGGTTCAACCACAAGTTTGGCTTCTACTCAACAAGGAAGTGGCATTTCTATTTATACTCTTTCCTTTTCCAGCATTTTGTTATCCTCAAGCTGGTAGTCTCCTGATCAACAGACAGCATTTAAAAGTCTAGTCCACAGTTTAAAAAATTAAAACCAATTGTAAATATATTTTAGAGTCTTCTATAATCTAGATTGTCATTTGTCCTGGTCTGTGCAAGAATCCTGTGACACAGTGAGGCATGTGCAACACAGCAAGCAGTAACTAGGTACCAAATAAATGGATTTTCAAATGTCACCTTCAGCTTCAAAAAGGAAGACAGTTATTTTCCATTATACTTTAGTTAGTTGCTTAACTCTTTGTTGCCTGTTGTTATCTTCTTTATCCTGCATAGAAATGGCAAAAACAAAGAGTATTTTGGCTTCTACTTGGAAGCAAAAAGACAAAACGTTTTAAGAGAGGATTAGTAGGATCTGAAAACAGGAGAGGCTGACTCTGTGGAAGCATCAAGGTTTTACTGCAGTTTCATGCCCCTCTTGCTTACTTGTAAATCCTTCCTTGTCTCCCTGAGATAAGGAAGAAAGGCCAGACACACCAATTTTAAGTCACCCTGCTCCAGAATAAACGATGAGAACCTCAGGCTTCAGTCCATCGACAGTGCCAGCACTTTCAACTTTCAATCTAGGATGGTATTTAAGAGGTACTGTAATTCCCTTTCCCCTCTGAATGTCTGAGTCTCAGGAGTCCCTACAAGCACACTTCCATGTAAAGGGCTTTGAGAGTATCACTTCTGAGTTCTGCTCTTCTCAGCCTGATTCAAATAGCTCCCCTTCAGCAGGGTTAAAATATGTTTCTGCTCAGTCTTTCTCCAGCCCTGGTTGTTTCTCCAGCACCCACTGCCAGGGTCTCACAGCTTCCATTTACTTCCAGCACCACTGCAAGTTTATTAGTAAAAAGTTCTTTTCCTTTCTTTGTGCGTGCAGCATATGGGCAATCAGCAATGGATGTCCAGTGGCTGCTGTTCTCCTCACTGCCATTTCCATCCTCAAGCCTCATCTCTGTTGCACTGGTTTCTTTTGAGAAGAATCCATAGCCATATTTAGTACCAAAAAAGAGTGCTGAGCTGCCGATTCAGGGTATCAGTCAAATATGTTTACCAGCCAATTCCTACCCAATGAGTGAGCTGGGGACTGCACTGGGGTGATACCAGGGAATACTGATGGCAGTACCCAGAACGCAAAATTGTGCTGGTTTTATGGAATCCAGACACTTAACAGAAGACAGAGGAAAGAACTTCAGAAAATTTGCTACTGAGCACAGAATCACAAAATGGTTTGGGTTGGAAAGGATGTTTAGAGATCATCTAGTCCATAGCCCCTCAATGGATTGTACACAATCATAGCAAAATATTATAATGAACTGTAAGCAATTTGACAGTTCCCATTGGAACAGCCCACTCAATGATCCATCTGAATCAAATAAGGCACTGGCCAGTTGCTGTCTTCTTCAGTGGGAGAGATGGGACATTGATGGATAAGTGATGCTTCTCTTTTCTTAAAAATGGGACCACCATTCTGTCTAGCATTTATGCTATAAAACTTATACATGAATCCTCATTAGCTTCCATGTGCACATGGCCAAGACATAAGAGCCTTGTAAGAGTATGTATAGTTGGCAAAACAATGAAGTCATCCTAGTTTCAGGTCACCTCATCCTGATTTCATATTAAAGCTTTTCATATCAACAGCAGTTTCATTTCAACAAGCTAATAATATCCCCTAAAAATCCAGTGTATCAGCAAAAAGATTTGCCACAGCTGCAGGTTTCAGCAAAACAAGAGTTTAAGAGTTTACGCTGTGTAAGGGTGAATGAGAAGGAAGTCTGTGTAAGCCCATGCTAAGGCAGAGATCTGTGTTAGCCTAAGCAGACACATGTAAGTCTTTGGCAGCCTTGTACGGAGTTTCAACCCTACACCTGGGTATTAAGAAGTCCTACAAATAAATCTTTGATCGAAAGTAGAACTTCCCAGTATCTTCTCTAATTATCCTGACAAATCATGAGAAAAATCTATATGAACCCTGCAGAGCGAGAACCATGAAAGACTAATTTCTTCAAACTTGTAAAAGAGGGGGGGTAGAGGTAAACATTACCCTGAATGTTCTTGCATTTAAAGACATGAAGCAACAAGGTTCAGTCCTTTCCCAGTTAAGAGGAATAGCAAATCCAACACATGCCACTGAAGATTATGGGAGTGGCACTCCGAATTGCCACCCAGTTTCATCCTGCTGCAGGTGATCTTAATGTAAAGTCTCCATTTTCCTAAACAATTCTGTCAGGGTCTTCTCAACCCACATCCCACTACCAAGATCACAGCAAAATGACAGATTAAATACTCGCTACGGAAACATATTTTTTTTTCCCCAAACAAAAACTTTTAGGAAAATGGCAATAGAAAAACAGTTTGAGAGATTTAGAGGCTGCTGCAGAGTTTCAGTATTCCAGACGCACACTCTTTTAAGTTTGCAAAAAGCTTTTTATTTCTGTCTTTTTAGTATTTCTAACTTATTAAAAGTTTGACTTCTTTCAAAGCTTTCCTGGATCCTAAAACAAAGAACCCTTAGAGTTTAAATCCAACCCCATCTCCAACCACTTCACTAAATCATTCCTACTCCCCCGACTCCCATTTATATGGCTTTCTTTTAAGAGATGCCCAACTCTTTCAGAAAGCTGATAAATCAAAAATGAAAGTTTCACAGCAACATTTTGGTTGGAAAGAATCCTGGAGGTCACACTAGCCCAACCTCCAATTCAGTACAGGGCTAATTTCAAAGTGAAAATGTGTTTCTCAGGTGCTTGTTCAGCTGAATTTTGAGTCTGCAAAGATGGAGATTCCACAGCCTCTCCTCACTTTCAGTTATATCTATCCCTCTACTACTTGCTACCTCCAGGTTCACAGTCATGTTCAAAGAAAGCTGTAGAACTCATCCATGAGCCAGGATCCCCTAAGATGAAATGTTATTTTACTTTGGTTTTAACTTATGATACTTTCATGTCAAGCATAAAGAAATGCTGAGGATCAGTCTCATTCTGATTTACTGGTGTGATGTACCCATGCAAGTACTTTCCCCTCCACTGTATGTGTATACCAGCCTTTCTAAGTAGCCCACAAAATCACTGAACCCCCTCCTCATCAAAGCACATCTTTCAGTAGATCTCACTTTTCCATTTTGCTATTTAGAAATCCCATCCCTGAGTTCATTAACCTAGATGCTACCACACCTTTCTTATCTAGTTTTGCTATCGGAACAAACAGGTGATATGACTTACCAGCTACTCAATACATCCTTAGTACTGAAGCAACCAACACAGTACAGATCCAAGTAAGGGCTTATGACATACTCAATCATTTTATAAGAAAGAAGTTGAAAACAAAAGCTACACAAGAGCGTAAGTATTCTGACTCAACAACACTTGTGCTTATCTGGGCATGTGTGCCAATGCCTCAGGGAGAACCTCAAAACTATTCACTCTCTTCCTTTGGTCAACTGATGCTGTTCTGTGGATAAGTCCCCAGCATATCTATTATATGTTAGCATTTATCATGAACATGGTGCCTAAAAAAAAAAAAAAATACTGAAAAACTGCCTGGAAGGCACAGATTAGATGTCATAGTCCAGTCTCTACATGCATGAAGTTGCAGTTATTGACATTCTTAGAGAACCTTTAAATCTTCCTGTAATTCACTTCATCTGCCAGTTAAGCTCCTCCTATTCACATCAAAACAAATGCAACCCTCCAAGCCCAAGTGAATCACACTTTTCTGTGGAAGTAAACCATTTAATCTAGTTTTTTGAAAAAAGAAAAGTTTTATAAGCTGATTACCTCTTTTGTTTCAGATTTATTGTTTACATAATCACTGAGTGTTAGCTTATTGTCATGGTCATCCAGACCAGCTCAATCATTCCACAGAAAAAGTACATTGTTTTAAGGTTAAGAATAAAACAATAAGTCCCTTAAATTTTTAGACATTTGGAGAAAAGTGAAAGATGTCTATGCTTAGCATAATTCAGCTTTGCTATATGGATAGACTGGTATGCAACAAGTGCTGAAGAAGCAGCAGTTTGCAAACTACATTTTCTTCCATCATTACAGTCTCCCACTAGATACCTTTTGCTTTTCCAAGGGAGGGAAATAAAGACAATATTATTTGTCTTTATTTGTTCTGTTTCTTTTGCTTAACTTTGTCTTCTCTACCTTTCATGAGAATATGACAGTCATGATCTTCACAATCCTTCCTGCAATTTCTTATTTTGCTTGGAAGGATGATAAAAAGCTTAATCTCAAAACAATAGAAGTCTTTACCTCTTCAGTTCCTGATGAGTGGTAAAAGGCTTTGGGGAAACACTAGTAACAACAAACTCAGTTGAAGACAATAGTACAGCTCATACAGAGTACTGCTGGCAAGCAACCTCCCCTTAAACACATTTTAGCAGTATCATTTTCTTGTCATTAGTTAAACCAACCTATAAAACCTATCTCAGATTACAGGCTCAGGTGTTGTTCAAAAGGCAAATATTTATTACAGCATTCAACTTTTCACTATGAAATTAAGATTGTTTCACTATCCTTGCCTGTTTTATTTATTTTATCCTGTTTTATTCATGATGTGGTTCTAAAGGCAATCCTGTCCAGAATGAAAACAGCACTTTGAAGCTCACTTTGATGAGGGCAGAGATTTTCCTAGCACTTAAAAATCAGCAGTGTGGTCTGCCTGCTCAGTCTCTTTGTCACACTGTGTAACTTGCATGCCAGTAGGTCCAGCATGCATTAAAATTATTTGCCCGTCAAAAACTGAGGTGCTGATAGCCTAATATTTGCATATGAAGCTTGCTACATAAATGCAAATTATGTTAGAAAACAAATAATGCAAGTTTAAGCTGGTTTCCTAAGGAATTAGATTTGCATGACCAATCTTCTGTCCTTGATAACACAGGAAAACACTGTCAAATGTTGTTGAAACTAGCACAGAGATAGAAGACTTTGAGATGTTTGCAGAACATAATCATCTGCAGCTGGGTAGTAAAATGAGACCAGGAGTAATGCCCCTGCTGAAGGAAAAACCCATCGTGCTCTGTTCTTAGCCTGCTAGCCAGTCAAGTGGCAAATATTGCCGTTGTTGGTCACTGGGAATGAAGGCAAGGAAGGCCACTATACTAAAAGCAGGGAAATAGCCAGGGCTATTGTAGCAGGGTAGAAGGACCAGGAGATCTGCAAAGAGGTCCCTGAGAAACTGAACTTCATAATTTCTCATATTCCAGAGAACACCATGTTTTATTCTATCTTGATAGCATTTCAGCTATGTTTAAACAGAAATAATTTTTACACAATGAAGAAGAGGGGAAAATCTCACAAAAAAAATTGTAGATCAGTCATTCAGTCTACCCATAATAGGGCAACTTTGTCTCACTAGTTGCTGTGGGATGCACGGTGACAAGCAGGTGATCACACACAACCTCACCCCAATAACTCACCTTCACGTGTGAGCAGCTGCCTATAACATTCATGTTAGTTACTAAGAACTTTTTTTGTCGCATCTTCTAGAAACTCTGAAAGTACCAGAAAGCTAAGGTAATACTTTGTGGGAGAATTAACGCATAGGACAGAATGCTTGTTTAAGGTAACTTTTATGAGACATAGTTATAACAAATCTTCTCCAAAGTAATAATCATTTCATACTCTCAGAGGTGCAGAAGCTCCCACTCAATTCTGAAACAAAGTTAAGCAGAATTAGTTTAAAACACAAACACCACACACAGACTTATATAGATACACTGATAACAGAGCTTATGTGTGTCTGAGTGACACACAGGTACCAATACACCTGATGCAGAAAATTAAATCACAATATCTAAGCTTCCGTCAGAAGACTTACAAATACTGTGGCTCAAAAAGCTTTCCTCCCTGCATTTTTCTGAAAGTTATTTTCTAGACGGCAGCCTGGCAATCTTATGTCCCTGTGACTATATAATGTCAATTCTGAGTAGAAAACCTTATGGTACATCCACTGCTACTTCTGCATTTCTGACACATGCTTGCAGAGTATTTCTGATCGCAGCATATTTTGTTTTCCTCTAAAAAGAGGTATAAACTCTGTGTTTGGATTTTGTGTAGTAACAAGTACAAGTTTATAAACATACCTAAAATTGTTACACAAAGGCTCTGAATATTAAAAAGAAGAAAACCTACATCCAAAAGAAATCTCAACAAATTATTCAATAAAACAAATAAAATATCTCTGCTTCCATAACTCCTTGAAATTTTACTTTTCATTTACACTGTTAATTCCATTGTATTATTACCAACTTCTGATCTACCTCAGATTCAGGAAAGGGCTCTAAAACCAACCAACAAACAAACAAACAAAACTGGTTAAGAAGTAGGGAGTCTCCTCACAAAATAAAACATAAATCCACTTAACCTGTCCTCAGAAGTGGCAAAAACTAGCACAGTAGCTAATCTTTGGATCAGACCTCTCATGTGTAACCAGCTCCACACAGATGATTAAAGGACTGCATAATTTTTTTTATTTATGTATTTATTTGAGTGCATAGGTCAAAAAATAGGATTAACTAGGATTAAAGTGTTATTTTCTGATTACTTTTGTGCTTTAAACTGGTTTAGTATTTCTAGGAACTTTATTTTAAAGCCAGATTTGCAGAAGAAACTATACTATGAAACTTCTGGTTCACTTTTGACTTGTGCATAAAAACTATGGAAATGTTCACTTTAACATATTATTGCTAGATTGCTTGATTTTAAAGACAATGAGATTCTGGATTCAGTACATTAAAACCTTTCTAACCATTGTTTGGACCTTCAATTGCATTTTCACATTATGCGAACACAGTAGTGGAGATCTGTTAGGAAAAAAAATTGAAGTATCAGCACTAGCAGAATTCTTTAAAAGTATCTGAAGAGCAGGGCAGAAGTTATTTTGCATAGAAAAAGAGATGAATGAGAATTTCTGAACAGAAAAATTTAGTTTACAAAGTCTAAAAAAGCCCCACCACATTAAAATATCCATTTACAAAGATACAGGGGTAATGGATGTAAAAGTCCAGCTGATATGTTTTTGGCTGTGTCTTTCAGTGAAATGTCCAAACATTTGCATGTACACCAAAAAGTGACATTAACACTGCCCACAAAGCAAAGGAAAGAAAAAAAAAAAGTAATTGTGCAGCTCTTTAATAATCCATTAAAAAAACCCCTGCTCATATTGTTATCATACATGCAGAAAATGAAGAAAGGTCAGAGCCAGCTGTAACTTTTATCATCAGCTGTTAACGGTGACTGAGGGCTACGATCACTTATGCCAAGTTATGCCCACACTGTACATCAGTCCGTACATCAGTCCCTTCCCTAGACTCTGCACAGAAATGGCATTTTCCAGCTGAAACAGAAACATTTACATTTGTCAAAAAAACAACAACAAAACACCCACGTAGTATCACACCAGCCTCACGAGCACAAAGGCAGAGGGGCAGTTTTCAAAAAAGAGCATTTCTTGGTTCCTGAGATTCACACCACCCACTTTCCCAGAGGCCTTGGGGAGCCAGCAGGGTGAGCTGTGGTGGATTTTAAACTCTGCAGCCAGGGTTTCAAGGGAACTCCAGGCTTATAGGCACTCAAGATCCATGGTGATGTGTCAGCTACATTAACGGGCTACAAGATCTTCTAAGAAAAACTTTCTGATGTTCAGAGATGAAGGACCACTCTCACACTTTAGAGCTTGCAACGTTCAGCCGACCATAAGTACAGAGGTTTCTGAATTCCCCAAAATCCAATGGGCAAATTGTCCCAGAGGCTGAAGTACAAATCTTTCCAGGTTCTGTGGCTCCTTACCGACTTGCTCAATGTCAAGTTCTCAGACAGGTTCACCCTACACATGTAATTTTTCTGCAGATCGTTTTCATGCAATAACACGATTACATTAGAATAAGTATCTGTTTCAAAACACAACACACTGAAAACAGAAAGGCCACTCTACAAAAACAAACTGCGTACATCTGGTAACTCCCTTCTGGCTACTATTTGAAGACTTTCAGTCAACCTGTAGTGTGAACATTATTACCTAAGGGTGAATTTTCACAACATGGCTGAGTCAGTCTAACAGCTTGGTGCTGCCAAAAGGAGCAGTCCTGCCTCTACCCACCAGCCCCAGTGCTCCCACTGCTTCCTTTGTGGTGGTTCCCAGGGTCTCCTGAGGTCTTCCAAGCCACCAGAGCTCACTGGACTTGTTAAAAATAAACACACACATACTCCCTTTCTTGCTGGGTTAGTTTTCTGTCAGTTTAGTGAGCTAAATCACAGATGCCAAACGTACTGACAGAGCTGGCACAAGAGTGATGGAAAGTAATTCTGCTTCTAGGAGCAAGAAGCAGGATGACCGGTTCTTCAGACAGCTAAGCGGCTCAGCCATCCTGTGGAAACACACCCTATCACAGCACCAGTCTTGCTTTCCATCATGAAAAAACAGAAGGCAGTATTTTGGATCTAAACGTAGTCTCCACTCTAGACATTATACAAACCAACATGGAAAGTTTCAAAGGCATGCTAGCAGTCATATATCAAAAATACGATTAAATTCTTATACAAAAAAACCCAAACAATTTATTATATTAGAAATTGTTCCTTTTTCTTATTACCAGTAGGCTGTAGGAAACTAGACGTTAATATGTATTTTCAGTTTTCTTCTTCTTCTTCCTAAAGGGTCAACAGTGCAACTAGTTTTTTGTCTTTTGCTTTCTCCTCATGAGAAACTTGTATTAATTTTTACTTTGTCAGCTGCAGGGAATCAGAAAAGAAAACACCCACTACACAGAGCTGAATTGCTGTGTTCATGGAACTATCTCTGGAAACAAACATTAGCCTGGATGACAGCTGTTTCAGGACTTCCATAAACTAGCTTTAAGAATTACTATGGGCAAAGTAGTTTTATGAAAATCAGAAATCTTACTTGGTCAATGCAAAGAATCCATCCAAGTATTTAATTTAATTATTAACTGTGGGTATAGCAGTAAAAACCCAAGTAAAGTCATGCAACTTTTATAAATTCTGTTTAAGATGCATTTACCTGAACCCTGAACATGAGGTATTTTGTGAAGATGAGACCTGAAATACATATTGATATTCCTTCCCATTTCTAGCCATAGCCCTTACCACCTCCATTCTGAACTTGGTACTCAGAGAAAAGCACAGATCAACAATGTTACCCTGCTGTCTCCCTACAAAACAAGCCAAAGAACCAGGCTACCCCATGCACAAAGGGCTGTGTTACCAGACACCTGTTCAACTGGTTGAAAATTGGCAGATGAAGTTCTAGGTCACAAAGACCTGAACTCCTGTATCTGATAGGCAGCTGCTACGGTAGATTAATGATTTTCACAAAACGAGAGAGAATCAGTTTCCATGATGCAGTTACTGCTTTACATGTGCTCTACTTGGGAACATGTCCTATATTCAGAAACTGAAATCTTCACACTGTGATCTGTCTACAATCATTATGCAGCCTGATGTGCAGAAAAACTAGAAGGAAAAAAAATCCAGAGCCATGAACACAAAATTACACCCCCTTCTTCCTCAAAGACGCAGCCTCTGTCTTTAAGACAACTGATTTCCTATCTCCTTTGAGAAGAAGGGAGGACGACAGGCTTAGCACCTAGAGGTTTACACACACAAGTGCTGCAGCAGGACAGATACTGTTCATGGTTGCCATCAGATCAACTCAATGCTGCCAAAATGCATGGACCCGTCTTTCCATTCTGAGCTGTTTGCTCCTGCCATTCCCTTTGTCTGTTCTGTGTCCACTCAGCACTCTAATCCAGAACTGCTTCTGCTGGCTGAGTTTGCTCTCACCTTAGTAAGCAGACCTGGCTCCCTGTCAGGTATCTGCATAGTACTGTGTGATGAGACACTAAGAGGCAACTGAGCAGCTCACCAATGCCCAAGGATGCACTGCCATTCACACCTCTCATTTCTGTCTTTCCTCTTATGTTACTTGGCTCCATCACTCAACCCCTTCGAATCAATTCACTTTACTAGAACAGCACAACACTAACTCAGAAGAAAGATCACAAAATTGCAGAAAAATTAAATGGCAAGAATGTAGAGTCTGAAGTGGGATGAAGGAACCGGCTCTCCTTCGTGGCGGGGGCAAAAGATCAGCTCAGCTACATACAAAGCTATTCTAAGACAGGGCGATTTTCTCAACAGAGCAACTATTTCTGCATGCAATATGATTATTTGTCTTTAACTGTTGCCTGGATAAAGGTGATGTTGTACGAGACCACACGAGTTGATCTAATCGCTCACCACCACTAAGGAGGGAAATTCCTGTTCCCTTCACTCAAAGGCCCTGCCCTTGCACTGACTATGACAAACATCAGACCTTCTGCTTATTAACCCTTCTTTTTCTGGGAACTGAGCCAATTGACAAAATCCAGCAAACACTGTAGCTGGAGCAAAGTAAGATTCACTGAAGTGGAGGAAAGGAGCACCTTTGCTTTTGGGTAGCAGCAAGCTGATAAAATCAGATTATCCCCACTTGCAAAACCACTACTGGCCAAACAACTCTTAAATGAGTAAGATCAGACATGGAAGAAGACAGCAGACAGGATTTTGCCTTTGAGATATCCTACACTACTTAACTTTAAAGCTTTTGTGGTTAGAAAAAATTCCTTTGCTTTACTGTCCTGCCCCAAAGGGATCAGTTAGGAACAAAGGCCTCCGAACCAACCAATCTCGAACTTTCTATGCAACTTGGAGGTTAGAAGACAGTGCCTGTTAGGAGTTTGACAAAAAGTAGGTGTGGTATACAAATGCACAAAATGTTTTGGGGTTAATTTATCGGGAAAGGGGAACAGCTGCAACTTAGACACCTAAGTTAGGCGAATAGTTGCTAGCTCCCCAAGCAGCTATTGCTAACAGGCTTCCACAAAATGTGACTAGGAGGCACCTATATTAAACACCTGTTCCCTATGCAGGGAAGCATCTTTCCGTCCAGTGATTAAATTGGAAGAATTGCTCCCAAATGAAGACATCAGAAGTCAAACACTCCTATAAGTGGCCTAATCCATGATTTCTACACCATTCTCCAACATGAAGGGTAGACCAGACTTAGACAGCTGTTCTGAAAGGTTGCTGTCAGAAGAAAAGCTCTGCTGCAGCGAGAAGACTTTCAGATATGGGATGTCAGCAGGCCTCTAAGAGCATCCCAGCAACTGAAGAGATTTGAGGAGTAAGAAAATGATCTGGCACAAGAAACACTCCAACCCTGCTTTTACTTACCTGAGGTCTGTCCTGTAATGCAGCCACTCTGAATGTATTTTCTTTTAATCATCAGTGCAGGTGAAATGATGCCTGCAGTAAAGGAATGAGGTGGGAACAGGGGTCTCTGCCTTAATCATGGGAAGGTGAAAGCCAGAAGCACCAGGGGACAGGAATTGAAGCTTCACCTGGACTTCAGTGTGCATGTTGAATGAAGGTGTAAGAGAGGGATTCTGCGTTTGCCTTGCTTGAATGTTTCTAAATTAATAAAAAACATTGTAAAAAGTGGACTACAACTATGTTCTGAATCATGATTTCCTTTTCTGCATCTGCTTCTTTAATCAATTTACAATTATAGATGCAATCAAAAGTAATGAAAATACATCTTAGAATTAGTGTGTCTTTATTACTGTCCCTGAATCCCAAATTGAAAGCTCAGGGCAGACCATAGAAACATTACCACTGTATTAATACCCAATCAAACCTTTTCAAAGCTTTGTCACAAGAGGTCACAGATTTAAGAATGGGCTTCTCAGTTGCACAGACATGCAAATAATGACTGACTTTCACCATCTTACTTCAAATGCATGGGTGTCAAGTGAGTATATCCAAAACTCAAATCTCTAGCAGCACATCAGAGAATGGAGTTCAGAAAACAACCTGACCACCTTTTGATCTACCACATGTGAGCTTAAAATACACCAGCCCTACCAACACCCTCAGTGTTCCCAGAGGTCCAACAGGAAAACAGGATTATTTTCTTATCTCAACCCACATGGCATGGATTCATTTACCTGTACTAACCTGAGACCAGCCTGTTCTCATCTGAGGTCTGCATTACCTACCATCCTCCTAGCTTGCTTCCCACAAAACTAAGTGTCATTTGTGCTAATCAGTGTCAAGTGAACCAGAAATGAGAGAATGGCAAGGATCCAGCTGACTCATTAATACCAGTGTAAAGGATTAACCCTTTTACATTGTCTTCCCACTCCCCCACCCCCCCACCCCAATTAGTCAGCATCAAAGAGGTTTGAGACTGTACACATTGGAAACACAAAATGGAACAGAGTGTTTGAAAACAAAGGGGAATGTCTAGAAGCAACATCATATTCATATGGAAGCAACAAGGATGGCTATCTTCGTATTACTTGAGAATAGTATTTTTTTTAAAGTTAAGCTAAACTTTACGTAAAAGGCAGCAAAAGAATGAAATAGACTGTCTGGACAGAGTGAAACATTCTGATCTGTATAATTAATCCACAACCAACTTGTCACATATATGAAGAACATATAGTTCAGCATGAAACATACAACTAGCTAGTCCAAATTCAAAACAGTTACTAACTGTGACATTAAAATTACTACAAAACGTTACAACTTCATTTTTTTTTTTTCTGTTTAACATATGGGTAGCAATTTCTGATCTGTGATGCGAAACAAGATATTTTTGGTTTAGTCAAACTACTATTTAGAAAAATCCCTTCTAAAACAAACTGTCAGTCTGAAGTTTTACATTATATGAGATGGAGCACTTACTTCCCCACTACTTACCTGCTTTAAAAAGTTTTTCTAAAAGTGTAACTGCCATAACTGCCACCAAAGATTAAAGACTCCTCTCAGTGCCTCCAGTAGCCTTCTATTCCATTTGATAAAATAGAAGTGTCTATTTCTTAAAATAAGCATTATGTATGAATGTGTGACATTATACCTACATTCAGACAAACATCACATCCCAGACAATTTAAGAAAGAAACCTCAGCTATATTCATAATAATATTTTTGGAAAAGTGGGTCATTTCTCATTATGCAGGTATATACACACTTCACCAAAACCTGCAATATTGCACTGTATAACTTGAATGCTAATGATGAAGACTTAAACACTGGTTTATGCAATATATGTAAGAACCATCACTATACATAAAATATTTCATTGTGTAGTAAATTCTTGCCTGTTGAAATGCTTCTCATCCTTTTAAAAATTCAGTTACAGTTTAGTGAAAACTCTGCTATTAAGACATCCATCCAGCATTTATATTTACTTCACATAGTCTGTCTCAATTATACTACAGCTGTCTGACAGGGCATAGGCTGGCTATCTCCATCATGAACAACCACCACAGAATCTGAAGTTCTTGATTAAAAAGCAAATGGTTTTGTGAGCCAAGCTAAAACTACCGCAGCTGCTCCATTTCACAAACCAAGTGCCATTCAGCTGGGAAGAATGGCACCGACTCTGAATTGTTCTTCCTGAGAGTTTTTACAATAAAAACAAACCATACTACTCCCAAATTTTCAAAGACTTAAAAAAAAAAAAAAAAAGTGTTCACTATTCTGGAAACAAGTGTTTTCTTTTTACCCTGAGCTTTTGATTTCTACATCAGTGTTCCTCTATGAATAAAAAAACAAAACCAAAACCAACCCCTCCCCCAAGCACACACACACCACACGGGTTCCTGTAGATACTTTTCATGACCATCTACAGCAAGTTTGCAGATGTATTAAATAGGAACTGGAATTCTTAACTTTAAAAAAACCAGCAAACCAGGATACTGAAGCTGTTAAATATAATATTCAGTGACAAGATAACTCATGGAAATTATTGTTATTATTATTGATATACATTAAAACAATGATAAAAAATAGCAATATCCTTCATCAAGACAAAACATCAATCAACTCCTGATCACTTGCTCTCCGAGAATGTACATTTCTCTACAACACATGAGATAAAACAATCTCGTTGCAGTGAAGGTGCAGCAAATGAAGTCATAATATGTAATCTGGATAAAAGTCATGTTCAGTACAACTTGCAATGCACAGCTTTTGTATGTGTCACCTCATTTTTTTAGGTAACCACAACAAAATGTGTTCATAATAATAAAAAAAAACATGAGACCCAAAACATACCCACAAAAATGCTGAAAAAGAATTTTTTTCTGCTTTGTTGAAACTGATATAATTAAAATATCAGAACCAAAACCATTACATAGGTTTCCTACAATATCCTAATAACACTTTCTTGGTGGTCAGGCTAGCATGTTTCCAGAAAACACTTCACAGCTAAGTTAACTTTTACACTTTAAAAATAGTGAATGGTTAATCAGATTTTTTTAGTTATTTAGCTACATTAAATTTATTTGATGTCTTAGCCAGAAATAAATTGGACGTAGCTGAAAACACTTCCCATTTCATTCATATGAAAATATTCAGGAGTTTTCCCTAAGCTTACGTTGACTGATGCAAAAATGAGAACCAACTCCTTCAAGGTGTTTAAATTCACTCATTTCCCAGTAATGGAAGAAAAAGCTGAGCTGCATTAAGGATTTTTCCTTAGAAATATTGTCTGTAGCTTCCCTATCACCATTTCATTTATTTTGCCTTTATCCCTATTGTACTTGAGCTAGGCTGGAAATACCAGGTTAAGTATAGACTAGATACTACACAAGGCTTCAGAATATTACCATTTTTAGCATATAAGAAGAGGAAAAAAGGTAAACTTAGTCTACCTTCCTTTTCATTCTACCTTTAGGAGCTGGAAAAGGTTTGATTTTGTGTTGCCAATTAATGAGGACTGGTTTTAGGCTACACGTATCACTGCAGCATTTTAGAATGATTACAAGCAAATTTTACATATTTGTTGCTTTTTTAATGTAGTCTGAAAGTAATGATTCAGGATAACAAACTAACAATACTGAATACCTTTTGAGTATTTCTTTAAAAAAAATTCAGTATTTTAAGAACCAGTTGGTGGATTTGGCCTCACAAGTCAACACATCCCATATGGAAAGGTCAACAGATTTGTAAATTGTTTTTAAAGGGATTTTTTTAGTCAGTTCTGTAAACAAAAAAAGACACTGTGAAAGATGAAGAGAAAGTGAATGTTTATCTGCAAATGATAATTTCCAATGTCAATGGAAACACTACTTTCACTTTGAAAATCTTGTATTTCATAGTATAGAACAGATTTGTTTGGGGGTTTTTTTTGTTTGTTTTTTTGTTTGTTTGTTTTTTCTATAGTCGAGTTCTGACCCTAAGAAAAACAAGGATTTATGATGGTCTTCCCACAGCTCCTGTCACAAAGTTATTGTGCCACTTCCAGGCTGTTTTGTTTGTTTGTTTGTTTTTTAAGTCTTTGATGCAGTTAAATTCAGTACAACTTTTTAACTTCTTGAAGCAAAGCGAGTAGTTTCATTTTAGAAGTTACCCCTTATTGACTGTCAAACTGTACATTCACTTTGGTAAGATTGCATATAAAATAGCTTAAGCACTGAAAATTCATACTTCTGGGAGCAAAAGTTAATGATTTGAATCTACATGTGATTTTTACTCTTTTATACATATTTATCCGAAGGAAGAATCCTGCTCTACTTCCAATTTTCAGTTCTGCTACTTGAGAAGACAGGGAAGATGCAGGCTGCCTGGAGGCCACACAAAGTGACAAGGAAAAATCTTCAATTTATTATGGTACCCACCAAATCCAGGTCAATGGACCTGATCTGCTGGTGTTCCCCAGCCTTTCCTCTAATATGAAAACGTTTCTGAAATTCAGGTATTTGGAGAATTATAAGCACTTCTCTAAACACTGTAACCCAGTCAAGAGACTGTGTTTAAAATTTTCCCCAAAGTACAGTTTACAACAGTTTTCAGGTGAGATTAAGGATGAGAAAAGCAAACCGAACCATGTTCAACACAACGTAAGCAACACCCCTCTTTTAGTTTGGTCTTCTAAGAGATGCAAGCAACTCATTTCAACCAAACGACACAAGGATGTAAGTCTCAAAAATTATTACATCTTCACAGATTTCATGAACAAGGCAGCTATGCAGACAGGTCTTCAACTCCCAACTGCAGAAAAACCTTCAGCCAGATTTTGCAATAAATCACAAGAAAAATCCCTTGTAGTCAGGACTACAGTAATTCCAGCTCTCCCAGAAACAGCAGTGTAACTTTTTTAAAAAGTATAACTTTTTTGTTGGTGTGTGTTTTCAGGATGACTGACATAAGGAACAGGGAGGGGAAGGAGGGAATGAGTGGACCTACATATTAAGCCTATATTCACTTTTTTTTTTTTTTAAAGTGACTTCAAAACGTCAATTCTTGTTCTAGATCTCCTAATAATGCCTACTTGAAAAAGTTCTAAGATCCTTGTCTCCTCCAAGTCCTCCAGTGTTACTTTTAAAAAGGCAAAGTTACTTACTTGCTGGCTGTTCTCCCTTTTTGAGTCCTTATTTTCAATCACAGATGGCCTAGGTCTTGTATCAGCAGGAAAATGCCTCACTTTAATTCATCAGGGGAGAGGGTGCAGGGGTGAAAACCATTACAAGTTTTTAATGAAAAACCCATTTGATGTCTATTATGTGCCTATTACATGTCACCATTTTCTCATGGCAACCAAATACTTCTAGATGGGGAGAATATGAAACTTAAAGTCTAATACTTAATAATATAAGGAAGTCTAATCTTCAATAATCTAATAAATGTTTCATCAAGATCATTATCCAGTCTGCAGGTTTTGAATTAAGAGAAGTACACAATCAGCTTTAGGATGCAAATGAAGGAAAGTTGTTTTAACCATAACATAGTATTATGAAACTCCTTTTGTAGTTTTTACTCTTGATAATAATTTCCAGTTCACTCAGATGGAAGACCTGCTACTACAGCAATGTTAGTAAGATAAATCAGGTGACATTCCTTACGGGCTCAGAAGAAAGCTAGTAAGAAGCATGTAAATTAAGGTCAAAAATCTAAGTAAGACCTCAAAATGTTTTTGAAGCAACATTTTCAAAAATATATTCTTCATATATAGCTGCTTCAAAAGGAAGCTGAACTTAGATATTTAGATATGTAAAATATAAACTAACCACAATCAATATACTTTCACAAACACCAAAATGTGCTATGCATATATAGCAGTCATTTAGCAGGTCTGAAAGTTTGTACAGGGTATCACAAGGCCTTTTATAAAGTACCTTTTCTGAAATCCCAACTATTTAAGATTGACAGGGATTTTGTGACAAAGTGCAAGAAACAACCTGCAAAGTCTAGATCAAAAATAAGATCAGAATAAGAAATAAGCAGACTTCATGGCGTTTCAAGGGGTGAGAAGGAGTGTTTGGATTCGATCGCCACTTCAATAAAATACCCTGGCAGTAATGGAATCAACTGGATACCATCATAACCTTTGTTAGGAAGTAAATCTTGATAAATATTTTAAACAAGCTAGATATATTATCATCTACTATGAAAAGCAGTAAAATCCCAAGCATTTCCCTCCCACTTACTATTACTATATTTTAAGGTTGAGTTCTGACAGAAATAATCCAGGATTAAAACCATTTAAATCACATGAGCCCTTTGTTCTCAATCATCTGAGCTTCCATTAATTTGGAAGTGGCAGCACTGACACTGATATTTGAAAGAGAATAATACCACCAGATTCAAAAGCTACAACATGTTTTCTGTTACAAAAACCCCTTACAAAAGTCCTTTTCAGTGTGGACAACGGAAAGAAAGAGATAATTTCAAGAGGCATTAGATTATCTTCAGTACTAGCACACTAATATTATCAATAAATGGGTATATATGGCAAAGCAACACCAGTTTCTTCTTCCTGCAATGGACCATTTTCCATATTGCATAATATTTATCCTCTCCTTCCCTTATTATTGATTTCCTACCCGGAATTGCAACATTGAGGACATGGGGAGCAACTTAGCAATGGATGTGTAGAAACTCAGGATGCGTTTTATAGCTTGCTTTTTTTATTGATAATGGTAAAGTGGTAAAGTTGGGTTTTTTTCCACACAGCATTTACTAACACAAGTTTGTTCTGAAAAGGTAAGTCAGTCTAGAAACAGGCACTGTGAGTGGCAAGCTAAAGAGCTGGAAGACAAGACTGAGAGGCTGAACTCACTGACCATGCAGGTCAGTAGAGGAAAGCAACAGCACAGTGCCTTTGTAATACAGCTTGCGTGTGACAAGTTTGGTCTATGTTACATGAGTCACCATCCTGGACAGGTTTACACTTTCAAATTTCACAGAGACACTCATCACTCAGTTTGCACAGTGACCTCCTTTCTCCAGCATTAGATTGGTGGTCAAGTGGCTTCTGCACACTTTTGTTCATACTTCTCACTAAATTTGCAGAATTTCAGAGAACTGGCAAGGGCTGATTTTACCATATGCACATTTTAGAGATTAGAGAAGTGAAGTAACTAGTACTCAGAATCAGCAAAGTACTGCCTGCAAGCTCTCATTTAACGAATAAAACATTTGTTCAGTGATCAGTTTATGTTTTAAGTCTCTTCAGTCTAATGAAGCAATGCAAACTTGAAGCTACTGGATTTGAAAGGGCTAAAGGTTTTTTAAAAATATTTATATATTTATGATACAGCAGAAAAATGTACAATACTGCTGCCTGGGCCCATGTAAAAGTTAAGGCAAATGGGAATCAACCTTTGGGAAGACCGTGTTCCTTTGGACTTACCACACACAGTTTAAATCAGTTTCTTGATGCCAGTATTTGTCTTCGAGGGCTATTGTTAGCAGAACAAAAATGCCACCCCTTTGTTCACTATCTGTCTTCTTTTGCTCTTAATTAAGCTCTTCTATGCACTTTTATCTCCCCGTTATGCTACTTCCTTTCTACGCTCTCATTACTGCTTTCCATCTCTGCTCAAATATTTGCTCAACAGCAGCAGAACATCTCTGCATTTTTACCGCAACTCAAAACACAGGACTTCTGAATGGTATCTCAAGCTGATCTTACAGAGTATTTACCTGAAGTAACACGATTCTGTTTCTTATAATTATGTACCATGCAGTCATTCCCGTTCTGTAGTTTTAAAACAGCTAAGCCAAAGTAAGATCTCACTAAAGGAGCTGGTCCTTCAAACTATCTCCGCTGTTCATCTGATGCTTCAGTGAGACAGTTCAGTTTATTAAGCAGGCAGGAAACCCCAAGGCATGGGGTAGGGTGGGGGGGGTGGGTGGGTGTGTCTGTGTGTGACTTGTTTTTCATCAGCCTAGTGAAATGAATCAAATCACCAAGAAATCAGACAAATGGCTAGACTGACTCAGGTGCAGGGGAGAAGCAGCCAGCTCCTTTTGGTGACAGTGATCTGTTAAATTAATTCATCAGTCCTATCTGCACCTTAAGTGGAAGCCTCTTGAGCAAAGCCCCATGAGATTATTCTCCCATTATTCATATATTATCTGTCCTCTTTTTTTAAACAGAAGGATGTTATAAGAATGGCACTCAAAGCTAGTACTAGGCTATGCCTCAGAAAGGGGGTGTGTATGGACACTGATGGACATATTGCAGAACAACTAAAAATCAGCAATTCACTGAGCTCGAAAATTTCGTCACTTATCACACATAATGCAATACTGTTTGTTGCACAAAGTTTTAATAGGCAAATATACCAATCAAAAAGCACCATATCTTTGGCACTGGAAGTCAGCCATTTTATATTAAATATTGTGATGGCTATCTCCAGGGATATATATGAAGGGTTGTTTTCAAACTCTTCCTCTTGCTTTGAAATTATCGCTAAGTAGAATGTTTCTTTAAAATTATATGTAACAGAAGCTGCTGGCGTTTTAAAGTTGCAATGGCAGACTGGTATCCCCACAGAGAAAAAAAAAATACTAGTAGAACTCTGTTGAAAATGAAGTAGGGGAATTTAAAAAAAAAAAAAAAATCACTTTGTGCCTGTCCAATAGAATGCAAATCACTTTTTAAAATTGCAACCTTGGATTTAGTATGAAATGTCACACTGTGTATACCCTAAATTGCATTTGCATTTGGCTCTACAATTCCTCAGATATCAGTACATTTTCGACCTCTTATTTGCAAGTGTTCTGGGGCATACACAATTGCCAAGATGTTGCCACTGCTCCCCAGTATTACATTTAAAAGTACTTCTACAGTGGATGAGTATCTTAAGACATTGCAGAGGAAAAAACAGTTGTGAACATGCAAACCAAAGTTAAACATTAACTGTTGGACATTCGTATGCACGTATCTGACTGCAGCACCACTAGATCAAGCATATTACACTCTGTGTATGACCGTTGAACTATATTGCCGTGACTAATAATACGATGTTGCTGAATTGGCCCAGAAGCAGATATAAAAAACACTGAAAAAAACCAGCAACTCAAGACATTTTCTTTTTTTGTGCTCTGAGAAGGATCACTTTACTTAATTTCCACCTAGTCCATATTCTTGTTGGCAACTTTCCTCTGTGAGTAAAAGAAGCAATGCAGAGTCAAGTTGTTCTCTCCCCTTTCCTTGTTCCCTCCTTATCCACTGTTTCTGGAATCGATTTACATTACCCTTCATCTTTCTATTGTAAATGAGGTCTTTTTTTTTTTTTTCAGTGGGGAAAGAGAATAGGGAAGGATTTGAGATTTTTTTCCACATAACCAAAGAAGTAATACCAAGTTACATATGCTTTGTAACATGACTTTCAAAACACCAAGTAAACAAGAGTAAAAAGCAGCACCATCAAAACCCATGGTATCGCTAGCCAACTTAGCACAAATCTACTGAATATCTATTTGGTATAAGCCTTTCTCAAAATAACCCCTATTCAAAAAATTTCTAAGCAGATACCCATATGCTCTGGGGAACTAAATGGAAAGTTGTACCTTTCCCAACAGCCCTGACATATGATGTTTGGAAACCCTGCAGAGAGGTAAGCCAGAAATTCCAGATAGCAGAACACTTCCAGATAATGTTATTTCTTCCCTTCCCTAATTGTGTTACCCTTAAAATATCCTTATATCCTCTCATGGGGTTTGATCCTGGTCCTGCACAAAGTAATTAACTTTAGTGATGCAAGATCAAGCCTACTATTGGAGTAGAAAGCTTCTACTGTCTATATACTGAAAATCAGCGTGTCACAGAGATACCTACGTGATCCACACAGGAATTCAATGAAGGTAATAAACTGAAGCCCAGTGAATTTACATTGTCACCAAAGCTTTCTGGGGGCAATTCAAGGTATTTAAGTAGAAATGCTAAATGTTTTATCATAAGGTTTTACTTTACTACAAGAGTTTGAGCTCTTGATTTGTTTATAACTGCTTTCTTTCTACATCTAACACAATGCTTCTTTGCCTCTCTGTTTATCCAACTTAGATCACTTCCATTATTCTGGTACTAAGGAAAAGGAAGGGAAGAAACATTAATCATATCCTTACTAGCTAACTTTGAACTGATAATCTGAGTTTTTTACAGTTAGTTTGAATAATGATAGCTATGCCTAGGTTACACTGTACACCTAGCTGTGCTTTGTGTATGTGCTTGTTTTATATTAAATAGCATCTTTCATAAACTATTTTAAAACAATAAAATCTATCAATTATTAAAATGTACAGAGACAAGTTTCTTTGCAAAGAAATATGAAGTCAGTCCCTTCTGGTTTTTTGAATTCATGACTTACAATCTATTAATTCTCAGTTTTGTGATTCTTAGTATAGTCTGTTGCTGTACAGACATATAATGTTTCTTTGTTAAATGCTTTGCTGTTTCCCATCGCAAGAAATTAATTGACTGTTACTATTCAAGTCCTAACAAACAGCATTTCTACTGTCCTTTGCTAATTATGCCATGCCTGCATTTGACACAGCATTTCACACTACATTTGTTTTTCTACTTTGTATTTTAGGGCAGCTTATTTGTAAGAATGTGCATTTATGTTTATATTATCTTGACCTAGCAGACCAGATCTGATTGCTTTTTAAATGTATGCAAATAATTGGCTTGGAAACAACACACAAATACAAGTGCTGCATTTAGTGTGAATACAAGAAAAGTTAAATTGGGCTGGCACTTTAAATAAACTCAACTTACCGGTTTAAATGCATGTTTTGCTTTAGGCCCAGTAACAATACAATGAACCTATCTTTGGGATAATAACAATTAAGTCTACTTATGTCACTGAAAAACAAGCCTAACCTGCTGGAGAACCCAAATACTAGATTGTGTTAAATGTACAATGATGATCAGGAAAGAGTGAAGGGGGAAATATCCAAGACAGCCTCTTAATAGTCCCACATGTGGCCTCAGACAACTACCAGAATAAAATAAATCTCCATCAGAGTATGCAAATAACAAACAACTTTAAAAAATAACTGTAGTGGTAGTTTGTTGTAGTTGTACAGGTCTAAGAACTCAGGCAGGACAAAGTCTATAAGCAAAGGTTATAGGTATCTTATTAGATCAACCAGAGTAGATAGAAAGTAGATAGAAGGCTTTGGGTCACTGAAGTCCTTTAAGCCTAAAACCAGAAGCAATTAAGCTTTGAAAATGGAATATGAGTGCAAAATTACTGGCTGGAGCTGACTACAGGTCTGCACATAGTTTGTAAGTAGTATCTGTTATTTTCTCTGATGGACATTAAAAATCATGGCCTTAAGAAAGATCATTGGTTTACAGCAATTCTAAATCCTCATCCCTTACTAACCTCTCCCTCCCATAAAAATCTGGATCCCTACCACCTTTCCTCCCACCCTCGCTCTTCCTCTCCTTTCAAAAGCATCAACTCTTTTCTTCCCAGGTTGTTTTAGTTTACCTATGTTTTGAACAACTGTCTTGGATACTATCTGGCTGAGGAGGAGGAGCAGCAGCAACTTTCATTTTCACACCTGAAGAAGGGCTGGTGTCTCCAAAATGCTGGTCTAGTTTGTCTAACAATACTCATGGTTAATAGGAGATACTACCTCTGCCTATAAAAGTTATCCTGCCTATAGGTAAGCAAACATACAAAGTATGTAAAATAAAACCTAAATGAATCAAAAAATAATTCTGAAAGACAAACTCTATACCAGTTACTGAGAGATATCAGGTTACCTCTGAGTTACAACTGTTCAATATGTCCTTTGAGAAGCAGAGGAAAAATACAGAAGCTTTCAATATAACACAGAAGTATGTTCTCATAGGCTGTGGTTTAGGGAGAGAAAATCTGAACTAAAAATTCAAAGACTAATCTGCTTTTGAAACACGAGTAAAATTCAATTAGATTTCTGCAATTTTAAGTTCAAAGACATTAGAGCAAAGAATCCACAGCATAAGGCAAAGATCATTTTTAAGCACAGAAAGCAAAGTACAGTCTCATCTTAAACATTTCTATTTTAAAATAGCCTGTTGTCATTAACTAGGGCCGTTAATATGATGTGTATGGATAAACAGTTAACACAGTGTAATCAAGCCTTAACTTCTGCATTTCCTGAGTTCGGTTCTCGGTTCCATAACTGACACCATCTGGCCAAAACCTCAAATACAGTCTCATACATTATCACAGTAAGGATAACTGACACCAGTTGGAGTAGCTCAAGCAGTTCCCATCCCCACAGCTGCTGGTCACCAGCCCTGCAGAACAGCCAGCTGAAGAAAGCATGCTGATGTTCTTCGTCTCTTTTCAAAGCAAAATGTTAGGCCTAATTGCCCTAGAAAACACTGTGACTATGACTTGGAGAAAAATTAATAAAAATTAGTGTAACTAACTGAGCTTCCTGTACCTTAAACAGCAGTAAAGACCTTAATACAATGGCTGATTAGAAATTGTTACCTTCACAGGTAACAATTCAGTCTGAAAAGCCAGTATTCCAATCTCAAGCACATGCTGGTCTGGGGCATGATAATCCAAAGCCCATGCAATGCACAAGTCTCAAACCTTCTGCTGAGATGCCAGTCAGCTTGACAAAATTGATTTTAAATCCATGATGGCTGACAACTCACTGCATCAGTTCATACAATAACTCTTATGATTAAAAAGTCTCTTTGTAATGCACAAAAATCTGTAGTCACCACTAGACCCTGCAAGTTTTCCCCATGCATGGTGTGGGCATCTTTTTAGCTACAACCATGAAGATTTGCTTCAGATAACTCCATTACCAGTTACTGCTGATGCCAAAGTCATTCTGAGCCCTTTTTCTGACTACACCTCACTACCACCCTTTCCACATTAGCTCCTTACTCCAAATAAGCCTTCACCATTTGTATCGCTGCTATTTTTTTCTTCCAATGGACCCATTAAGATAACATCAGCTGGTTTCTCTGATGAACTCCCAGATGCCGTCAGTCATGTGTGGGAAAATTTGAAAAACAAGATTCTTAAGAATTTTCAAGACAATTCCCAAAATTCTGCTCCTTGGAACATGTACACCGGGTTGCCCTTTAGCCACAACCACCCTAACTATTTTTTAAAAAGAAAAAAATGTCCACAATATTTCATATTTTTCTTGATTTGTGCAACTCTTATCTATCTTTCAGATGACAAATTCTTGGGACAAGGACACTTTCCATGACACTGTATCATAAAGTTGGCTACTAGACAAAACACAGTTATTGCCAAACAGGAATTACTACCATGCAAGGATTTTCTTTAAATTGGAGGTGAAATAACAGCTTTTATCACAAAGACTAAAGGGATGGGATGAAAAAGAGAGTAAGTTACTGCGGCTGCAATCTCCTGAAAGCCAGGTACAACTTTTTTTATTCCATCCCTAAACTGAAAAATGTCTTGCTTTGGCCTTTAACATGTCCATGTCCAAAGGAGAAATTAAGCCAGTTTATTACCTTGCATTTCCCTCTAATGGACTGTTTCTTTTCAAGATATAGTCCCTGTACTAACACAATAAAATCCTTCCTCCCTGACCCACCCTCTCCCCCCAAAAAAAGTGTTTTGCTTCAGCAAGAACTTCAGAACTAGATGCTCAGAAAATAGTCCAACGTTCCTTCCTCTAATGAGTAGCCAACAGGAGTGTTCAGGCACAGTGTAATCACTCCTCCATTATACCCAGCACTATTGCATTAAACTATAATTTAGTAGATCTACTTCTGGGAGTCATTTATTACATTCCAAGTTCTGTGGACAGTGATAGGGCCATAAATGAAGCTATTAAAAAACAAACTCTTATCAGCTGGACATCTATTTCTGTTTCATGAAAGTCTGGTAAATATTAAGATTTATTACTTCAGCAATGCTCTATGAGAACATTGTTTATACAGTAAAGTAGGGGCGATTTTTCTTTCATTCTGTAGTTTCCTTCATTTGCTACTTACACACTGTTTGAAAGTTAAACTGGTTACAGATTGTTAATGTATTTCTCAATGTGAGATCTAATTCTTAACAAACTAATACAGTCTTTTAAAGCATGTCTGATCAAGATTAAAACTATGGTGTCAGTACCTGCATGGTTTCTTTAGGTTAGTAAGCAGTGACAACAGATAAGAAGTTCTATCTGCCATGCACTCAGTCTCACACTCTGTGATCAGACCTTTGTGAATTGCTGTAATTTCATATACAGAACTAGATCAAAGCCCAAAGCTTTATATTGGTCAGTTAAAACTGTACATTCTATGTGTGTCAAATAGATGTTGAAAAAAAATATCTGCTTTTTCAGTTTTAAAGAATAAACTATTTTTGCTCTGTGTTTAACAGAACTTTTCGGTAACAATAATTTAACAGAACAATTTGGTAACTTGGAAACAATCTGTCATTTAACAGAAGTTCCAGTCAACTAGCTAGATAAAACAGACAATCTTTTTCTTTCTAAAAACTCCCAAAATATTCATTTTATATTTTTCAAAACATCCCTACTATCACTGTAAACAGAGGTATAATACTATGCATATAAAAGGTGTACGAATATATACATCTTCATTGACATTTAAGAATCTGCTCCATTTGTGTGATTTTAAGCAAAGCTGCAAAGTACAAATACATGATTAAAAACTGTTTTGAAGAAATGTACACAAAGCTGATTGTATCCAGTAAGTTTTAGAAGTAGCAAATTAAAATGGTAATGAAATAACTCCACCAGATAACAGAAAGCAACTCTTTTATAGTTGAGGTGGGGAGGACCCTCCCACATACATACATAAATCTTACATCTGCACTAACTTTGGTTACTTTGAAATATGTTGCACAGCACTGAAGCATGGTGTAAGAAACAGTTTTACTAGGGCTTTCCTACATATAGCTAATTTTGCAAGACTTTCTATGAAGCAGTATGTTCAGGTTTTACACTGTTAAATGTAACTGCTTGAAATCTTTAGAGTAAACCAGCTTAGGAAAAAAAAAAAAAAAAAGAGTTCTGAACGTAAGAATATACTAATCTTTACCTATCTTGGTGATAATCTATTGCAACAATAAAAGAAGAATTAAAAAAAAAAAAAAGATACTGCATGAAAAACACCATTACTTAGTCATACATAAATTAACAAAGAGAACCATAAAGTAATGACTCGGGACTTTTCAGTTGGTATAACATTTTATGGAAGAAAAATTTCTCATTTCATACTAAGAATCCTGCAGCTTTTTAAAATCTGTACCCTAAGAAACCAAGTTTTATATTTACCTTAAACCATATCAGGACAGAATTTAGCACCTACAGACTCAAAAATCTCAGAGATGTGCATACAGATGTATCACAGTCTACCTCCTCACTGATTTAACCTGATGGATCTAGCTGGGTAATACAAAAGCAAGGAAATTCAGTAAGAGCAGCAAGCCGGACCATTAAGACAGCTAACTACTGAATTACTATGTTAGTGGAATCACTACAGTCATGATACGCTAACTTAAACTAATTTTTCATTTATGTTAAATACATTTTCCACTTAATTCTAAGATATATTTCTAATTACTTCTTTCTATGTTGAGTGTTAGAAGTGACCAGCTTTCAGAAAAGGAACTACTATTGAGAACAAGCCTCCCTTGCATTGCCTACACAAATTTTCTGCTTCGCACTTGTGAAAAACAGCAACATTTACTATGAAAATTCAGACAACTATAATAATAATTTTATCAGAAGCACTGGATTTTCCTCACTGCATGAATTTTTTTACAAAAATGTAGTAAGTACACACTATAGGTTTACCTTGAGGGCTGGTTTCACAATCAATTTAACCAATATTAAGAGCAAGCTGCAGCTGAAATCCCCTCTCCACCCGCATCCCCATCCCAGCCAGACTGCATCATCACCCTCAGGCCAGACTCTCCATGTGTACCTGATTAGTTGATCCAACTTGTGTGCAGCCACACCAGCAATGCTGGCACGTGGAATGTATGTGGCTGCCACTTTTCAGGGGATAGATATATAGGCATGCAAAAAGCAGCCATGGAACCACGGACTAACAAAAACTATCTGTCAGCTTAGCCCTAAATAGCATGCAAGATGGCAAATGTTGTGGATAATAGTAAATGCTATACATAAATTTATACAAATTGCCATATATGCTATTTGGCAAATGATATATCGATTTACTTGATATATCCTCTGTATCAGCCCTACAATCCTTTTACAGAAAGTTTAACATTGCATGCACAAAAATCTTACTTAAAAAACCCACAGGTCTTATGACAGGTCTCTCTCGTTTGCTTCATTTGAAACTAATTAGCTGAAGTCTAGATTCTAGATGCCCTCTTCTCATAAAGCACCAAAAGTGTCCTTAATTGGCCTACTTCAATGAAAATTCCTGTTTAGTCTATTACAAAGTCTGTACTGGGTCACGGAAACTATCCATGTTATTGCCGATGTAATCATTGAGCCTTTACTGCAAAAATGCACTGTAGTTGAGTCCTGATATATTCAGATAATAGACAGCTACTGAGTTTAATATTATACAGAGATATAGACTTCAATAAATTGGTACGGCAGAAATTAGAATTTTCAACATTCAATTACTTGTTTCAAGAATACACTGCATGGATGTATAATTAAAAGCCAAGATAGATCTTAATCATATAGCAACATGCTACAATGACTCATTGAATACAAATGTCAACAAGTGATCTCAGTAAAGTTAGTTTATTTTTAGTATGTTATTCAGGAGCAGCTGAACACCAAAGTGAAAGAAAGATCAAGGATGAGGTTCTTTGCTAGCTAAGCATGCTTCTTGTAGGATGTAGTGGAAAACTAACGTGTTTACCATATAAATCTACAATAAAAAAACCAAAACATAAAACTCACTAATCAGGATAGAAGTCTAAGAGGGAAACAATTAGTGGTAAGAGCCTGGATTCCCCCATACCTTCCAAGTTAATAAATGTGGTCCTTGATATCAAACAAACAATAAAGAATCAGTCAAGATCTTTAGTAAATACAGATTTAACTATTACAGATAAACTGTACAACCATTCACCAGAGCAGATTTGTGCTATTTGTAAAAGAACATATCTCTTGAGCAAAGAAAGAAAGAAAAAATAATTCCAACCCAGAAAGGAGTTTTTCAAAATATTCCACAGCTGCAATTTTAGTGGCTCTCCTAAAATCAGCAGCTGGCCAGAAATACCATGGCAAAAATCAAATGTAAATATACCTGACAACTATTTACGACATGTTGTATACAACTTTAACAATTTTACCTTTAAAGTTGACATCTACAGGACTTCCCAGGTAATGGAAAACTTCTCATAAGACTTCTACATCAAGCCCTGCCAAGCTGGCTAATTTTGCTGTGCTATGTTAAACACAATGGGGAGAAAAAAACCACTATTCTGCCTCCAACTTGATTTTGATTTTTTTTTTTTTTTTTGTTACCGACTAATATGAAACACTTTTAGACCAAGATAAAATGGAAATGACTGTAGTCTTCATGTTAACAGTGTTAAAAATAAATCTTTAAACAACATGACAACACCTACGGTGAAATATTCTTAGGTATCCCAAATCAGCTTGTATTTCGAATACCATAAACACGTCTGTAAAAACTGAGCACAGTTTTACCCTGGTATGAATCACATGGCAGGAGAAGCACAGTCTCTTCAACTTCTCTCAGTCAAGAAAGTTTCCGTATCTAGTATATTCAGCTATAAAACCTGTGACTTTTTTAAGGAAGTGCTAAACATATCCTTGAGGAGAAGTCAACAATTTATTTTATTGTCAAGTCTGAACATCCTCAGATGTTCATTTCTATTCTATTCTGGAAAACTTATTCATCTGAAAAATGGGCCAGAACTGTTGACATCATTAGTATAAAACCAGCAAATTTCAGGTAAGCAAATATGAAGAACAGGAAGAGACACACAGATACACCACTGTGTAAGATACTATAGTGTGCCTGGATAATGTGCAGGATCTGCCATTGAAAATAGAGATCTAAAATTCAGTAGAATCTACGTAACAGTATTTTTTCCCATCTCTTCTGTTTACTAATGCATAGGAAAAGTAATGGTATATGCTAAAAATCAAATTATCTGGTCTGATCACTTGATCAATGATAACATGCAATATAAAACAAGAATAATCCCTCCAAAGCACAACTCTGCTTCCAGTTTCTAAAGATGGGACACAGAACTGAAGGAAGAGTTTATTATGCATACACTAAGAATGACAAACTCTTAGAATTGTTTGAGTTAAATACTAAGCTTTTAAGGAAGGCTCTCAATTTCAAAGAAATGCTTGACTAAAAATAATCACTCCTGGGAAAATGATACCAGTTGACAAGTGATTTAAGTGAACTTAGTACTAAACTAACAGGTTTGGGAAAAAACTAATGCCCAAAAAAGGTATTTAATAGGACTTCCTTTTTTTGAACATACTCAGAAGATTGTCAGATATATGACTTTTAGATCAAATATAGCCTCCCTGTGTTACATTTTACTGGTCTGACACTGTAAAGGAAGTTATAGTATAAATTCTGTAGCAGCCACTAGTCACAATTTAAGTGTTTTTAAGTTCTGTTGGTCTCTTGAACCTAAAGAACCACCTCATCTCAACAGTCTTTTAAACCAATCTGTTTCCAGACAGGAATGAGTAACACCATTGAGACCGAGGATGTGCCTCTATAGATACATGCTGACAAAAATTCTTTTGCCAACCTTTCTACACGGGCAGGAGTACAAGGCAGCTCCAGCCCAGACAACGTAGCTCCATTACCGCATCACTAGCATCAAGCTAATCAAAACTTTCCTCTCTGCCAGATCATCAGCTGAGGCACAGTTCAACGCTGTTGCATTTTAAAAAGTACAGAAGCCCCATGTCCAGACAATCTGCCACGTTCAGGCAGAATGAACTGGAATCTGTCTGGACTCATCCATACAGACAAACCCAGACACACTGAAGAGAAACTTAAAAGTTAAATCAATTGCAACAGCCAGAGGCCATCCAGACAGATGGTTTAAGAAAAATCCATAGCAGTATCACTACCATTCTCTTTCCTACAAGGTTTTACTAGGGCAAAGGTATAGCAGTAAAAAGTTAAAAATAAAGCAAATGGCCTTGCTCTTCATTCAAGAATACAAGAAACAATCCACACTCCACATCTTGATTTTGACAGACAGGGGTGCAACAAAGTATTGTACTCTCAGACCTGAGAAGGCTGGCCTAGCTAAATCCTCTGCTGCTACGCTCTTCTGGTGAATTCTGATGTTCACCTCTCCCTCCCTGGTGGACTATGGACAGAGAGGGGAAACTGTTCCACCTAGAACAGCTCTACCTAGAAACTCCCCCTCTAGGATCAACACAACTCAATTCGTCTTCCAGTTATTAGGAAATCCTCACCTCAGGGACACCAACAGGCAAAACCAGCAGGACTATATAGAGTAAGTGGGTTCTGAGACACCAATGTGGCCAGCATGTGGTCAAATGGGCAGGTGTGAACTCTGAATCCTTGCTCTGAACTCACTGTACCAAACACTTAGAAAAAACAATTAACTTTAATACATACACAGATTTCGCTGTACTTACCTGCTGTGGCACTGGAAAACAGAACCAGAGTTCAGTTTGTACTTGGACAGGATGGAACAAGGTATGAAAGAATATCCATAATTATTATAGACATATATGAAATCTGGATCAGTAACGCATGAGAGTATACAGACGAGAATTCTTAACAGACTTTCTTACATTCTTTGAAAGATGCCAAAACACCATACTAGTACCATTGCCCAAATGCAACCAAACACTTCATCAACTGAAGTGCATAACAACAGTAAAAGACAAGTCAATCAAACTTTCTTGGCTGATACGAATATTAAGCTTTGGTCAGCAAAGCCAGCAGAAGCTCTCTATGCCAGACCTACACTCAACTTCAAGACCTACTCAACACAATCCATCTCATGAATTGTTTTATAGAGCATTTCTTTGTATTACTTTGCCTCCAAATTCTGTCCAGAGTTTTCAGGAAATGGGCAGTTGTTTGGCATTTGCTGTACCCTTACTCAGTTGTTTCAAAAAAACTACTTTCTAAATGTGAATGGCACATTTGAGAGTAATTCTCAACTGCAGGTACATTTTAATTTACAGCAGAAATAGCTACACGCTTCTATTCTGTATTTTCTAGGCCCCCAAAATTTAGCAATGTTTACACAGTAGAAGGACATATAGCAAAGTAGACAATGTAGATGGATTAACTCCTCCAATATCAAACCAGATCTACCAACTACACTTTCATTCTCACAAGTCACAGTAGTGAGCAAATAAACTTAACAGATACATATTCTCCAGTCTGAGTCAGTACAAGCTAAAACTTGCCACTGTAAACTTTCAGGGTGACAACCGCTTTGTTCAACACTTGGAAATTCTTAAATACTTACATTTTACTAAAAATAAACTATCTACAGACAATATTAAACACCTTATCTCAATGTGTCCAGTATACAGATGACGACTACTTTTTTTGGAGACTTACAGATTTCTTTGCAGCCTTATAAAATGTTCTGACTTTACCTGAGTCTGCTGATCATCAGCCATCTTTTGTACTAGCACTGGAATAAGTTTTTCAACCTGAATTCACTGTGGGATACAGCACATGTACTTAATTCATTGTGGAAGAAAACTGCTTTCACTCCACTTCTGAAAAAGTTCTGATTTAAGAAACATGTTTTCTTAAATGTATCAAGGTACTGTAGTAAGCACCTTAAACATACCACTAAAACTACCTAAACTACAGTTGAAAACACCCTGGAACCTACCAATTTAAACAACAAATTTGCAATAGCTATGCAGATGCATCTGTATATGTACAGGCATTATGTCAGTATTTTCTCCAACAATGTCAATCAATTTAGGGATCTACTTCCTTCGGATGATGCTTGGCTTTAACACTTAGGTGGCTCTGAAGCTATCCAGCAATACCTCTATAGACTTGATTTCTTTCTTTCACTATGTATCACGCTTCATCCATCTATTCTCAATCACCTTCACTACAATTCCAGGTGGTAACATGTTCTGAGAACAAAGCAGGGGCATCTTGATCCCAATTTATGTGACTTCTAGAAACCCATGGGTTTTTTTTGCTTTTCTTTTTTGAATGTTTCTCTTGTATACTTGCTTTTCCTCCCTTTTAAAGGACTCAATTTGAGATATCAAACCATGCAGGTATCTAGTTGGCATAGAGATTTGCAAAAGCCAGCAACTTTCGTTTACGGAAAGATGCATCTGTGAAACATCATTGGCTTATCATGCTCTTAAGCCAGCCTCTGGCATATGGTTGCTCTCAGACAGGTTGCCTATAGTTGTTACTATTCAAACGAGCAAGCTCACTGATGACAGGCTTTGAACTCACCTAATAAGATGCTTTTAGGGACAGCAAAGTTCATAGCTTTATTTCTGCAGAGAGTCATCCTGATCAATCTACATTCCAGCATTTATTTCATTGCGTACTCCCTTTTTCTGTTGTTCTTGATGTCTTGTGCACATTCCCAATCTACTTCAAATTTGGGGATTGCAGCAAGTTTCATAACAGGAAGGCACATCCCTTAACATCCAACTTTTACATGGCTTGACTACTTTTTATTTAAAAAACACAAACAAACAAAAACCAAACCAAAACAAAAAACCTCCCACAAAACCCCAACAAACTAAGCTGGGGTAAAACTCACCAGAGTTTAGGCAGTTATGTGAAATAATTCCAAACAAAGGATAAAAATATCAATAAAACCCCCACAAAACAAAACAATTACTATCAATCCAGTATCACAATACTTCAGTTGTGTTTATGAAACAAACTAAGCTACAGCTACTTGAGTTTTTGTAAATGCAAAACTAATCTACCAAGTCTTGTATACATAAATGATACTGTTATACCAATAAAAGAATAAATTGCTGAATCATGCAATTTTGAAAGCAAAAATAACAGCAACTCAGCGTGAAAATCTAACACTTTTCCCACATAAAGTTTTATGTAATGTTTACAACAAAGGAAAAGATTTTAAAAAGGTTGAAAAACATTTATAAATGAAAAAGTTTAGAATAACAATGCGTACATACCCTTTCACAGGTAAGGGGTACAAAAAACCGCTAGTGTTTTTAAAGCTTCAAGCAGTACACAGCTAAAGTTTCTTTTAAACAAAAAAAAAAAAAAAAAAAGGCTTTTCAAGTTGGATGGCCTGTGTGTTTTCCTTTGTTATTCATTAATAACTTTTGTGATCATTGGCCTGTGTCAATTAAACTTCAACCAAGTCCCTAAAACAGAGCTGCTAAACCAGATCAGTGCAACCACAGGTTATAGGCTGCGAGCAGCCTCTTGAGTCAGTTGTTACCCACCAGTGGCCCAAAGCCAAGCACTCCATTAGGCTTACCTGAGGGTGGCTACCGTCCTGTGCACTGGCTACGTGACTTTGGACCATCATGCCAGCTAGTCTCGGAAGTGCCATTCCTTGCCAAGCTGTTAAAGGAGAGATTTGTGGGAGAAGGCATGGGACTGAAGGAGGATAAGGGAGGAGGGCTAAGGCTAGTGAGTAGTAAAGCCATAGGAGAGCTGGCTGTATGGGGTTTGCTCGTAATGGAACAATTTCTTCTGAAAGGTGCTTTTCCCTTCAGATACATTATGTATTGCGTATTATTGCAGCCTGCACTTATCTGACTCACAAAATGCATGCTTTTCATACCCAGTTGGAAGTGGGCAAGTCACACTAGTTTAGCAGATGATGATACACTTAGAAAGCATAACTATCCTATTAAAAATTCAACTTTTTCACCTAGAAATGAAGTTTGAAACACTGTAAAATAATTTTTATCTAATTAGCTTCCACCTGAAGGAAAGAAAAAAAGAAGACTGAAATCTATATTTTCTCCTATTAATGCAGAAATTAACTATTTAGTTCCCAAAACAACTTTTAATGGTTTTAGCAAAACAATATATTGCATTCTTGCTTTCATCACTATCATCTGGAATAATAAAATCCTTTACCTCCCTAAAAAACAATGAGTAAAACATACCCAAAATTTTTTTATAAGGTGGGCTCTATTTTATTGATATTTTTCTCAAGTACAGGCACCACTCCGTCGTAACTTTGAATTTTTAAAATAAAATTAACACTCAACTTTGATAATATCATACAAATTTTTAAAAAGTCAGTAAGGCCCATGACAAAAATAAAGGTGGAGAGGAAATGACGGTATTTTCTAGAACTATTGATAGTAATCCAGTCATGCTGAACTGATTGTATTTCCTCCTATATTGAAAATGCACACACAGCTGTATACAAAATAGATGTCACCCACTTTCAACTTACATCCAATGCAAAAAATATCAGGTAAGCATATGGGTAAGTAGACTAACACTGCCTTCAGTTTACACAGGGAAAGAAAATTTTACCCTGGCCAAATCTTGAAACCAACAACTTGTACAGATGATCGTATCTCTCTTCGACACAGATTCACATATAAGAACTCCTAAAGATTAGGCTTATTTTCTTAAGAACTGAATTTTCACATTGGTACAACATTTATTTTAATAAAAGCACTTAGACACAAGTAAATAGTTAGCTACAAGAAGTTGGGGGTTTTTTTGTTTGTTGGGATTTGTGGTGTTTGTTTTTTTTTATATTAAAAGAAGCTGTAAAGCCTAATTATAACCTGAAGTTTCCCCCAAGTGTCTGGAAGCTGGCCAAGAGCTATTGGTTTCTTTAAGATATGTCTTATGAATAACAGAAGCTGAATTCTGAACAGGGATAGCTAATACTCTGTATCATGTCTCTGGTAAGTTATGCTTTTTCTGTCTACATCTTCATTTTAAAATTTGTAGCTTTGGGGTCAGAAAGGCACTCTAATTTACATGGACAAACGAACCTACTAGACAGGCCACCTGAAATTCGTTAGTTCAAAGGCAAATTAAAGACATATTTGGTCCCTCTCCCATTTCCTCTCCTGTTCTAAGGCATTAACAAAGGATTTAGTTGCAGTGCTTCCATCATATGCAATGTTTAACATCCTGAAATTCCCCTTTGTAAAGAGGGCATGATCATGGAAGATACTAACACACCCGATTATATCCTGGTATTCTTCCAGCAAAGAATACCAGAACAGAAGAATTAAAAGGTGTTATGACACTGGAACAGATAAATCTTTTTTCAGCCTTTTGCTACTCTGCCTACCTGTTATTTGACTGCTTGAGGAACTCCCCTGGAAGATCTCACAGGAAAAAAATCAAGAACTGTGGAGTTCCGCTTCACTTTATTAACTCCACATTTAGCATCGAATCTTTTCAACTTTAATACTATACTGAATTTATCTTCAGAGCACACACATATTTTAATGGAGGCTATCCCTTCAATTCATTGGCAACAGAAAAGCGTATACATATGGCTTGATAGAAATACTTTGTTCAGAAGCAGGTGGCACACATGTAGTACAGTTTTAGTAGTGTTCCATAAGGATCAATTCCATACTCTAGTATTTCTGCTATATTGTGTGAACTGGGGGAAAAAAGGCAATAATCAACACTCCCAAGCTAAAATAGATACAGAACTTACGGGGTAAAAAGGTAACCAGACACTCAGTTTACAATAAACTAAATATAACAAAGCCTCCCCCATCCACAATGCTGTTTATTCAAACTGTAGTTATTTGATCTACCTACAAAGTTTACATCAAGATCTAAAACATCCAAACACTTCCACCATGACTATAGCATGAATTATGCTCACTGGCAAGAGAACCTCAGTTTTACCAACAAAAATAATTGTACATAAATCCACCTTGGGAAAGTTGGAAGGCCACAGACATGACCACAAACAAACACATCCCTAAGGTTTCAAGGGAATCTACAAACTGTTCCTGAGCTTCTTCACCACACCTCTTAGAAAGAGTCCATCTTGCTTAGATTCAGGGTGTATAGTAATATCTACAAATAAGATGCTTCCATTTAAGAAGAAAAATTACTTTGTATTAGTTAGTACCCCACTAGAATGTGGAGAGTCTAAGAATATAGAAAGCTCTTCCCTTGGGTATCTTTTTGTCCATCAAGTGTACAAGCCAAGACTCTTCTATCTGTCTTTTGTTAATAAATACATCAGAAGCAAAAGGATCTAAAAGTAGACGGGATTTTAACAACTGGCAAAAGTAAATGCACTTCAGGATATTTCTGCCTCTGCTTGACTAGCATTTCAGCGAGTTTCTAAAGCAGTGAGGGTCACATTACTTACCCTGGTTACTCTCTACTTCACAACTAGGTTTCATACACATAATTCAATTTACAATTAAGAAAATGAACTCCCAGTTAGAAGCTGTTGTTTTGGAGGGAAGAAAGAAGGACAAGGACCATGTTACATTATGTTCTGACCTTCAGATGATTTCTGGAGGCAGTGTATATAGCATTTACCTATTTAGTTATCTTAAAGAATACACACAAAATCCTGACCTCTCAAAAACAGTCTGCTTTTTTCATTTCAACACCAGTTCTGTTCTTCTGGGTGGTTTAACAGTAATAAAAATCATCCCAGACATACTTATAAAGTAAAATCAAAAACGAGTCGAACATATTCCCACAGTGTATCAGCTATCATCTTCTGCTTGCAGCATGTCAGCTTAGCACACAGTTCAATCCTCTCAAAAGGGGCAGAATACACTGGACTCCTGCAACACTACATCAGTAGGCTGGTCCTTAAGACTCCAGGTATCACATCAGAGCACTTATGCTACTTTAAATCACACAAGACAGACAACAAAATTAATTGATGGTTGCTCTCCAGTTGGCAAAGGTAATGGAGGGTATACATGAGGAAACTCATCAGTAGCAGAATGGAAATCGAAGTTTTAAAGCAAGAGCCTCAGACAGTGTGTTCATTTGCACCCCATGTTAAGCCTGATCTCCAGAGTCAAGATCAAAAGTGCCTAGACATGTTCTCACCAGAAATGTCTTACCTTCATAATTCATTCTCTGCACAAGAAATTCATTGACTTGAGCTACAGAATGTAAGCAAACAGATGGCTTATGCTGCCAGGAATGCGTTGAAGACTTAAAGAAACATAAACCCAGAGGATTCAGAAGTTTCACTGGACCCAAGGGAGAAGGTAGGAAAAAAGAGAGAAAGGAAGTAGTAGACAAGACCACTTACACATATCACACCTTCTGAAATCAGAACACAAAAGAGCAACGCAGACATCCTTAGCCTTTGATTCATCAAATAGAGGTTAGAAAAGAAAGCATTTCTTGCTCAAGAGTAGCTGTTACGAAGGTCAGTGTGTAAGACATCCAGCTGAAAGATACCTGCTGACATTAAGCAGGTATGAGCCTGTATTGTTTAACCAGTAAAAGATATCACGAGAAATTGAAGGGGTGGGGTGGAGGGTGGGCGTGTCTTTAAAAGATTAAAAAAAAAAAAGAAATGCTTTGCCTTTTTGTTTTAAAACCTAAGACTGCAAAAAAACCCAAACATTGCAAGATAAATTAGCTCAGGAGTATAAGGATAAAGAATGGACCAACACTTGTACTATAGCCCTCATCAACTTTAAACCAAGTTCCACAGCAGTACTGTGTGCTTCAAGTTTAAAAAAAAGGCAACAGGCAGGCAAATAAAATGTGTAACACATTTTCTAATCTGAAGTTCTCAATAACTTCTTATAATCAAACCTGGAATCAGAATGTGCTGGATAGCTTTTATTATGATTTTACATAGGAGAAGATTCCATTTCTTTTACCAGCCAGCGCTGTCAGCCCAAGCCCCGTGGGGGGGCCCAGGGCCCTGTGCCTGCCGGATTGCTAAACTGGCAGAAGGAGCACACACAAACAAAACGCACCCTCTTCTGCTGAACAGCTGTGCCTGCAACACACCTCCCAGCAACAAAGTAGGGCTTTTTTAATCAACTTTTGACAGATAATGAATGCATTCACGGCTGTGACAAGCTGAACATCACTTGAAAGTATGAGCCTCAATTATTTTTCTTAGAGCTCTCCCCTTCTTTCTTTTAATAGTTTCTTAATATTCCTAAAAAGGTGATTTAGTCCAATAGCAAAGACTTGCAAGTGTAGAATTTGACTGCTGCTTAATGCTATTTAAAATGAAAAGCATATTATAACAAGCCACGACTCATTATCTTCACACAGTACACATATTTTGCTATCAACAAGACTAGAATGGGTATTATGCCTGGAAAGGCATATTCGAAACAAAAATTTTAGAAAGCAGCTGTGTCAGAATCGACAAAATGCATTAGGGATATAAATTCATTAGCTGTCGCTTCTGCACATGAACACAACCATCCTGGATCTGATTGGGAAGCAGCTTAACTCCTGTCTCCTCTCACCTCCCCCACAGCATGTTCCACGCATAACGGGCACCTTTTCCCTGGAAATTGTAACAGGGGAAACAAGATCCTGCTTTTCCTCTCACCCTCCAACTGCCCCAGTCAACGGGGAGCAATGGACCTGAGATCTGGTCCCTGTAGTCTGAAGGTATTCAAGCTCCTGCCTCCCACAGGGAGCCCTCCCGGTCAGCTACACTTCAATTTGCTTGGGGCACCTTTCTCCCTTCCTTCTGGACCTGGTTCAACCAAAAACAAAAGATTGCCTGGGACAGAGGTAAAACAAATCAGAAAGAGTCTGAGCTTGATGCCTAAGCGTTGGCAACACGTTCCTGTCTCTTCAAGCTGGTTTTTGGGGTTCTTTTTTTTCTTTTGTTTTAAACCTTTAGTCATTTCAGTTTAAGGGAAAAAAAGCACAAACCTGCAACACACACAGGCTAGGGAGTAGAGATCAGCATTCCAGTCTCCTTACTCCCAGGTCACTGCAGTTCATTGATTAATGCAGTACCAGAGCAGCGCCTCCATCTTGCGTTATTGAAGTAAAATCACTGTGCAGCCAATATAAACAGTGGGTATCCTCCCAACTGGACTATTTGAAACTTTGATACTAGAAGATGTGCATCTGACTGCGCTAAGCCTATGCAGAACTAGATCTGAGGTCTCCTGCTTCTTGGATGAATGCTTGAATAAGTACAAGTGCACACCAAATATATTTCAAGAAGAACATGCTGTAACTTCAAGTTTTGGTTTTGGATCAAGAGGACAGACGTGCTTGATGTATGGCACCTCAATACAGGCACTTCAGCTCCAGAGCATACCAAGAATTCAAGCTTATTGCTGGCCTCTGCTTTTGCCAGCGGGTCATTTTAGGTAACTATGCTCAAAACACATTTTGTAAACTGAATTTCAGAGATGTTTAATTCTACTTCTTGGTTCACTCTTTCCTATTTTTTTAAACCCAATGCACAAGTTGGAAACTACTACTGGTTCTTTCCTGGGTCTAACCTCTGGGTCACTCAGTGGTAAAGTAGGAGTAAATTTTCATAAGAGCTGGTATACTCAACTGAAGTTTATATTCACCTGGAGTCAGATTTAAACAAAATTTAATATACTAAGGAAAGCAATTTGTGCATGTCTTCATAAGCGTGTTGACATAACTTGTGGGTTAGTAAAAGAAAACAGTTCTGGCAAAAGAAAATCTCCCTTAATTCTCTCTCCTAATGAAGGGTGTATTGGTATGTGTATTTAATATCCATGTTTTAAAGCTTTCTGCTATAATAGCTTTGCTAATGCTTTTGTAAATCAAATCTTCCTTACTCATAGCCTTCCCCTTCTGAAAGGCCTAAGGATGAAATCATTCAGAAGAAATTATGTAGACAAATTCCCATTGAAAATATAAAATGGAAAGAAATAGCCATAAAGTCCCATTCCCTCCCTCTCAAAAAAACTGAAGGTTCATACAAACTGAAAGAAAGATAAAAATTAATTTTGTCGGTTTGAAGTTGTTCCTCTCCCTTATTCACCCTGGAACAGGAAAACTAGGAGCTTAAAACTCCTGAACAACTGCAGTCTGGTCTACAATTGCTGGTCTACACTGATCTCAGTGGAAAGAGTTAGAATGATATGGTCTAACAGCAAAAAAATATATTTTTTTTTTTGGTTCCAGGAAAGGTCTTGGACTTTGGATCATTTTAATGAAGCTTGCCCATTTTAAATGAAAAAAATGAGTATATTGTACATGTTTAATGGCAGTCATGTACTCAAAGACCTCATAATTAATCTGGGGGTAACTGAAAGAGGGGAAAAAAACCAACCACCAAGACAAATGAACCTCACCACTGACAACTTAATACTACCAATTGTGAGAGCTCTCTCTAACAGTTTGTACTTGTATTCTTATAGACAAAATACAAAATCCATATGCACCTAACATCCACATTCCCCTAACTTCACCTAGACACCCTGACAAAAACAAGAAGGAAACGAAGAGACTGTATACATCTGCTGAGTGTATTTGAAGTCCCACATTTATCTCAGCTACTGGGACGGAGAAAGACAGAGAAACACTCACACTGTATCAATATTCCTGAGTTAAACTTACTTAAGCTTTTGAATGATTTTCTGTCCATTATCATTTTTGCCCCATACACAGCTTTTGTAGCAAATAACCATGAGTAAATTGAGGAAAGAATATACAGAATTAAGATGGTGATTGCATCCTGTGATGTACATGGTTAACTGTAGTAACAGCAAAGCGTGCACTAATTGTTAAAGAAACAAACAGCACAAATGAAGCAGCCCACTACTTCTAGGATGTCTTTGTATTCCTCTTTATTTTTTACTATCACATAGAAGGACATCCCCATGACAACGGAAATAGCACTAGAATAATTCACTTAAAGATATAAAAAGCTCAAAGTGAAATGATCATGGTCACAAAAAATGATTACTGTATCATTTCCCCAGCAAGCCATGGTCAATGCTGTGAGCAAATGCTTATTTTTGACCAAAGGAAGAAAGAATAATTTCAGAACTGACTCCATGCAGCCGTCATTTGTGGGGGAAAAGCAGCGTGAAAAAGCTGACGATCATTCAGCTGTGCGAGCAGAGATCAGAAAGCACATTACATTTTTGGCAACCACCAAAGATGTGTTATGGCAGAAGCAGATGAAATAGCACTGAAGTGCAAAACAATTGACTGGATAAATCACCTATATCCTTTCATTTCTTTGGCCCTTACTGGAAGGTACTTAACCTAGTATACCAGGAATGAGCAGATACAGAAAAAAACACCTTTACGCACAAGGTGACAAGCCATCTTTCATTTTATAAAGTAAAGCCTTACACTTACGTTAATATTTCATATTGAGGCCTATGACATGCCTGACTTGAAACACTTGTGAAACACAGAACGTAATTTCTTGAGTTTCTTCATACTACGTAATTAAAAATAAACAAGACAATGTGTCTTTGGCAAAGTAATCTTTCTTCTTCCACTGAAAATCGTATCAAAACATTTCTTTGCCAGAGATAAGGAGGGGTGTGTGCAAAATCAACTCAGCATTTCTTTCAGAGAAAATTAACATTGATTAACATCTGTAGAAGTCTGAATTACCCCAACCAGACAGGCAGTGATTGCATGGGCTAATGACTAGGGCTCTCTTTGCAAAGAATGATCTTCTAACTACGCTATAAATTGCTGAAAGAGGGACTTCAACCTGAATTTATCACTTGCCAGAATAGCAGCTTGCACTCCTGCAACACGTTCTCCACCTCTTGTTTTTCAGATAGCCCTAGCTATAAGTTCACCTCGTAGAGCAAAATCAGACTTGGGTTAAAAATATACTATCATATCTTGAAATATTTTCTTTGCATCATAAAACAAAGCGGCTTTTAATTCAAAAAGAGATTTAATAACCAGCATATTCTAGGAAACAAAGTTTACAACCAGCACTTGAAAATCCCTACTTTTACATGGTATTTTACTATTTTTACTCCGTTTTACAATAAGCAATCAGTATTTTCCTTTCTTATATTCCAACTGCACATTGCTTTAAGAATGCTGTATGGACCAATACATTAAGGCAGTACTACCAGAGAGTAAACTACTGTGTGTGGGAGTAAAAGTGATCACCCTGCTATAAGCAAAGGTTAAAGAATACTATGTGCACTATGGAAATATATCATTGCAGAATAGTCACGTCCAAGAAATGCCTTCATCTCTTCTGAGGATACATTTCTAGCAAAAAAAGGATTTTCTTACTTCAGCATATTCTACTTCCATCACTATTTGCAAGACTTAAAATCAGTAGGACCAAACCTCTCAGGAACAGTTTGGAGACCTGGACACGTAGAAAGTGACTATTATACATCAAGTCAGAAGGCAGTTAATACGAAAAACAGGAACGCAACTCCAACCAATATTTTTTTAGAGGGCTGGCAGCAAACTGCCAGATGCATTTGTGACCTCAAAACAACCTTTTGCCAGATGCCTGTTTAACCTCTTACAATTATATGAACTTCTAAAAAGATGGGTACATCTTAACATTTTCTTTCTTTGGTTATGCAAATTAAGATGTTGTGCTTAAAAGACAGATTGAAAATGTTTGGTCCTGTGCATTTTCATCTGTCTTAAAGCCCTAAAATAAAGCTCTCCAACACAGTAGCATATTCTTCCTTTTTCTCCCCAGAATTAAAACTGCTGTAGAAGTTAAACAAGAAATCTTCATCTTCTTTCTTTTCTCCTCCCTTGAGTCAGTGCTCAAAACCAGGTAACTTCTGGAGATAGCTGTGAGTTAAGGGGCCAAGACAATGTTCAGGCAAAGCAATTAATAACTCACTTTTAATATGATTTACCATTTTTAAGAAAATAACTTTTTTTCATTATAGCTATGTTATAAATCTTAAGTTGCAATCAACAGAAGGCAATGATTCATATTATTCAATTCTAAAATGGCCTGTATGCTAACATTTAAAGAAGGGCATTTCTGCAAATTTAAAAACAAGCAAATTCATAGCATGGGAGCATCATGAATGTTTTTCAGGGGTTCAAGCCTTAGAAAGAAAAAAAAAAAAAAAAGAAAAAAATGTTATAGAATGAAAAGTAAGTAGGTCATGTATACTGAAGTGCTATAAATACTAACATCTGATTTGTGGCTGAGAGAACTATTTTTAAAATCTAGAGGTGTACAAGTAAATGAAGACTTGCACTGTTCTTTTGTCAACAAAAACATGCTTTGATGAGGCATTAAACAGAAAGATTCCCTGTGCTGTACAGAATGCAAGAAAAAGAAAATTTCCTTTAAGAAATATACCTCCTTACACAGCAAAACAATGAATTTCAGTTGTTCTGTAACCCAGTTCCTTTAATCTGCATAAGAGATGCTGAGTTCACTCAACCAAATCACTACTGGCTTTCAGAATACAATCAACACATGCTTTTCAACAGTATTAATATAGCATGAAGCTTGTGCTCCTAATTATTCATGTTTTTGCATTCTGTTTTTTCCCCCTGCTGTAAAATATGCAAATTTACTTCTTTGTGTTATTTAGGTCCCACATGGGCCTCAACAGATCTGTTTGGAAGGAATTACAAGCCAACATCTAGATACATGCTGTCAACATTTCAAGCTTCATTATTTTTATTAGGTTGGAATGCCATTACAGATTTGATATTAGGCTTTAAAAAGCTTTTTATAAATCTGTTGAAAACCTACAGTCTAATAAAATGGTGTACTGATAATTACTACTACTCCACTTTGTGTGTTTGAGCATGAAAGGGAGAGAGAAAAGCCCTACAACTCTTGAATACAAGAGAAATCCCCATCTAGCGGTACTATTGAAAAACGCAGTTTGTTTTTGTGCAAAATTAGTACCCAAGAGGATTAGTTTGACTTCATTACTGAATGAAGGGTAGCCATTACCTCCTTATGCAACTAAGAATCAGTAACGGTAGAGGACTATTTCTTCTGAATTCCTCCTCCTCCTCCTCCCTTTTCAGTCAACTCTGTCTGTAAAATTCAATGCCCAAATGAGCTACTAACGATTTTTAAGTACAAAGCCCATAAAGCAGCACTTCGAGAAACAGGTCTGTTAATAGAGTAACTTCTTGGTGTGCGTCAAAAGTATTCCCTTACAGTGGCACCGGCTGACGCATATAAAGTATTCTTTAGATAAAAATATTAAAACATTTCCCCAAATCTCAAATTATTATAAAGTTAGTATTAAATATATTTAAACTTAAACAACATAATGAAATAGTAGCTTGGTTATTTGAAAACTGCAAGGTTGGAAGTAACTACACAAGCACTTACTGTTATATAAAAAATACGTAATATAAGCCCATTGATGCAGGAAGTGAAAGGACATTGAGACAACGCTTTTTTCCAACTGGCACAAAGCCTTGTGCATTTCTTTAATGTAACAGTATATTTTAAAACACTGCAGCAACCCAGCCTTCCTTAATAGCACCGCTAAAAGCTCCTTAAATATTAATGAAAAAACAATGCAGAGATTCACAGGAATCTACTACACATTACTACTGACTCCTAGAAAACAAAACAGCAGCAGTTACACTAAGATTTTACAAATCTCTTGATGCATTTAATCTTTGAGGTGTGTACACAAAGGGAAGAAACCAAAAAAATATTTGAATTGCAGTAATAAATTAGTACAGGGGTAGTCCTTTGATTTGGGAGGATCAGTATATTAAATTTCCCTGTCATAACAGACTCACTCCTCAAGACTAAAATTGCACATTTCTCTCAGAAGCAAACATTTAAGGAGTTCTTAAAAATACATGTAGAGATCTGTATTACTAAGTTCAACATGGAAACAATAAGGATCTTATTGTAAAACCTTTTTACATGTTGGGTGACAGTGGGGGTGTCTCTTAATTCATATATGCAATTTATCCAATCCATCCTTCTACAATAAAAAGTACCCAAAAAACTATCTGCATGCAGAATAAATTCATGGCAAAACAGAAATGGGGAGCTGGAGGCAAACAAGTATATGTAAAATTGGTCTTCAGGAAAACAGTCAAGATTTCCAGCACTAAAGACTGACTTGTATTGATCATTTTACTTTTTTATATCTTCAGTACAGAAGACTTCCTGATTTGTTAAGAATGTTCTTTTGCAATATAACTGCAGTTAACAAAGGGAAAATTCAGTTGGCTGTAAATCATACTTTTTAGTCTCACAGCTGAGGGAGGATACTCCTGCCTACAGGTGAGGATGATCTCATTAGAATTGTAATACTGAATTAACTCAGTAATATATATACTGACTACATCAGAGTTTCAAGTCCCTCATTTAAGATAAAGCCAAAGTTTGAATGCCTTGCAGAGATGAGCTTAAAATAGTAAGTCATACCTGACCACCAAAATTTTGCAATAAGAATATCTGCTATCACCCATCATAATTTATCAAACTCATTGTGTACTCTTTTTGCATCCCATTATGTTCCTGACTTTGTCACAGCACATAATAGTGATGAATTCTGTAACACCTTGCTTCTCGCAAAAAAATTCCTAAACTTTCCACCTTTCATCTAATACCAGGTCTCTTCTACTTTCTTAATAAGAAAGAAATATTTGCTTTATACTTATATATTTCATTGCAGAGGATGAAAACCAGTAGTTCCCACCTTCTTTTCCGTGAGGATTTAGATGTTGGTGCAAGCCCAACCACATTTGTTCTGTAATGCTCTTCAGACATCAGCATTGAAAGAGAAGGTACACATTTGTTAATTTGACAGATCCAAGACTCATTCAAATAACAAAAGTCCTTCTCCTTCTTGGGAAGAGATTTCCAACACTTAATTTCTTATATCTATGACTATTTATGTTCCCTTGAGAGGAAATGTAACAGGCAAAAATCATGCTCCAACAGTGAGAAGCGTAATAAATAGGTGTTAATCCAAAATTTGCTTACTTGTTCTATATGACCTCCAAGGATCTATGAAAGCACAGTAGGGAAACGGGAGGATTACAGAGCTGCAGTGCACCTTCATTACAAAATTCCTGCCAACCCTTCTCACCATGGCCACAGCCTCCTTGCATCTGTGACAGTCGCTCCACACTGACGAGAATCCCATGCCTGTCCATTTTTCCTCTTAAAGCTTTGAAAAACTCTACAGCAAAATTGCTGAATCTCAGAAGACAACCTTCAGGTGACAGTTAAGTGCTTCCTATAAGTCAATAACAATACTCCCTACCACCTGTTAGAGATTTGCACCTAAGGCTGAGAGCAAAGCTCTGAAATAATCGCCATTGGTCACTATTGAAAATCCATGTTAATTTACATCTTAAAAAAATGAAACAGGAAGCTGTCCTAAGTTCAAGGAAGAAACAGAAGTTAAATACGTTTACAAATCAGGTTTATCAGCACCGGCAACTGAGCTGCTTCTCCAAACCATTTACTCCATTCCAATTTACGACATAAAAAGATCCGAGAGAAAACAAAACAAAACCAAACTCTTAAATCCATGAAACAGATTGGTTAAAAGTAAACAAAGCAGACTTGAACTCAGGCATGGTCAAAGGCTCCGAGCAAGAGCTCCCCAATGAACTGTGCCGCCTTCAAACGCTAGTAAGAGAACACAACCATCCTGGCTGTTCGGCCCCGAGTTGACCACCAGGCTCAGCAGCTCCTTCCCCAGCCACCAAAGAGCTGCAGGAGAAGCCTCATCTCGGGTTCTTGGTCTTTGCCCAAGCCACCCTGCAGGGATGCCTGTGCCTGTCCATGCACCCTGATGACCCCAACCCTCTGACCTGAATTCCCAGCCTGGCCTCAGAATGGCCTTATCCCTGTAAACTTGTCTGGCAATCTCTGGACTCTCAGCTGACCCTGGTCACCATCATCAGACCTGCTCTGTTGTCCTTGCTTGAGCAGCGTGTACCTCACCGCATCCCTTGTCAGTAAGGTCTCTGCCCAAGGCCCTGCCCTCCTGGCACCCTTGCTCAGCTGCAGGCCCACCTGCGTGATGGAGCCACCAGCACTCACTGCTCCCTCACACTAGCTTACTTCAAATTTTTCTGGAAAAGTAACCAAGACTCTGCACATCAGCATCTTAAACTAAACCTGAAAACAAAACTAGCATTTAGCAGTATTTTTTAAAGAACATATACAGAACAATATTCTGTGATAAGTGATTTTATTTTATTTTTTTTTTAAATGATGAGGGTGATGAGACACTGGCCCAGAGAAGTTGTGTTCAAAGTCAGGTTGGACAGGGTTTTGAACATGATATAGTGAAAGATGTCCCTGCCCATGGCAGGCAGGTTAGACTAGATGATCTTTACAGGTCCCTTCCAACCCAAACCATTCTGTAATTCTGTATTTCAGTTGTCTTCAAGCAAAAAACACTCACCACCCAGCCCAGTGGAACCATCAGCACCATGTGGATGTCTGCAGAGTTTCTGACCTTCTGCCAAACACACATAGGAAGCAGCATCAGTGTCTCGGTTTTTCAATTCCTGATCTTAGACTGAGATTAGGACTACCAGTCACATGCATCTTTGAGATTCGATGGGTGATTTGTAGCTCTGTGCCAAACCAAAATGTTAGCACTAACCTGTCTTCTTTGGGGCTAGCAACAGTAGGAATGGATGTTAGGCTGGAATTTATTTTATATTACAAAAGCCACAAAACATGAGAAATTCCTTAAGAACTACTACTCTTCAAGATCCCGAAGCTAACTGAAAATTTGTTTCCTTAATTCTGGCATTCAGAATGTCAACCTTTAAAACAATTTGTGATGATCAGGAAACCCCTGAAACATTTTTCATATTTCTGCAATTGATTCACTCATCAAAACACATCGCATGTGTTACACCTGTTTCATAAGCCTCTTTTCCTTTTTCAGAATAATAGTTCTGCTTGTTACAGAACAAGCACCGCTTTTACAGCTTCATGAACAGACGAGATGACCAGTATCTGGAAAATAAGTGAACTGGTAGTTAAGACATAAAAATGCTTTAGTCCCTGGTAGAAAATTACTTTTTATATTTATTCTGTAGAGAGTGAATTACAAATTCTTTTTTCTTGACTCCCACAGATGCAGTATTTGCCCCAAAAGCTAAAATAGACTATTTCTTTTGGATGTTGTGCTGCAAAGTTGTTTTTGTTGCTTCCAGCTTTTTGCATAGAAAGTCATCTTTCTATGCAAAGAATAGGTATTCAGACAATGAAAATCCAAACTCATTGATATTCTACAAGCAAAGGCAGATTTAAAATACAGCAATATATAACAGGACTTGGAGGAGTTATGACAAAAAATAGAAAACAAAAAGAAATTATTCTCAAGATTTGACAGGGTGATAGCTCCGGTGGATCTTTCTCAATAAAGTGTTGATCCTTCTTCCCTCTTTCTCAAATATCACATGATACAGAAATAATTAAAACAAATATTGTTAGGAAAATCACACTTCACTATCTACATTTAATTGTGATGCTCAGTACTCTCACTACATTACTAAATAGATTTCTTCCATACTTTAATGGACATGGCATTTGATTCTTTCTTGATAAGTCTCATTTTGACTTCCAATAACACTCCTGGCAGCCCTTATCAGTGGTGCGTGGTGTGAACAATCTTGCAAGGGATTTGAGACAGACAAGCTCTCCTGACCACAACAGTGGAAATCAGGAGCAAGCATCCCCTGAGGATGTATTTTTCTTTTTTCTCCAGGAAAGAAAAGCAAAGCACTTCCTCCCATGTCCACAGCATATGAGAGAACTATGCTTTTTGTTCTTATATGCTTTGAATGAAAGACTGGGTTTAGGAACCAACTTAAAACACAAGAAATTAAATTCTCACTCCCTTCAAGAGTGTTCACTGCCTACAACAGTATTCACAGTAATAGTGGTATAATCCTACTGAGATTTGTTAAAGATATTTAGCGCTGGTATTCGAGAATATTTTACACCTAAGTTTAAAAAAGCTTCAGAACCTCCCATCTGAGTAATAAAAAAGTAACTAGCAGAATAGCTAGGTCTTGTGGTTTGGGTTTTGGTTTTTTCTGGATTGCCGCTATTGCTAAACAAAAATAAACTTCTAGATAAGTATCTACTTAAATGCTGACCTATAATTCTGCAGCTACATCCATCTAGCAAGACAATGATATGCTCCACTGAGAAGCTTGACAGCAATTCTTTTGCCCACTAAAAGTTAATTAAGATGAAATTAAAGTCCATTTCATTGCAATTTGCTATAGTAACTTCTGTCTGAGCAAAAAAATAACAATAAACAGAAATAAAATAAGATTCAAGCAAAACTAATAGTTCTTAAGTTTATATTTAACAGACTAATTTAGTATTTATATGATATATGAATTTATATGAACAAAGTTTAAATAGTCACTGATAGCATTTCAGGAAAAAGGAATGAAGCCAAATTCAGTGCAGAATCAGGACCAGCAATTGTGGGACCTAAGCAGCTTTTGGGTGCAGAACTCTCCGCCTATTACAAAATTTGAAACTCTAAATGGTCTCCAGACTTTTGGGGGATGACAGTGTGTCTCCTTTGACCCTTCCATGATGCAAGTGCTGGAGTGATTTGATGTAGTCATGAAACCCAGTGCAGATGAACAAAATCTAGTGGAAGGCAACCATTAAACATGACAACACAATCTCACGGATGTGAAATCAGGTTTGTTTTAACAGAGAACTATTACAAAGAATGTAAGTTCTCCTCAGAAAGCGTTCCAAAAGTCTCTGATACTGTTAGTTTTTTTATAGTCTAGAGGCAAGGCTTTCGTGACTTGAAAATGCTCGGAAGAAGTAACACTTAAAGAGAGAAACACTGTAAGATTCCTGATAAGAACAAGCCAATAAATCAGAGCAGCAGAAGCTGAATATTGACGATGACAGATTTACAAGGAGGAAAACACAAATTTTCGAAAGAGGAAAAAGAAAAGGATCAGTTACAGCATGACAGCAATAAATTCTTTATCTTCTGCACACTTGAGCCATCCTACAAGACTGTGAAAGAGCTTGATCAATGCTGCAAATTCAGCCAGTCCACAGGTGAGTACACTTCAGATTAGTTTTTGAATAACAAAAATACTTTGAACACCCTAAACTGCCTAATTTTCATCAAACTAAGAGTCAGATTCTGAAATAGAACATCTACATTCGTCATGTGACTAGAAATACACAGATGCTTCTTGGCCTCTAATATATAAAAAACACTTGGGGGTAACAATAAAAGGAAGGAACCTGGAAAAAACCAAGTCCTCTAACAACTGCAGTAAGATACTCTCTTCTCACAGCGCTAATCATAAAGCTAAAAGCCTTAACTTTGAGCTTTCTTGTTTTGTAAAGATGTAACTTCTCCTTGCTCAGAATATGACAGTAAAACAAGAAACTACATTTTCAATACTCTTGAATAAGACTTAATACTTATGTAAATAAAACTTCAGCTATTTAGTCCAAATGATGAGGCTATGAATATGAAGTCCTTCAAGAAAAGTAAGAATCCTGAACAATTTTTATCACGGCTTCTCTTAACGTTTCATTTGGTCTAAGCATCTTAATTAAATTTTTACATTGCAAAGATGATAATAATCACCTTATACAGAAGCACCACTTACCCACAATAACAAATCCATCTGCTTCTCTCTCTGGCACTGTAACCTTCTTCGAATCTTGGCTTTTTCGGAAGAAGCTGAACATAGCCTCTTTGGTTTTTTTCTTCTAAGTCGTTATCTAAAATGAAGACAAAACGTTAAATAAATATGAGATAACAGAATTTACCATGAGAAGTTCACACCATGCCAAAGGCCATATACATTATATCACAGCTTAATCTTTATTACCAGATTTGAAATATCAGGCATTTGTATGTCAGACAGATTACCTTGTTGATGTAGCAACTGACTTCAACAGGCAAAAAGAGTGAAGTATAAAAGGCGCTTCTCTAAAGTTATGAATGGAGTGGAACCATTAAAAAAAAAAACAAAACACAAAAAAACTTCAACTGTTGTAAAGGAATGCAGAAGAACAAAACTCCCTTCAGCATTTACCCAGCATGTTTCCATATTTTTCTGCTACTCTGAATTGTTGTTACACAAACTTTCTCATCATAGTTGGTTCTAAAGGATCTAAACTTTGAAGCCCCAAATATGATACTATAAAAACCAGAGCTTTATAATGCAGGAATACTTGAATGAAGCAAATTGCACTAGAGATTTTCAGGCTTAAGTGTCTGTGCATCAACTAAAAACACCAACCCAGCCACCTCTACAATATTAGCATAGTATCTACTTTCATTTTTCCAGTGTACAATCTTAGAGGCAGCTTAACGCTTGAGTATATCTGATTAACAGCTACCCCTGATTCCCTTAAAAGAAACTGCAACAAAATCATATGTTGCAATTTTTTGGTAACAGTAATTCATTAAAAGAATCTTCCAAAGCAGCTAAGAACTCTGAGTTCACAACAGCTACAACAAAACAAGGAAACCAGTGGGATAAAAGCATTAACTGCAAAAGACTACGCTCAGTATCTCTTCTCTCTCAAGACTGGAAGATTACATAGAAGCAATTCTGAATAGCTTAAAAAGGATAAATTCATATTAAAAACCCCACGAGCACGAAGATAGGCAGTTGGGCCAACTTTCACAAAATTAAGTCCTGTGAACCACCATGAAACATAGATATATCAGGAAACATTCTTATAAGCAAATTGTCTCATTATTCTGAGCTTTTAAGATGCAGACTGAAGATAGTTTCTCTTCTTCCAAAAAAAAGTTGTAAAAAAAGCTCTATAAGGAAGCATCACTCTTGTGAAGAACAACCAACAGAACTATACAAAGCCCATATTCACAGGTTCAGCTTATTGAGAGGACTCCCGGTGTACCACCACCTACTTTCTATTTACTACCTACCTAGCACCACTGAATGCAGCAACTGAGTCTCCCCAGACTCCTCCTGCAATTGCAGCTGTCTGTAGTGCTGGGACAATGAGGAAAGGAAAAAGGCACCACAGCAGCAGTGACCCCTCAAAGGTGTGCTCACCTCCAGCCCCCGGGGGCTGAACTCAGACCACTGGACAACACCAACCTATGGAGCAGCCTGTGGTCAGGCTGAAACATGCTGTGTGACAAACACAGAAAGGAAGGTTTAAAGAAAGCTATGTGAAGATCTTCTCTACTAAAACATCAATACAAAATTGAGAAAAGTGGAATAATGTCATTCCAAGTTTGAAGTAGAGTTTGAGGAGCAGAATCCTGATTTACTTTGCAGACACCAACATTTAAAGGAGAAGGGACTGACAAACGTATAGCAATGTCTAATATATGCCTCCAACAGGAGAAAGGAGACCAGTGTAAAGAAGAGAGGTGTACAGTGTCAAGTTTGAATAACTTTATTTCATGCTAAATTTAACAAAGAACACTTTTTAGAAGATGGGAAAGAGAGGAGTGATACCATGTAGCGTTTGGATTTAAAATAAAAGAAAGAAAGATAAAAATCCTGGCTTAATTATTTGCCAGAATGCCTCACTTCCCACCCAAATATTCATGGTAGCACAAGCAAAACTTTTTTGTCCTAGCCAGTGACCTGTAGCAATTAACTGCACAAACAGCACTGATTCACCAGATACAAACTGCCTCACACTCTGCCGTTACAAGTGATAGCAACACTTCCACACTGTAGATCACGGAGCCTTATACAAAGTGTAAGCACTGGCTTTCAGGAACAGTATATAAATAGAACACGGCAAAAGCAGCAACAATTCATACTGGCCTCACACCTGAGATTTAAAGATTGAATATCCCACAGACTGGCCAGCTACTGCTTGCTTATGCTGACACAGTACAATTTCTAGCAACCAAATAAACTACACTGATGTACACAAGAACAGAACAAACCATCCAATCCCGGGTACGCAGTAATTAAAAAAAAAAAAGTTATTTATCTGCACTTTATTATTTTTTGCTTGTTTTCCTACCTTACCACACAAAATACTGATATTTCCGGTTCCATGGAGATTACACAGTGGAAACTCCTAATTATCTCATTTATTCCTTACCTTCCCCCACACCCAGGCTCAACACATGGCGCCAGCAGCATATTCCTTTTTCAGCCCTCAGGGAATAAGTCTTCTCCTGCTACCAATTAGGGTTGTCAGTCCCATAGCTCAAGTGGTAAAAACCTGTGCTGTAATGCTCAAGAGTCAGGTTTCTGCTCCAATGATGTATGAAGGAGAAAGGCAGTTGTGGAACAGTTTAAAATGCCATTTTACCTTCATCCTAAGTGTGCGCGAAGAAGCAAAATCAACTTGATGTGTAAAATCTTACATATAGCTTTGGTAAGGCTCAGATTCCAGTCAGCCACTTCAGGTGCCAGAGCTGCAGTTGCTCCAATCACATTTTTTTCTCTTTGAGATCTGCATTATTGTGCAGTTTTCAGCTCTATCACGTAGTGTTCCCCTTCCTTTCTTTCTTGCACAAAGAAAAGCATCTTAATCAGTATATACATGGCATACAAGAGTTGTATAGGAAACCACACATTTGTCATCTTTTAAATCCTGCATGTTTATCATACCTAAACATCACTACCTAAAGGACAACAGGTATTTCAATTCAGAGCAAATTAACAATCAGTACAACTTGATTTAGCCAAGTTAATGTTACAAGCACTGTCACATACTAGATTTTTTCCTTTCATTGACAGAAGGCAGCCTGAGTATCCCAGTTTTTTCTAAAACCCACAAAATTCATCTTATCTACATACATGAGGGTTGATCTTTAGTTTGTAGTTTTCAGTTTCTGAAGTAGCTTTAACTTAATTCTACTGTCAGCAGTATTTCTCAAACAGAAAACAAAACAAAAAACCCCCACACATCCTTTTGCTTGAAGCAGAAAAGCTAACAAAAGTATCCCCTAAGCTCAGGTCTCAAGCTCTTAGGCTTTTACAACCACTTAAGAAAATAGCATATACTGTGTTTTGTGATTGTGAATGCTGGGGAGATGGTAAAGTGTCCACATAATAAAAAGACTAATGTGCTTAGTGAGGCTGTTTCCTTCTCACCACTTAGAAACAAAACTTGTGCTTGTAGATTTCAGGTCTGCATAACTGATGCAGAGGAAGAAGCTCAACAACTACTACTTACGGTATTTCAGTACCATTGTTGAACACAATATTAAGTTTAAACTAAGTAACAGAGTGAGTAACAAAATAGAAGCAGGGCACAGAAGCACAAAGTACAGCTGTATACAGTATGGCATACATAAAGGAAAAGCTGTAGACAGGCAATGCTGGGACATGTGTGATATTTGCTCTCTTAAGAATTTTATCAACTGTGGTACTTCAAAAGTAAACATAAATCTCTCCAGCAATGGGAAATGCAACCACTAAATTTCTTGAATTACATGTTAAAAACAGAACAAAGCCCCTGTCCAACAAAGAAACACAGAGCTGAATGGAAACACTCATGCTCTTGAAGATAAGAACGCAGTTTAAGCACTTGCAGAATCAGGCTGGAGTTTTTACTACTTGTAGATAAGATGAAGTTTCAGTTAAGGAAAGCTGAGAAAAAACAGTTTCAGCACAAGTTTAATTTCAGAGTAAAAATTAAATTAGAAGTTTGTGGACCTGGATGCATGGTCACAGGCACTAGAAAAAAAAGCACTTAGTTGTGGTGGTCGGTTTTTTTTAAAGCTGTCAGCATAAAATCACATGAAAAATACCCACCATTCAGAGATAGTACCACGTTCCTGCAGTAATTTCTCCTATATAGCACAGCACTTTTCCCTTCCAGATGGGATTAATTTTATTTCTATAGGAGACCTGAAATTGAATTCACTGCCTAAAGATAAAAATCTCCCTTGGTAGAAATATGCAATTCCCTTCTCCTCATGTTTCCCCCTCACCAAAAAGTGAACACAATTTTTTCTTTCTCCAGTCTCAATCACTGATAGTTAAGAATAATGTTTTTGGCACCGCTTCAGTCATCAGCAAGTAATAAACTGTGAACTACAGCAATTCTGTGAGGCTGCAAACAATATTTTGTCTTTCTGTGAGGCTCTAAGAACATACATGGGATTGGACAAAGATGAGTTACAGAGCTGCACAAAGGGGTTAATTTATTCCTCCTGCATTTTGTCAGTCTCCTTTGACAAGAAGTATGGGTGACCTTTGAGCCAAACCAATACATTAAATCCAATAAAATTTTTCTATTCAAGGAAGATCCTAGCATATTTAGCATTACTTTTCAGCTTTTTCCTGCATGTTCAGAAGTGACAGGAGGAGAAAGGTAACTTAATATTAAAAACACCCAAGATGCAGACTAAGATAAAGAGAGGATGCCCAGGAACACAGCAAAGTAGAATTGCAGTGGCACTGCCAGTAATTACATAAATGATTAAATGAGGTCAGAATGAGATACAAAACTGATGTTAAAGAAAGAACGCGAACAATTTCATATCTAGCAGTTTAAGCTATATAATCTAAGAATGGAGAAAACAGAATGCATCAGAGCAATTTTCTTATCCGTATTAGCATCCGCTGTGATTCACCAATCAAGCAGCAATCAGAAAAAGAACAAGATGTTTACAGCCTTGTACAGCCCTGCTTATGACACAAAACCAATCAATTTAAGAGTCAAGAACATGCATGTCGAAAAGATTTCCTGGTGACACAAAAAGAACAGTTTAAAAGCTTTTGGCCTAATGTAAGTTACTATGTGAAGAAGAAAAAAACCATATAATTTCTTTTATCTGGCATTAATATTAGTCATATTCCCAAGTTTGTGCTTCTTGAAAACTGAAGAAAGTAAGTATCAAGAGAAACAGAAATACAAAAAAAGGATATATATATATATAACAAAACACTAACAAAGACCTTTTTATTTACATAAAATGTGAATATTTGATTTTAAATTTTTCATAAAATTTAAGGGAAGCAGAAATACCACGAACTATGCAACCTAAATTACCATAGCATAAAAATACTCAAAGATGCTGAATCGTGAAAAAAAAATCAACCACAATCAAGTTGGACAATGAAAGCATAGGTGAAAAAGGCAAAGCCAGGAGTGAAGTAATAGTCAAAACCCTGAAGAAGATAAAACATGCTAAATAGAAACCTAGGTGTTTATTAGATACAATATCCAATAGGTTGAAACCTACATCTTTCCCTGCAAACAGTTCTTTCTTGACTGTAATCCTTCAAAAGCTGCTAAGCACAGTACAGATACATATTCGTAAGAACTTCTACAACTTGTTTTTCTAGCAGCTGACCCTTCAAATGTGGCAAATAGCCCTAGAAGAGCCACTTCGCAGCAGTCCACTGCATCTTGCTCCAACTGTTACATTTATGAGATCTCTCCTTTAAAATCCCTGAAGATATGTTAAGAAGATGAGGATATTATCCTGCAGATAAACTACTGAAAAGGTGAATGGCATAGTGACACTGAGGAGATGACAACCAGCTACATCCCATCGAAGATATAACCCCACAGCACTCCTCTGCCTGGCCTCATGCTGGTAGCTTGCTTCCTTGACAAGCTGGTTCACCATGCCAAGCCATCACAACAGTAACCCAGCCAACTATCAAAAACCACTTTTGGTTGCTTAGCAAGCTGAATTAACCCACGGCTGGTTAGAAGAGACAGCTAGCACATAGGTGGTGTTGGAATCACCCTTTTAAACTGCAGCAGAGTTAGATTTTCCCAAATATTTCCTGAAACACCAGTCCTGGAAACAGAAAGGAAATAGAACCACAGAATGGCTGAGGTTGGAAGTAACCTCTGGAGGTCATCTTGTCTAACTCCCTGCTTAAGCAGGGCCACCTAGAGCTGGTTGCCCAGGACCACATCCAGGTGGCTTTTGACTATCTCCAAGGATGGAGTCTTCACAGCCCCTCTGGGCAACCTGTGCCAGTGCTTAGTCACTCTCACAGTGAAAAAAGCATTCCCTGGTGTTCAGAGGGAACCTCCTGTATTTTAGTTTGTGCCCCTTGTCTCTGGTCCTATCCCTGGGCACCACTGAAGAGAGCCTGGCTCCATCCTTTTTGCACCCTCCTTTCAGCTATTTATATGAATTAGTAACATCTGCCTGAGCCTTCTAAACAATCCGAGCTCTCTCAGCTTTTCCTCATATGTAAGATGTTCCAGTCCCTTCATCATGGTTGAGGCTCTTCACTGGACTCTCTCCAGTATCCACATCCCTTTCATACCCACAACTTAGACCCAGCACTCCAGGCGTGGCCTCACCAGTGCTGAGTAGTGGGGAAGGATCACCTCCCTCAATCTGCTGGCAGTGCTATGTTGAATGCAGCCCAGGATATCATTAGCTGCCTTTCCCACAAGGGCAACTGGGAGGAACCTCTCCATGGAAGGGACACTTGGGGAAAACACATGTAAAAAGGAAGATGTGTGGTGAGAGTGCCATGTCCAGATGCTAGCTCTGCCTGGTGTCCATCAGTCGCTCTAACCCTTGGGGATCAACTGTAAGATCTTTCATGGTGAAATGAAATAAAATGAAATGAAATGAAAATTAATAGAAAGAATAGTTCGGTAGGAAGGGACCTACAACAATCATCTAGTCCAACTGCCTGACCACTTCAGGGCTGACCAAAAGCTAAAGCACGTTATTAAGGGCATTGTCCGAATGCCTCTGAAACACAGAGAG